>CAWTZC010000312.1:5875000-6475000 GCA_963919715.1 Microtus obscurus
AATGGCTCAACCAGTGCGAGTGAAATTTGAATCAGTTATATTATTTCAAACAAAAAGAGGGCAGGGAACCCTGATTGCTCTTCAGGCTGATGAGGGAGGGGGACTTGATTAGGGAAGGGGGAGGGAAATGGGAGGCGGTGGCAGGGAGGAGGCAGAAATCTTAAATAAATAAATTAATTAATTAATTAATTAATTAAATTAAAAAAAGAAACCCAAATGAGCATATTTTGAAGCAAGACATTCTGTAACCGTCAGATGAAACAAGCCCACCAGGATGAAAAGTTATGGCATGAAGAAGCTGAGAAATGCCGCGTCCAAGCCCCCTTTGGATGGGAGCCCCTACTGCCTTCACAATAGCTCTGTGCGAAGAAATGGAGTATTTGGGCCACATCTCTTTTTTAGTTAATACGTTCTCAAATATTTGCTAAATAGCACTTCTATTTCCCCCATTTTACACTTCTTAGCTGCAGGCTTGAGACAGCCAAGCAATAAATTACCATAAAAGACTTATTATATGGAGGAAATTGAAATTGTCAGAGAACAAAGTGTATGAAAATGCATCCGAACCCAGCAGTGACAATATTGCATCATGTCTATTTCCTGCAACTTTGATCGTGTCCATTTTCTTCATCGTGAGCATACAAGGAACAAAAGCTCAGCTAGCCACTAAGGCTGCTGGCAATGGGAGATTAATTTTGTTCAAGGGCATTACTCTTGATTACTCATTATTGCTACCTTGAAATTTTCATTTGTGTCCCACTCTCCAAGATGTTGCCAATTAAACTGAAATAGATTCGCAATTATTTTTATGTTTCATGAAAGAGCTTTTTAATGACACAGAAATAAAAATTTCTGATTAAATCCAAAATTATAAATCAGATCTTAATTTTAAAGCGTTGATAAATACAGTATTTAGGGAAATGTAGGTCATTTTAACAAGTGAGACTTTCTTGAAGTTGTTACTGGCTTATGGATCTACTAAATAATTCTAAATAGATTGGATTTTTAAAAATCTCTCTGTCTTATCTTGTTCTGAACTGTCAGAGATAAGGAAGCCATGCCTGGGGGAAAATGTATCATTAATTTAAATAAGTCATAGCGGTAGTATTATATTTTACTCAGACTTTCTGATAGTAGAAACAAGCCTCTTTAAACCATATTCTCTCTTTAAATCATAATTAAGAATAGCTTTTAATATTTAAAATTTTAAATATTAGTTATTTTCATTGATAATCTTACCTTATTTTAAAAAAAACCTAAATATGCAATAACTGTGTCTAATCTGTCACTTTTGCTAGTTGGGAAGCTCACCCTGTCCTCTTGCTTTCCGAGTCTTGACAATCTGTCAACAGTTTGTTCCCATTGTGCCCATCTAGCATGTTCTTCATACACTTTCTGTTGATAGAGATAAATGTATCCGCAGCAATCAAGAGGAAATATGCGGAAGGGTGAAAGCTAGCTATTAGCCTTTCCTGGTTTGGGTGCATTGTCTAAGAAACTAGAAATAAATGTGCGTAAAATTCTCTGTGTGGGGGGAGGGGCTTTCCCCTTCTATAATATGTTTTCTTCAAACATCGTTAAGCCTTTAGGATCCAACTCTCTATTCACTTTCACACACGACAGAGACTGGGGTTGTGTGTTTGAGGGAGTGTGCATGTATGGGCAGCCCCAGCAAGTGTGTGTTTGGGTAGAACACGCAGTTGGGATTTCCAGAAGCCTCCCCTTCATGGGACCTTCAGGTGACTTCAGGACATTATGACTTTCCTTTTGAGACATGATATTAAAAGGAAATGATTCTGACTCGTTCACTTGACAACATTTCCTAAATTTTAGTGAAGCACCAAAGTGATTGCCCCATGAGTGTTGACCAAAACAGTGATGCTTGCCATGTGACCGCGGTACAGCAATGCCATGGCGTATGGGTTTCTCAAAATTATAACTACCATTAGCTATGCATGTTTATCATAATTTTTCTTCTGATTGGGATTGAGCACTTACATCACTGAGGTGACATAATCATACATCAGGTGAATTGGACAAATACATTTCTGAACTGAAATAAAGAGAGAATATGGCCAATTATTTTTTGGGGGAAAAATGTGGGATTTAGTCTTTTTCAACGAGTTTCTCTCTCCCTAACTCCCTGTCTCTCGCTGAATGCTCTGGTCCCCACATGGGCCCCTAAATAGGGAGAAATGGTAAGACCAACGTCAAATTGCTTCTTCCTCATCTGCATGCTTCGTGCCATGGGCAGTTTAACCCATGCAAAGTAGAGCGGCCATGCTTCTGCAGAACTGCCTCCCTCCGCCTTGCTCTGAAAGCATGCCCATCAAGGTAGTCAGGCGTTCAGCACACTGTCTTGCACTATGCCTGGTGACCAAGTCCTGCCTCATCACATCCATAAGGCTAAGGGTTTCATCACACTCATGGAAAATGATCTCTTCCTTTGGGTGTTTACACATCATTTCAGCATTCTTGTGAGGGGTTCTGCCAGGTGACTGGAATTTAAAACTTAAAGATGAAAAACACCTGTCGTGCTGGAAGAGAACTGATCGTTTGTTTGTTGTTTGTTTGTTTGTTTGTCATTCCTCTTGATTGACGTATTCCTGTGGCTCTAAATTTTAGTGACACTAGGATTTGGGGTGGGCTGTCATTGATGTGGTACCTTTGTTCTTTGGGGAATGACTTCACACACCAAATGAACCTTGGCAACTGTTCTGTCTTATAATTGAGGCTAGATTATGGTCCAGTAGCCTTCACGAGAGAGGAAAGGCCATCATTGGGGCTTTGGCGGGAATTCCACAATACTTGGGGAACAAATTTTAATGCCCTTTATTTTCCCATTCAAGTCTGAGGGTGACCAATCTCGTCCTCTCAAAAGAGAAAGAAAGACAATATTTTTATGTATGCGCATGCACATGGCACGGCATGCACATATATGCACACGCATAGTCAGCCCCAGTCTGACACACCTGTCACATGCACTGTTAGTCCTGGTCTAGCTATTGATTTTGAACAAAGTTTGAATTTATCTCATCTCCCGCCTATTAGTTTCTCCACACAAACATCGTTTTCTTAGTTCCATACAGTAACTGTGTTTGTCACAGTTCTCTATTGAGCTTCTTCCTTTCTTTTTTTTTTTTTTCCTGTTGCTTAAGCTGGAGCAATGACTGGCTGGGAGATACAGCTTTGGTTGCACCTACACTTCATGCACTTACAAACTTTTCTTTCATAGGACCTGACGGCATTAGCTAAAGAATTAAGAGAACTCCGGATTGAAGAAACAAACCGCCCACTGAAGAAAGTGACCGACTACTCCTCCTCCAGTGAAGAGTCAGAGAGCAGTGAGGAGGAAGAGGAAGAAGGGGAGAGTGAGACACACGATGGGACAGTGGCTGTCAGCGACATCCCCAGACTAATGTAAGACATTATTGGTCTTGTTGGTGTTGTTTTGAGATAGAGTCTGTAGGTTGTTCCTCTACTTTCCCTGAGTGTCTGTGCTTGAGCTATCCTCCTGTCTCAGCCTCAGGCATAGCTGGAACTACAGATACTTAGCACTATGCCTGGATCCAGACTGTTTCTCACATGAAGACCAGGAAGGGACTGAGTCTCCAAACCAAAACATGAGAAATATTAGCTAAATACAAATCACACACAGGTCACTGACCAATTGAGTTCTTCTCAGAACATAGTCTACAGCTGTCTCTCGGCCTAGCTTCTGTCACCTAGAGCATGAGGCGCTGCTAGGCCTGTGTATGCCCTGCCTGCCCATTTGCTATTGGATTCACTATCCTTTAGATGGCTCTTGCTTTTTGTTTTCATCTCAAAGACAAACAATATGGACAGCAAGGCCACTGGGACACATCTCTCCACCTGTAAATAAGAGAATAAGATCATGGGTAGTGATATTATAAACAGGAGACACATACTCCACCTACCACCATGGCCAACAATAAGCAAAAACGAATGCACATGGTGTCAGGTGTTAGCAACCCAATGAAGTAATCAGGAGGATAACCATTCAAGGACATAATGAGTGTTACTATTTTTTACCCCATGCTCTTCAGTGTCTCTTATTTGATCTCTTTTTTCTTTTTTTGTATGTGTATTTATACATGTACATGTGTGCTGATGTTGACAGGTATGCAGTGTGTATGCTATACATATGTGCATGTCCATATGGAGGCCAGAAGTCAACCCTGGATGCCGTTGTTCAGATGCTGTCCACCTTTTTTGAGATAGGTTCCCTCACTGACCTGGTGCTCACTGGCTCTCCTGCCTCCACCTCCTCACTTCTAGGAGTACAAGTGTGCACCACTAGACCTGGCCTTCATGGTTGCATGGCAAGCGTTTCACTCACTGAGCCATCTCCTCAGACCTTGATTCTTTTTCCTGTCACCAGCACCTTCACGTACTCTTGTCAAATTATTTATGTTCCTATGTGTGTCTACCTAGATTTCCCCAAATCATACTGGTTTTTACTTCTCTTTCTTTCCTTAGTAGGAAGCTCAGTGGGTTTTGTTCATCAGAGTGGATTCTTGGGTTGGTTGTCCACATCCATTCTTTTTGCTTTTCTAACTCCTCCCAGAATACATATAAGGGGTCACTACCCTGGGTTGCCATAAGTTTGATGAAATGTCATGCTAACTTCCCCATCTTCACTCTCATTCCCCTCCATCTCTTCAGATTATCTCTCAGTATTGACCACCAGAACATGATGACTCTATTGAAAGATGTCGTAAGATCATAAGTATTGTCCTGCTCGATAGACTACAGAAGGACAGGGTGGCCAGTCTTCAGAGGGTGCCACCCAAGCAGTTCTGAGAAGCAAATCCAATAACCATCATTGTAAATCCATGCTTGTGTTGGCTATTCAATTATTGACAACTATAAATACTCTAAGATATGATATTTTGAGACAAATTATGCTAAATTGTCTTATAATAGCAAATGAAATTGTTCTAGAGGCAGAACTACTAAGCCTGAGCTTCTATACAAAACATGCTAATCGTTTTTATTTTGTCTTGACTCAGCATTGTTCAGTTCTACTAACCGATGCTTAAAGTTCTCTTCAACACTGGACATACAATTTCTGGGATAATAATTGTGAAATTAAAAGAGTCCTACAATTCCCACTACAAGTTAAATCCTGTGCTGAGGAGTTGGAGGCATCTGGAGAGTGTGTACTTATAGTCTGCCTTCAAAGTTCTTCTTTACAGAGATAAATTATAAATGGAAGAATGCAAGATAATCTAATCATTTGGACCAACCACAGACAATTTGTGGAAAAGCATAAAAGAACTTTCTAAGCCCTTACCATATTTTTTAACTCCATGAATGCTATTTCCCATCCACCCTCTAAAGGAGAATTAGAAATTATTCTTCAGGATAAAACATCTATTTTCTAAAATTCCCGAAATAGACTGCATTGTTCTTCTCTCTGCCATCTGCTCATCTGTCCATTTGGAAATCTCCTACCCACAGCCATGAAGAACCATCCATTTCTGTCCCTTCATCCCCCTTTTCCATTGCCACTATTTCCCCAGTAGTCCTAAGTTTGAATGTCATATCTTGAGTCAGGATTGTTACCATGTTTTTCTCCCTGTTGAGCTGAGAAAGTTCCTGAGGATGGGATAGTGGCTTGTGCATCTCTATACTCTGAAGACTTTGTTGTGTCTGGAATTGAGCATCTTTCCAATAATTCTCCAGATTAACCATGATTTAATCACACTGAGTCAAAATGGCAAGAGCAGACCTATGGCCTGATCCAAAGGAAAGGCATAGATGTTAGTAACCCGAATAATAGTCAGAAATACAGGTCAGAAACACAGAATAGGACCAGAAAATCCAGGCAGAGGAAGACTTGAAAAAACACACACACAAGACTGCAAATGGTGCAAACATGAAGTTGTCACAGTAGAGGAGAATGTCTGGGTCAGGAACACCAGAGCAATAGTGTACACGTTAGCATGCAACCATTGGAAACTTTGTGTCTTGAGCCAGAGTATTACATGATGAGTGCTATGTTTGAGGGAGGGCATTTCAGTGGGACAATTTGGACACTGGTAAAGTCATTCACAGGATCTGTTACTATATCTCTGCTTACAAATGATATCCTAAGGCTACAGTGAAATGCTTACAGTGGAGACAAGACCTGATGTAGCTCTTAAAGACCTGGAAATTTTAGATAGATTGAAATGATTGTCCGTTGAAAACTATACACACACAGAAAAGGAAGACAAAGAGAGGTGTGTGTGTGTGTGTGTGTGTGTGTGTGTGTGTGTGTGTGTGTGTGTGTGTTGTATATTCCAGTTTGGTCTGAATTATAGGTGCTTTTTCATGAGGATTAAGTAAGAACAGATACAGTCTGTTCTCTAACACACCTTAGAAATTTTATACTATTAAAACTCCATTAAAACATCTACTTCTACACACATTAAATGCTTTGGGGCTACTGTCTCTTTGTATATGTTCTTACCGCCTTCATATTCTTTTATTAAGATGAACTTTCAAGTTTTATGTTGTATATTTTTAGAGAAAATAGAAATACATTGTAACACAAGTCACTCCTGCAAAATGCACATAGAATGAGCTTCTCAGAAATGGAGGCCCAGGCTTTCACACAAACAGCCCTGGTTCCAGTGTTCAGATAAGAAATCATCCTAGTATGGTTTCATACTATCGCGTACCATGTAATCTGTAGAATTCCCCTTAAGTTTGAGCTCCCTAACTAGTTGATTGCATTTTGCAACATCTCCTGGTGGGATGGGGGGCACTAGAGAGTGGAAAAAAATAGCCCCAGAGCATAAGTGATTACAACTGATGTAAGAGTTGTAAAGAACTTTTAATATATGCATATCACTAAAGTATATGATAGACATGGATTATTATAGCCAGGAAAAGTAAAAGGTTTATATGATAGCAAGAACGAGGTCAGTTTGCATCATGTGGAGCAAGCTAAAGAGGTACACTTTGTGTCAGTGTGCTCCCTGCAATCCCAATCCAGGCTTCAGACTGTAAGGCGCTGGCTATGGGTTGACCAGATGGCTCAGCGATTAAGAAACTTCGTTGCTCTTCTAGAGAATGGAGCATAGGCCTGAGGCCTGCACCCAGTGACATACTATAGCCTGTAACTCCAGCTCCGGGAACCAACACCCTTTCCTACCCTCCCAGGCACCCACACACATGTGCCATACACTCACAAATACATGTAAATGAAAATAATGTGTAATTTAAAAAAAAGTAAGTCCAGATGGTGACCATGTAGTCCTAACACAATTCATTTTACCAGTCCCATGATGTCATCTAGATGACGAAAGCTACGTGGCTTCCCTTTCCCTCCTTCCACTCTCCCTAAAGCACCATTGTTCCAGCCCATCACCGGCCTCCTCAGCTATGCAGTGCCTCCTTTGAAGGCGTTTGCCCTCCAGTGCTTTTTCATGCTCTGGGGTGACTGGCTACACTTTACCCTTCAGTCCTACAAGACCTTGCATTCCTGCAACCAATGACTGCCCTGGCAAATTCCAGCCAACGGAAGCCTCCAGCATCCCGACAGTCGCGGAGCCCTTTCCCAGTGCACTCCTTTCACAATGCATTCCTTTCCTCAGAGCCACAGTCCCTACCCTCGTCCCTGTCCCTTAGTCTGGCAGTCCTGCCTTGGGTAGGAGTGATCCGCAGCACCCCTCTGCTCTGTGGAGAGTAAGTGCTTCAGCCGAGCAATCGCACTGTGCCAGGATTTTCTATCCACTCCCCTCTGCCAAACCAAGGACCTTTCAGAAAGCAGGTGCCCAAAAGCATGTATTGAATTGAATTGAATTGAATCAGTCCCTCCAGGAGCACTTTGACAAATCCAATTAGAGGGAATTATTGTTCCAAACCAGTACTCTAATTACAGGAAATTTCCTGTTTTTTTTTTTCATCTGAATCAGTGGTAGGATTTTATTGTTTGTTTTGATTTAATTTGTCTTTCACAATCTCCATAGGATTATGGATAGCTAATTTTTCCCACCCAATCTCTATACTAAGAAAAATTATTTCTCGAATAATAAATAGTTAACACAAGAAGAGGCGATATTTGTTGCTTTAGCCATAGTCATTTTGGGGTTTGGTTTTTTTTTGTTTGTTTGTTTGTTTTTTCTCCCCATTCCTTTATGGTTTCTAAGCATTACTTTTTTTTAGTGTAGTTGCGGTTTGATAGGAAAATCAAGGTGACAACAGAATCCGGTGTTGGTGCCCCATCACGTTGTCTACACAGTCCTTAGGAGGATGTCTTGTGTCCGCATTGCCTGTGCTACACTAGTGAGCAGGACTGACGTGGATTGGTCAGGATGGCTTTGACCCTCATGGCCTTCTCTTCCGCCATGTTGAATTTAGCTGTCACAACTTCTGACTCCTCCTGGCTGGGACAGTTTCTCAGCCTCTATTTCTGTTTGGAAACAAGTGTTGAAGATTGATTAGGCATCTTGTAGACTGTTCCTCTTTGGGGATTCCACGGTTGCTTAGGCCAGTGCCTTCTCCCCCTTCCCTCCTCACTGAAGTGGCTCACATAGGTCTAAAACAGATTTTCTATTCCAGTTTGCATGCTTACTGGAAGCCTTTAACGTCATTTTAAATTTCTAATTTTTAAGTTTCTTAGATTTATTTATTTTATGCATATGAACGCTTTGCCTTCGTGTATATTTGTGCACCATGTATGTTCCTGGTGGAAATCAGAGAAGGGTGTTGGGTTCCCTAAAACTGGATCTAGGGATAATTGTGAGTTACCATGTGGACACAGGAAATTAAACACCAGTCCTCTGAAGAATCTGCAAGTACTCTTAATTACTGAGCCATCTCTCCAACATCAACCAACCCTGATTTTAAGTACATATACCTTAGAATTGATTCTTTGCACTACAAAGCCCTGTGGCTGTCTGAACAGAACGATTTTGCTTTTCCCATACTATCCACTGAATTTTCAAAACATGTTGATACATCATAGTGAATCCAGTACCAAAGGCACCTTTTTAGATGACAGAAGTTAGCATTGGTTGCCTAATATATTTAAACATGTTAATAATTATCTTTATAGCTAGTCACTTATTAATGTACAAAAGGCCTATGTTTTGACAGAAATCAAAACTCTGAATAAAATTTCTACTAGGGACACTAAGAAAAGCCTTCCAGTCATATACTGAACACTCACTGGGTGCCTCTTGAATGTCACACTCGTCACGCAATACCAAGGACATACACATAGAAGAGATCTAATCATTGAAGGACCATGTGTGGATGCAGTGTAAAGATGAAGAGGGCTGTGTAGAAACAGTGGGGAGGCATCTTAACTGTGTTAAAAAAAATGTGCTCTCTTGGGGAAGGCAGAGAATAAGAAAGAAGCGGACTGGGAAACAGATCAGACAAATCACCAAGGGTTTTGTCATATAATATGCACAGAAAACAACTGTACGTTAAATATTGCTCAAGCTAGATGCGGGTAGGATTTGCTTTTAAAATTCCGTTAGAGACAAGGGCCCAATAATACCTTGAAAGCCATCATAAAGACCTTTAACTTTTATTTTTTTTTATTTTTTATTTTTTTTGGTTTTTCGAGACAGGGTTTCTCTGTGGCTTTGGAGCCTGTCCTGGAACTAGCTCTGTAGACCAGGCTGGTCTCGAACTCACAGAGATCCGCCTGCCTCTGCCTCCTGAGTGCTGGGATTAAAGGCGTGCGCCACCATCGACCTTTAACTTTTAAACTCAGTTGGCAGAGAACTTCTGAACATTGTGCAGTGAATTTGCAGGAGAAAACTGCCATTAATGAAAGAGAGGAAGCCACCTTCTTTTGGTCACTTTAAAAAAAGATCAGAAAAGATTTGAGATGTGTTTAGGAAGCACAATAGGAAGGGCCTAGGCTGGACATGGGGAGAACGAGAGGGAGGGGTCCAGACGGGTGAACACAATAAACCAATGGTTCAAAAGTTAGTCACTCAGATAAATACTACATGAGGAAGGTCATGACCTCATCTGCTACCCAGGTACATAAATATCCGAGTGGAAGTAGAAAACTAAGTGATTGAGTGAAGAGGTTAGATGTATTTGTTTATTATAGCAGGATAAATGGGTGAGCATAATAATAAAGACCACAGATTAGGGCGTGCTAAAAGATTTCACAAGATGAAGCAGAGTGACAGAGACTTCTTGCAGTTAAGAAGAACCCATGAAGGAAGTGGGAACAAAATATAGCAACTGAAAAGGAAGACCAGAAAAGGGTCAGGGAACAGGAGGAATAAGCACCATAGACTCAGGCCTGCTGTGTTTACACAGGGTCTTCAACCCCCGACTGGAAACCGTGGGCTGTACTTTGCCCTTCAAAAAGAAATGTGTAGGTTGGTGATTTGAATGTGTAGAGAGTCTTGGGAATTGTCTGCAATCAAAAGCTATTACATTATGTTGAACACACGGTGGTGGCGTAGCACATGTAGAGGCAATTAATATAAGAGGCACAGAACCTAAAAATACATATACAAAATGTCCATAACCGAATGATCCTATGTAGCAGGGCTGTCTAGGGCTAGCTAAAAGGAGTTACTTACCATATTAGAAGCAAATTAAGGAATAAATACAGACTGCCTTTTATACTGTCTATATGGAATATTGTTGATTGAAAGAATATAAAATGTAACTTGAAATAGTCTAAAATTGGTAACAGATGAGGCAGTGCTGTCCCAGAGAAGTCAAAGTACAAACGTTGACTCAAGCAAAGAAACAATGTAGTCTCATCTAAAAAATTTTATCAAATATTAAAAATAAGCAGTGGGTAATGGTGCACATGGTCTATCTGTTATTGACTAATAATTGACACATATAAAAAAATAATTGACACATAAATCTTTTCTGTAAGATTTAAACCTTTAAAATAAACCTGTAAAAATTAACTTGGTAGATGTGATCACATAAGTATTTAGAAGAGAATATTGACAAAAGAATTATTATAGTAAGTCTTTACTATGAAATTTACATGAAAAAATGGACCAATGATAATTATTTGACTAAAATAATAATGAAATTTAAAAAGGAGAGGTTTAGCTAAATGTATAAGGAGTTCACTGAGAATTTTCTTTGGCAGAAGTAGGTGTTAAAAAGCCTTTTTAATGAATATGTATCCATATCCATACTTTCTGTGATTAAAATGTTTGAATAGAATCAGAACATTATCAAGAATTGTTTTGTTATTAGGGAGAAGTGAATGAGAAAAGGAAGGGAGGGGAGAGGGGAGATCGACCTCTAGGGCAGGAGTAGCAGGAGAGAAGAGAGAGAAGGAGGGGGACAGATAGATAGACAGGTGGAGACAGAGAGAGAAAGAGAGCCATTATCAAGAATTAAAACTGAAATGAGACTGTCTGTGATCATAGAGACGATGACCTGACAGTACCAAGCTGGTAGTGGTCCCCAATTTCAGCCTCACCCTGTGGTGGTAGCAGAGAATGCCTGATGAACAGAGAGGGGACAAGTGGCCCCCCGGAGGCCTTGATAAATACTTGAATATTGATCTTTTGGGTTCCTAACATCTCTTGTCAGAGACCAGCTTCTACAAGTATAACACCTACCAGGGTAGAAAAATAAATAAATAGAATGAAGATGTTAGTGAAAATAATAAAACAGAAACAGGATAGTGTTGGGAAGGAGCTCCAGTGAATACTGAAATCCCTGTGTTTAATTCTCCATACACCTTTATATCCAGTACAATAGGAGGGGAAGCCAAAGACTGCTTTAACATGATACATGAACAACTAGAGCAGTTACTTCCTTCAATACTGGAGACGTCAAGTCACTGATTCTTGAGAAAAGCATTCTGTTGTTTAGGCAGTGAACCCACCCTAGACCAAGTATCCTGAAGGCAGCCACTCCCTAGGTCAAACCTCCTACCTAGTTCAAAAGAAGGAGCAGAAGTCTGCTTGAATTCTGACCTGTGGTCAGAGTGGAGAGAATCTACCTGGATAGGCCATTTTAATGTCCAAAACACCAAGAAACCACACCCTACACACCCACCAGGGTGTGTAGCTACACTTGTTATTAACAACTTTGAGCAACCTCAAACTCTCTGACCTTCACACAAGGTAGAATAGGCTCACATTTTTTGGTCTCCATACTCTCTGAAACAAGAATTTTAAGAAAAAGAACAACACGGGTTAGATTAAGTTCCAAAAAAATAAGAGAAGAAGGCTTTGATTTAAGATCTACTTGACTTACCAATCTATTAATATGCCCCCAAATGACCATAACAATGGCTTCCCCGTGTTTGGGAACGTGGTTAATATTAATAGCTCCTTCTCTGAGAGTAGGTTTTTCAATTTTATCCCAAACACATCAATTCTCACCCATACTTGAGTCCATTCAGTCCTTTGCTCCAAGTGAGAAACTTTAAAATATAGGCCACACTGACCATTTTAGATCCGGTTTTACTTTCATCATTTTGATTCTCTTCATTTTGGATGAGAGTCCTTTTTCTGCTGCTGGGGATTGAAATCCCGACTTCAAGCAGTCTGACACTGAGCTACCCTAATCCTTGGCAAGAGTTCGGGCAGTGTGCCTGCTAATGGAAACCTAGTGTTATGTCTTGGTTCTTGGTTCGATTACATCTTCAAACTATCATCATACTTATGAAACTACGGACAGGTCTGGTTCGTTTTTGTTTGTGTGTAATTTATCTTATTTTTAATTAAAACTTAATTGCATCATTTCCCCCTCTTTTCTGTCCTTCTCACACCCCCTCACTATTCCCTCTTAAAGCCATAGTTTCTTTTTTTGTTAAATATATATGTGAATTAATGAGTGAACCCAACCTGCTGATTCTGTGTAGTGTTACTTGTATGATCCTTTTAAGGCTAACACTTGGTATTAGATAACTAATTAGGCAATCCATCCCCGGGAAAGACTAATTCTCCCTTTCAGCAGCCGTTAAATGCAGATAGGGGTTGTGCCTTGTGAGATTTTCCCTATGGATACTGGAATGTCAACTGGTGGTGCCTTGTCTTTTTTTTGTGTTTTATTTTATAAGACTGGGTCTTACTGTGTAGATCAGTCTGGGTCTTGAACTCATGGACATCATCAGTCTCTTTCTCTTGAATGCTGGGATTAAAGGCATGTGCCACCACTCATCGGCAATTTTTAAATAGATAAAAAGAATTAAAAGACTAAAATGATAAATGTTCTCCAAGTGATAAATAATTTCTTGATACCATTTCGCATTTTAAAAACCACATTTTAAATTAATCAATTGTTAAAACAGCAGAAAGAAATCTATAACAGTGAAACCCCTAAGTCTTGAACCCGTGGCCACAGCATCTGCCTGGTTCTCCACTTTCCAAGTTTGTCCGCCAAACAATTTGGGTGCAAGGGATAAAGGATATTTATATTTCTGATCCTCTGAGTGAAGCTCAGATGTGATGGTGTTTCCCTTGTTGAGCAATGACTGCTCTACATGGCACAGGGCACATGGAAAATGCCATTGTTTGTGCCTTAGGGGTGGTGGTTGTCACCGCCCCCCATACTAGCTGTGTGCTCTGTCACCTAATCCTTGAAAGTTCTCCCATGTGTCTGCTAGCATACTGGTGGGTCTTGTGTGAATAGGTCATCACATCCTTAGATTACCGTTGATCTCTGGGGGAGCACATAACACAATAGCAAGGCAAATCTGGGAATAAATGTACACCAGTATAGCCTGAATATAGAGATGTAGGAAAGCACTGAGTACTGTTTGAGTTTAGCAGACTAGTTCATAGCTGACCCAGTTAACTGCCATTGGAAGTAGCACAAATCCCCATTTGTTAATGATTCGTCTTTGTATTCCATGCTACATACTAGGTATATACTATCTAGATTGAAAAAAACATGGATGCCTACTATTTCATAAACTTCATACATATATATGCTATGTGTGATATGAATTTGTATATGTGAGTATATTTTATCTGTAATATAAATTTTAATGCTCTTCCTAGAAGCCACAGGTTATCAAATAAAAAGCTCAGGTGTGGGATACCTCCCTTGAAGTTGTTGATCAGAGACCCCTCCAAGCTCTCAAACCTTGCCACTGCTTTTGGTTCCTGCCAGAACTTGATGCTAAGAACCTTTTGCTTAAAGATACCACACACTTTGATCACAGAACACGGATAAATCAAGGCGGTACTGACCTGGGTGTGTAAAACGATAAGATAAGCATGTGTTCTAATGAAGAAGGAGGAGGAAATGAAGACTGCAGGCTACAGACCTGAAAATCTCAGGGACCGAGGGTATGGTTCCAAAGTGCTTGCCTGCAAGCATGAGGACCTGGGTTTAATTCCCAGAACCCATGTAAGAATGCCAGGCGTGGTGGCATGTGCTTTAAATCCCACTTTGGACAGCAAGAGACAGGAGGATCCCTGAGGCTCACTGACCAGCCAGCCCATCCTAATTGATGAGTTCCAAAAGAGGCCACATCTCAAAGGAAGGACATGACTTTCTTTAGGATGAAACCTGACTCCAGCTCCCCCCCCACATGATATGTGTGTTTGTGGGTGTGTGTGTGTGTGTGTGTGTGTGTGTGTGTGTTAAAGAAAGGAATTGCAAATGGCAATAAGAACAGTGAAGGCTAAAGTGGGATTGGATGTGGGTCTTGAGATGGTGTTCTAGATCGTGTATCTGACTGGGCAGGGTGGTGCACGCCCTTAATCCCAGCACTTGGGAGACAGAGGCAGGTGGATCTCTGTGAGTTCGAGGCCAGCCTGGTCTACAGAGCGAGTTCCAGGACAGGATCCAAAGCTACACAGAGAAACCCTGTCCCCAAAAAAAGAAAGGAAGGGAGGGAGGGACGGAGGGAGGGAGGGAGGGAGGAAGGAAGGAAGGAAGGAAGGAAGGAAGGAAGGAAGGAAGGAAGGAAGGAAGGAAAAAACCTAGATAAAGTATTTGTCTCTCAGAACAAAAATAGTGGACAGAGAAGGAACCAACCAAGAGCCAACAGAGGAACTCGCAAGTGCAAAGGTAGTCAGGATGCCGTTTATCACAGAAGGCCATGGGGCTGGGGAGTCAGTAGTGCCTCATAAGCGTGGGTGCTGATTGCATCAGTTTTTTTTTTCCCTTGGAGGCAGGAAGCACTCACAGTCTGAGTTGAGAATAGGATACAATATAGGTCAAGATCCTGCAGAAATGGAAACCCCAATCTAGGTGTGTTAATACAGAATGTCCTTAAAGTCACTGCAATGACCACACAAATAATATCAATGGTAATATTATATCATGTGCATTTGCTCCAATTAGATGTGCATCTGGACAAGAAATGGCATTTACATTTTATGTCACTCCATTGTAAAATGAGTTTACATCTTGCCGTGACTACCGTTTCTTCTCATCTCAGACCAACAGGAGCTCCAGGGAGCAACGAGCAGTACAACGTGGGAATGGTCGGGACACATGGACTGGAGACCTCACATGCGGATACCTTTGGCACCAGTATTTCCAGAGAAGGGACCTTGATGATCAGAGAGGTGAGCTGGTGTAACAGCCATCAAAAGGAAGCATGGCCCTTGCGTGTTTTTTCTATTCAATCTTTTACATATTGTAAGTGTGCTGGCTAGGGAAGGCTAGGAACCTGTGCTTCTAAGCGGCCGAGTGGTTTTACTGTCTGCCATCTTCTTTTCTGTGCCCTTCCAAGTTTCTCCAGAGTGATTTAATTACATTAGGCCCAATTCTTCAACAGCAGCTATGCAAATCAGAGTATAAAATCTGAGCCTGAGGACACTAAACTTCAAAGAACAGATGTTCCCAGTGCCAGGAACAGAAATGAAAGTCGTCTCTTAGTAGAGACGGTGGTTGTGTTAGCCTCTCCCCTGTGGATTCTCTCTTATGCTTTCATATAAAATGCTCAGTAGTTCCTAGAGATTGTGCTATCTTTGTAGCTCATTAAATTAACATTAAAAAAAAACAGCAGCTGGGACTGGAGAACACAGAAACCAGCTAAGAGGTGTGCCTTCGCCGTTTGTTTTCAGCTTTGAATGCATGGGTGTTGTGCCTGCATGTATGTTTGTGTAGCAGGTGCATGTCATGTCTACAGAGGCCAGAAGAGGGCGCTCGATCCCCTTTGTCTGCGCTTGCAGGCAGTTGTGAGTTACTATGTGGATGCCGGGACTGGAAATCCCCATCCTCTGGAAGAGCAGCCAGCGCTCTTAGTGCTGAGCCGTCTCTCCAGCCCGTCAAAAGGGGGTTGGTTTATTAAGTCTGGGAACATGATTTCATTTGATTTCACGTGTCCTTGTTAACCTGAAGTGCCCCAAGCAATCAGAACCATCTTCTCTTTTCATTGCATGCAATTTTGAGAAGAAAAGAATGGGAAATAGCACCACATGTTTCCCTGCATCTGCTTTATCCTCTGGAGAACTTAATGAACAGGTTATGGAAATGGCCTGGTGGATAAAGTGATTGCCACACAAGTGTGAAGACAAAAATTTGGATGCCCAGAATACACACACACAAAGTCATGTAGGTGTGACAGCCACTTGAAATGTCAGCACTCAGGAGTCAGAGAGGGAACCCCTGGGCAGGCAGATTACTTAGAGTAGCCAGAATTAACAGGGCCTGGGTCAGGGGAGAGACTCTGCCACAGCTACCAAAGAGGAGAGAAATCAAGAAAGGTACTCTGCGTCAGTTTCAGACACCCACACACACCTTCATAAATAAAACCATATGTTTTATAGGATGATTGACAACATGAAATGGACTACTTAGTAAATTTAGGTATTTGATAAATGTTAACTATTTTACTTCGTTTTTACCAACAACTCCAGTCTCCTCTCGCTTCTTATCACTTGCTCTTTCCTCTAAAGCACAAACAGACAACATGGTCATTCCCTCTCTCTGCAGATAGGAGAGGGCTAGGAAACTCCACTCATAGACTTCGCGTTCCACATAGGCCAACGGCCTCCCGCTTTAGTGAGGAAGAAAGAAAGTGTAGTTTCGAGATGAATGAGGCCTTTGAAGTAAAATTGGCAGTGCAGCTGTAACTAGACGGCTAGATCGCACAGCAACTTGCTACAGTTTTATTTTATGCTGTGTCGAATCTTTCAAGTAGACTTTAAAGAATGCTTTCACGTATGCCCGCGATGAAGAATGGATTTGGCTGGCGGCGCTGGCATTGTATGCTGCTGGTATATAAAGCTCCCAGCATCGTGAAGGGTTATTTTAGTACAGAGACAGAGGGTTCCTCTCAGAGTTTACAACACAAGAGAGTGTTCTAGAATGAGTCACTCTTTAGCTCCAAACGGAAACAGCCCAGTCCCTGACGCGACTGAATCTTTGCTACAGTCAGTGTCTCCAGGGAGACATTTAGAGCCGCGTATTCACTTCTGCTGCTGACCACACCCAACAATTCCATGTCATTCAAAGCACCCAACATTTGATGACCACAGCCACCAGCACCTTCAAAATCGTTTGCACCTGCAGCTTGTGTGAAGCTGATCTGCTGAGGGGCCCTCAGACCATGAGTCCTCTCGGTTTCCAAATCTACTTTGACCAAGTGTGGATTTTAGTGTTTTTTATTGTATGTGCACATGTGTGTGCATACATGTTGAGACCAAGGAACTACCTTGGGAGGTTTTCCCCAAGTGCCATCACATCTTTCTTTATTGAGAGACAAGGTCTCTCACTGGCCTGGGGCTCACCAAAAAAGCTAAGCTGTCTGGCCAGCAAGCCCAGAGGCCACCTATCTCTGCCTCCCAAACTCTGGGATTATATTAGTCTTGGGGATTAAACTCTAGTCTTCGGGCTTGCAAGACTAACACCTTATCATTGAAGCCATCTCCTCAGGCTCTCAGCCCCCAAGTGTGGGGTCTAAAATAATCATATTAACCAAGATGAGAGAGAGAGAGAGAGAGAGAGAGAGAGAGAGAGAGAGAGAGAGAGAGAGAGAGAATCATGGGGAGGTGGTTTGTGTGATTATGGAGGACAAGAAATCTAATGGCTCCTGTACATGAGGCAGTATAGCTCCCAGTGAGAAGTGGGTAAAGATGAGATAAGACGTCCCAACTCACGCAGTGAGCAGAGACCGGGAGTAGGCACATCAGGAGCTGTGGGAACAACTCGGTCAATCCAAAACATTTACCACACAAGCATGAGGACCTGAGTCGGAAACCCAGACCCCAGGGCAAAGCAGAATTGACAGTGTGCATGGGTAATCGCAGTGCTTTTATGGTGAAATACGAGGCAGAGCCAGGAGAACCCCAGAGGCTTCTGTTCAGCTGCCATGAACGACACAGCATTCACCAGCAAGAGACTACCTAACTAGGCTGGAAAGTGAGGATCAGCTCCCAAGGTGTCCTTTGACCTCTGTAGGCAGCTATGTACATTGGCTCATCTTTACAAATACACTCACATGTCACACACAACATTTATTTTTAACAATTTTTCTTCTCCTGCCTTTTATTCTATTATGGTTCCTATTGACATAATTTGGGAATAATAATCTACCTATCAACTCTACCAATTCAAAGGTTCCTCTCCTTGATGCTTAGAAACAGTGTGACAGACATACCCAGAAATAATGTTTAATCTGGGTACCTTGTGGCTCAGTTAAGTTGATGCATAAAATTAACCATCAAATAAGCCTTAGGATTAAAAAAACACTAAAAACACATGTATTTAAAATATTAAATAAATTCAGGTTAAAGTAAAACAAACTTTCCAAGTTTAAATTTTATGTTATTATGCCACAATTTAGCTTACAGGGTACTGTAAGCTCACTTCCACAGGGTGACTCACTCCGTTCATTCTCGTGTGAGTAGAAGAAAAAGTTCTAGAAGACTTTATCCAGCTTCCTGTGATTCTGTCATGTATAAGGTGCCCCTGTGGTGCACACCCTTGCTACTTACTGCCTTTCCCCTGTCTCACCTTACACTTCATAGAACCATTTTCTACTCTACTCGACTGAGCCGCATCAGCTCTTACCAGCCATTATGTCTACTGGGGCCTATCTCGTGGAAATGCTATCCTGCTTTTCCTCTTTCCATTCTGTTATGACTCGACTTTCCCTTCTGGAAGCCTTTCCTGGAACCCAGTGGACCTCTCTCCGTAGCACTTCCCTGAAGCTATCTTTGCCCTCTCCATTATCGGTCCACCTATCCAGTTGAATGAGAACACTAGCTAGTACCATGCAGCTTCTTTTTCTGATAAATAAGAAAGAACACACTTTTACAGAGTTCAGGAGGACAGCGAGGGGAACTGAAGGTAGCACACAAAGAAAGAAGACATCCCCAAGCTATTTATATGCATATTCCTTGGAAGACACAGCTAGTGAGCTACCTGGGTAGGGGTGGAGCCTGAAGCTAAAAAGACACAAGGGCTTAGGCGGATACCATGAGCGCTCTGCTGTAGGCATCTCCTGTTCACACCTTTGCTTGTCTCCCCTCTTCCCCATTCTCTCTCCACAGAGCTGCTTTCTCCCCCTCCGTATTCCTGTGTTCTCTTCTCTTCTCAGTCCATTACAAGATCCTCACCATAGCCCAGGTTGTCTGCTGACCAAGATTGGCATTGGGAACTTGGTCCTTCTAGTCCCAGGTTTCCACCCCTGGTTCCATAACCTATCAGAGTAGAGCTCTCATGGTGCAGTAGTGAAAACCAGACCTGCTGGACTCCACCACCACACAGCCTAGGCTGAAAGCCTAGAGGAAAGTTCATTGGTGCTCTTGCCCTGTACTTTTTCCATCCATAAGGTGGGGCTAATGAAAGCTTGCCCACCGTGCTCCTATGAGGACTCAATGGCACACAGTGCAGAGTGTTTAGCACAGTACCTGGCTTTTGCTGGAATACAGAGCATATTTATGCTTGTCCTTCTGGGAATGGTGAGGCTATCAAAACGAAAGAGGTTGAGATTCTCTTAATAAGGTTCAGTTCCTTTGTGTTCCCAGGGGAGCACAGCACACAGAAGGCGTTTCATGAGAGGATGCTGGTTGGCTGAACCAAGGAATGATGACTCACAAGTGGGTAAATTCAAGGGTCATTGCTCCAGGCTTTTCAATCTCTGAGAGACGTCCCTAGCTAGCCCTTCAAGTCTTTCTTTAATAACCCATGTAGCTTCATCAGTTTCAAGACCTGGGAGAAAATGCCACTGATAGAAGAGAAACTGAGAAATTATCAAGTGACAAGGTGTGATTTATGCTTTGGGGAAGTTGGGGGGAAATGTCAAAAGGCTTTTCAGTACCGAATGGAAGTTGGAAGGAGGGAAAAGCTGTTAAGCCAGCATAAAAAGTAAGGACACTAAGATGGATGAGAGTTGAACTCTCGAAATGTCACTTAGAAGATGAAATGTTCATCTCTGACAATATGTACCCTCGTGGTTCCCAATGAACACTGTGACAAAATGAAATGAGAAAAGGACCCTTGCTGAGGCAGTTTGTAGTTCAGGAAAGAGATGACACCAGGCTTTCTGGTAATTTCTCAAGCTTCCTTATAGACAAATCACACTCCTTTGCAACCTTGGGAGTCTGTTCTATCTCAGACACACCAAAGAAGTGGCTACTTGTGTTTGCTGACAGAAGCAAGTACAGGCTAGAAACGGTACACTGCCACTGTGCAGAGTCTGGAAAAGTCAAGCGTGGTTGCTTTTTATTTTCCACTCTGACCAAGTGTCTGAGCAAAGTTGCTTAAGGAAGAAAGGTTTGTTTGGCTCAGGGTATGAGGGAATACAGTGTACCCCAGCAGGGAAGGCATAGCAGCAGGTGGCTTGTTCCATGACGCCCACTGTCAGGAAACAGAGTAGGGGTGTTCATCAGGCTTTCTGAGTCTGGTCCTTCAGGACACGCTGAGGGTAGGTTTTCCCTCCTCAGTCAAAGTTCTCTGGAAACACCCTCCCAGACCCTCCCAGAAATGAGTCTCCTGGGTGACCCCAAATCTAGTTGGGTTGATGATGATACAAAACACTGAACCAGTGAAGTGGCCAAAGAAGTGGCATGCATTCTTGCCAATACCAACCCCAGAAGGTTGGGAACATATTTGCCATGTTCCCAGCTGTTCCGTGTTAAGCAAACCATTTCATATTTCGTAGGCATTCAGCAGTGCTGAGCTAAGAGGTGGGGAAGGCAGAGAGACAGGGGTGTGTGAGGGGTAAGAAAATCATTGCTGGAGTTTGCCCTGGGATTCTTAGTGAACTAGTAGATACAAAATATGAAGTCAAGAACTATATACAATAAAGGGCATAGTTAGTAATAGGGGCAACCTGCCAAACAGGAGATACTCAGTGCTGTGTTTATATCTAGAACATATCAGGAACTCAGAAACCTCAATAGAAAAATAATTTGTAAATGGTCAAGTTGAAAGAACAAACATGCGTGAATGGCTACTGGACACACAAAAAGATATTCAAAATCATGGGTCATCAAGAGGATCGAAATCAAAACCAAAATAAAAATCAAAGACTAAATTAGAATGGCTGCTATCCAAAAAAACTGAGAGTAGCGTGCTCTAGCAAGGAAGTGGAGAAAGCGACCCTGTGTGTTCTTGGTGTGATGTCAACTAAAATAGAGCTGCCATGTGACCCAGCAGTGCCACCACTGGGGGACATTCCCAAGGAAATGACATCAACATGTCAAGAGCCATCTGCATTCCTATCTTAACACACACCTTCCAGAAAGTGGAAACCACCTAAGCGTCCATCACCTTGGAAACTGACAAGGAAGCTGTGGTCTGTACACAAAACATGAAACTGTTTAGCCATAAAGAAGAATGAAATGCTGTTATTTATGACATGATAGATGATGGTATTGGGGATCATTATATAAATGGAAGTAGTATAACATGATCTCTCTCATATCTGAAAACCAAAGCAATGATCTCATACAAGCTGAGAACAGAAAGGTCCACCAGAGACTGGGGGAGCAGAGAGTTAGGGACATGAAGAATGGTTGATCTGTGAGTGCTAAGTTACACTTAAGTAGGAGAAAGGGGGTTCCAAAGCTAGCCAATTGGATGCACTGGCTTTAGGGGTTTTCTTTTAATCCTCTGTGTTCCCTGGGTTTAGGGAAGAGACTGATCTCTGGAGGAGTGGTTTGAAAACATTTAAATCACGCGCTCCTATCAATAACAATTTTAGAGCATTTTCATAAACCTGTACAGAGTTCTGTCCCACCGCATCCGTATATGCATTATAAAACACCTTTAAAAGATTCTTTTTGTTTTTAATCCTGTGTGTGTGTGTGGGTATGTGCCCATGAGTGCAGGTGCCCACAGAGTCCAGATGATGTTGGATTCCCTCCATCTAGAGTTACAAACAATTGCGAGTCACCCAGAGTGGGTGCTGGGAACTGAACGTGGGTCGTTTGCAAGAGCAGGGTGCACTCTTAACCCCTGAGCCCTCTTTCCAGCCCCACATTATGAGTTATCTTGAAAGGATGCTTAAAAGGAATGCTATAAACAGTGCTTCAAGTCCCTGTCCAGCCATGGTGACTCTCTCTCTCTCTGTCTCTCTCTCTCTCTCTGTTTCTCTCTCTCTCTCTCTCTCTCTCTCTCTCTCTCTCTCTCTCTCTCTCTCTCTCTCTCTTGCCTACATCACAAGGTACAGGAGTTGTTTGCTGAAAGAGTAGACACTAACAAAGAGGAGAACAGAAGTCTCTATTTTCAAATGATCTGCTAGGTCATTTCAATGATTTGGGACTCCGGTCAGACCTGATTAATCATTGCTTTGACCTTTATGAATGGCAAAGAACTCTGTGAGTTGAGTAAATAGCATCTCTGCATTTTCTTGAAATACAGGCTCTTTTATTGGGAGAGGATATTGGTATCATTTCACTCCAATGCTTCTTTTCAGCCGGATTTGACAATTATTTCTATATAATCTGGCACTATGGTCTGTAAACTCAGTTATCTGGTGCTACTCAGACACATGCTCACATGCTACAGAAGAGAAACTTGGCAAATCTGGCCCTGACTTTGCCCTCTTTCTTGTGTCATCCCTCATACAGTAACATAAGTCCTGAAAATTGGTCCAGTTACTAAATATTAACAATGTTTAATGTCTTTATTTTCTTAGACAAAGTAGAAATTTCAGTGTTACCATCCTATACTCCCCAGTAAAGCAATCTGGAGTCCATTGCATCTGTGGGGAGGTGTTGATCTCTGTACCATCTTATTTTCCCAGTAGATCAGTTTGGAGCCTGCTGCATCTATGCTTTGTGGAGTGATGTCATCCTTTGGTTTGTTCCCTGTCTAATGGCTTCTGTGTGTTGCACCCCTCAGACGGCTGAAGAGAAGAAGAGATCTGGGCACAGTGACAGTAATGGCTTCGCAGGTCACATCAACCTCCCAGACCTAGTGCAGCAGAGCCACTCCCCAGCCGGGACTCCCACCGAGGGACTGGGTCGTGTCTCCACCCATTCCCAGGAGATGGACTCTGGAACTGAAGTAGGTGCCAGGCAGTAGCCATGAAAGTTCTGTTCTCCTCCATGAGGTTCAGCACATTGATGTAGGCAAGACTGTCACAACCTTGTCAGACTCTGGAATGTGTTCATTTGGTTTCTGCTATAACTGCTTATACCAATACTCAGAGAAACCACATAGATACAGCTACAGAAAGTCCTTATGTATCTTCTGGACTGATTCCTGTGTTATGTGTTGAAACCTAGAGACGTTAAATGACTTGTCCAGGACACACAGATAGTTACTACTGTGCTTCTGCCAGAACTTGGGGCCCCTGCATCACAAGCCAGCAGGAGAATCTATAGACTAGTGAGATTTCAAAGCCAACAGTTTGGGCTCATATTTCCATTCATTTAGTCAACCTAAGCTTGACTTGAATAAAGTATAGTTGAAATGGTTTATGGAATATAGGCCCCTACTGTTAAATAAATGGACAAGAGATTGGTTCTTTCTCCAAGTTGCAGCAGGAAGATGAAATCAGACATCGTTCCTACGTGGAAGCGGTCCTAGGAGAGCCTGAGTGAGCACAGGTGGTTCTTAGCGCTGGATGAGTTCAAGGCTGTGCCGTGTGTTTCCTGGCAGTCCTGTGACTCACACAGAAGGCCCTCAGTGTTCTTCTAGAGTGTGTTTGCTGTTGATTTTGACATTACCCACACACTGAATTTCTATGATAAGCATGTTCTTAGCATGCCCCAAGGGCAAAAGCTCATCAGTATCTTCAAAAGCACAGCATCCTGTTGCAACTTCAGGCAGTGTGAGCAGCCATTTTCACCTAAAGTCCTATTGGTACCAAGGAGGGCCCCATAGAACAGGCTCCTGCAGAATAGGACTTTGGTCCAAATGTTGCTGCTCTCCCAGCTCCAAGAGGAAATGTTCTTACCTGTTTCACCATCTCCTTTCTGGACTCCTAAAGATGAAAAAGAAAACATATTCAAAACACTGCCTCCGGGAAGGGCTGTGCTGTGAGGAGCATGAAAGAAATTTGATTCTAAGGGGCAGAGGGAAAACCTTGAAGGGAATCAGATTGGATCTTTGTGAGTTAGGAAATCAAATTGGATATTTGCAAGTTGGTCCTTTGATAATTATGGCTTAGGAATGTTGATTTATTTTTAAATAAAAATCTGATGACAAAACTAAAAATGTATGCCTAAAATACAAATACACACAAGGGGTTCTTAGGATGTTGAATACAGGTGTGTTTGTGACATAAAGGAATGCATGGGGAGCTTGGGAGATGGCTCTGTTGGTAATGTGCCTAACTCACAAGCATGAAGACCTGATCCTGATCCCCAGAATGTATGTAAAGGTGGTGGTGGTGGCTGTACCCAGCACACAGGTGGGGGAAGGCAGAAACCGGCTCAGTTGGCCAGCCAATCAAGCCACATGGATGAGCTCTGAGCTCAGCCAAAGACTGTCCCAAAAAGAGGAGCTAGATGAGCAATCAAGGTCACCTGACAGGGACCTCTGACCCCCCCACATGTACACGTGTGAACATACACACACACACACACACACACACACACACACACAATGGTACTGTAGAAGGAAAGATGAGAGCAAACAACATAGGCAAATAGTTATACTCTTTTGACAAATTCAATTACATCATGACACCAAATGCTAATATTGAATATATTATTCCCTAATCTAGTTCTGACTTCATGCCTTCAGCCTAAGCCTTTAAGACTTAGTTAAAGTAAGCTCTCATATTACATACAAACCCAGTGGCTGCATGAAGTCCCCCACGTAAAGCATGTGGCCTAAGAATTTTCTTAAGCTACCAAGGGCATAAAACATCAATCCCCGAATAAATTATCTCTGATTAAAGAATTTAAAGCTGCTAGAGCTGATTCAAGTCTGCAAGAATGGAAGGGTCCAAAGGCCTCCTTCTAAGGGGGAATCTCTTAGGCTGACTGTTGCTGTATCCAGGCTGACTGTCCTGGGAAGGAGTGTTGATGTGGCAACACATTCCAGGATGAGCGTTGCTGTAGCAACGTCTCTTAGATTTTGTTTTTTTTTTTTTCTTAAGACCATTTGGTCAATACATGATGAGTTTTGACTTACAAGTGGAGATAAATTGTCAGAGTAATGATCAATGGCAGGAGTACAGATATTAAGGTGCCACCTGCTATCCAACTGTAATTTTCTTTCCAAAACACTTATGGTCTGATCACTAATGAAGCCCTGTGCGCACACACGCACACGCTCACACACGTGCACGCTCACACACACACACACACACACACACACACACACACACACAGTGTCTGGGAGAAACTGGACAGAGGACCACACTTTGCCTAGAGAGGGAACAGACAGGGAAGGAGTCTGTAGTCAGTGTCTAGGCTGAACAGAGCAAGGCCAGCTCCACCTGTTCCTGCTGCACTGACTTCTCCTTGCTTTTTGATCAGTATGGCATGGGAAGCAGCACCAAAGCCTCCTTCACCCCCTTCGTGGACCCCAGAGTGTACCAGACATCTCCCACAGATGAAGATGAAGAAGATGATGAGTCCTCCGCTACTGGTAAGCGAGCTGGCCCTAGAGTTTTACAGATAGGTTTCCTTTCCTGTACAACCCAGGGACGAGACTCACCAACTCAGCTTACACCACTTATTGCTGATGCCCAGTCTCTGGATAAAGATACTTTCAAATGTATTACTTGGTGGAACTCCTGAAGCAAATTACTTTCTCCCCAGAACCTGACTTTTTTTTTTTTTTTCTGTTTCTGGAAGAAACCCAGAGGTATCCCGGGATGCTAGGAAAAGCCACCCCACAGCGATCTCCAAACACACCGCATATTTCTCAAAAACAGTTTCTGGGTATAATGCTATGCTTGAAGCAGTGTGGTACTGAACACTCTATACATGCGTGTTGAGCTGTGTTGAGTTCCAGGCGGGCACTTCCGTTGCAAATCTGGCTAACTAAGAGGATGGCCTTGCTTCTTTGCCTTCTGCAAGTAACTAATCATTGAAGTCAGCTTCTGTAGAATCTCAAGCAGGAACTGTTCCTTGTTTATAACTACAGGAATGGCATATTTGGCTCTATGAGATTAATATTAATTTTCTACACCATCCAAAGGAGTGTCTATCAGCAAGCCTGTTTTGCTAATGAATAAAATACTGCTTCTGTGAATATCATGCTTTATTTTATCCTACTAAAACAAGTATAAAATAGGTTCCTGGTTCTTGTGCCTTTACTATAATAGGCCCCAAGCCAAGCCCTCCCTCCATACTTCCATTGGCTGTCTGTGAAGATGCTATTGACTTCTCTAATTCTTTCCCTCAAAGCCCTCTTTACTAGTGAACTTCTTAGGCAAGAACAAGCTAAACTGAATGAAGCGAGGAAGATTTCCGTGGTAAATGTGAACCCAACGAACATTCGCCCTCACAGTGACACGCCTGAAATCAGAAAATACAAGAAACGCTTCAATTCCGAAATACTTTGTGCAGCTCTGTGGGGTACGTTGGTGGTTTGTTTGTTTGTTTCCACACTCATTAATCAAGTTACCTTAAAGTATTAAAGAAAAAAAAACTATGGCTTTTGTTTCCAGAAAGCACTAGGAAAATCATAGGTGTTAGGGCTGATGTGGGGCTGCCTCAGGAGTGAGCAAAAGTGTGTGTGCGTGTGTGTGCATGTGTGTGTGCGTGTATGTGTGTAACTTGTACTCCAGATGGCATGTAGAGTGGTGAGCAAATATCAGCCACAGAACCAGCCACCACTGAATACTCAACCACTGTGTGTCTAGCACTGTGCATACCACCCCGCATCCTACCTCTGTGATCCCATATCATATCCTGCTAGGTCTGGAAGGGCACCACATCCTTGTCCCAGCTGAAAAACAAGCCCAGCGTATTTTAGGGACTTACCCAAGGCACTGAATCAACAGTAATTGGGTAAAACCCGAAAAGAGCAGCAGTGATGGGAACACTGTAGAGTGGAAACATCAGTATGAAGCTCTCATCGAGTAGATCGGAAGATGTGAGCTGGGTTCAAACTTAGCATAGGTGTGGGGACATTTTATCAAAGTCTTGGCCTATATTACTTAAATCATCATAGGAAAATCAGAATATGGTCTGGCTGACCCCATCTGCATTGCGAGGCTTGGACTGGGACATCATAATTTCCTAAGGTATCTGCCATGTGAGCAGGGATAAATATTGAAGCCTAGGAATTGTTCCACGAGAGGCATGATGACTTCTGCAGTAGGAAAATGAGATCTGAAGAACAAAATAACTACGTTTAACATGGTAGATAGGAATGTTTTCAGAACTTAGATATGCACCAAGAGATGATGGAGAGTCACGGCACAGTGAAGCTTCCTTACACAGCTCTGCCTAAGGCTCCCCTTGGCAAGTATTCTCTGAGCTAAGCACTCAATGGATACCCTGTGGTGTATTGCTGCTTCTGCTTTAAAAAGTAAAATTGTAATTCTTTCACTAGAGGAACAGTGATATGATTGGAGAGCCAGAGCTTCTGCCTCTACACTGTCTACCCCAGCACCTACTTGCTCATTTGTTTATGTAGGCATGAAGCAGTTTTCTCGACTTCATAGGGATCCAGGTAAAACTGGTTAAGGCCCTTAAAAACTCAGTCCTGTGGGCATCTTAAATTCACAGGTGTAAACCTTCTGGTGGGAACTGAAAATGGCCTGATGCTCTTGGACAGAAGTGGCCAAGGCAAAGTCTACAATCTGATCAACCGGAGGCGCTTCCAGCAGATGGACGTGCTAGAAGGGCTAAATGTCCTGGTGACGATATCAGGTATGTTGCTAAGCTGACCTAACCCCCAGGGGTGCATCGTGGTCTCTGAAGAAGCCCTGGCCAGCAAACCACATGAGATGTGCCAGGCTGTAGCTGGGGAGATCACACATGCATTTTGTAATCCTGGATGGTCTGGCCCCACCGGAAGCTTACCTGTATGTTAAACCTGAGGGAGGCAGACCCGACCACAGAAACTGTGTGTCTTGGCTTTTGCCGCCCTTACAGCTCAGCAAGACTCTTATTGAGCTGTCTGCCCTGCAGTTCCTGTCATACTCTGGGATGAAGAATGCCAAAATGAAGGGTTCTGGGAGGGGAATTACCAAGCAGAAGCCTCTCTTTTCTCAAAATGTCTTCATGTAATCCACTGATAATTTGAGGATGGTTATACCACTGGGTAGCCAATTCTAGAGAGAAGATAGTGGGCACATGCTCATTGGTACATTTTTACGACATCAATAGCTTTCTTAAGTGGAAAGACCCTGTTAGACAAGTAAGCCTCATTACTAACAAGTGAAAAGTACAACTGGAGTCTATGATTGTTGATAAGGTGTTTGATTCTTCCTGATGGTGGTTAAAAGACTTGAACTAATCACCCTCCTCTTTTTATTTCATCAGCTATGGAATGAACAGTACTACCTGTGTGTTAGAACCACTAGAAGCTGTGAAAACCCAATCTGCCCCTCTAGACCAGGGTCAGAATCTCTGGGATAAGGTGTAGGCATTCAGTATTGGTGGCTCTGACGCTTCCCATCACACAACCTAGTATATGAGCTTTATTCTTCATCTTTATTATGCAAGGAAGACCACATAGGGCTTCTGGGTTCAACCTTAAAGACGAAAGCTAACTCTTCAGGTGTGCTTGTGGCTTATGTCTCTGGGCACAGAATCCCCTCTTTGCTTTACAACTGTACTGAGTGTTTAGAATCTTGTCATTGCAAATAAAGATTAACCAAGTAAATTGTTCTTATACTATAATTTGAGCTGAGTTCTATGTGGCCTTTGTTTCTGGCTAATTGCTTTCGTTATTACTACACTCCCAAATCAAAACTGAAACCATGCATCTGTCTGTCATCTATCCAAAGTGGAAATGCTACCAGAAAATTCACGTTCAGGCTCCATTTTTCTGGTAATAACAAGTCTTTGTCCTCAGTGTAGAACTATTACTTCTTATCATAGAGACAGAGGGAGAAACGATAATAAAAATAAGAATGGGGATTCTTGAACTCTTCCGGTCCTATTAGCACTGGAAGACAGAGCACTGGTCAGCTCACTGGAGCTAGCGTGAGCACCGGGGCTCCGGGCTTCTGCTTACACAAACAGAAGCCAGCTGTGTTTCCCACAGCCTCAGCCCCTTCGCTGTCCTCTGTCACATCAGGGAGGGATGCTCTAATGAACGCTCTTTTTCTAGCACCTACTCCATCTGTAGGACATAAAACCTCTCTAAGGAAACAGGAAATAAGGGAGAAATAAAACACACAAGCCTAAATTTCTCATTAATAAAGAGCCATAAAGATGTGTGTCTTCTCTGTGGTGGTCAAATAACCCAGTGGAATGAATTCATTCTGCTCCCCATAAATCTTCCATGCCATTGAGTTGTTTTATCATCCTGAGAATGTGCTGAATCTCTTTACCAAAGGGAACTTTGAACCTTCTCTTGAATTCCAAGTCCACATCTTTGTTTTCTTCTTCGGTGTTTTTATTTAATATTCCTTTTGGTGACCTTAACATAGTAGGTTTGTCCAATATCATCCTTTGAACTCAAATTGCTTTACTGAATTTGTTCCTCTTTCTTCTGTTAAATTCCTTTGTCTTACCAGTTAAATAAAAACTTTTACCAGGTGTCTTTGATGTGACAGAGGAGGTAGAAAGAGGGGAGAGAAAATTAGAGGAGATAAGACACACATAAGTAGACTAAAATGCCCAATTGTCAACATGCCTTCGTGAGATCAACTCTAGAAGGTTCTGGAACTCTGTTTATAGACTTAGAACTTACTGTGTTCAGCAGACTTGGGAAGAGAGGGTAAGAGAAGCTTTCTAAAATAAGAAATTGTTTGAAGGTAAGAAGTTCAATTGGTGGGTTTTGACTCAAACAATAGGATAAGCTGTTACAAGTCTAGACAGGGGTAACAATGAGGAAGAGCAGGACACTGGCTATTCTGCCCTCACAGACACAGCAGCAGCAACAATATAGACAACAATGTAGGTGAGGGAAGAAGGAGGAAAGGCTACCACAGCGCTTGAATTTCAAACTCTGCTATTTCAACAGGAAAGAAGAATAAGCTGCGTGTTTACTATCTTTCATGGCTAAGAAACAGAATACTGCACAATGACCCGGAAGTGGAAAAGAAGCAGGGCTGGATCACAGTCGGGGACCTGGAAGGCTGTATCCATTACAAAGTTGGTAAGTCTCAGTTTGGCAGAATGAGCATCCCAAGTGTTGGGTTCAATGTTTTCAGTGTTTCCTATCTGCTGCTGATGCTGTGTGTGTCACCAGTTTAAAATGTAGCTGGACCCAAAGTGGACTTAAATTATTTCCCCAAAAATCAGATTAATGAAACTCAGAGAATGCCTTTAGAAAAATAAAACTCCAGGCTTCAGTTTGAATATTTATAAGTGCTTCTCCCAAAGTGCCCTAAAATGACAATAAAAAATTTAAAAATGCAATAAGCCCCCAAGGTTGATCGGATCAAAGGAAGAGAAACCAGCAAATAAGAGACGGTCATAAAACTGGCCCAAAGTAGCTGTGTGACTGGGGTCAGACAGAGCAGATTGGGGTTGCGGCATTCTCAATCTACAGTGAAGAAGATTATGAAAATTACTCATCCCACCACAGAACCCAGAAAGATCAAAAACCCAGGGAAAACCACGGGATAGAGGTGCGTAACAGAGTTGAAAATAAGGTTGCTGAACAGCAGTGGAGTTGAGAGTCTTAAGACCCCAGCACTTCTGCCATCAGGCAGGCCACTGTCCTCAGCCCTGCAGCAAAAGGGAAGAGTTTGCAAAGTCAGTGTGATGCTAAAAATACTTGTGAGGGCACACATGTGCACCTACACCACACACACGCATACACACACACACACCTTCCCCATAATGCTGGCAGTATGTTTATACTCCAAGAAAGAGTATGAGAATTTAGTCTTTAGAAAAATTAAATACACAGATATTAACTTTAGAGTCCTGGGAGAAAATCTTCGTCCCTTCCTTCTCTAACGTAGCTGCTGACAGTTGATGAACTCGCCTCAGCCAGAGACTAGACAGGTGGATCTCACGTGCAGGAAGCAGTAACAAGCAGTAAGTAAAATCAGAAAGGAAGAAAGGAAAAAGAAACTGTATTTTACAGAGCTTTGGGGGAAAGTCTTTCTAAATAAAGAATAGGAGTGTTCTAAAGGTGGAGTAGAGCTGGGGAGGTTAATGAAAGAGGAAAAAATCTTAGCGTGTAAAGGATGTAAAGATGAGATGAAGACTTTGCCTGTGAAGTAGAACGAAAGCAACGGTGTGACCTGCACAGCTTTAGCGGTGACCTGACTGGGTGGCGGGGTGAAGACAGCAGACACTCATGCAATCTGCCGCATGGTGACGGTGACGGAGAAGCACCAGCATCCAGAAAACCCAGAAGATTTCTCTTCTACGTTTCTTCTAAATATCAATCTAGGGAGTCAGATTATTGTATAGAGCCCAGGGAGGAGGCAGAGCTGATGTTTACAGGTGAATACGGAAGCAGACTTCTCTGTAGGCTCTGTGGGGAAGCAGTCTTGGGTATAGCCATCCTAGGAGAGGAAGCAGTCTACATTCTCTGCACACGCTGCTATCAGAATGCACAAAGGGACCAGGGAAGGCTTTGCAATTTCCCCGAGCCTGACCTGAGGAGGGCTTTGCTATTCCCATGAGTCTAAGACATTGAGGTCTTAGACATGGCTGTGCCTGTGTGAACAGTACATATTCACTAAGGACTTCACCCTCTCCCTAGAGGGCCTAGAGAGAAGACTCGGGGGTTATGAGCACTTACTGCTCTTACAGAGGATGGAGTTGGGTTCCTAGCGCGTACATTTGGAAGCCAACAACCACCTGTAATTCCAGTTTTAGCGGATCTGACACCATTCTGGCCTCCACACGCATTGGCACATATGTGCACATACACCCACATATGCACATATGCACACCACCACAACAACAATAAAAATAAAATGAAACATTTCAAAAAGAGAATAAAAATAAGGAAGTAAAAGTTCAACCTGAGGTTCAAAATATGAGCTTCAGTAAAAAGAGAGAAAATAGTTAAGTAGAGATGGAAGAGCACAGGAGAGAAAGAGTAGATAGAGAACATCTAAGACAGGCCTGGGCATCCCAGATCAAAATGATCCTGAGAATTCAGTTTAGTTACTCAGAAAGAAAGCCCACAATAAGCTGTGCCAATATAGTATTTTAGTATACAAGAAATGAGAAAGTCCTTAAAATTCCTGGATTAAAAGAAAATTAATAAACAACAAATGTAAAATAGACCCAGAATCAGAGGTTCTTGGAGCTTTTCAGAAACAAAACTAGAACCCTTAGAAAACAGGACCAGCAAGGCTTCAAACTTCCAAAGGCAAAATTATCTTTATCTAGAGGGTCACTTGGTGTAGTACTTGCCTTCAATGCACAAACCCTGAGTTCAATCCTAGCAATGGATGAACTAGGCGTAGCAGTGCAATCCCAGCACATCGGAATGGGAAGCAGGGAGATCGGTGGCTCATAGCTATCCTTGTCCTTACAATATACGAAACAGTCTCAAGCAATCATTTCGACCCACATTATAGCACATAAAATGCTAGAGTTAGACACCCCTCCCCCTCACAGAAGCAGATGGGAATGCAGACAGAGGCAGAGGCTCATTATTGGGAATTAGCTCTCAGAACTTTAGAAACTAAGAAGTCCCAAACCTGTTTCAGCTGGGAATCTGAAGACCTAGGAAGGTCAATTGTGTGATTTCACTCAAGTTCAAAAGCCTGGGTACCCGGAGAATTGACGGTGGGCTTCCAGGCAGAAACCCAGCAAACTCCAACCTATAGAAGAAGTGATAGTTCAGCCTGAGTTTGGAGGCAGAAAGACACATATCTCTACTGAGGACAGAAGAAAGCCTCAACCTTTGCGTTCGACTCAGACCTTCAGTTATTAGCTGGAGCACTCCGCTTTACCCAGGCTGCTAATTCAAATATTACTCTCATCAGAAAAAGCCTTACAGAAATGCCTAGGATAATATTTGACCAAATGTTTGAACATGATATGGCCCAGTCAAATTAACATGTAAATGAAACATCATACTATCAAACTGTGCTTCCGTTTTAAGAGCAGAAGGAAGATGTTCGTAGGTATTCCGTAACTCCAGAACATACCATGCCAGGCACCATCTCCGGGAAAGTTGCAGGAGGATATGTCCCACTAAAATAAAAAAAAATAAGCCTTGGAGATTCAGGGAAAAGATAAAGTGCCCAGAACAAGGGCTAAGAACCCGCGACTGCTAGCCACAGGCTTGCAGAACAAGATGGTGTAGCATTCCGGAGGAGTGGCCCCAAGAGACAAGGGAGTGCTTTGAGTTCGTCATGGCTGTTTGGCCATGTTGAAAGTCACCTCCTAGCAGAAAGTTCATATCTGCGTAGATACACAGAAAGCAAAGAAGTTAAAAAATGAGGAAGGGCAAAAAAAGAAGGATGCCATCATGTTGTGCTACATAGCATAGCTGTGATGGGAAATGATTGGAACTCTTCGCACGGCTTTAATCAGAGCTTTAAATGAGTGCATTTGGGTGGGAGGTGGGAAGCGGGGTTTGTGGAAGAGCCATGAGTCAGAGCTGTAAGGAAGAGGATCATTCTTGAAGCTGATTCTTTTCATGGGGTGGGTTCAGTAGACACTGTTCATAATTGGAGCTGAGACTAGCTATGTGGCTTTTGTGAATATTTGCCTATAAAGCTTATCAGTTGGAAATGGAGATGGAGAAGGAAGTTTCTGCAGGTTTGTGAAATATACATGGTGTTTAAGGTTTGTTTTTAACTGAAGAAATTAGAACAAAGGTATGGAGTGGGGCTTAGACATTGCTCCAAATGTGCCCACATGCAGACCCAGGAAAGCACTGCACAGGTTTGAAACTGTCACCTCTGGAGTTGTCCAGCCATGTGTCAAAGGACTGACAACTGAAAGTGGAAACAGGACTAAGGGTGGGGGGGGGGGGATGCTGGGAAGGAACTCAGAAAATAAGTCAAGCTATTCATAATATACTATTCTGGGACCTTAGTATATTACCTTTTACAGCTAGAGAGGGCCCTGATCTAGTCTCCATTCCCCTTTCCTCCACATTCTTAGACACTAGGAAACAGTGACTAGGGACCAGAAGATCCAAGTGAGGATCTTTGTTTTGTAATCTTTATAATACAGAGGGCTTATTTATATGCACTTCTTTAGAAAAGATAAAGATGTGAGGAAGGGAAACACAGATGAGGTTCATCAACACCCGGTGCCTGTAAAATACCGCCCCACAGCCCCACGCTGTCTGTGTGCTTCCCAGCAGCTAGTACAGCACAGCTACATAGAAAGCGGCTAAGCAGTTTTGCCACAGGAAGAAAGGGATGTTGAACGGGCTCCATTCTATTCCCAAACCAGACCACATGGGGGAGTACTTATTCCATAGCAATCTGTTGACGTTCAGGCTCCTCAGTGTTTTGGTTTGGGAACCAGAATTATTTGGTCTTTTCTTGTCATATTCTGAAACTGCAGTTTTCTCTGACCTAACCTGATTGTGTGACAAAGTATCAAATGCAGCCCACGTCATTCCCACCAGGCAGCAGGCAGCCTCCCGTCCACACTTGAAGACTGTATGTTTCTTTACTGCAAAGTCATGCTTGTTTGCAGGAAAAAGCAGGCAATTCAAGTGCAACTGTGGGAAAATTTAGAACTGCTGCTAAGCATGGCTCTGAAAAAGCTGTGGAATTTGCTTTAAGTAGATTTGACATTTATCAGCCCAAATACTTTAGTTATCAGGTTTCATTACACAAAGACTGTGTAATTATGAAGTCATAAAACAAAAAGTGAAGATCTATAACATTCTGTTTTCACAAATAATGAAAAGATTTGTCAAAGTACATAAAGCCCTTAAAAATAAACCACTGACAGAACCCAGGGCTCCTATTATTTCACTTTTCATTAGTAATAAAACAATTATTTCATTTAATCATTAGAATTTAAATGTGAATAATAAGCAAATAATATGATAAGCTTATGTTTTGATGAGTTTGTTAATATTAACGTAAACATACAAGACGTGCAATCTAACATAGGAAGACGGCTAGGTCCTTATCAAAGTGAATATCCACATCTAAACTTAAATTGTCTCATCCTTTGCTATAAACCAAAAAACTTGTAACATTGTGTCAACCAGGTACACTACAAGAAGTTAAGTTTGTGTGTAAAAAAAAAAAATGTCAACCTGTTTCGAGGACAGCGCCCTCAAGTGTGAAGACATGTGGCAGGCGTGTGACAGGCGTGGCTTTACTCATGTCTTCATTTTTGATGCAAAAATTCTTGGATGGATTGATGTCATGTCTAAACTCTTACTCTTCCATTTCAGTTAAATATGAGAGGATCAAGTTCTTGGTGATTGCCTTAAAGAATGCAGTGGAGATATATGCTTGGGCTCCTAAGCCTTATCACAAGTTCATGGCGTTTAAGGTAAGTACAGACGTTGCTTGTTTAATTCAGCTTCTGTCAGAATTCTATTTTCCACATAAGCCAGTATCAGTTTTATTACATAGAGAAAAACTTACTTTAAAAACAATTCTTGAATTCATGATTTCAAAGGACTTAAATATTAGAAATTCTATACAGTTCATCCTATTAAGACCTGTGACTGTCCTCCCCCACTGGAGGTCTAGGAACTGTTGACTTCAAGAGTAATTTAGCTTGGAACAGTTACCAGGAAAAGTACCAAACACGACATTACACAACCATCTCTGCCATGGAGCCCCTGAAAGCCAAGTACTGTCTGGTGTTTGCCTGAAAACGCAGACCTGTGGCAGCCTTGTGTCCCCAGATCTTCTAAGCATCCCTGACATTTACGAATAAACTAGGACTCGGTTATTCTTTGTCCGTTCCTATTGCTTGAGGACATCTCTGAATGGAACACTGAAGGAGTCACTCAGGGAGAAGACCTCATTCCTCTGCACTTCCATGCTGCTTGTCCTAGCATTTGCTTGCCTTGTCTTGGTCTGCACTCATCACAGATTGGGTGGGTCCTCGTGAGGTTTAGCGAGAGTGGGATGTTATATGCTTTGTCCCATTGGCCCCAGAATATAAAAGATGAGCGCCAGAAGAACCATTACTTCCAAACGCACTGATGTGTTCAGAAGCACATAGCTTAGCCATATCCAATGTGAATTTGTCTCCCATTGTCTCTCTATATTTCTCACTGATCCTCATTCTCCCTACCTTCAAGGCTGTAATTGGCTTTTGGGGTCTTATTTATTCTTTCTTGTCACCCATTGTATGTAAAAACCAAGTATGCCTGGGATTTTGTAAGTGCTCTCAGAGAATGAACCGCTCCACTCCCGTCTTGTTCTTTTAGTTCAAATGTCCATGTGTGATTTGCTAAGGATGACAGATTCTTCAGCAGGAATGGGATTTCCTCCATAGGCCCACTTTGCTGCAAAAGAATTTTGTATTGTATTATATTCATAATACCAATGAAATACTTACTCCCAAAGCTAATGTGGTGCTACTTTGCTGCCAAAATCTCTCTTCAGAAAAGCTTTTCACACAAGATTCCCTTCCCATTGTGATTCTGAAGTCACAGCCCTCAGGGTCCTGGCCACAGTCTGTGAAAGAACAAAGCACTCCCCTTGGCAGATAAACCCAACCTACAAGAGGAGGCACAGAGGCCAGGACTTGAATAGGAAAGACTGGTATAGACTGGCTGTGGAACCTTCCCCAGAGCGAGGCAAAAGGCGTTAATTTCCTGGGCTGTGAGAATGGCAGTAACAGACGTAACAGACGGGAGGGGGCAATGTTGATGGCAGCTGAGGTTTCTCGGATCATCTCCTTGAGCTCAATATCAGATAAAAGTACAGAATCAGGGGACACAGGAAGAAAGACTGGAACTCTTCACAGCTATGAACTCTGACAAACTTGGCTTGAGCTCTCCTCTTTGGCTTTCCAGTTAAATCCTTGACGACAAGCGAAGCCATGGGTGTTGTGATGCATCTTCCACATCCCCCCTTCTTAGCCCCCAGACATGACTCTCAGAATACAGCATGAAGTTTAGAGAAACTGACAGTCACAACAGGGAAATCATAACCATACACTAATCTCCAACAGCTTTAACACAGTGACGCGCCCAGACTGGTCTCCAAGGTAACAACCATAGATGAACCTGGGTATGGGTACCACCTAGGAAAGAGGATGTCATAGAGATAGATCACTGCACACTGTACACTCTCTAGAGGACAATGCGAAGCAGTATCCAGTCACCAAGCTTTTAACACACATGCCACTATCAAAACTGACAGTTTAAACAGTTTTTACTGTGCAAGATAAGAAAGGGAAAGAGGGGGAAAATAGACAATACAGATTTTCTCCTGGAGTCAGACATGAGTAGACCTGAGCCTGAAAGCGATGCTTTCCTAGCGTTTCAATGGAAAACACTCACTTCCTTTTGACAGTGGTCAAGTGAAACCCTTAGGAATAAGACCGCCTCTTTTAATGGCATGGATACTAATGAGGTGATTTTTAAAGTCTTTTGCAGATCTTCAGCATAAGCCTCTGCTTGTTGACCTCACAGTAGAAGAAGGTCAAAGGTTAAAGGTCATTTTTGGCTCACACACTGGTTTCCATGTAATTGATGTTGATTCTGGAAACTCCTATGATATCTACATACCATCCCACGTAAGTTTCAGGAATCGGACTGTTTCCTGCACCTGCATGACAGCTTGCATGACAGATTGAGTTGGGCCTATATTTCAATTGAAATCATGATAATCTCTAAAAGTTGTGAATTTGGGGTATTAGCAGACAGATGTTTTTAAAGATTCTATTACTCCCTCAAGCTAAGTAGCACAAAAATTGCATTATTTTGAGATTATCATCTTGTTTCTTTGGATTTCAAGGTGAAATGCCTATGTTATAAAATAGTTGAGTTCCCATTTTCTGGTTTTGATTCTATGCAAGAGAAAGACAATGGCTAGATACTAAGTTCCTGGGGGAGGGGAATCACTTTTCTGCTATTTCCAGTTTTTTCCATCAGCCTGAGGGCTTGTGGAGTGGTGGAGCAGACACACTAGGATCCACCCCTTTCTAGTACATCTGAACCTGGCTATAGGGGACCCTCAGCTCCCCCAGCTGTAAGGTGGGACTCCAAGTACCTATTCTGTAAGGTTATTTTCATTATCATTAAATTGGCTCAGGACCCAACATACTCAAGTTTCTTTTATTAGCAATGTGATATTCAGATCACTATGCTGACACACGGTCTAAAACATTCCCTTTAAGGGAAATGCATGGATGGACCTATGCGTGCCGGTGTGGTGTAAGCTCTGTTTCATGAATCAAAGGCTAACAAACTCTCAGGATAGTCTGAGGCTGGTCTCCGGCTGGTTGGCATCTTGAGAATTTAAAGAAACCCGGTCCTTGTGCATGTGTTTTGATGCATTTGCACAAATGCAGTTGTTGTAGTACTTGCACATGTTCTGATGCATTTGCACACATGCACTTGCCACAGTGCTTGCACATGTGTTTTGATGCATTTTTACACATGCAGTTGTCACCCAATGTTGCATGTCTACATCACCACTAAGACTTGGTCACTGCTGTGACTGTCTTCAATCCCCCAAAGCCCTGTCTGTCAATCACATGTTGGAATGATATGAGACTCTGAGCCAGGAGTAGAAGTATCACCTCCCTTCCCATAGAGCCAAGCAATCTATGCTTATTTCAGAAGTGTGACCAGTAGTAGGCTAATTCTACCTTTTATCCCAAAGAAATCACTAATTTGGGTCATTCTGGTATTAGAGCTCTGGGGTGACTATTCTGGGCCCTGTACTCATGCGCTCATTGTAGGCACCTGACATTCTTGCCTCCTGTGGAAGCAGTCGTTCTTGCGGGAACCCATGAAGCTCAGAGTCAGGGAGATGTGCGCAGAGCCCGCCTCCGTCTACCGCCAGATACTCGTGTAGCTTTGATCAAGTCACACAACCCTGAGATACAGTTCCCTCATCTGCAATAAAGTTTTCTGATGGTGCCCTCATCTGTAGACTAGAAATGATGTATACCAGTGGTCCGCAGATTAGCACACCAGTACTCCACACACTCGGTGTTTCTGATGGTGCCCTCATCTGTAGACTAGAAATGGTGTATACCAGTGGTCCTCAGATTAGCACACCAGTACTCCACACACTCGGTGTTTCTCATGGTGCCCTCGTCTGTAGACTAGAAATGATGTATACCAGTGGTCCACAGATTAGCACACCAGTACTCCACACACACGGTGTTTCTGTTCTCAGAACCTGTAAGATGGATTCCAGATCAAGTAGCTGTATGTGTAGACACAGGTACATTTGACCAGAGATGTGATTACATTAAAGTAGATGTCAATCTTTACAGTGAAAAGTGACATAAAATTTCATTTGCAACTCTTAAAGATAAAAGGCAAGAGGTTTTCTGGATTTTAAGTCAGATAACTCTTGGGCTTTCTTCGTCCCCCAGATTCAGGGCAACATCACTCCTCACGCCATCGTCATCTTGCCCAAAACGGATGGAATGGAAATGCTGGTTTGCTACGAGGACGAGGGGGTGTACGTGAACACCTACGGCCGGATCACGAAGGATGTGGTGCTCCAGTGGGGAGAAATGCCCACCTCTGTGGGTAGGTTGACCATTCCTTATCTCCTTCAGCAGTTACACCCCCCCAATGAAATGAGAGTCAAGAAGTGTGAAACAACCATTTGAGTCCACACCAAAAAGAAAAAAAAAAATCTGTGACTAACACTGTAAGACTTGCTTTGTCTGTTTGACCTCAAGTCCTTTGTCCTTTGTTTGTGCTTAAGATGTGAACAGATGCTGTGAGTGTTGCCCGTCTAATGTTTTTAATGCAGTTTTGGAAATTCCTTTTGACAGCCTACATTCATTCCAATCAGATAATGGGCTGGGGCGAGAAAGCTATTGAGATCCGGTCAGTGGAAACAGGACATTTGGATGGAGTGTTTATGCATAAGCGAGCTCAAAGGTTAAAGTTTCTATGTGAAAGAAATGATAAGGTAAATCCGTTTCAACTTTGCTTTAGTGTTTGCCTTTTAAGAGACCTCCAGGTACCTGTGAAACCTTCATTTTCCTTGATGCTGTCCAGTCACAACTGTATTATGGGACCAATATCTTGAGATGGTGTTACCTGACTTGATTCATGTGAACATTCAGAACCTATAACTCATGCATCCAAACCAATATAAAACATCTAAACTTTCCTTGTAAACTCTTAGTACCTGTTGTGGCCTGTGGGCCTCTGGTGATTAACAACCATTGCAGACCCTCCTATGCGCTTAGAGCAGCTGGCCCATCATTCACCATCTCACAGTGGGTCAGCCTCATGGTTTTACCTTTAGGCCTTTCATAGAGACACTGTTGGGACTTAGCTTTCACATTCTATTCACCCTTAAGTGGAAAACATCTGACATGTAGATGAACTTCTAAAAACTGCCACTCATTGCCAAGAAACAAAATCACAAATTCAACTCCTGCCATGTCCTGTCTCATTCCAACCATGAGTCTCCTGACATGTTACGGGGGGCTATGTTCTAATGTAAGTGGCCATGTCTGTCCAGCATGAGCAGTCACCCCACAGGAGTCCACTGAGGTGACCGTGCTCTCCCTTGCCCTCCCAGTAGCTAAAATACATTTGCCAGCCCATGCTCTAAGACTATAGTCAGCCTAACAACCATGTCCCCCAGCAGCAGATTTGAACACATGTAGGAAGGAATGTGGTGGGTTGAGCTGTTTACATCTCCTTGTTCACCCCAGTTCCCCAGAGGCCAGACTGGTCTTCATCCAACCCTGGTAATATGGGTCTGGATTCTGTGACCCTGGCTAGCTGCTAATGACCTCGTGTGATCAAATGGACGGCAGCTGGGGGACACAAGGATGGTTCTAGGGGACTTACCAGACCGTGTCAGACACTAGACTTAGCAAGTACGATTCCAACACTTCTACAGGCCTAGAACCCAAGAGATGAAATGTCTGGGTATGGACAGCTGCCCTGCCGTGATGACATACCCCAGCAGGCCTCGGCCAGCCCATACTCTCGGGCAAGGGCCTCTAATTTAGTCCCTGAATGCACAGATGGGGACAACAGCAACCCTTCCTTTCAACAAACCCTCACCGTCACCCCTATTTCGAGTCTCTGACCCCGAGAGTAGCTTTACTTTCCTCTCTAGCATCAGCTAAATGTCAGGCAATTCATCAAGCTTCTTAAGGAACCATGAGGACAAAGTAGCACTAGGGACGAATACTCAGTCCTCAGACCACAAACACTGACTGATTGAAGGGCTATTGCACAGCCCCAAATATTATTTTCCTGGGGCAGTAGTTCACTGACATTCAGCTCAAGCAAGCAGTAATCTGAATTCTGCTCACTTTTCCCAAGCCTTTGATAAAATGATTGAACTGGCTCAAACCTAATGGGCTGTGGTTCCACTTATTAATGTCATTATCTCCTTTGGCTTGGGATCTGCCAGCATCAGCATAGAGGCCAAGTGCCAACCCTGAGGCACCAGACTGGGCAGGCATTCAACACCTTAGCCTAGACAACCATAACCACTCTAATATCTTTGGTTTTAAGTTTAAAAATTTAACATCAAAGTTGTACAACTGTCAGTAGGCCCCAAAATGCTGCCCATAAGTTTGGGAACTAAGGGGGTTCTCTTTCATCTGCCTCCATGTCACTCATGAGGGAGAGAAAGAGTGCCCCTGGACCTTTGTAGAAATAATCATTGTCCCAGGCCAGAAGTCCAGCAATAAATAATAATCTGAGAAAACATAAGGGCAGGAGGATTTCCGTGCAATGCACTGTCTGAAATGTCACTATAAACACTGGCCAGAGAAACTTAACTGAATGTGTTGGAAGGGTAGGACATGTGAGAGAAAAATGGCTGTACAGTTGAAGAAGAGAAGGGGAAAAAACCCAGGAAGTTGAACTAACTTGTTTTTAATTCCAAACAGGTATTTTTTGCATCCGTGCGATCTGGAGGAAGTAGCCAAGTGTTTTTCATGACCCTCAACAGAAATTCCATGATGAACTGGTAACGGAAGAGCACTTGGCACTTATCTTCATGGTGTTCTTTCTAATGTAAGAGAACATAACTCATGTGGACGTTTGCCAGTCTAGAGGCAGACTCAGAAGGCCTGGTTGAACATCCCGCTTTCCCGTTTCCTCTCCCTCCGTCCCTCCCAATAGAGTCCCTCTTTCAGTGTTGCAGCCTGGTTGAGAAGGAGAGAAAGAGGTGGCAGGAATGTCCGGGAGATGCCGAGGATGCTGCATTGTCTGTGGACACAGTTGGACCTTGTGCCCTTCGGAGTTAGGGATAGAAACAAAATTGTGTGCTTTTATGATTAAGCTGTGTTTGTGCTGGCTTTTCAGTTCTTTTGGTCTGGGATTTTTTAAAATTTTTTCTTTACCCCCTTATTTTGTAAGAATGGGGAAAGAATGCATACTGGGAAATTAGACTTTTTTTTTTTTAATTCTCTCTGCCTGCTAGCTTTAAGTATATGGTATGTTGTAAAATCTCCAATTCCCGGTAGTCAGAGACAGCACAATAAATGTTCCTTATCTCCCTGTACTGAAGGCCATAACCACGTTGTCGGGTAATTTAAGAATTCTCTTGCCTTCACCAACCCAAGAGGATGTTTTGTTGTTGATTTTTTTTTAATTGCTACTGGCTAATGAATTTTTGAAAGAGAAGCAAAATAGCTGGTTTTCTCCTCTCTGGGGAAATAGATTTTAAATGGCTAAACTACTAGCCTTAATCTAATAAAACCAACTGCTATGTTGTGAGTCTGGCAGGCCGTATTTTGATATGGCCCTTTCTGGATGGAGGGTGTTGAATGGGACAGAGATGCCACTGAGTTGAATGGTCTTGTGACTGTGGAGGGACTCTGGGATGCCATTGTCCCTTGATTATTATGCAAGAGATCAGGGCGAAACATGGGATGACAGGTGGGTCACCCCGAAGGAGCTTCTGAGAAATGAGCTAATATGTCTATGTAAATACACATGTGTTCTTTCTTCAAGGCACAAAGCGTCTCTGCTAAGAGGTCCCTTCGTTTGGGCTTTGTTAGGACTGAGACTGATGGAGATCTTTCCTGGAGCTGGGGTTAACATGACAGCCATGCTCTGGAAACCCAGCTCCCTCCCAAGGGTGCCACTTTCTCAAGATAAAAACTGTGACAAAGAAGAATTACTAATAAAAGTTTCTGAGCTGCCTGTGTTCGCACTGGGTCAAGGGACTAGACTCTCCAGCCTGCCCCAGACACTGCAGGCACCAACAGCTCAGACTTTAGGGGACCTGAAGGCAAGGCTTTGGCCAAAATTCTGAGACCCTAATCACGTTATGTTCCTCTAAACTTCCCAACATACTGTTAACAACATCTGTGCAGAGGTGTGTATGTGTTTAGTTCAGGTTGACTTGTGTCCTTCTAAACCCTTACTCGAATGATTTGACCCTTTATGTGACTGGCTGGGATTCTTCCCAAAGCTATGAGCATGGCCGCCTATGGTATCCAGGTGTTGCGAAATGGTATCTGTGCTGTGCTTCCTGTTTTAACCTACCTCGTTTTGTTTGGTTTCGTTTCTCTGTTCATCACAGCAGTGTTATCTCCAGGAGACATATAGAGAGCTCAACTGGGCAATCTCAGCTGTATTGAATATTTTCAAAACAGTAGTTGACCAAATTGTTCTTTAAAAATTGGAGGGAGAAAAAAAAATCTCCAATGACCAAAACCTAATGAGGTTTGTTTTTAAAGAATGCAATTACTGTAAATGGATCAGAAAAAGAAAAACAAAGATCGTGATCCTACTGATTTTGCCTAAACAAATGAGCAGCTAGTGGACTATTAATGAGAACGAAGCATATGTTAGGAGAATGGTACCTTTTTAATCTGGTGGTTTGGCCAAAGGGGATGAGAAGGGGAAATATTCAGAGTTCCAACCTATAGCTTATTCTGTACTCCCAAGGGTGAGGTCGTGTGAAGTTATCTGAAGCAGGTAACACACAGGTGTGCTATGAGGGTGGTCTCCAGGCACCCCAGGATGAACCCATCATGGTCCCTTTAGCTCTCAGAAGCAATGAAACCCTCCCGTTCTCATTTTTACTGTGGGGTTATGCTGCTGAACAACACTGTCTTTACAAATTCTAGGGGACAAATTCAGCAAGAGCTCTGGGTTAAATTTAGCAACTGCAAAAATTGGATGCTGATACGAACATGAGATAATGGGAATTTGGGTCTTGTCTCCAGACGTGATTGCCACCAGCTCTTTATATTGCTGCTGTGACAGTTTGAACCAGAGGCTTCTTAAATTATGTTGCAAACTGTTCTTCGTTTTTATGTTTTGTTTTGTTTCGTTCTTATTTCTACGTGATACATCCAAAACACACAGCTTTAAATGATTTTTTATTGTGGGACTTTGGGTACAGTTAAGAAATAAAAGGGAATCATTGTGTTTAAACATAAGGTAGTTTGTGAATGTATTTTTTAAAATCTAGATTCATTGGAACAAAAATCATAAGAAAACATATTAATACCGTCTTGTTTACAGTATGGACAGTGACATAACATAACATGAGCTTTTTTCTGGTGCCAACAAAACGAAATAAAACACAGACGTTAAACATCAAGCCATGCCTTTTATATTTTTGTACAAATATTTTGCACTGAGCGTAAGGCAAAATCAAATCTAAAAGAGACCCGCAAATCTCTGCCCCTTAAAACACATTTATAGAATTCCTTGATGCAGTTATCTTCAAAAGTAAATATTCCAGTAGTTATGACAGGTCTCAACCCTACATTGTGAGACCTTGGCCATGCAAAGTAGAATGGTGCCCTTGTGGTTCATCCTACAGTTTCCAAATTTGGAGGTGGATTTCCTTTTCTCTATTTGGTTTTTTTTTTTTCTGGTGGGTGTGATCTCTTTACCTATTGTAATTTAAAATTTCTTCTGTTTTTATCTTGCCCTTTAAAAGGTTTGTTCCTAGAAATTATTCAGACTTCTGTTTTTCTACAAGAAAGAATAGGCTTCCCCAAATTAAGCTTTAGTACCCCTGTGCATCCTCAACACGCTAAATTGCTGACCATCAGCAAACCCACTGAGCGTGCTCACACCATAATGTGGGCGTAGAACCTAGGAAGAGACCACTATGCTTAAGCACCAACCAGGACATTGTAGCTTAGATTCCTATATCCAGAGAAAGCTGGAGGTAAAGGGACTGGGATGCTGTACAGGTCATGTGTAGAATCCCACAGCATACAAGCAACAGTTATATTGACTACCACGTGAAACCTAATAGCTTTAGTTAGAGCTCAGTAACTTTCTGGGGGAATTTTATACTTTAAGACTTAGACTTGTTTGTATGATTATGATTCTTATTCAGCAGGGTAAAGTCAGTTTGAGGCAAACTCTCATGAGGCCACTAAGACAGGGTCCCCTGCTTCTAACGCAACCATGACTTTCTGGAATGCACACCTAACAAACCTTGCACTGAGTGCACATTTTTCAGAGTCATTGTAGTTTCTGGTTGTCACTACTTCTAACAATTCTCTGTGTGCTCTTGTGATGCCCTGATGGCTGTGTCTCTGGTCCCTCCTGTGCAGTAGTTTAGCAAGAGGTGTGATACTCAGGCTGGAGCCATCTGGGTTTTGTCCATTGACAACGAAAGGCCGAAGTCTGACTTCACAGTCCACAGAGTTCTCCTTAAAAACTGCTCTCCCTGCTGTTTTTTTGTGTGTACGAGTTCATGTCACTGCATCCTCGAACCGTGCAAGCTCTCTGTGTGTGCTGTCTTGGAAAGTCCACGTGAACCGGCACCCTTGCCTCTGTGCTGACTGCTTGACGGTATACAATGTGCTGCATCGCTGCTAAGAAAGAAGATGTAGGTGTTAGTGAGACTTTGACCTTAGCGTGCTGCAGGACAGCATGAAGAAAGAATCTGCCATGCTCCAAACATTCCAGAGACTCTCTGGTACTAGAAAGTTGTAAATTATCAACTTAGTTTTAGTTCATTCCCCCAAAAAATTAAATCTAAGTGTCCCAAGCAACTATACATCTGATGAGCTAAGAACTTGCTTTCTCTGAGACTACACGAAAGACTATGACACAAAATTTAACCCTCAAAGTCTAATTGTTCTTCATTTACTGGCTGGGATGTCTCATCAATGCCATTGTATTTGGCCTTGCTCGCTGCAGCAGTATGAGGAACCCTAACATGAGCTGTCTTCCCATGAGTCTCACACAGTGTGGCCATAAAATGATCTCTTTTCTGGAGCCCAGCAGAGAGTAAACGTCCCTCACCATTTGCAGGTCCCGAGCTGACAGCATCTCCACTTTTGCCAAGAATTCTCCAGTGCCATCTTTATTCCCATACTGTGCCCTTGGCCTGGAAATTTCTCTATAGACATTTGTGATAGTCAGCAATGTCCACAGCATTAGACCACCTGAGATTTATTCTTCTGCCCATGCCAGCCCATGAAAGCCCACAACACAGAACAACAAAGGTCTCCCCTAAAGTTTCTAAACAGAAGATCCCTGGATGAGGTTTGTACTGTTTTAAGTCAGATCAAAATCTTGCTATACATTTGGGTGAAATCTATAACATACAATTGAAAATAATAAAAAAAAATTCCCTGAGCTTTCCAACCTCTGGCTGTGTGTGATCATCTTTGCACCCACTCGCTGACTCTGCGTGACTTTGGTTTTGATGGTTCATCTCTTATAGACAGCAAATTGCTTTGCAGAACAAAGGACTGGCAAGTGCTGACGGGAAGACAAGTGTTCATTCCCAGCAGTGGATCACTATCGGACCCAGCAAACACCCATGCCTCGGCTGCCCTTTGCTTCTCCCTTCCCGCAGGTTCAAGCATACTGTAGTTTGTTTAAGGGACCTGAACGTTTCCTGAGTCAGAATTTCACGTGTAGGGCGGCAGCCATGAGGGAGAGGACAGCAGCTGAGCACCCTGGAAAACCGCGGGTTTTAAACACGTTTCTTTTTTTACATTTTAGCTGTCTTAAACTGTTAGTGCAGCTGCAGAGAGATAGCAAGTCTATAATACTAGAAGGGAAAGTATTTCTTTGCTGTGCCTATGAGTGGTTACATTTTTAAACCTCTTATTTGCAAACGTGTCTTGAATGGTCAAAATTCTGCAAAACTGGATATAGTTGTACCTCTATGTATCTTCCTGAAAAATTCTTCCAGTCGAAACTGTCAAGTGCTCATTTCTGTCACTAATACAACAGTTATCCAAGAAATGCTTCCTACAAACGCTCCTGCTGCAGTTGGGAAGACTTTGGTAAGCTCTAAGCCAAAGATTCCCTAGCCCCACAGCCCCAGACCCGCTACAATACACAGAGGAAACATGTGATGGAGTATTAACAGGAACAAGACACATGGTAATTTCTCACTGCCATTTCCATATCAAAATCCCACCTCACTCTCCCAATACCCATTTCTCTGAAACTCTTTCATCTACTGAGAAAGGCTCTGAGCCCCCACCCCCACTCCCAGCCACTCTCCTGTGTTGCTCTGGTATTCAGCCTTTGGCGCGCTGCCACTTCCTGCACCACCCTTCCGAATGCTTGATCCTTTGTGGTATCCATTTAGAAACTGCTACAAACACCCTGGCTTCTCATTTTCCTGGTACTGTCTAGTGAAACTTATTATCAATGACCGTAGGATGAGGACAGAAGCTCCCAAAGCCGTAGTTCTTCCCATTGGTCCCGGCGTGTGTTCCACATCCTTTTCAAACAACAGCCATTGTTCTCCCCACCGCCTTCTCTTCAGCGTTACCAGTGCCCTCCATTCCACAGGAGGGTTTCAACCCCTGATGATACAGTGTCCTGTGGCAGAACCCTACCCTTGGCCCCGCTACCCCATTTCACTTCCATCTGTGGGTCTGCTCCCCTTCAAAGACAAACTCCCCTGGAGGAACTGTGTGCACTCACTAACTGAATCTTTTCCCTTAACCTCTGAGCTATTTTAAATCAGTCTTTTGTAACAGGAGGAGCGGGCTGCTTGTTGTCCCAGGCGACCGGCTATCTTACACCCGAAAATAACCACACAGAACTGTATTCATTTAAACACTGCCCATTATCTCTAGCTTCTTATTGGCTAATTCTTACATCTTAATTTAACCCATTTCTATTAATCTGTGTATCACCACATGACTATGGCTTACCAGCAAGATTCTAACCAGCATCCATCTCAAGCAGGAGATCCATGGCATCTGCCACTCTGCCCTTCTTCCCAGCATTCAGTTCTGTCTACTCTGCCTACCTAAATTCTGTCCTATCAACTAGGCCAAGGCAGTTTCTTTATTCATTATCCAATGAAAGCAACACACAAACAGAAGGACCTCCTACACCAGTCTTTCATCCCCAGGATAGTGGCTTTGCCAAGGGTTATCAGTGGCTGCCTCCCCATCCAGTGCAGGTACCAACTCTGGCTGTGTGCTGCTTCTCTGAGGTCTTTGTCACAGCCAGAAAATGCTTCTTGAGACAGCTCCTATGCACTGGACTTCCCCATTCCCTGGCATGTGCTAACAGCTAGTACTGGACAGTCCCTTTCTAGGTGAATATCTTCAACCTTGGCGCCTTAAAAAGCACCTCACAACAGCAGAGGCCACATTTTCATCTCCCTCCCTGGCCTCCTTCCCGAGGATATGCTTAATTTCCTAATAAGCATCTTCATTTGGATGGGTACTGTGTCACACACACACACAAAAATAAATAAATAATAAATAAAAAATTCATGATCTTCCCCAGATTGGCACAATGTGAATTCCATCCTTGCACACTGGAAAAATCTCATCATCACTCCTAACTTTACTCTTTCATAGACCATATTCTAGTAATGCGGCCTTTCTTAAACTCAGTATATCCATGATCTGATCTGGGCCAGGTCACTTTCTACCTGGCATGATGCTTTCAAAAGACAAGCCAAAATATACCACTCTTCCACTAACCTCCACAATATCCTCCAGTTCCCTCAGAATAGCATAGTCATGTGACCAATATAAGCCACCCAAGTAATCTGCCCTACCTACCAGTTGACTCTCCCTGGCCCCCATAATTCCTTCTCTGACCTGTTTTTCTCTGTTCGCTTGAATCTAGTTCATGCTTTATCCAGAATATCTTCAACATATGCCCCTTCCTAATACCCCATACCTGCATGACTTGCTCCTTCTCTTCCTTTAGATCTTGTTCATAAATATCCCTCTACCCTCTGAGGGCTATATTATAAAAAAATGAAAGAAAGAAAGAAAGAAAGAAAGAAAGAAAGAAAGAAAGAAAGAAAGAAAGAAAGAAAGAAGAAAGAGGGAGGGAGGAAGAAAGCCACCACCTACAGCCATTTCCTGTTTTATCGACACTCATAACTCTTCTTGCCCTGTTTTGCTCCTGGGTCTGCCCGAGAAGTGCTTTGGAGAATACCTAGCAGACAGTAGTTATTCAATAAATGGTTTTTTGATGAATAAATGAATAAAATAAGCAGCAACTGTTCCGGAACTAAAATGGAATAAAACTATGTGGTTAGTTTTCATTTCTATACCAAAATTAAGATGCTGTCTTCAGAGGCCATAAAATCATAAAGCGTAGCTTTGCTTTTGTAGACAAATAAGAAACCAGCTGGGTTACCATTTCTGGCAGAAAAAGACTTGAACCCTGACTATCCTTTCCTGATTCCTGAATCTTCACAGACTCAGCTGCGGGAGTAGAAGAGAAACTATCACCCAGACCACCGAGAAAAGCAGCGTTTCTAAACTTTAGACTAACTCAAGGAATGGTCCCTTTTAAGCTGTTGTCATTGTACCAAAAAATAAATAAATAAATAAATAAAATGTAGTTTTGGGATGTGCGGAGAAGACTCTTCATTTGTTTTGTGGGAAAAAAATGTTTAAAACTCACAGCGACAGTCAGAGACCTTCTCCCAAAGGTAGCTTCAAGATGCCTGACAACATTTGGGTCTTAATCCTCAGCGGCAGGAGTTCTGAGGCCCCTCTGGGCAGCCTTTTCTACTTGTATACACTCGGTGTCAGTGAATGTTGTTGCATGAAGCTTCATTGTAGGACACTGACATGTGCCTTCTATGGATTGTTTCACCGAGTCTTGTAAAAGGGACACCTTGTAGTTCAATTTGTTCAACTGTGTATTTATCTCCCCCCTTAATAAAAAAAAAGGTTTTATAAAAAAATACAAAAGAAGGCAGTGAAAGGCTGTAACTGAAGCAGCGTAACAAAGAAACTGTTGTCCCTCTTATTCTGTGTCTTCTCACAAAGATGCTGAGACAAAGCACAGCCAGGGTCAATGTCTCTGCCTTTCCAGGGCCCAAACCACATATGGACCTGCGGCACTTAGTTGCAGATATCTGAAGTCCTTTACAAAAGAAGGGTTCCAGGTATAGGTAGAGAACGTGAAAAAGAGGCTCAGAAGGGTCCAAAATGTTACAGTAAGTGAGAAAAATCCAGAAACCAAAAGCTTCCACTGTTAAAATCCAATAAATGTTTTTAAAATAACTTTCCAATATGATGTACGTAATATCTTATTATTAGACTTCTTTAGACGTGTATTACAGCAGCTTGACTATATGCTTTCATTTGCCACAATGAACTCTGTCCATGTTTTGTGACAAGAACAGTTTGGGACAGGCCTGATTCTCCCCCGAAAATAGTTACCTTCTTCCCAGTCACTTTACCAAGTGAAGTGATAAGGATAGGTTGATACAACTGTGGCTTGACCAAGATTTCCAACCCTTCACCAGAGGCTGAGTGGCCCCAGGTTTCTGTTTCCTCTCAGCCAACCTAGTAAAAGAGGTGTTCAGAGCTGGAAGACATCCCGGAGCAGGACAGAGTAGTCGCTCATAGTTGGAACCCAAATTAGCAAAATTACCACCTGTGGAGGCAGAATGACCAAAATGGGATGAGGCCGTGAGTTTTCTGACCATCGCTTACAGACATTCTGTGCTGGTGACCCAGCACGCTGCTGTTCACATGTGCCCGCGCTGATGCTACTAGACACCTGCTTCTTTCAGCAAATCTGGTCCCACGTAATGTAGGCAGCCCTTTCCTCAAACTTCACAAGACTTGGGTCTTGAGTAGGGGAGCCTTCAGTTTTGACTTTGGCATTTCACTGGCTAGTGAACTCCAGGAGAACACGGGACAGGTCCTGACTTACGTCAGCACAGAAATACACTGTCCTTCTCAAAAGTTGTGCAGAGGAAACCTGACGTCATCCTCTCGCACTGGAACCCAGCATGTACTTGCCCAGGGGTCTATAACTTATGCTGGCCTCAAGGAGGTAAGTGGTAGTAGCCTCATGTAACATCCCAGAAACTTCTATATGTGCTAGCACCATCAAAGGGTCACCATGCTGTGAGACAAAAGTCACCACAAAAATCATCATATTCTAGGTGCCTTGTCAAATAAAGACTGATTCCCAGTGTTTTAAAATATGCTGAGTTTCTGTCATACACCCAAGAGAACTGAAAAGCAGCAGAAATTTCACAAATACTTTCAGGTGAAACTCTATGTTATAAGCAAGGTTTCCACATGAATACACATCTACAGACAATGCCTGGGGGACGTATCATGCAACTCCCAGCCTCGCAGATGCCCTTCAGACTCACATTCTCACATTTGTGTCTTTGTTGTGTTTTATGACGATGTGTTCATCTAGGTTATATACTAATGGTCATTGGTTTAGCTCATCTAATAAAGCTATGTTAGTTACACCCACATGGAAGAGGACTCCATTTTTATGTCAATTTTTGACCAGTTCATTTGCCATCGGAGGCAACTATGATCTTACTAAAACATAGCCTGTCGGTTCTACGCGTGTCAGATTAAGCAAAGTAGCCATTGGTTTATCAGCTGCCTGTGCTACACACAGCCAGCTCCACACTGGATGCTGAAGCAGAAGCTAAGCTGCTGATGAGGAAATTGCCCCTCCCCACCCCCATCTATAATCCTGCCAGGAGCAACAGTTTCTTAGGCAGCTGAGATGAAGAAGGTAAAGGGACGGGAAACATGCATTCTCAGGCAATAATGAAAAGAATAGTCTGTTCTTGGACAGGAATGCAGAAACCTTGGTGTTGTTGTGTGCGTTTTCCTGAGGAGACACACTATATATTCACCCAAGATAAGGCCCTAGCAGCAGAGCAAAGAAAGATCCCACCCAAGTCTAGCATAGAGCACAAGGGAATTTACTGAGGTTACTTAAAGGAGCAGGGGTGACTCAAGGTACCTGTATCACTAGAAAAGATCACATCCCTAGAGTTCAGTGCATAAGTAGCAGTTTGGCAGGTTGAGGGCCTTCATTGCTGTTGATGCTAAGTATGTAACCTCAGGGATGTTCTTATAAACACTTTAAGATTCAGGAACTACCTAAGCCAAAAAGCTTCAGATATTTCCTGAGCTTTAACAAGCTTCCCTCAAGAGAAGACTCTTCAATATGGAGGAAGTTGTTGCACAACAAAGGTTATGGATGTTTGAAGAAGCGGCCTTTGTCAGCATGTCAGAACAGAGAACATGGAGACCTTCGAGTTAGTCAGAGCAGTTGAAGCAAAGGCCTAGAGGAAGAGAAGAGCATGTGGACACACACACACACACAAATGGTGAGGGGTTAACTTGACAAAGGAAATGCCGGTGGAGCAGAGAGTCATCAGCCCATGTGTGGATGTACGTCATGTCTCCTGGGGCCTATGTTCACCTTCCTCCCAGGCCGCAAAGGTTCCAGAGACAGTGATAGCACATCCTGGCTTCTGGTGAGAGAAGAACACGGGTCTATTGATGGCATGTTGATGGGATGTGCTCCCAAGCCCCCACCCCACGAGGGGGTCACTTTGTTGGTAGATCTGTGCATTCTTCCAGCTGCTTCCTTCAACACTAGCACCCCATTTTTCTCAGGGAGTTCAAGCTTTGCAGCACGAAACTACCCTGCTGTACCACTGGTTCGAATGCTCCTAGTCATAAGACTAACTCAAGGGCTTATTTCAAAGGCAGCGTCCTGCGCCACCCTCCCCCCACGTAAGCAGGAATTTGGTAGGGTGATGCCACCATCCTGGACAGCCCATCACAACCTGAAGAAACGGGACATCTGGACAGTTGTTCTTCTATTCTGTAGCAGACTTTCCAGAGGGTACAGAGACCAAATGCCTCAGGTCAGAGAGGTAAATCAGTCAGTGAAGTGTTTTTCATGTAAGCATAAAGACCTGAATCTTATCTCCAGAACCCTGTGAAAACAAAACAATAACAACAACAAAACAAAACAAACGAGATCAGGCACTGTGCTTGCTTGTAATCCTAGCTCTGGGAAAGTGGAAAAAGGCAGACCTTGGAGCTCACTGACAAACAGCCCGGCCTCGTTGAGGAACTATAAGCCAGGGAGAGATCCTATCTGAAAAATAATAAGGTGGCTGGCACCCAAGAAACAACACCCAAAATTGACCTCTGGCCTCTACGTGCACACACACCTAAGCACCCACAAACACAGGATACACACATACACATAAGAAATTAAGTCTCCGTAGCAATACTTCCTCATGCTGTATCGGCACCGAAGCTACCATGTTTCCTGTGTAATGCTTTCATTACAAAGGAGAGGCTGGGGATGATTTAGCTCGCCCACCTGAACCTTCTGTCCTTACCCTCGCTCCTCACCTACACTTCAAACTCCTGAGTGGACTTCCTGCTGGAAACACACCCCTCTTGCTCCCTAAATTGTTGCTACTCATTAGGGACCTGGGCCTCCTCCTCAGAGACTCTACGCTATGGCGAGTCAACTCAACTAGATTGCCAAGCCATTTCACTTTTGTCTTGAAGCTAATTCGGTAATACCTTCTAGTGTGTAGAAAAGGTTGTAAAAGCACACTCAGCGGCTGTCAGTTTTGTTTGCAGAGGTTATCACTGACATCTCTCTGAGCTGTTTCTTTGTTCATGTTTACTGTCTTATTAGTAATCTTTAAACCTGCATTTATTTGAGAGTAAAATTTTAATTATTTAAAACTCATCTTTTATACATGACTTCTTTTTCAATCTTTTTGCCTTTCTATTTTACTTTGTAGTTGTCTTTATTTATACTTCTGGGTGATTCTAAATTCTTCACTTTGCTTCTCACCTTCTTTGAATATTTTCTCCTTTATCTTCTGCCCTCACCTTTAGATGCTGCTCTTTGCCTCTCCTGCTGCTGATTTATATTCCGTCTGTATTTTTAGGCATACTGTGTTCCCTTTAGAAAATTTTTATCATTTTATCTGATTCTACCATTTTCATCCTGTTTCTGTAACATTTAAAATTTTCTGTCTGGTTTTAATTTTCATTTGTAGTTTATCCTAGGTCCTTTCTCCATTATCTATAAATAGCATAGAGACTGATTAAGAGAGAACTTGCCCAGAGTGTCTGGCTAAGGGCTCTCTAAGTAAGAAGTGATTTCTGTTATTACCATCATACCAAAGGGAGAAAAGCCCCTGTCCTATGAAACAAGAGAACCTCCACAAGGGCTTAGCAAACACAGCAGCATCCAAACCAAGGTCACAAATGCAATGACAGCACCTGTGAGCAGCTTGTTCCTTGGCCTTTATCTGAAAGGAAACATGAAAATAAAATGAAAAGAGGAGCGCTGAGAAAGGGGACATAGCTGGGGCTGGAGAGATGGCTCAGAGGTTAAGAGCACTGGCTGCTCTTCCAGAGATCCTGAGTTCAATTCCCAGCACCCTCATGGTGGCTACAACCATTTGTATTAGGATCTGATGCCCTCTTCTGGCCTGTAGGTGTGCATGCAGAGTATATAAAAAATATATATAAATAAAAAAATTTAAAAAAAATTTTTTTTAAAAAGAAAGGGGACATAGCACCTACACGAACGGAAGGACAGACTTCTGAAGTCAGCACACTGTGAGTGAGCTGGGTAATGACTCAGGCTCAACTCTGCCAACCTCAATTCTGGCTCTTGACACAAGCAGGGGTCAGACCAGCCATCCTTGCCTACGTCCTTCCCCTCTTGTGTCTGGACAGGAGCTGTATGAACTTGATCCACAGCTGTTTTAGAATGTACCCATAAGACACAAGAGGAAGTTTAGAGGAGTCATTACTTAAAAAAGAATTATTATTAAATAATATATATATTTATATATATATATATAGAGAGAGAGAGAGAAAGCTGTGTGTTTATATATGTGAGTGTATGTATGTTTTGTGAGTACATATAAACGTATATGGGTATGTATGTGAGTGTATGTGTACATATGTGAAGATGTATATATATATATATGTGTGTGTGTGTATATGCATATGAGTATGTATGTATGTGCATTTATATTGTCATATGTGCTCTTCTAAGTAACCAAGATGAAAAGTTTCCCTGCCCTCATACATTTTAAAACACCAAATAACTTGGCTGACCACCTGTTGTTTGGTGCATGTTCCATCTGGAGTCTTGGAGTTTATATGTTTGCTACATTGCACAGGGGCCTACTTCACCTTTTAGGCTTTAGGTTTGTTTGTTTTTTAAACATAACTCTACTCCAACGAAAGAGAAAAAAAATCCCAATCTTCATACTCAATTTCACCTTGTCAAAACAGCAGCTTTGAGGGCAAAACCACAGTTTCTCCCACAATCTGTTTCTTCCTCCAGCATTCCCAGTAGCACGGCAGCCACAATCTTCATGAGAGTTCACAGCAACAGCAGACAAAGCTTAGCCTCGAAGGTCTGCTACTGAGGCGCTGTTTTCTTTTCTCACTCAGTAGATGTTTCGAATCTGGGGGCTCAGCGTCTGGAGCAGGTCTCTCTTGGTGGCACTGACTGCTCAGCGTCTGGAGCAGGTCTCTCTTGGTGGCACTGACTGCTCAGCGTCTGGAGCAGGTCTCTCTTGGTGGCACTGACTGCTCAGCTAAAGGACTGAAATGCTCACAGGCTTCCATTGGGCAAGAGTCCATAAAGCCGGCGTGTGAGGCAATGATAAGGGCCAGGGGTCTAGAAGCTGCCTCTTGTCACCTCCAGAAATGAACTGCAAGAGAATCTGTCTGTCCTCATGTCCCCAACACTTGCAACTCTCTTTGCTTTCTAGAGTGAGTGTCAGCTAGAGACCCAGCCCTTATCGTCTCCTGTCCTGAGAGCAGAAAAATGACCCCCTGGGAACTTAGTGCCTAACCTGCCAGTGCTCACTACCTGGTGGGCCAAGTAACTCAAGAGGTCAAGAGGCTGCAGCAGGAGAGGAATGCAGGCTTGGTGCCAGATCACCCAGGTCTGAACTCCTTCCATTTTACCCGACTCTTCAGACATCCAGCTCTCTATCTGGCAAAACACGGAGCCATTTGTACCCATGGGTGGCAAGGCAAAGGCCTTGTGTTGGGTGGATCTTGCAGGTGTCTTAGAGAGAAAGAAGCACGTATCTTTGCTTTCACTCCAGAAAGAGCCTCCTAAGGAGAGTTTTCAAAGACAGGAAGAAGCAAGGGGAAAGGCAGAGTGTGATCCCAGCTAGACTGCACGCTTCTTGAAAACAGGATGGCTAATACATGCCCTGCTTGCATTCCGCTGCAGCCCTGAACATCCAGAGGAGCTCATAGTCTGCTCCAAGGACCACAGAGCTGCAGGATCAGCTGCAGTGGCCATGGCTTCTGATTCAAGCCTTACTTGGCTCTCTGAAGAGCCTCCTCTCCTCAAAAGCCTGCCTCCCTACCCTAAACATCTCATAGTGTTTAACCAAAATCCACTTGCCCTGCTCCAATGCAGGAGGCGGCTCCAGGTTGTGAATGAAGGGGGCATGCTATTTGGGCTTATTGTGCTAATCGTGCCACTGACTCTCGGTCTATCTGAAGAATTGCACTCTGTGTTCGCACACACATTTAGGGCTTTCTGGGGAGGACAGGGCTAATGAGGTAGACGTTTCTCAGAGATCCACAAGACAAAGGAGCCCTTGGGTCATCAACTTGTCCACCCGGGATTGCACCATCTGCTTGATTCCGTCCGTTCCTGGAACTTCTAGCTCATAAACAGCTGACATGAGCCTCCTCTGGCCCTGACACGGCTGCTTTCATTGGTGACCTGCTGACCAACAGCACCGAGCCACACTGTTTGCTTATCCTCAACAAGGACCTCCTGATCTTCGCTCCCATTTTTATGTCCACCTCATCAGCTTCCCTCAGCAGCCTGCAAAAGAACTGCAAATGCTTTTCAAGGCATGAAAATGATTAACCTAAGGACATTAAAGAGACACAAGCTCATAACAGGAAGATGCCCTGTGGAGTATTGTGTACTCTCAGGTACGTTCTGCTGGAAAAAGTGGTTAGGAACAGAGTGCTTTAATTGACTTAATTTAAACTCGGATGACTCGAGCATTATAAACAAAAGCTTTCTGTGTGCAGCAATAGCACTCAATTAGATTAAATTGCCTGGTGATTAATTAATTTAGGACAGTGCTCACTGAGAAATTGCCATCGATACACATCTGTCAAATCAATTTGCCACAGATTGTCAAGCCTCTGGGGTCTGGGCAGTACAAATCCAGGGACACTCATTCAGTAAGTGACCCCTTGCTCTTTTAATTTAAAATTCCATCATGGCCAAATTTCACAAACTGCAGATGGAAAGAAAGAGCAGCTCATCTAGCTGGCCAGTTCAGAGGTCCCCAGGAAACCACGCTAGCTCTTGGAGAGGGTGTTGTACTGAGAAGAAAGAGTCACAGAAACTGAGGGTATACAAACACCAGTGATAGTCTGAGCAGTAAGTCTAGACGAGGTTATTTCATTCTACAGCAAGCCCACGGAGCCGACGTTGTTCCCATCTTGCATGGGTGGATAATGAGAGCTCACCTGGGCTGTCTTACAAATAATATCCAAAGACTTGTCCACGCTCAAGGACCCAGCCCCTGCAAACGAAGGACAAAGCCAGGCCTCTCCTCCCTGGTGTCGCGTGATCCAAAGCTCTGTGTGCATGAGTCCTAGTTCATTAGATGCCTTGGGTTTTGAAGAAACATTCCAGAAAGGTTAACTTCCCTTCCTTCCTAACCACATTCAGCAAGTTCACAAGGTGACCAGACACTAGGCTGGGATTGAGGAACTGTGTGTTATTTGCCTGAGGATTTATGCAGCACACTGAGGGAAAAGACTGAGGAGAAACTGGAGCTACAGCGACCAAAAGCACAAGAGTAACATGCTTTTTTTCTTTTTTTTCTTTTTCCATTCAAATATTTACACTTCCTTCTCTTCTCCCAATCCCCGCCCACTCCCCCACTCACCCTCTGCCCTCTCCCTCCCTGCTTGAGAGAGGGCAGGGAACCCTGCCCTGTGGGAAGTCCAAGGCCCTCCCCCCTACATCCAGGCCTAGGGATCTGTGCATCCATATAGACTAGGGTCCCAAAAGCCAGAACATGCTGTAAAAACAAGTCCCAGTGCCTTTATCAATGGCGTCTCAGTCAGCCCCCATTGTCAGCCACAATCAGAGAGTCCGGTTTGATCACATGCTCGTTCAGACCTGGTCCAGCTGGATTTGGTGAGCTCCCATTAGAACAGGTACACTGCCTCAGTTGGTGGACCAACCCCTTTCAGTCCTGACTTCCTTGCTCGTCTTCTCCCTCCTTCTGCCCTTCAAGTGGACCTTGGGAGCTCAGTCCGTTGCTTTGATGAGGCTCTATCTCTATCTCCATCCATCGCAGGACAAAGATTCTGTGGTGATATTCGAGATAATCATCAGTGTGATAGCGGGGCAAGGCCAGTTCAGGCATCCTCTCCTCTGCTGTCCAAGGACCTAGCTGAGAACATCCCTGTGGACACCTAGGAACCTCTCTAGAGCCAAGTCTCTTGCCAACCCTAAAATGGATCCCTTAATGTAGATATCTTCTTCTCTGCTCCTATATCCGCCCTTCCTCCATCTCCACCCTCCCACTCCCCCAAGCTCTCGCCAGTCTTTCCTTTCTCCTTTCCCTTCCCTCTCCCCACCAATGATAGCCTATGCTGGAGATGATGTGGAGTAAGGGGAACACTCGTGCATTGCTGGTGGGAATGCAAACTTGTGCAACCACTTTGGAAAGCAGTGTGGCGGTTTCTCAGGAAATTGGAATCAACCTACTTCAGGATCCAGCAATACCACTCTTGGGAATATACCCAAGAGATGCCCAATCATAAAACAAAAGCATTTGTTCAACTATGTTCATAGCAGCATTATTTGTAATTGTCAGAATCTGGAAACAACCTAGATGCCCCCCAATGGAAAAAATGGATAAAGAAAGTGTGGAATATATACGCATTAGAGTACTACTCAGCGGTAAAAAACAATGACATCTTGAATTTTGCATGCAAATGGATGGAAATAGAAAACACTATCCTGAGTGAGATAACCCAGACCCAAAAAGATGAATATGGTATGTACTCACTCATTAGTGGACTCTAGCCATAAACCAAGGACATTAAGCCTATAGTTCACAAGTCTAGAGAAGCCAAATAACAATGTGAACCCAAAGAAAAACATATATAGATTCTCCTGGAAATTGGAAGCAAACAAGATTGCCAGGCAAAAGTTGTGAGCATGGGGGTGGGGGCAAGGGTGAGGGTGAGGAGTAACTTGTAAGGAGAGGTCTATGCCTGATGTGGGGGCAGGAAGTATTGGGGTACGAAGTTCTACAGGTCCGGAAGCCAACAGGAACCTCTTGTTCTTCAACATATGGGTAATGAACACGTGATAAATTGACACATTTGAACTCTATTCAGCAGTAAAGAAAAATAAAATTATGAAAATTTCAGGAAATGGATGGATCTGGAAAATATATTAAGCAAAAGTAACCGAACCTCAGAAAACTAAAACCACAAATTATCTCTTATGTGTAGATCTTAACCTGTTATATATACTTGCAAGGATGGGAGGTGTATGTGTGCATGTGTGTGTGTGTATGTATGTATGTGTGTGTGAGTATGTGTGTGTGTAAAGCCTAAAAACCTATAAAGAAGATCAAGAGAGGATACATATAAGTAATGAAGAAAGATAGAGTAGACAAAAGGGCACATGAAACACAAGAGGTTTGGGGGTAGGTTTGCAAAAAGGGATTGTGGAAACCATGATTTTGTAAAGGTAAGGGGGAGAGAAAACATGATGATATCTATCAATACCCTGCATGTTAAATTTTAAAAGTACATATTTTGAAAAGTATAGATCTTATGTTAATAATTCTTGTCATATTGTTAAATAAAATACCAGCAACACTTGGCTCTACTCAAGTGACAATTTTTGTTTAGGTGAAATAGACAAAGATTACCAGGCTGTAAAATTGGTGTCCTTTTCAACACAATGACATGTGTGAGGTGCTTTGTGGCTTGAAGCACCTCTATAATATTAAATACTATTCTTATACATACATGTTTCTTAAGTTATGGTTCAAGAGTTTGAAGAGAAGAGGAGCAGAATTGCAATGATGCTAAGCCCTGGTTTTCCTGTTATCCATGGTTAGGAATGACAGCTGAGCACCGTGTATTTGACAGACTTTATGGCAGTGACAAAGTATTTTAGCAAGATAACTTAAGGGAGAAAATATGTTTTCTCATAATTACAGCAGTTTGGGTCTATTGTTGGAAAGGGGGGCTTGATGGAGCACCTCACACCATGACAACCATGGGCTACTTCCTCCTTTTTCTTTTATACCATTTGAGTCTCTAGTCTTCAGGAGGTGTCAGTTAACTCAAGTCTTTCTCCATAGTTACTCTTCTTTGAAAAAAGACCCCCCAGATTCACCATGAAGTGTACTTTATAATCTCCTGGGTTTCTGTGGACAGTGGATGAGGTCTTAAATGAATGTGTATTGTTTGGCACGGGCATAATCACCCAAAGGACTCCAGTGCCTCAGACTGGAGTGACAAAATGACAGAGCCTGTCCCTGGATGTGGCTCAGGATGCTAAATCTTACGCTGGTCCACGTATGAGTGTTTATTGATCAGCGTGTACATAAACTATAACCACTTCTTCCTCCTCATAGATGTTTACAACTTGAGACTGCCACTCTACAGAGACCTCCTCCTGAGACTAGCTAAGCCAGACCACTTGCCCAGCTATAAACCATAAACCTGCCTCCTTGTTCAGTTGTAAATGAAGGTGGACGCTTAAAAGAAATCCCACACTAGCTCAGAATTGAGAAATAGACGGTTATTTATTTAAGGGTAGACACACAAATCAATATCCTCTGTTGGAACAGAAAACAGCAACCAAATCCCTCAGCCAGAAAAGAGACTGGATACACGCTTTATATCAGCATAAATAGTGTAAGAGGCCATGCCCAAGTGGAATGGCTACTGGCAGTAGGAATTCCTACAGCACCTCCCCCCTTTATTCAAATAATAGAGTTATAAGCCTAATACAAAATTATATACAATAAGAACAAATATATCAAGCAAGAAACGTGATAAATGTTTTAATAATTATCCTATCATAATGAGTTTAAGTTTTGTATAATAAATAACTTGACCAAGTCATGAGTGGAAAGTAACTACAACTATGTAGTCTTCAACCCCATGTAAGATACAAGAAGGGAAATAATATGACTTGAATAAGCAGGAAGTGTAATTAAGTAACTTTCAAAAATGTACAACAAATGACAGAGATAACAGGCTACCTAGGCAATCACCCAAAGTCTCATTTGCAATGTTGAAGCAACCAACTTTGGCTAAGCCCTAGTGAAACTGACAGACCATTTTTAGAGGAAGGAAATTTTTTAGAACCATCTTACCTTGCCTTGGCAAGATTTGACAGTCTGTTTTCTTGTGTCTTTTTTATCCATTTCCGGATACCATGTACCTTGTCAGTGGTTGAGGCATGGGCAGTTCCTTGCCCAAAGGCCAATTGTGCCAAGAAGAAAACAAACTGCAAGTGGAGTGTCTTCAGTGCTCAGCATTCTCTCAGGAATAGATTGGTACTTCCAGGAGCAATTGTGTCTCAAATCAACAGAACCCTAAGTTATTTAAATGCCATATTCTACAGCTCTTTGAAGTGATTGAAGATTATCTATCTATGCAGAATACAATCTTTATGTATCTCAAGAACCTGATTAGCCTAACTATAAGTATGACAAACATAGATGACTATTGATCTATAATTCTTAATACCTATATAACTTAAAGACTAAGACTTCATATTAGAATATTATACAATAAACAACTATGCAACAAATGTAAACAATGTATAAGCATCTTGATCAGAGGTAGAAATATACATAGCAATATGATAAATACATCCTAAAATTGTATCAAGATACAAAAATGTTTTAAGCATAGGTATAAGCATGTATGTATACAATATGACAAATTAACCTTGCCTAGGTATAAAAATATTGTGGATGAAAATAGGAACATATTCAATATAATTTAAGTTTATATTAATATACAAGAATCTATACCAATGTAAATTTCCTAGAAATAATAAAATAGAAACATATTCAATATAATTTAAGTTTGTATTAATATACAATAATCTACACCAATGTAAATTGCCTATAAATAATAGCTCACAAGCATTCACTCTATTAGTCACTATTATTATTAGTGTAAGTAAGCTCACACTAATCCATTATCCCATCCAATTTTCACCTTTTTTTCCCAAAGAGATCCCTGAGCCTACAAAATTTCCCCTTAACTCCCAACCCTATGCCAATTATAATCAATCCCTAAATGATGTCCCTAACCCTGAAGACAAACTTTGTTGGGAAAGGGAACGTCGTCTTGTAGAATTACTTCCAGCTGTCATGGGGGCAATGTTCTTTCTATGGGATCCTGTGAAAGTAAAAGGATGGTTAAGTTTACATCATACTATCAACTACAGGTGTACTTGGGTTGCTGTTGTAGTTGGTGCTCTTCATCAGAGAGAATACAGCCCACGAGATCCTATGTGTCTATCCTTCCTTCACTTCCTTGTTGTCCCAGTTAGCTTTGTTCCTGAAGCTGTTCAGAGCACAGTTTCTCTTAATCAACTCAAGGTCTTTAGAAAGTAGACTAGGATTTCTATTCCTGGGAAATTAGAATATATACCCTTGACTCAACTCCTCTGCTGAACACAACACCCTTGGACTCTAACATAAAACAAATATAAGAAGACTAAGAAATATTTTTTTTAGTTTCTTTTATATAATAACTTCTTTATTCTGGCCAACTACCATCAAATATAATATATAGTACAACACAGCAGGCCCAACCTGTGCTTAGGCCCATAGGAGCCTAGACTTCTACCTCATGATGTTGCAACAACAATATAATAATAATAATACAGACATATACAATTGGTCACTACTTTGGAGTGTTCAACTTTAAATGAGACATCAGTATCCTATCCCGTCCCCATGAAGCTCAGGGATCATTTCCAAAAAAAAAGCAGAAAAGTTGTAAGAGTTGGGGGTGGGTGGCTGTAGAGAAACAGTATCTGCTGGACATGTCAGTGTTGTAGAACACATGGACGCATAGCATTTGTAGCTGTGATTGTATGCACAAGACTTAAAACAGATCAAGCCAGTCAAAATCTCTTCATGGATCGGAAAAGGGTTCACAAAGTCTCACCCGTAGCTGGGGATGTTGCTGGCAGAGAAAGGCAAGTCTTTTCAGGAATGTGGACTTTAGGAGGCTACCTCCTGTAATGCTTTTACTAAATAAATAAATAAATAAATGGCTCATAGCTAAGAGGAAGGGCTACTTTTGCACAGGACTCAGGCTCAGCTTCCAATACCCACATGGCAGTGGATTTAGTCCCAGTGCATCTGGTGTCCCTTTCTTGCCTCCACAAATACCCAGTAAACACTGAGTGCACATACATACATGCCATCAAAACACTCATATATATGAAAATATAATGTATCTTTTAAAAGTGTACGAAGTTGGGAGAGAAAGCGGTGGCTGTGGAGATAGGGGAGGAATTGGTGGGGAAGGAATGAGGGATGGATATTTGATTGAAAGACATCATAGGCATATATGAAATTCTTAAGATCAACAAAAGCAAAAAAGAGACCTGAAATCCCTGCCATGGTGGTGCAGGAAAAAGCCAATGGGAGGGCAGTGTGTTTAGCTACAATATAACAAGGTTCCAGCTGACAGGCTGTCACCTGCAGTAACAAGGCACACCCCGCCCCCGACACACACACACTTCTGGAGGAGTTGTCAGAGGATGTGTGGTGGAGAGTTAAGATTTCACCATTTGTCCACCATTAATAATGGCTGTCTCTGCCACGGTGTCCTAAATACCATGCCAGGAGCTGGAAATCGCATGCTTACCCAACTTTAATGAGAAACCTCCCCTACCATGGTGTCAGTAGGAGCAGAATCAGTAACTTGGGCTTCAGTCCTCACCTGGCAATAAGGAGCAAACCCAGTTATAACTGCGGACTTCGACATCCCCGTCTCGGCTGGTAGAGCAGCTACACTGCAGCCTCAATGGTGCCATCATCTCATAAGCTCCAGTAACCGCGTGGGCATCAAAACGTAGAACCCAGTACAACAGCTGGATAGGGACAGGAGACACAAGCAACACAAGGAAAAGGGGCTTCTCCATCTTCCAATCTACTCGAAGCCCCTCACCGGCTAAGCCAAGAATTTCTGCACAGGGTTATCTACATGGAAACATCATCCATTCTAGATAGAAACATTCCGAATTAAGAATATTAAAATAGCAGTGAGCCATGCTTCAGGCTAAGCGTGTGTGACCCTTGAGTGTGGCCTTTCCCTTTTCCAGATGTAAACCTGCACCGGGAATGCCACAATCAAGATGATAAACTCCTTTTTCAGTAGAAGGGTTGTCTCAATCATTTTGTGGACCTTGTGCCCCATGGTTCAGCCTTCTCAGATTGTATTCCTATCCAATGCACCCAGGAAACACTGGAAAACCAAATTCCACAGTAGCAATCCTTTCACACCAACTTCAGAAGACGCCCAATTAGACACACAGTGATGATCAGGCACCATGCCCAGCACTGTCTAGAGAAGCACTCCCACCCACACCTACTATGTATTCATTCCCCCTTCCCTACTCTCTTTCCGTTCATGCCTGTTCTTAAAGCTGTTTGAAATCTCTTAATAAACACTAACGTGGCTTCATCGTGACAGTTCTGAAATTCCTGTCTGCCACGAGTCAAGGGTCCCTGCTTCACTGAGTACAGTCGTCTAGGAAGACATCCAACTGTCACACTAGAAGACCTCCAACCGTCACAGCATCTGCCCAGAGTGGTGGCTGGCTCCTGCTCCTGCTGCTGTTACCAGAATGCCCTCTGCTGTTACCAAGGAAAATAGAGCTGCTTATACATCTAACAAAATGCACTCAAGGCTTAGTCCGCCAAAAGTGGGAAAGGCTAATCAAAGAGATCAGAACCAGTTACACAGAGTGTGTTTATGGGTTGGAAGACTCAATTTAGGAAAGCTGACCGTCAGTTGTGCTGTTACTACACAGGCTTAATTCGATTCCCATCAGTTTTGCAGAAAAGCAACAAAGCTAAACATTTTCAGGAAGAAAAAGAGAGCGAAAATAGTAAGGATAGTAAAGAAACGGACATAGATCAATGTTATAGAACAAAAGAACTCACAAATAAACCCACAGACAGATGTCCAACTCAATTGTATAAGGCTTTGGGTTTGAACCAAGTACAAGAAAAGAAAAAGAAAAGAGAAATTACAACACCTGACATGTCAAGAGGGAGCAGGAGGTAAAGGTGCCCGAGTGCCATCCTCAGGACTCAGGTGGTGGAAGGAGAGAACAGACTCCTGCAGGTTGTCCTCCGCCATGCACAGCATGTGCCAAAGCATGCATCACCACCCCACAACAAACAAACGAATAAATAAATAAATAAATAAATAAATAAATAAATAGAAAAGCAAGAGCAAACACCAAAGTTTGAGCACTGTAGGAGCAATTCGGGGAGGAAGCAGTGGTGCTGGGCAGTGGACAGCCATGGGGCAAGGAGTCCTCACAATTACAGACATGAAAATAAATGTGAACCATTTAGGGGATGTGGGTTATATAGGGAAAAAAATGAGATGAAAACAAGGGCTAACATTCTCAGATGCCATGTCATAAAAAGAAATATTAGTAAGTCAGACTTCATCAAAATCAAAATATTTTGTTTGGAAAACTCCTATTATGATGATAAAAGCTAAAAAGTAGGAGAAAACATTTGCCAAATATATATTCAGTAGAAGTCTGGTATGTTAAGGTGTCAGATCTAAAAAGAAACATATAACAAACAACAATGAAGATCCAATTAGAAAATGAATCAACTGGGGCAAGGGAGATGGCTCAGTGGAAAAGGGTATGCAACACGCACTCGGGAAACAAATAAATGTGTTTTTAAAAACAGAAAACGACCAAAGAAGACATGCAGGTGTCGAGTAAAGGAAAAGATATTCAGCATCACCGACCTTGGAAAATTCTCATTAGGGGGCTGGAGAAATGGCTAGTGGTCAAGAGCACTGGCTTCTCTTTCAGAAGACCCAGGTTCAGTTCCTAGAACCCAGAGGGTAGCTCAACACTGTCTGTAACTCCAGTTCCACAGGACTAACACCATCTCTGGCCTCCCTCAAAGGTCGCCAGTCATGCACTGGGTACACAGAAATACACTGCAGGCAGAACACCTGTACCTACAAAATAATATTAAAATTAAAATTATGATTAAAACCAAAATGAGGTATCACTATGCATACTTCAGAAAGGCTTAATTTTTTAAGTCAATATCAAATTTTAGTGAAGTTGTAAGAGAAAATGAAGGCACTCGTTCATTTTTGCTGGGAAACAGTCGCAAATTTTCTAAAAAAAAATTCTAAATATTTAACCAGCAGATAATTTACAACAACATTTTTCCTGAGAAAATAAAAAGATGTATGTTCACACAAAGGGTATTTTTAAATGAAGTACATAGTAGCTTTATTCTTAACTGCCAAATACTGGAAACTTTCTGATCAAAGTCACGTCAGCTGCTGCAGGATAGCTATACCGTGGCAGACTGTGCAGTACGTCAGTCAGCTGCAGGCTAGCTATACCGTGGCACACTGTGCAGCATGGTCAGCTGCAGGATAGCTATACTGTGGCACACCGTGCAGCATGTCAGTTGCAGGCTAGCTATACCGTGGCACACTGTGCAGTACGTCAGTCAGCTGCAGGCTAGCTATACTGTGGCAGACCGTGCAGCATGTCAGCTGCAGGCTAGCTAGACCGTGGCACACTGTGCAGCACGTCAGTCAGCTTCAGGATAGCTGTACCGTGGGACACTGTGCAGCAATGAAAACTGCTGACACACATGAGCGGGGTAACTCAAGGGAATTCTCCTGTGTGGAAAAATGAGACACAAGATATGATAATGATTGATTTGATGTAACAACTTTCCTAGATCGCAGGCATCCAGGTTTTCAGCCAAACGTGTTGGGGAGGTGCCTGTGATGTCACCTTTAGATGGGACTTGTATCTCCCCTGGTCCATCTTGAATAAAGCTGAGTGTTCTCTCATGTTTTAAATCACAATCAAAATGGTTGACTCATACACCTGGAGAACAGGGCGACTGCCCAGATTTAAAGTCCGGACACTTAAGAGGAAATGGGTCACGGTTACAGAAGATAGGCAGGGATCTTTGTCACCAGGGGCGAACTGTGAACTGTACCTTGGCCACTCAGATTAATAACCTGGTCATGATACACAGTCATGGCCTTACACGATGTTATAAGGGGAACCAGGACAAAGCACACATGGGCCCTCTGTGTTACGTCTCAGAACTTCTCAGAACTGCATGCAGACTGGTGAATGCCTCAGAAAGTTTCATCTTTTACAAAGTGTAGCAAAGTACATCTGTTTCATTTTATGGGGTCCCGGAGGGCGTTCTAGGTCACTACTCAGATGATTAAACCTCTAACATTCTAATTGTAAATGTGTCTGTCACCCCAGGTTAGCAAGAAGTCAACTGTAAATAGTGCCCATCACCCCAAGTTAGCAAGAAGGCAGCTGCAAATGGTACCTGTTACCCCAGGTTAGCAAGCAAGAAAATGACTCGTCATCTCCATCCCCACTTCTCCTAAAATCAGTTATATACAAATACCACTCTCTTTATACAGCGAATGTCCCCTGAGGTATGTTACTTCCCTTTCTCCCCTACGATTCATTCTGGCAGCCAGAAGCAAACGTGAATGATCACAGTGCTCTTGTGATTGGCGTCTCTTTCTTGTTGATGCTCCCATCCAATCAACCCTTCACACAACAGCAAGGATTATCTTTTCACTTTATTTTGTTGTTGTTTTTTGAGACAGGGCTTCAAAGTGGTCTGGAGACTCCCCAAGTAGCTGAGGATGACTTTGAACTCCTGCTCCTCCTGCTTCTGCTCCCAGGCACAGGGATACAAGCATGTGCCACCACAGCCAGAGTTTCTGAGGTTCTGGGATCATATCCAGCCAAAGCTCTGTGCACGCCAGGCAAGCACTCTGTCCACTGAGTTACACACCCAGCCATCAGAAGTACTCTTAAAATGAACAATGAACTAAAATACTCCCATGCCTCTTCTCACGGGTGATTTCCCATTGTCAGTCATGTGAACTCTAACCCACTCCCGGGGTCTACATTGTCCTGGGCATCCATGGCTGCTGTCTGTCTCCCTGGTACTATAACAGACCTCAGAATTCAGAAGACTGAGTCCTGAGTAGGAAAGACAGCCTCAGAGTCAGGTCTGTGGCCAGAGGAAGAGCTTCCTGGGATGTTCGACCTCTGGGGACTGACTGCTGTCAGGATATTTGACCTCTGAGGACTTTCTATTGTCTGTAATGTTGGACCTCAGGAACTTGTAAACAGGTTTTGTGATGTGTTTTAATTTTTAAAATCAATCCTGACTTCCACGTCAGGAAAGTGTAGTTGGACAAGAGAACCAAGGAGACCAGGAGGGGGACCTGACCTTCAGGACTGAGCTCTTCCCATGAGCCCTTGCCCTCTTGGTATGGTCAAGTTTGCACGCATGCCTTTTGCCATTACCTGCACCTGACTCCATCAGAGAGAAATGCAGCTTCTCTGGGCCGTTTCCTCCCCTCTTGTTTATAGAGAAAACAAAAAACTAACTCCTTTCACGCTACTGAAAGAAAAGATAACGAAGACGAGAGAGGCAGGTGAGGTCATCAATTACAAATCTTGGCATTTCCTCTCTTAATTAGTGATGTAACAAGAATGTGACCCAAAAGGTTTGAAAGTATAAAGCCAGGTCTGTGGAGACCACCTACTGGGTAAGAGCATGTTCTGTGCAAACAGAAGGACCTGAACACAATCCCTAGTACCCAGTACTGGTTGTCCCTGCCCAAATCTCTGCACGGGTGCACGGAGACAGATGGAAACTAAGCAAGACTGCCTTGGCAGGGCAGCAGGGAATCTTGGAGTAATTATGGGCACTCAGTGCATAGACGTCATTCCAGGGCAAAGTGCAAGAAGTCAGGCTTGCCTTCAGACTTTACCCCACAGAAGCCCGCAGCTCCTCTGTGCTTCCTGAAGCTAACTATACTTGCAGCTCACCACAAGGCCTGTCTGCGGTCTGAACTAAGCCACAAAAGTCAACCTGTGAAGTATGCTTCTTCCATTCTCAACCTGCAGGTAGTTTTAACCCACCCCCAGGCGCTGAATAGTCCAGATGAGTGGCATCTTCAGTGGGGGAGGAGCAGAGTCTCTGGGCACCCAGCTGGACTCCCAGCAGCTGCTACAACGAAGACAAACGCCTTTACTTCAAAACAAACTTCAAAAGACAAAGGTAGAAAAAGTCCATCAGGACAGCTCTCCTTCCTGTTATCAGCAGGGCCAAGTCAGCAGACAACGGTTGCCAAGGCATTCCTCCCCGGGTCATCCATGGTGCTGAGGACAGCACGCATACGGGCCAGCACATCAAGGGGCGATGTAATGCCTGGTGCCAAAGGGGAACACTCTGTGAAGATGAGACCACCCATGTCCTGGTGCCAAAGGGGAACACTCTGTGAAGATGAGACCACCCATGCCCTGGAAGGTGCTAGCATGAACTGGCCTAGGAGGGAACACCAAAGATTAAGGCTTTGCTATATCAGCACTCTTGAGCCTGCTTTCAGAGACAATGCAGGCTGTGATCCCACTTCCATGTGACGCCCAGGCATGAAGAGGCTGCCTCTCTTCTGTGGTGTGTTAGAAGACACAAACATGCTGAGCTCCAATGATGTTTAGGCTTTGAATTGAATTATTTGCTTTCTAAAACTGAGTGTTTCACGTGTTTTTACCTTTCAGACATGAGAGCCTGAAGAGATGGCTCAGTGGGTAAGCGCACTTGTGAAAGCAAGAGGGCTTGGGTTCAAGTCTCCAACACACATCCAGGCAGTGTCTGTAATCCCTGGGCTGGAGCAGATCTGGGGGGATGCCTGGAGCTCACTGACCAGTCAGCCTCTCCCAGATTCGGAGCTTTCAGGTTCTCTGAGCTCCAGTCTCAAATAATAAGATAGAGGATAAGAGAGGAAGACACTCAGCATCAATCCCTGGCCTCTGCCCAGAGGAGTATACACACATATATACCACACACACACACACATATAATACACACACACATATATATATATATTCACATACACATATATACCACACAGATATACACCCACACACACACACACATATATATTCACACACATACACATATATATATCACACACACATATATACCACACACACATATACCACACACACACATATACCACACACACACATATACCACACACACACATATACCACACACACACATATACCACACACACACATATACCACACACACACATATACCACACACACACATATACCACACACACACATATACCACATACACACATATACCACACACACACATATACCACACACACACATATACCACACACACACATATACCACACACACACACACATATATTCACACACACATATATACCACATACACACACACACACACACACACATATATATATATACCACAACACATATATACCACATACACACACACACACATATATATATATATACCACACACACATATACACCACACACACACACATATATATTCATACACACATATATACCACACACACACACATACACACGGGGTTGGGAAGGAAGGGAGGGAGAGAGAGATGGAATTGGGAAATGAGGAGAGGTGGGGGAAATGGCAGACAAATGAAATCCAGCTTCCTCCCCATCTTGGCATTCCCGCCCTTTTGCTGTTGCTTTTCCCATTCCCTCTGCTGTGCACTGGCTCAAGAGGACCTCTGCGGAACTCAGCAACCCTCGCTGCCAGTTACAAGGAGAGCTAAACTAACTCTGCTCCCTCCCTTATTATTCTTGGATCAGATGTCACGGGGGATTCCTAGAAAGAAGCAGGCTGAAGCCATATAAGCAGGGTTCACTGAGAACCCAAGGCTATCACACTAAGTGCACTCCCTCCCCTAGGCAGGGTCTCTCTATGTAGTAGCCAAGGCTAGCCAGCAACTCCCATATACTCCAATGAGCCTCCAGCTCACAGCCCTCTTGTGGTGGCAGTGCTAGCATTACAGATGTGTGCCACATCTGGTTCTGCAATCATATATTGAAATACACTGTATTAATAACAATAGAAAGTGTGTCATTACCATCTATCAAAAACCTAGTTTGTGCCAAACACATGTCATGTTATCTCCTTTAAGCCCCTCAACAAAACAAATATGTGTGTGCTTTTATCTCTTTATCAGGTCAAAAAACAAGCAACAATACAAACCCAAGACTCAGAAAAGTCACAGTGACTCCCTTGCTTAAGGTGACCCTCAGTAAGATATTGTGATTCAAAGTCCAGCCCACACCTCTCCAAACCTCATTCAGGTGACTGATGTCTCCAGTCCGTAGCCACAGAGCCCGTCTCTACAGCACAAGCCCACAGCCCCCGGTCCTCCACAGAGCAAACTGCATTCCACCCTCCACACTCCTGCCGCTGTCTTTGCCACAACACGACACACCTCAGCTTCTCCAAAACACCCCACGGGCTGCTCTTTTGCCGCACTTACCAGCCCTTAGCACGTGCCTGCCTCTGGTTCTTAAGTTACACCTAGCCTCACTTCTTTCCTGGCGAATAGGTCACTGAGGTAAAGGGCGCATTGATTGGAGTACCATCAATACTCTAGCCTCACCTCGGCTTGCTCCTCCTCCTACAATGTATAACCAGGCAGAGCCGAGGACTCTGGCTGGTCAGCAGCTCATCCACATTCAGTCCAGGACCTGGGATTAAGAGGACAACTCCCACACACACAATGTCAGAAGACAAGGTAAAGCAAGCGTGGGTTCATTTGATTTAGTGTTGCGGAGATTGGGAATCTGTTCAAGTCAGCGAGCACATAAAACTGTTGGTGACACTGGATGCACTTACCGCAGATGCAAGCTATCTCTTTACTTGGTCAATTACTAATCCACTTGGCTGCCTAGCAAATCCGGGTTCTTATTCAGTAATCAGAGTTTTAAGGATATTAGCTGGTTTTTGATTAATCTGTATAACTTGCCCAAGTGCCAATGTATAGCCTGTCACTGGAGAAGTGTGCTACTGTCCCCAAAGTTAGGGCAGGTTCACCGGACTCTAACCTTGAAGAGATCTGGAATGCTCAAAAATGCCCATGTATGAAAGACGAAAGGGGAAATCTGTTCTAAATTAAGAGGCTGAGAACTGACGGCATTGTGGCTGGTTACCTCAGACCGTGGGAAGCAGAAGGAAAGGCCTGATAGAGTGCACGCTGGAGAACGTGGCTCTGGGCAGACCCTTAGGTGACATTAGTGCACTCGGTATTGTATTCCTGGGTCTGGCAATATCGCAATCAGACAGGAAGATGTCTTTGTCCTTAAGGAAAGTGCCTGTCCCTGTCAAAGTCACCAGACGCAAATAATCCGCAGCTTATTTTTAAACAGTTCAGCCTAAGTAAGAAACTAATGTGGAGAATGTGAGATAATCATGGGTAAGCAGAAGGAAGGCCATGGGGTTTCCATGTCTCTGGGATTTCAACCTCTCTGTAGACAGAATCCTTTTCCAAATAAAACCTTCAAAAGGGTATGTCATTCTTGTGTGCTTTCAAGCTTCCCTATATGGTAATAGAAGCTGATGAATCTGTACCCCTGAGAAGAGTGGGACCCTTTACATACTGACCTGAGCCTTCTTTCATGAATGACACCGTATGCCAGCCTTGAGTGTGGATCTAATACTATGAGAGCCGCTGAGACTCAGATTAAATCAACCGAGCCTCATTTTTTTATATTATGATCGAATGATGGCTCTTAGAGTCTAATAGGGACTATCTTTCTTTATTTTAGCAGTCTGTGAAGGAAGTCATCTCTTCAGACTTTGAGAGTAAGTAAAGGCAACATTAGAAAGGCTTAGCGGGCAAACGTTTAAATGTCAGTGATGTATTTGCATTCTGCACATTTAAAGAATGACCCTGGAATCAGGATTTTGTGAGTTCTATAGCTCAGGATAAAGCTATACGAGGAAGAACTATAATAATGTTTCGTAGGTGGGCATCAAATTAGTAACTGTAGGGATGGCGTGCAGATTCAGTAACTACGATAAGACAGCATCCATATACCTAATGTCTAGAAGACATAGTCAAAAGCACCGTCTCAGAGCCAGCCTTCAGGCTCTGGCAAATCCCCTGGGGCTTTAGATACTCAACTGAAAGAACCGTCTTCAAGAACCAAGGAGCCGCCTAGTATCAGAACCCAGAAGGTGTAAGGACTGACTGACAGAAAGAACAGGGCTTTTCAGGCTTGGGAATCTGCTGGAACGTAGGGGTGAGGGGATGGTGGCCCAGGGAAGTGAGTGTCAGTCTGGACATGCCCGCAATGCACAGGAAATTCAGACAAGGATCTGTGAGTCCTCCGTTTCTTCTGTTCATCAGTGAAGGTATCTGACACACATCTGTCTCTTTTTAAATTCTTTTCAGTCTGAAAATTCTATGGTATGAGAAGCGTCTGGCCTTTTCCAAAACCAGGTGCAAAGTCCCCTTTGGTTTGGCTTTTGGCAGCATGTGGAGGCAAATCACACATTCCCCTTCCTAATCAATCAGTTGGCACTGGAAAGTCTGCTCTTGTTTAGCGGTGAAGTTTAAATGCTTCGTACTAGGATATCTACGCAGACTAGTTAGGGTGGGGAGTGCTTAAGCCTTTAATGTCCCCTCGCCATCCTGGCATGGCTTCCCCAGTCAAGAGTGGAGATCGCCCTACCTGCTTTCCATGTTGTTTGGAGATTATTAATGATATATGAAAAGTTGATAGAAGGTTGCTTCATAGGAGCAATCTGTGAGATGAAGGTGATCCAGGTAGAAGGGAATTTGCTCTGTGCCCTCCACTTAAAGGAGACCACATTACTTATCTCCGTTTTTACAATAATCCAGAACTCAGCCAGGGTGTGCCAGTCTCACAAGCCCACCCATCACCAGTTGTTATGGCCACTTTAAAGGTAAAGGAACTGAGGTACAGGGATACTAGAGGCCATCTAGGGCCCCTTTCCATGCCTCTTGACTTTCACAACTGCTTCTCTGTGCCAATAGATGGCATATGACTTCCTAGCCACAAAACAATACCACATGTGGTTTCATGTGAAGCTTCTACTACTTCCATGTTACATTTAAAACATTTGAAACTTTTTTTCATTTTGGCATGTGTGTGTGCACATGACTGTGTGCTTGGCATGAGCGTGGGTGTGCATGTGTGTCCATGCGCACACGCATGCTCCTGTCTCAATGTGCATGTGGAGGTCACAGAAGAAAACTTTTAGGAGTCCCTGGTGTGTAACTCACAAGCTAGGCAGCACCTGCCTGTAGCTGCTGAGCCATCTCACTTGTCCCAGGCTTCTGGCTTACTCTGTTCTTCCATGCTTATCTGCAATATATTATAAATTGGACGTGGGAACAAATTTCTCTAACCAAAATGTATTAAACCCCAGCTAAAAACTGACCTTGGCAAACGCTCCCAGCTTAGCAGTCCCAGCCCATGTAGTTTCCAGGAAGGACTGGAGGATTTTCCTTAGCTTGTCTTCTCTCCAAGTTCCTTCCATTTCTACCTTTCCCCAAGTGGGAACGAGGACAATCTGCAGGGTCTTGGAGAGAATAGGCCAACCCTTTAGGAACCCACAGCGTGGACTGAGTGAGACCCCTCTGGGTCCTCACAGCTTGTCTTAGCTCTATCTAGCTGCCCAAGGCAACCCCTTCACCATTAGCATGGGTGATGAAGGCAGGTGAGTTTTCTGTGCTTAGCAGTTCTCACGAAATTTCCCTATCACGAGTAAAACTTCTCCAGCCTAAATATATGGCCGTACCACCTAGATGAGTTGTGGAGGATGGTATCTGCTAAAGGCCTCGGGTGGAGAGGTAGTCTTGGCTTACACAGAGGTGTTAAATCTGACCTCATGAATTCCTGAAAGTGAAAGACTCGTCAGGATCTGAGAGATGCAACCTGACAAGGACATGACCTGTCACTGTGGACTGTAAAGATGCAGGAAGAGCACCCTTAGCCAGGGAGCACGCTAGCCTCTGCGACTGAGCGCCGTCCAATTGCAGCCAGCAGGAAAGCTCAGGGTCCTACCACCGTGAGGACCTGGATTCTACCATCAACCCTGTCTCAAAGGTTGATCAATAAACAATAAACATATTGATTATTGTCCGCAGACTCTCAGACTAGACTCTAACCCGAAGACCTAGAGGATAAATTAAGTTAAATTGCTTAAAAGCCACTGAGTTAGCAGAAATTTTTTATAGCATCAATGGAAAATTAATGCTAGGAATAAATGAGATAATCCACGGAAAAGAGCGACTAGGCTCGCAGGAAGCATCCTCAGCTCTGGGTTCTGAAGCTGTGTTTATGCCCCGCCTCATGTCTGAGAGGCTACCCGGTAGTATGGAGAGCACTCAGCGTCCTCCCGACGCACCTGGCCCCTCGCTGCTGTTTTTAATTATTTTCTTTTAAAAAGCCAATATATTCTGTCATGTTATCCTTTCGAGTTGCTGCCTAGCGTGTTGGATGTATCTGGTGTGTCTCATGATGTGACTGAACCTGTTTGATCATCCATGTTGAGGAATAGCTTTTTCTGAAGCCGCTGCTCTAAGTACCCTGGCCTGGGAGTCTGCGTCCATGATTCCTGTCAGCTGACTGGATGAGTAGTTGATTATGAGTTAATGCTCTGAGATCTTAGGGTAGCGTCCTCACCTTGGAGAGAAAGCAATGTAGCTTAACTCACAGCTCCATGTTCAGCCACATGTGAATCCTGAGACGTTCTCTTGCCTGGATGCTGGTACAGATGGTGACAAACAGGACAGCTCTGAGGCGAGCGCTGGGTATTTCGCGGAGTGGAAATGTCTGGAAAGTCCCATCTCTTCTGGCGCTCCCACGGGACTGTTCTGCGCAGGGAGTTCTTTTTCCCTTCAGCGCCGTTCTGATTCTCGGTTCTGACTTTGAATCTTGAAAAAATATTGATGTGGGGCTTAAACTCAGTTGGTGAAGCATTTGTCTCTCATGACTGTGGGCTTGCCCCAGCAGCCCATAAGCAGGGTATGGTAGTGTGTGCCTGTAATTCTAGCTCTCTGGAGGTGAGGTCTCAGAGAGCAGACAATTCCACATCAGCCTCAGCTACAAAACGGGGAGTTCAAAATCTGCCTGGCCTTTGGTTTCTACCTCTCCTTGTTCCCTGCTCCCCTTCCCTGTCGTGTGTGTGTGTGTGTGTGTGTGTGTGTGTGTGTGTGTGTGTGTGCACGTGTGTGTCAGACACAAGGGGAATGTTAGGTTTGTACCCTGGAAAAGCTGTCCTGCTGTGTTTTTCCGTTCTCTTTCAGCATTAGCAATGTAAAATGGTGGACAGCTTCCACATTCCCTTAGAATAAGACAGGCCCTGCTGAGCGAGGCTACCATGAATGGCTGTAGGAGGGAAAGAAGGAGCCTGCTGGAGTCCACGCGACAGACGGGAGGTCAGGTGGCAGACACTGCAGCTTCTTAGCTTTGTTTCTCATCCTCAGATCACCGGAACCTTGGCCTTCACTGTCTTCACTGCTGTGCTGGGTTCCTTCCAGTTTGGATATGACATCGGCGTGATCAACGCACCTCAAGAGGCAAGTGAAACACACGCAGTTCTCTGGGGGCAAGTCCTGTCATTTCGTATCATATGTTCCTCACACTCTAAGATAAACTGTTCACGTGAGAGACAAGGGGTGAGCCTGACCAGCCAAGTACAATGTGCGTCGATTCACAGCTGATAATTTGGCCTTGACTCCTGGGTTAACAACCCTCTGAGTCAAAAAGAGCAGCGCATAACTTTTTTATCTCTGACACTGCTGTTCTCTGAGCTCAGAGAAAATGCTGACTTAATAGCTCCTGCTCAGGAGGCCTAGAGGCAAGAATTCCTCACAGCATTCAGTCACAGCTGTCCCTCCCCAGGGGGGAAAACACCAGGGAACAAGGAGGAATGGCAGAAGGACGCCTCCAGTGCAATCATAAACACCTATCTACCTGTAGCAGGCTTTCCACAACCAGACCATCCCAACCTTTTACTCATTTCTAGGGCAAATTAGAAACTTCAGGAGTCCTCCCCTCTCTTTGTCTCCCATAGACTTTCAGGACAAAATAAACAGGAGCTCAGTAGTCAAGAGGGAGGCTCCACAAAGTTGGATTTTCTCTGTTGTAATGGAGAATGTACATGGCACTTTTTAAAGAAAGATATCAGACCATTCCCAACATTTCTGAGCATATTCTGTGTATCTGGACTCTTACGCAGGGCATCCTCAGAGAGACATCTCACTCTTCCCAGCTGCCACGGCCCCTTAGTTAAGGGACCAGGACTCAGACTTAAAGAGAATATTCCTTGGGAAGGGGTACAATAAAAGTGTGGGGTGTGAGGGTGCTAGAAATACATCTATCATATTCCATCATTTTGTCTGCTTTTCTTACAGTTCTAAGAAAAAAGTAAGGTGCCCCAGGGTGTGAACACTGGAATGTGTGCAGCCCGCAGTCTGACAAGGACTCTTCCTCCACTCTGAGGGCTGAAAGGTGGCTGTTTTTTAAGCACACATCACTCATAGCATGTCAAGCCTCTCGTTCTGGCTTCCAGGGAACAATGCTGGGATGGGGGACAGGAGACCAGAGTCAGATGTTTCTCTGAACCATGACAAAGCGCTGTTTGTTAAGCCTCCTAAGACCCAGGCCAATCTAGAACTCCTTTCTTTCGGGAAATCCTCTTCACAGCCTCACTTAATTTATCCTCTAGTGTTATCAGAGAGCTTAGACTGAGATGGCCCCTCCTTCAAGCTAAGCCCAAGTCAGAACTGAAAGCACAGACCCTGGAAGGTAAAAAATGCTGGTAGGCATTTTCTATTGATTGAAGAACATTTGAAGGTATTTTTAAATCATAACTTTTCATGAGCAAAAAAAATACACTTGCCCACTTCAGAAAACAGAAGATAAAATCACCTGCAATTAATTTTTTAATCCATATATTAAACTGCTAAGAACATTTTTCGTAATTCTTTTCCGCCTTTCTCCATGCATACTATATATATGAGACCAGACCTTGCGTAGAGGATGCCAAATCTTCCCGTGGCTCAGCTTCTTTTACAAATAGGACTGTATTCATAACCAGGAAGAGGGAGCAGCTCTGGTCCAGGTCCTTGTTGGCGAGAAACTCCCCAACTTCTGTGGACTGAACAGTGACCAGTTGATGCTGAGAACGGTCTGTCGGAGGAAGGGCTGCAGGATGCGCTAGCTTCATGGCACAGAAGCAGCATGTAAAATGTGGTTGGAAAGCTAGTATTGAGGACTCTTCCTTCTGGGATACACTGACCTCTCTGAGGACCCACAGGAGAAGTCTTATACCTTCCCTGTTCTGTCTAAGCTTTTTTTATCTTGAAAATTCATCAACTCTAGACTTGACCACTTGGATCTGTTTGCATTAACTGGGAGCCTGTGGCTAAATTTACAGTTCACTTGTACCAATGATGTAACACTAGATGTTAAAATTGTATATAGTTCTAACTTTAGGTTTTACTCTGAGCTTTGGCAATAGAATTCTCCTTTTATGTTACTGTTGACAAACACTCATATAAAAATCTACCTTCTCTACCTGAAGAATATCTTCAGTGTAAGTAGTTGTCAACATTTAAAACCTGGAAAGCTTCTCCTAAGAGCCAGGCTCTCTGGCAGGTATTTCGAAAGCAAAGACTACCCATCAATGAGCCTTGCCTTCACAGCCTGCTCGCTCAGCTGGAGCAGACGCTGCCATGCCGCAAAGCCCAGCACCTGCCATCATCGACCTACCGGCAGAAAGTGCACTTCAGGGTGCTCACCCCAGGCTTTTCACACTTCCTTCAGGCGGCTCTTACCGCCTTGCTCCCGCTGCCTGTGGCCAGCTGTCAATCAGTCTACCCACATCTGTCCTGTACAGTGCATACAATTACGCTGCCCTGTTCAAACACCTAACAAACATCTACAGGGAAATCAAAAGCTGTATGTGCAATTTTGAAGTCATGGATGTCTTCCTCTGTTCCCTCAGGTAATAATATCCCATTATCAACGGGTTTTGGGTGTTGCGGTGGATGATCGAAGAGCTACCAGTATCCATGACGTCAACAGCACAGACACCCCACTCATAGTCACGCCGGAATACACCACACCAGCCCCCTGGGCAGAAGACAAGGCTGCAGGCTCCGCTCAAGTCATTACAATACTCTGGTCTCTGTCTGTGTCCAGCTTCGCAGTGGGTGGAATGATCGCCTCATTCTTTGGTGGGTGGCTAGGAGACAAGCTTGGAAGGTGAGTTTTACAAATAAATATAAATACAGCTGTAATAGTTCATTACTGCTTTGATAGAAATTTGTGGGATGGCGTTCGAGCAGCTTTTCAGCTTGGAATCTGTGAGCGAGGTCACCATTAAGCCAAATCAATAGAAAATGTTGTCGCAATCACTGGGTAAACTCTGGCCGCTGTGGAAGTGTTTGCAGAAAAAGTGAATTCCGTGTGTACTTCTAGAGACTTTGAGCCTCTGGCTTTGTAAGTTTTAAAACCTGGGAGGGAAGTGTCGCCAAATTATACTAGCTATCAAACATTCTTCTCATTTTTAAATTAAAATTTGACACTTGTATTAGTCAAGTCCTATGGTCACCTTCATACCCTGATAAGTCACCACACCCTGTCCACGTTCTGCTGCCGCTCTGGCTATGATCTCAAAGCCCCAACCAGAAATGACCCTAATCAAGGTTTCCCAACTCCAGTTCTTGTTCCCTGGTCAGGACTACAAACGTCAGTGTCATGAGGAGGGGAATGGCTCAGAGGCTAAGAGGCAATACTGTATTTGCCGTGGACCTGGATTTAGTTCCCAGCGCCCTCCACCTATACCTCTTGCTACAGGTGATCCAGTTCACACTCAGGGCCTCTGAGAGCACCTACACTCACACTTGCACACACCGACACCTGAGACACATATGCACATACTCAAAACCTAAACAAATTAAAAAATACATCAATGGAGTCAGCCCCTTCATACACTTGATAATGGATGTCCCAAAGTTAGGGCTTCTGATAAGTTAGAACTGCAAGTTACTTTTACAAAAATTTCCTGTTAATTGAATCCACTTATTGTGTGTTAGTTACCTTTTATTTTTACAATAGAATTAACACATGCCAAACATGGAAAACTTAAAGGAAAATGGAAGGAAAAGAGGCAATTTGGTAATGAGCTTAATAATACTGGACTTAATTCACTTCATCTTTCCATTTCCTAATATAAATTGTAGCTTTGGATGCATTAATTATTAAAATTCTGATACTTTCTTCTGCTAAAAATTGTATAAAACACAAGAAACAGTAAAAATGTAGAAGCTGACTATTCATAAAGAAAACTTCTTTTCAAGAATACAGTGAAGTCCAGGTTACCGTAATATCCTTAGTTAAGAAACCTCCTAGTTTTGTATGTGATCTCATGCGGTCTGCCTGTCTTCGACTCCCTACTCAGGAATTACTGGAATTGAAGAAATGTGCTACTAAATAATTTTAAATTATTTAAGTTTTTAAGCATATATTAATTATACATATTAGTGGGTTTCATTATAACATGTTCATGCATGTGTATTATGTATTTTATCATATCTATACCCCAATACCCTTGCTCCCACTCCTGTATGCCCTCAAATCCCCTCTCTCTTACCAACCAGTGCCCCTTATGTTTTCATCTCTTTCCTTTCCTTTTTTCTTTGTCTCTTTCTTTTTTCTTTCTTCATGAACTAATGAGTATAATCGATAACTTATACCAGCATGGAAGAGGGTTGTTTTCAGGAGCATGAGCAACGGAACAGCTGCCATACCACTGGGAAAAAGTGGCCTCCTTCTTCCAGCAAAAGTTTGTTGTCTATAAATCCTTAGGGAGGGATGAGGCCTCATGAAGGGAGGGATGGACACTTGATCCACCAAGACGTACTGCTGACTACCCGATCTTCTATTTTCGTCATCTCCTTGCCTGTTAGAATAGACTCTCTCAGATCATAACAACTGCTTAGGGTAAACTATTAGCTTTGTTCATCCTTTTTCCTCTCAAATAGAAAAAGCATTCCCTCACAGTCTGAGCAGAGGCGTCCTTTAAAGTCTCTGCACACAGCTCCAGGGCTAGCCAGCGCTACAACACTGCCTACTCTAAGGTAGTCGGTCCATGTCCTTACACCCTCTCCCCACTGTGATGAACTATCCCCAGCCTAGTGACCCAAACAACACAAATTCATTTCCTTTTAGTTTCGGAGGTCAGAACTCCAGCATTCATTATACCTGACTAATGCCAAGGAATTAGCAGGATTGCTTCCTTCTGGAAGCTCTGAGGAGCGAACCCCTGCCTTGTCCTCTCCAGTTATTACTGGTGCCCTATTGCTCACGGCTCCTTCCCATCTCTAAAAGTCCCATAGCCTTTACAAATTCAAACACATTAAAAATTCACACTTAGCATGTCAGTCTCTTTAAAAATCCAAAATCTTATATAAAAGTTTGAAATCAGCTCCTGAAAAAAAAATTGAAATTAAGATAAATACTTCCTTACTTCAAGGGGGAAGAACCAGGGCAGAGTCACAGTCTGAACATAGCAAAGGTGAACTCCAGCTACATACATAACTCCATGTCCAATATCTGGGACTCACTCACCATCTTCTGAGCTCCGCCAAACAATGGCCGGTTCACTTCTCTGTCTCCACCCTCTGCAGTACACACAGCGTGCCTTCTAAGCTCAGGCAGGATCAGCTCCACTGCTGCTTATGTTTTTGGTAGTCGTCTCTTGGTACTGGGATCTACAAAGTACTGGGGATTTCACTTCAACTGGACTACACTCTTGCCAATAGCCTCTCATAGGTTCTCTTTGTGGTGTCAAACCTCCACTTCTTTGCCTGGGTGACTCTTACACTACCAAGTTCAGCTGTCAGCATGAGTTACAACATTGGCCACTCCCTTAGTTAGGATTCCTTTTACTGTGAAGAGACACCATGACCATGGCAACTCTTATAAAGGAAAACATTTCATTGTGGTAGCAACTTAACAGCCCAGAGGTTCAGTCCATTATCATCTTTATGGGACATGACAGCATGCAGGCAGACATGGCAATGGAGAGGTAGCTGAGTGCACTATATCTTGGCTTGAAGGCAACAGGAAGTGGTCTATCTCAGCTTGCAGGCAACAGGAAGTGATCTGTCTCACTGGGCATGGCTTGAACATTATGTGAGACCTCAAAACTTGCCTCCACAGTGACACACTTCCTCCAACAAGATCACACCTACTCCAACAAGGCCACACCTCCTAATAATGCCGCTTGCTTTGGGGGCCATTTTCTTTCAAACCACCACAGTCACCTCTGGAAGACAGCTTCTGTCTGCTCTCAGAGAACACTTCCCAGAAGACTTCACTTCATCAGTGTTGGTCTCTTCTTGATCACCACCAATTTCTCAGCTTCACCTGGCCAGCATCGAATATCCCAAAAGTTCTGGTATCTTGTTAGTCACAACTGATTCTTCAGCCCCAGCTAACCAGAATCACATAACCTTAATTCAAAATAACAAATGGCCCCAACAGAGTCTTTAATGTCCCTTTGAAACTGTACAAGCCAGTCTCCATCTTCTGTACTGCCCGCATGATTTTTATCTTTCAAGCTCCTAAGAACAGCTCACTGAATTCTCAACTCTCAATGACTTTTCCACCCTAAAGGTCCAAAGTCATTCCATAATCTCACCCAAAACACAGCAATGTCTGCTGCAGCAGCACCTTAGTCCTGGTACCAACTTCTGTCTTTGTTAGGGGCTATTGCTGTGAAGAAACCAGGACCAAAGCAGCTAGGGGAAGCAAGGGTTTATACACTTCCACAGCGCTGCCCCTCATCACAGGAAGTCAGGACAGAAACTCAAATAGGAAGGAACCTGGAGCTAAAGCAGAGGACATAGAGGGGTGCTGCTTACTGGCTTGTTCCTCATGGCTTGCTCAGCCTGCTTTCTTGTAGAATCTCAAACCACTAGCCCAGGAATGGCACCACACACAATGTGCCCTCCCCATCAATCATTAATGTTAAAAATGTCTTTACAGGCTTGCCCACAGCCCGATCTTATGAAAGCATTTTGTTCATTGAGGTCTTTCCTCTCAGATGACTTTAGCTTGTATCAAGCTGACATAAAACTACCCAGCACACTTACAAGTATCTCATTCCATTGCCTACTTCCGGTAACTTCTTCTCTTCTGCCCTGCTCTTATAAGGACACCTGTGATGTCACTGGGTTTATCTGAATATTCCAAGACACTCCTCCTTCCCAGGACTGCTGTCGTCATCACATCCACAAAACACCTTTTGCTGAATAAGGTGACAGTTACAGAGCTTGAGATTAGGACTTGGGCTCTCTGGGGACACCATTCAGCCTACACATGGCTGTCAGGCAGTTACTGCAGTGTAGACACTTAGTTTTATTCTCTAAGGGAAACGTGTGTTTCGTCTTGAAGATATTTGCTTAGAAAAAGCCCTTTTGTCACCAGAGTCCAAAACACGGATAGGCAAGACAACAACACGAACACAGCAAGGGGTGTATGTGTCACTGTGGCACAACACTACAAAACCTGTCTGCTCAGATTCTTGTATTCGCTTTATTATTTTTTACTTAACTTTCAAGAAAGTTGTGATTTCCATATGGTCACTTTTATTAGTTATGTTTTTATCGCTATTGTCAGTTTTTAAAAATATGTTTTATAGTAAGTGGATACGGTGGATCAGGAGGCTGAGACACAGGAATTGCCAGCTTAAGGCCAGGCTAGGCCACAGAGTGAATTCTGCACCAGCCAGACTCTGGAATGAGATCTTGCCTCAAAAATAATGTAATTCTTTAAATTTGGTTAATATTAATTCATCGATTTTACTTTGTGTGAAAATAAGGATAATTATAATTATGACAAGCTTTAGAAAAATGTTTTACTCTACTTCCAAAAAATACCCACAAAAGGAAAGTTGACTTCAAAGCAGCAACTAAAAATCTTTGCTATCAATAAACTATAAGAGACACATGATGGGTGGCAACTACAAATCAGTTTTTCATCACCAAAACACTGCCCTTTAAAACAAACGAGTTGCAGAAAAAACAAATAACTGAGTATCAGAAGTGTCGCCTTAAATCAAACTACTTAGCCAGGCATGGCGGCTCATGCCTGTAATGTCAGCACTCTGCAGCCCAGGCAAGGATAGCCTGGGCTACAGAGTGAAGTCCAGCTATCCAGGGTTAGAAAGTGATAGCCACAACACAAAACACAAAACCAAAGCAAAACAAGGGGATTGTCTCCATGAAAGTAAGAGACAGGTAGGTTAAAGATCGCCATGAACAAATAGTACTCAGTGCTGATAAATCAGTTCGTAGATGGGGAAGCAGCAGGCATGATTCAAGAACCTTGAACTAGCTTTTCGGTAAAACTAAGAATAATTACAAAAGCCTACCTATGGTCTGAAAACGAGTCACTTCCTCACATTTGGGTGCTGAACTGGAAACTGTTTTTACGTTTTCAGGATCAAAGCCATGCTGGCCGCCAACAGTCTCTCACTGACTGGAGCTCTCTTGATGGGGTGCTCCAAACTCGGACCGTCGCATATTCTCATCATCGCCGGCAGAAGTATATCAGGACTGTACTGTGGTGAGTGAGACGCACTCTAAGGAAGGCGATGGGGGAAGTAAGAGTGCGCTGTGCTGCTGTGTGCATCGCTGGCCACTCCAGCGACGTCACCTCTACTCGTCTGATCTCAGACATATTATATAACTGGTTCTCTCTTTCCTAATCTATGAAATGACGGTGACAGTCACAGCTGCCTCCAAGGCAGCCACTCTCAACCTGTGGGCCGTGACCCCTTTGGGGTCACCGAAGACCATTGGAAAACACAGCTGTTTACATTATGATTTTAACAGTAGGAAAATTACAACTATGAAGTGGCAATGATAATAGTTTTATGGTTTGTGGGTCACCACAACATGAGGAACTGCATTAAAGGGTCACAGCACTGGGAAGGTCGGAACTGGAGGATATATGTGAAGTTTCCAGCACTGCACCAGGTAGATAGTAAGTGAAATAATCACCAGCTGTTGCTACTCCTGTGCTGATCCAACAGCTGGAGATGCTCTCCTCAGGCCCCAACTCTGCATTCCTGCCTGTGCTGTGGTGTCTTTCATGGGAGAGACCAGACCCCCTAGATTGATCTCTTAGACCATATTGCCTAATCCTCTTGATTCCAGGCACAGCTGCTCGGAGCAGTGGGACTGTGGTGTCCACAGGGAGAGGTTATTGAACAAAACATCTCGTGGATGCCTTCCTCCCCTCCACTTCATGTCTGAGCAGCAGCACTAGGTTTTGGAGACAGGGTTTCAAACCCTGCCTCAGAGGCAGGGGCCTAAAAAGTGACAGGAAAATTCAATTGCAAACAAATGGAGAGATACCATACTTCTCAGTACAATTAACCCTTCATTCTGATGACTCTGAGCTGGCATTTTATCCAGTTTTTGTAAATTGGAACTGACCTCAAAGGCACAGACATCCGTGAGGGGTAGGAAAAATTGGTGAGGGTACAAAATTTCTCTATAATTATTTCTAATTTTTACCTAAAGGAAAGATTATAATCCCATGTGTCTTCACTGACCAGTTGAAGCAAAAGTATAACTTAAATATTTCTTCTCGTTATTTTTTTTTTCGAGACAGGGTTTCTCTGTAGTTTTGGAGCCTGTCCTGAAACTAGCTCTTGTAAACCAGGTTGGCATTGAACTCACAGAGATCATACCTGCCTCTGCCTCCCAAGTGCTGGGATTAAAGGCATGCGCCACCACAGTCTGGCTTGTTCTCATTATTTTCACTGTTAATACAAACAACTAAAAATGAGAGTCAGACAGATATGGAACCCACCATGGAGTCAGAGGGAATCAATTGTGGCATCAGCTCCACTTTATACAGATTAGCTCAACCTCAGTTTCTTTTATAAAAGATGAATAATAACACTATGAAATAGGTCCAATAATCTCTTTTGTCCCTCTCTCTCTCTCTCTCTCTCTCTCTCTCTCTCTCTCTCTCTCACACACACACACACACACACACACACACACACACACACACACTTTTTAATACAGTGTGGAAAATATTACTCTTTTTTCAAAATTGAAAATAAATGCTATAAACATGTCATGCTATAGCATAGAGCTGGCCCTGCTGAGTGACTTGTACTGTCCACTGTCATTAAAGTCATGTCTCATTGCATTCTGAGTATTAAAGTTTGCCAGAAATAGAATTTAAATTCAAGTTCCTGTGACCTCAGACCTGGGAGCTTATTTCTGTCATTCTTTCCTGAAATATAGAGAAAGGGACAACTAGGTGACTTTTTCTTAGTCTATTTCCATAGGCTACAGGTAAGAGTCCCCTGTGAGTTCTGCAGAGGTGCAAATGCCACATCACCCATGTAATATGTTTTTACAACATCTATATAATGTAGAGTGTTACATTATATATTAAAAATACTTGACAAAAATAGCTTTTGTCAAAAGACCATCTATTTTCATTTAGTAGATGAGCATTCTCAAATAGGAAGCCCATAATAAATCTTATTTTTAAATTTTTAAAACACCAAACTCTGCAATTAGTGAATGTCTGGATATGCCACTGTTTACACCATACCTGATCCCCTGCATGTTTAAGAAAGCTACGGGAGGTCTAGAGTGACTGATGCTCAGTGGTTAAAAGCACTGACTGCTCTTTCAGAGGACCCGGATTCAACGCCTAGCACCCACACAGCAGCTCACAAACCTTCTGAAAACTCCAGCTCCAGGGGATCTGATGTTGTTCTATGACCTCCATGGGCAATAGGCACACATGACAAAAATGCAGGTAAAATAATCATACATATAAAATAAAATTAAATATATCTTTAAAAAATAAACCTTAGCCGGGCAGTGGTGGCGCACGCCTTTAATTCCAGCACTCGGGAGGCAGAGGCAGGCGGATCTCTGTGAGTTCGAGGCCAGCCTAGTCTACAAGAGCTAGTTCCAGGACAGAAACCAAAAAGCTACGGAGAAACCCTGTCTCAAAAATCCAAAAAAAATAAAAAATAAAATAAAACTATAGAAAAAAGCCAGAGAGATGGCACAGCAGCAAAAGCACCTGCCATGGAGTTTAACAACCTGAGTTCAATTGAGGGGTACCATATGGAAAGGGAGGACAGACTCCCACAGGTTCCTCTCTGGCTTTTACAGGGACAGATGGACACGTGAGTGTGTGTGTGTACATGCGTGCACGTGCGCGCACACACACACACACACACACACACACACCAAATGACTAAATAAATAAATGTAATAAAAAAGAAATATAGAAAGCATAATGGCTCACTCCTTTTCAAAATAGTTGTGTTTAAGTATTTTTTTCAAATGAAATTTGTAGTCTGCTTTTTGGTAAGGTAGTAATTTTCAATTTCTCAGAAAATTAGAAAAAAAAAAAACCTTCCTCAAGACCCAGAAATACCACTTTTGGTTATATACTCAAAGGATGCTCAATTGTACCATAAGAATATGTGTTCAACTGTAGTAGGAGGCTGCTTGTTTGTTCCCAGGTCCCTAGAACTGAAATAATCACACAGAAACTATATTGTTTAAAATACTGCTTGGTCCATGACTCTAACATATTCCTAGCAAGCTCTTACATCTTAAATTAACCCATTTCTATTATTTTATATTTTACCACAAGGCTTGTGGCCTACCGGCAAGGTTCCAGCTGCTGGCTTATGGGTGGCTTCATGGTGTCTCCCTCTGGCAGGGCTACATCGCTTCTCCTGACTTTGCCTTCTTTCTCCCAGCACTCAGTTTAGTTTTCTTCATCTACCTATATTCTGCACTGTGCAGCCTAAGATAGTTTCTTTATTAACCAATGGTATTCTCAGCATACAGAGGGGAATGCCACATGACTCAAATATGTTCATAGCAGCAGTGTTTGCCATAGCCATAATCTAAAAACAACCTAAATGTCCCTTGACCGGAGAATGGATAAGGAAAATGTGGTACATTTACACAGTGGAGCACTACACAGCAGAAAAAAAAATAATGACATCTTGAAATTTGCAGGAAAATGGATGGAGCTACAGAACATTATTTTGAGTGAGGTAACCCAGACACAGAAAGACAATTATCACATGTACTCATTCATAAGTGGTTTTTAGACATAAAGCAAAGAAAACCAGCCTACAATTCACAGTTCCAGAGAACCTAGACAACAATGAGGACCCTAAGAGAGACATGCATGGATCTAATCTACATGGAAAGTAGAAAAAGATAGAATCTCATGAGTAAATTGGGGGCATGGGGACCATGGGAGGGGGTAAAAGGGGAGTAGAGAAATATGTAGAGCTCAATAAAAACCAATGAAAAGAAAAAATAAATCTTAGGTTTAAATACTTGTAAACTGAATCCAAGAACTTGTCAAAAAGATTATCCATCATGATCAAGATAACTTCTTCCCAGAGATACAGGGATGGTTCAACATTGGAAAATGTCAATGTAATCCAACATATAAACAAAATGAAAGAAAAAACCCACGTGATCATTTCATTAGATGCTGGAAAACCCTTTGACAAAATCTAACAACTTCTCATCATAAAAGTCTTGGAGATATCAGTGACACAAGGGACACACCTAAACATAATAAAGACAATTTACAGCAAACCTATAACCAACATCAAATTAAATGGAGAAAAACCCAAAGCAGTTCCATTAAAATCAGGAACAAGACAAGGCTGTCCACTCCCTCCTTATCTATTTAATATAGTACTTGAAGCTCTAGCTAGAACAGTAAGTCAACCGAAGGAAATCAAAGGGATACAAATTGAAGAGGAAGAAGTCAAAGTATTGTTATATTTGCAGATGATATGATAGTTACACAAGTGGTCTTCAGAATTCTACCGGGGAATTCCTACAGTTGGTCATCACCTTTAGTAATGTGACTGGACACACAAAAAAAAATCACTAGCCATCCTATATGTACAAATGACAGGGGAACAACACCCTTCATAGTAGCCATAAATAATATAAAATATTTGGGGGTAACTTTAACCAAGCAAGTGAAATATTTGTGTAACAAAAGCTTCAAGTCTCTAAAGAAAGAAACTGGAAAAGATATCAGAAGATGGAACGATCTCCCATGTTCATGGATGGGTAGAATTAACAGTAAAAATGGCCATCAGTTTTTTTCATTTTTAATTGATTTTTTGAGCTATACAATTTTCTCTGCTCCCCTCCCTGTCTCTCCCCTCCCCTTCAACATTCTCCATGCTCCTAATTTACTCAGGAGATTGTCTTTTTCTACTTTCCATGTAGATTAGATCTATGTAGGTCTCTCCTTAGGGTCCTCATTGTTGTCTAGGTTCTCTGGGATTGTGATTTGTGGACGGTTTTTTTTTTTTTTTTGCTTTATGTTTAAAAACCACTTATGAGTGAGTACATGTGATAATTGTCTTTCTGGGTCTGGGTTACCTCACTCAAAATGATGTTTTCTAGTTCCATTAATAAATTCAAAATGTCATTATTTTTTTTCTGCTGTGTAGTGATCCATTGTGTAAATGTACCACATTTTTCTTATCCATGCAAGCTGGTAGATCCCCTTTGGATGGCAGTGTGGTGATTTCTCAGAAAATTAGGGAACAACCTCTCTCAAACCAAGTAATACCACTTTTGGGTATATATCCAAAAGATGCTCAATGGTGCCACAAGGACATGTGTTCAACTATAAACCTAAGATTTTTGATGAAATAATGAAGCTAGGTTATCCTTACTGAGATAGCTGAATTGCATATCCCCCTCCCTCTTCTGTACCTCACTACCACCCAATGCAGATAGTGAAGTACCCCCGTGTGGTGTGGACTCAGCTAGGCATGGAACCTCTGTCAGGAGGTTGGCTTTTCTTTGACATTCATTTGACTTCCTCTCTTTAAAGATTTATTTATTTTATGTGCATTGGTGTTTTACATGCATATATGTCTGTGTGAGGCTTCGGATCCTCTGGAACTGGAGTTACAGACAATTGTGAGCTGTCAGGTGTTGGAAATCTAATCCAGGTCCTCTGGAAGAGCAACCACTGCTCTTAACCACTGAGCCATCTTTCCAGCCCTGACTTTCTCTAATCCATTAAGTCTGGATGAATACTAAAACATCTCTAAGCTCTTTTCTCAAGGCAAGCTTAACCACTATGAATGAACTAGACACTAAGACCACAGAAACTGACAAATACATAATTAAGCATTTTTTCATTAATATTTCCAACTACACTAAATTTCCATTTAGTATAAATGTCAACCAAGGATTTCTGCATAAATTAATACCAACCAAAGTTTTTGTAGCTGGGCAGTGGTGGCACACGCCTTTAATCCCAAAACTTGCTAGGCAGAGGCAGGTGGATCTCTGCAAGTTCGAGGCCAGCCTGATCTATGAAGTGAGTTTCAGGACAGTCAGAGCTGTCACAACAGATAAACTCTGTGTTGAAAAACCAAAACAAACAAATAAACAAAGGAGGAGGAGGAGGAAGAAAAGAAAAGCTTTCTGCATTACCTGGACCCATAGTTGGGGACAATGCTCCTCCAAAATACCTGGAGAGTGACTTCCAGTAAGGATGCTAACTGTAATTGAGCTGCATACTTCTTACTGAAGTGTTCCGGGTTCCATTGTAACATGTCCATGTTTGTGTCTCACACAGGGCTAATTTCAGGACTGGTCCCTATGTACATTGGTGAAATTGCTCCAACCACACTCCGAGGTGCCCTGGGCACTCTGCACCAACTGGCCATTGTCACAGGCATTCTTATTAGTCAGGTAAGAGCTCTTCGTCCCTGACTGTAACCACCTTCTGCTCCATCTCCCTCTCCCTGCTGTGGCTTCTCATTGCACCCACCAGGGAAGGGGAGGTACAAGGGAGGTAAAGGAGACCATGTTAAAAGCAGGCTTTTCAGCGCCGAGGTGAACTATTACTATTCCTTACATCCTACTTGAAGCCGTTGGTGGGATTACAATACATGTGAAAGTCCCAATGCTATCCTAGAATTAACATTTAAATTTCAAGAAACAGCTAACTCCAGATTTTTGACTGTCTGAGTTTCTTGGTTTTGAGTGAATGATCTGGAAATTTAAATTCATTTATTACAAGGGCTCTTCTTCGGTTGGCTCTCTCTTTCCCTCTTACCCTCTGGCCTCAGAAGGATCTCTGGAATCCCAAAGTTAAGATATCGAAAAGGAAGTCTGTAAACCACGGCAGCGGGTATCATAAACCTGGTTGTCACATGTAATTGTTGTCATAAAGTAGTTGTCATTACGTAATTGTTCTATCTATGAAATGTTTAAGTTCTGCATAACCTAAGAAGGGATTTTGAAGCAAACCTGCAAGCCATGCATCTCTCTCTGTCTCTCTGCCTCCTTCTGTGTGTGTGTGTGTGTGCGTGCATGTGTGTGACATACATGTCCATGTGCATTCACAATATGAGTGTGTGCAGAGGTCAGAGGTTGATGTCAGGGACCCTCCTCTGTCATTCTCCACCTTGGTTCTGAGTCTCTGAGAGGGAGCTTGCTGTTGGGGTAGACTGGCTGGCTGGTGAGCTCCGGGGGTTTGCTTGTTTTGTGTCTGTATTCTGTTAGGGCCTGGGGTGCAGACACACATCAGCACACCCAGCAGCAATTCTGACAACACGATTCCATCTGATTGCTTCCAAGCACACTGTGTGTTTTGCTTTTGTTATCAAGTGTGTCTTTAAGAGTCAAGTTAATCTCCAGCATGAACATTCGGTTGGGGAGGATGAAGAGAAACACAGCTGGGCTCCTTCCTAGCAAATTGTTCCTGATTGGGTTAAGATGGGACTCACCAATTACAGCCTCCCCTCTGTGCCAACATAAACCAACAGTCAAGGAACACTGTTAAAGAGTCCATGCATTTTCTCATGAGTTGCCATAGAAGCCTAAAGTACTGTGTGTCCGACATGCTCCTTCCTTGTCCTTTCAGATAGCTGGCCTCAGCTTTATTCTGGGCAATCAGGATCGATGGCACATCCTGCTTGGCCTGTCTGCTGTGCCAGCTCTCCTACAGTGTCTCCTGCTCTTCTTCTGTCCAGAAAGCCCCCGATACCTGTATATAAAGCTGGAAGAGGAAGTCAAAGCGAAGAAATGTAAGTGTGTAGGGAGCTGCCTGCTTCTCACTGAAGAATTGTCAGCTAACACAAGGTAGTATGTGTGAATGGCTGCTCATAAAATCAACATCAGGACCTTGTAGATGAAGCTGATGACTGCACACAAAAACACACTGTACTTAGACATGGCTGCTGTGTTGTGCTTTACTTACATGTGCCTGGCATGTTGTGTGTTCGCTCACACCAGGAGCTCACATGTAGCCCACTGGGCTTACCAGAGGCTCCCAATCTGCCCTTCTCAGAACTGTGCTTTAGTGATGAGCAGCATAGTGTTCTCTCTCTCTCCCTCCCCCCTCTTTCTCTTTTTCTCTTTCTCTCTCCTCCAGATGAAGTCATATGTTCTGCTTTTCTTTCTTTAATCAAAGAACAGCATTAAATCTAAGCAAAAAATAGTAAGAAGAATTGCCAGTACCTATGCTGCTAGGTCAAAGAAAGGGGCATGCAGATCTCCAGAAACAAAGTATTTATTTTTCTTTAATCTGGGCTGTTTCAACCTGTTTGGGGTGATCAGGCTTGAAGAGACTGAGAGGAACTGAGGATGTCACCAAAGATATTAATGAGATGAGAAAAGAAAAGGAAGAGGCAGCTACTGAGCAGAAAGTCTCCGTGATCCAGCTCTTCACGGACTCCAGCTACCGACAGCCAATCATTGTGTCTCTAATGCTGCACATGGCCCAGCAGTTTTCTGGAATCAATGGGGTATGTTTAAGACCTCCTAATATTAAGAGAGCAAAGGGAGATGAGATAGAAAGAAGCTTAGGCTTAAGTCACGGGAAGACATTTGTAAAAACTGATATCAAATATTCAAATATATGCTCTGTAGTAATTTATTTCCCTTTATTTGCTCCAGTGGTTCTCAGAAATTAGCTTAATATTTTAAAATACCAGCATTCAATAGAACTTTGGGTCTATTAAAAAGAAGGCAATAGGGCTGGCAGATCACTGAGTTCAGAGCCCCAACATACATATACAAAGTATAGAGATCGATGTACAGATAGATAGATAGAGAGATAGATGACAGATAGATAAATGATAGCTAGCTACATGATAGATAATAGATAGATAGATAGATAGATAGATAATAGATAGATAGATAGATGATAGATAGATAGATGATAGATGATAGATAGATAGACATAGATTTAAGATATATATCAATAGATAGATAAATAGATGATAGATACATAGATGATAGATAGGTAGATTCAAGATATATATCAATAGGTAGATAGATGATCGATAGATAGTTTAGTTGCAATGGCAACTAGAACTGTTCTACACACTGGTGAAAATATAAAATTTTTGTTACTTTTTGTAACTATTAGGCAGCATCTATGCCAAAGCTGAATTTATAATAGACACTTAATCCAGTGATTCAAATTCTGGGCATAAATATTCACATACTCCACCAAAATAACTGCTAGAGAATATGCCTGCTAGGAGTGGTAGCACATGCCTTTATCCCAGCACTTGGATGGCAGAGGCAGGTGGATCTTTATAAGTTTGAGGCTAGCCTGGTCTATATAGTGAGTTCTAGGTCAGCCAGGGCTACATAGAGAGATGCTGTCTCAAAAAAACAAAAAGTATATACTCAGCAAAACAATTCATAAATATCCTAAAAAATCAGTAGAAGAAGTAACTGAAGTATAGTAATGCAGGTATATCAGAATACCACATAGTAGTGACAATGAAGTGACCAAATGCACAGGGCAACAAGGACTCTCGTGGAGACAATGGTTAGGAAAAGAAGCTGGAACAAGAGAGTATGCATGATACAGTAACATCAAGTACAGGGCTTGGCAAATTCATCTCTCATGTCAGATGTTAGGTGAGCAGCTCTGGGAGGATGATGGATAAAGAGATAGAGGGGTTCTGCAGAGCTGGAAATGAGTTAGTTCTTAATCCAAGCTTTACACGGTTGTAATCAGTCTTTAACATACAGGAGCTGTTTACTTGGTGTACCTATTATAAGGTTATACATTAACAAAAAGTTTAGAAATTAAACAAATAAAGGGAATGAAGCAATGGAGTTCTCAGCGAAAGCCAAGAACTCTTAAGCAACTGGGAGCTTTAAATGCTGAAGGATGACTTGTCTGAGGAGAGGGCGAGGCAAACCTTACGGGATTCTAGGGACCATGGGTCCACAAAAACTAAAAATACGCAGCTATATAACTTGGTTTGGGGGCCTCAGGGGAGGCTCCCCTTAAGGCTGGTCTGTTCTGATTTTGCAGATATTTTACTACTCAACCAGCATTTTCCAGACAGCTGGGGTCAGCCAGCCTGTGTACGCCACCATTGGCGTTGGTGCCATCAACATGATCTTCACTGCTGTCTCTGTAAGTCACTACCCACAGGAGCACTCTGCCCGCTCCTTGGCCCAGGAGTGCAGGTGGGATGGTGGCCTATGATTAAAAGTATCCGCAGCTTCGTCCACGTGCCCTGTGTGTGCACAGATAAGTGAGTGGTGGGGAAAGTCCTGTGCACACACCGGCTACTGCTCTAAGATGAGGCCGGCTGAGCTGGTGAGTCATTGGCCCTTCCACTGCGGGTGGTGCCAGTAATCCTTCCATTTGGTGAATTAATAACTCACTGGCAAGACTTTCTTTCTCTATGAGACTGCATTCTGGTTCTTCTCTATTTAAACACCTCAGGGTCGGCTGATAACTTGCCATCATAGCAACACTGGGCACATTCCCGAGCTTCTCCTTGCCTGGTGGAGGAATTTCATCCTGGTATCTTGGGGAAAACACTGAAAAAGCTAATTAATAGATAACTAAGCTTGTCAACAGAATTAAACAAACTTGGAAGATTCCTATGATGTTAGCTCACTGGGCAGAACACAAGGAAATGGCTCCTGGTGATACATTCCGATATGTATAATGGGAGTCTGGGTAGAAATGATATAAAATATGAAATTTCATTGTATTATCAACCCTAGAAGAGAAGTTATTTACTTTCTTAAAGCCAAGGACTAGTTTAATATTTTGACCTAATAAGAAGTGGTACAAAGGCTTCTCAACTAATGAAACCTGCTCAAAACGAGAAACGTTTTGCTCAAACGAATCAACTGATTCGTACCTTTGAATACAACATGTTCAAAATGCTTTTGAGTTTTAATGTTGGTCATAATACGATACTGAACTTATTTTGTTCACTTGGTCAGTTCACTTTTGGTCAGTAAGTTACATCCTGAATCCCCAGACTGCATTGCCCAGTGCTAGATCGTGGAGAGCCAGAAGAGTGTGAACTAGACAGAATGCCCTGTCTCCAGACTCCACTTCAGAGACAGACGGGGGCATGCCAAAGGCTGCTTCAGTCCCTAAAGGCCATTCCTGGGCCTCCATCCAAGGCACTCTTAGTCCTTTTGTCTCCTACAAATGGTACTTCTTACAAAATGGACCTATCATTAAAATACAATGCTTAAAAGAGCATTTGCTATATTAAGCATCGAGTTGTTAAACCCAAATCCTAAGAAAAAATGTGCAGAATTTTATTTCTTCCCTCATACCCACACTCATTTGAATGGAGGAGCAGTTTAAATGATAATTATTGTAAATTATAAATATAACAAGCACCTTAATTGTTTTGAATATGGAGCATTTTGAGTTTGTTCTTTTTTTAAACAAAAGTCTTAAAATAGATGACTGACAAACAAAGGAAATCAGCTCTAATCACGTCATCAGAATGCCACAACTAAAGAAAGCATAGTAGTTTTTATGTAGGTTTCCCAAATACTAGTGGTGGTAGACACCTGTGATCCTAGCATTCAGTAGGAAAAGGGAGGTGGATCTCAAGTCCAAGTACAGCAAGGCTCCACAGCGAGACACTGCAGCAAACCAAACCATATCGCAACACAACAAAGGACACTGGTTTTGTGTCCCTGAACTTGAAAACAATGTCCATACTGATGTGTGCAGAAACATAAATCATCTAGCCCATTTTTCCTGCGTACTTGAGAAACAGAGGCACTCCCAATTACACTCTGAATGATGTCCAGGCTCTATGGCTATGGCTTTCTGATGGAGGGGTGCTTATGATCTTGAGAAAAGAACAAAACAAGAAGAAAAATGGGGAGATTGAGGCAGGATGGCTCTTGGAGCAAAGCAGGGGCTGCCTAGCTCCAGCAAGGCACCTGGACCTGAGGGATGCACAGACTGGAGCACAGATGAGGATGGTGATCCAGCCGATGTCCCAGTGGTTGGTCATGATTCTCCTCTGCTCATGTGCCCAGTATTGACAAGATCCCATGGGTTAGACTCTAGTGTTCGTGTGTGTCCAGTGTTGACAAGATGCCAAGGGTCACACTGTGTGTGTGTGTGTGTGTGTGTGTGTGTGTGTGTGTCTGCCCAGTGTTGACAAGATCCCACAGACTCTAGTCAGAAAATGATGATCTTGATTCAAAGATTCCTAGCTCAAAGAATGGTGGCAGGTCTCCTCCGTCAGAATGAAGAAGCACTCTAACATCTTGCTGTGATGTCATCTCTTTCCAAATACACAGTTTATCCCCACAAAAGGTACATATAAGCACACCCTGGATATACAGAGCTCACTGATTTGGTGCACTGACCAAATTCTCTGTACAGCAATCAAATGCACTTAGCAGCAGGTAAACCGTCATAACTTAACTTAGCTAAGCCCTGAAAGGTTGGATAAGAATGGTTGATGCCCGAACAGTTGAGCTGTCTCAGATGTCTGTGGCATAGGGACTCTTGCAATGATTACATCAGCAGATGAGAAACTGGGGTCACCTTTTTCTCTGTAGCACAGCAGGTTCTTCTCCTTTCTTTGGTGATGTTTGGGTTGAATCCAGGGCCTGTGTATATGAGGAAAGTAATCTACTACTGAGCTACCACCCCAGCCCTGGGAAATGGAGATCTTTCACAGCTTCGTGTCAGAGATATTCTCTTAGGAGGCACCAGGATGTACAGCCTCTCACTACTATATTCAGAGGGATGGCCCTAGAGTGTCGGGAACACTCTGGTCTATACCAACACTGAACTTCTCAAACCCATATAGCCAAATGAAGCCAATGTTTAATTACCACTGTCAACCGAGACTAGCACTGCCATCGCACACAAGTGTCGTCTGTTGCATGTCTGTAAAAGGGAGCCACAGTATTGCTTCATCCCACTACATACATTAAAACAAACTCCTTAGTGGGCAAGTGTGCAAGCACGAAGACAACAGAATACTGAGCTGATGTGTGAACTTCCACAGGTACTGCTTGTGGAGAAGGCCGGGCGGCGGTCCCTGTTTCTAGCTGGAATGATTGGGATGTTTTTCTGTGCCATCTTCATGTCTGTGGGACTTGTGCTGCTGGTAAGTTTGGTACCTGGGCTGGTAGTTTTTTTTTTTTTTTTTTAACCACAGGAAAACATCTCTGGCTTCCAAGTTAAAGAGTTCTGTACATAGCAAGTGTATGAGACTGACTTACTAACTAAGGGAGAGGGGAAATGTCAAGCGAAGGGAACTATGTTCTTGGAGTGAGGGATGTAAGTACCAGGATGCCACCTGCCATTCGGGGCAGCTGCATGGGTGGTTGCCTGCTTGAGTAACCATGGGCCATACCTGACTACCACCCCCACATCCTACCTACGTGTTCATCATGCACATGGGGAGTCAAACCTTGTCTGGCCATCTTGGTAGGAAGACGTAAGCATTCTGGGTCTTCTTGCTTGTCACAGGGAAATATTAACTATAAAACAAAACCCCAAAAGCCCTAATGCAAGGGATTGGCTGGGCAGGGGCTCCAAATACAGAAGCAAAATTTGGGGGCTGGAGAGATGGCTCAGTGGTTAAGAGCACTGCCTGCTCTTCCGAAGGTCCTGAGTTCAATTCCCAGCAACCACATGGTGGCTCCCAACCATCTGTAATGAGATCTGGTGCCCTCTTCTGGCCTGCAGAGATACATGTGGGCAGAATACCGAAAATACTGTATACATAATAAATAAATAAATTAAATGAAAATAAACTCTGAAAAAAAGATTTGGTTGGGTTGGACTAACTTGTTTCAAACCAGAGTAACTTGAATTTAATGAAAAACAAACACACAAGGAAGAGAGTTGTGTGATGTGGAGATGCCCTTCCATATATGTGCTGCTCTTAATGGTTAATGAATAAAGCTGTTTCAGGCCAATGGCTTATCATTTCCAGGCAGGAAATCCAAAGAGAGAGAGAGAGAGAGAGAGAGAGAGAGAGAGAGAGAGAGAGAGAGAGAGAGAGAGAGAGAGAGAGAGAGAAGGCAGAGTCAAGGAAACACCATGTAGCTGCCTAAGAAGACAGATGCCAGAACCTTACCAGTAAGCCATAGCCTCATGACAATACACAGATTAATAAAAATGAATTAATTTATATGTAAGAGCTAGCTAGATATATGCATGAACCATTGGCCAGTGTTGGAATTAATATAGTTTCTGTATGATTATTCGAGAAATGAACGAGGGGTCTCGGTTCACAGCTGTGCCCGCCTCTGATCTCAGCCTGAGAGAACTCAGAAGCTGCTAAACTCAAGGAGGCTACAGCCAGCAGTCACCTGCTCCACTTACGACTTTCTCTTTGTCTTCAGGATAAGTTCGCCTGGATGAGTTATGTGAGCATGACAGCCATTTTCCTCTTCGTCAGTTTCTTTGAGATTGGACCAGGCCCAATCCCTTGGTTCATGGTTGCTGAATTTTTCAGCCAAGGACCCCGCCCCACTGCTCTGGCCCTGGCTGCCTTCAGCAACTGGGTCTGCAATTTCCTTATTGCTCTCTGCTTCCAGTACATCGCGGTAAGTGCCCACATGGTGCAAACCCCCTCGAGGACCTGGCAGGCCGTCCAGCTGCTAACCAATGCTGTTTGCTCTCCTTGCAGGACTTCTGCGGCCCTTATGTGTTCTTCCTCTTTGCTGGGATTGTCCTGGCCTTCACCCTGTTTACATTTTTTAAAGTTCCAGAAACCAAAGGAAAGTCTTTTGAGGAAATCTCTGCAGAATTCCGGAAGAAGAGCGGTTCAGCCCCACCCGCCAAAGCGGCTGTACAAATGGAATTCCTGGGGGCTTCAGAGACTGCCTGAGGAGGACCTGCAAGCCCAGGAACAGACAAGAAGGGAACCTTGTGTTCCCTGTCAACCGATTCCTTCACGAGTGTACATCTACACCCAAGAGTTTCGTTTTATACCTTTTGAAGAATTTGTACAGACTCTGATCGGAAATGTCAACAAATATTACCAAAGAAAGTATTTTTTTTTAACTCAGAGAATCTATTTTTTTTTTTTTGGCGCTAAAACTCCTAAATAAGTAAACCAAAGGGGCTGTTATTTTGATGCTCTACAGGGAAGATGGGTTTCTTCCCAGCCCTGTTGGTTTTTGAAAGCTGAAACGGAAGTGCTTTTGACATATCACTGCATTCTAAAGCATGCGACTAAGAAACCTGAAGCTACAACCGGTATCAACGGAGTTAAATAAACATGGTTAAAATGGTATTTCCTTAGTCACATCGCTGAAGCTAGAGGGCGTATGGCTGGTGTCAGCAAGGCTCATGTTCAACCTGACATTTTTGTTACCCTTCCTCAGCGTCTCTCACTGTATTAGAGTTTGTGTTTTACTTAAAATTATTTTTCTGTATTTTTATATAGAATAGCTGAGTATGTTAAATTATGTTTGTGCTGAAAAACTATTTTTATAGCTACCAAAATCTTTCTGTATTAAGAGAAAACAGTGTGGTTCCTTTGCTTGATGTATTTTGCAGTTTAAACACTCTAGTTTTTCCTTGCTGCAGAGCCTAGATTAGCCACTAATATTAGCATCTAAACCATGTTATTTCTCTCTGCTTTAGTCCTTTGTGTTATGCTTTTTTTTTAAATTCCTGACTAGCATTTTTGTCTGAGGGGTTATAAGACACACATAATGGGTTATGAGTCAGGTGTTACGTATATCGGCTCCAAACTCTAATAAATAGTATTAATCTCACAGGGAAATTTGGAGTAACACGTTGCTCTATTTGTTAAATTTTTTTTTAAATTATGATGTCTCAAAAGGAGTTGACTTTCAGACCTAATAAAAACCCCTCTTTAATTTTTCTGGAAACACCAACTGGGTTCTCTGGCTTGCAACAGCCATCCCCTTTCACCCTTTTCTCTGTCTTTACCAACTTATATAAACTAATCTATTGTTGGCACTAACATCTGCTGTGTGTAACCAATGTGGCCATGACATTCTAAGGGCCCTCACCTGTGTGGGCAGATTGAAAAGACTGTCCCTAATTACAGTTAGGGACACACAGGTCACTAAAATGTCTCTAAGCTGTTTTCCCCACAAAGTAATGCAGGAGACCGATTGTTCATGGATGGATGGATGGATGGATGGATGGATGGATGGATGGATAGACGGACAGATGGACGGACAGACGGGTGGATGGAGAGATGTGTGTATGTTGACAAAAAGCACTTAATGTTTTCATTTGGGGAAGGGTCCAGCCAAGGTCTCATGTAGTCTAGGATGGCTCTTGAACTCCTGCTCCTAATTCCCAAGGGCCATTATTGCAGACATGCTACCAAACCCACGCAGTGAAAAGATGCTTCTGACGTGTGAAAAATATCACTGAACTCATTTCTTTTTCTTCGTTCTATCCCTCTCTTACTTCTTTCCTCCCTCCTTCCCTCTCCCTGCTCACATTTCTCTGTTTAAGTAAGGGTTTGTGTAGTGTTCTGTGATATGGAACTCCTATGTAGACCAGACTACCCTCCAGCTTGTGGTAATCCTCCTGCCTCTGCCTCTGGGCTATGGGATTACAGGTGAGTAAACACTAAGCTTGAATCTTTCTGGTGTTTTGTTTGTTTTCTCTTGGTCAGACTTGTTCACATACATACATGCGGTCTAAACCAACAGGAAGCTGTTTCTATATTTTTCCCCTCTCTTTTGGGGACAATTTGGGTGATTTCTTACTCAACTTGAAATTTCAAGAGGCAGTCAAAAGGAAGCTTCAGCAGCTCAGACTTTTGTGCTAGGCTGTGAATTCAGAGCAAAAATGAAGATCTGTCTGATGGGGCGGGGGCTCTTGTTTTCTACCTCGTACAGACGCTGACAGCCTCTGGGGGGTTCACGGTTCCAATAAGTGATACAGGAGCTTAATGTTCTTAAACGGATGAATGTGCTTTCTATCAAACCGTGGTCCCCGGCCCCATTTTCTGGGAAATAAAGTAGTAAAGGTTTTTAAAGAAACCTCAAAGATCACTTGTAAGTTATAACTAGTTATTTTTCAAGGACCCCAAAGTCAAGATATTCCAATCTTGAAGTTTTCTGTCTCATAGAATTGTAAGTGCCCTATGTTGTGCCCTGGCTAAGATGGGCCCAGATCAAAAGATGCTGAAGGCCTTAGATAATTAGTTTAGTACCAGTTTGGCATACACAAGGCAAGCATTACAGAAAAGAAATATGCGGAAAAGGAATGGGATTGTGCATTCTTGTGATTAACCTGCCTATTAATAGATGTATAGTTCTTATCGCTAAAATTAAATAGTATTTGGGAAGGGCGGGCCAGGGCCTGCCGAGCAGGAATGTGTAGTAAGAGGAGCGGCCAGCTGTGTTTCCCCCGCACCCGGCCGCCTGCATGGCTTAGCTTACGCCCCGAAATAATTACACGGAAACTGTAATCATTTAAACACTGCCTGGCCCTTTAGTTCCAGCCTCTTATTGGCTAGCTCTTTCACCTGGACTAGCCCATTTCTGACAATCTGTGCAACACCCCATGGTGTGCTTACCGGGGAGATTCTAGCCTGCATCTCTCTGGAGTGCGGGCATCATGGTGACTCACTCAGCTTCTCTTTCCCAGAATCCTCTTCTGTCTACTCCACCCACCTAAGGGTTGGCCTATCAATGGGCTCAGGCAGTTTCTTTATTTTAACCAATGAAATCAACAGATTGATATAGGACACTCCCACATCACTTCCCTTTTTTCTGTTTAAACAAAAAGGAAGGCTTTCATTTTAACATAGTAAAATTACATATAGCAAAACAGTTATCAAGTAAGAATTACAGTTACAATATTTATATCTATTTTATCTTTTATCATAACTAAGGAAAACTACAACTATCTATTCATTCTTCAACTCCATCAAAGACTCCAGAAGGATATAATACTAAACAAGAAATAAAAAAAGTCTAGAAATGACAGAGACATCTTGCTGCCTGGACAGTCACCCAAAGTTCCTCTGTACCGTTGGGGCATCTATCTTCGGCCTCCAGGCCCATAGTATCCAGCAGACATTTTCATGAAACAGGAAATTTCAAAGACAGTTCAGTCACTTTCTGCTGTGTCCTGCAGAATGTCTCGTAGACTCTTTTATGAATCAGGAACCCTGGAAGATCATCTCACCTTTAGGCAAGTTCAGCAGTCCTCTCTCTGTGGGTTCTTTGTGTCCAGTTTATGCAATAGTCCAGGCAAGAACAGTCTCTTGCCCAATGGCTGGCTATCAAACTCCATAAGGGTCCTCTTCGATGCCCATCTTCCTCTTGAAGTACATTGGTGCTGCCAGGAGCAGACGTGTCTCATTGTCATGAAAAGCCCTAAATTATTAAAACATTAAATGCCATATTCTGCAGTCCTTGAAAGATATGAAGAATGCCTATCTAATTGAAATATATCTCCATATATCTAGAAAATCTAACGTGACTACAAGCTTGACTATTATTTACGATTATTTAACAACAACCTATATTTCCTAATTATACATTACATTTTAAAAATGAACTATATAATCACAATACCTTAATCAAGATCAGAAATACATATACATGTAACAAAATTGACATTAAAATCCACATCAATGCAGATTATTTATATCTATATCCTATCCCCCTTTAAATATAAAAAAACGTTTATAAACCCTATTTGGGAACATGGGCGCAGTTTTCTCTCCAAACTGCTTCCTGCTGAATGGGGGCGTCGTTAATTAGGTCTTTCATGGTATAACCTGTGTGCCAGGGTCATCTCAGTTGGCAGTTGAGTGAAGTAATTTTTTGAGGGTGTTCACAGCAACCTTTCAGGAGGACGTGGTCTATCATACCAAATAGGAATAGAAGAAATCCACAGGGTCTCATCCTCTGTGAAAAGAAAAGAAGACCCTTTCCGAAGCATCATATCCTTAGACCCAAATTCTGAAGTCATATCCTCATGATATCCATTCTGGTTCCACTTGGCAGCCCATATAATGAAATGTCTTTCTGTACTTAGCTCCTTCACAGTCAAAAATTTTAAAGAAAACACAATGTTTCTTTATAATCCAGACTCTCTGTGAATTTTCCATTTTTACGTGGCTTATTTTTCTTTATTTCTTTTACTCTCTTAACTATCTGTACTCTGTCTCTTTAAAGACTTTACCTTTTTATTTTTAAAGGCATTAACTTTATTTTCTCTCTCTATATATATTTTTTCTCTCTCAAGCCTACGTACATTCATCCATTTAGTGGTCTGTCTGAATCTGTTTTATTGTGAATCTGTAATTTTTTTACTATCCAGGAGCATTTTTTAAAATGTTAAGCATTTCTTAAAAACTTAAGTTGCTTCTTGTACAGTTAATACGGTACCGCCTGCATTCTGCCCAGTAGAAACCTTAAGTGTGCTGTCATTACGGTAATTATGGTAGTTACTGCCTGAGACCACACAGTTTAGCATGGAGCAGCAGCTCCTGCCTCAGATCTATTTGGTGCGCCTGAGCTGCACACAATTCCAGGCACACAGCAAGTCCACATTGGAGCAGCACTCAGCAGTTTAATTCTGAGACTGAGCGCGCAACACAGAAACTCCTTTTATCCAAGTTACAACCAAATCTGACACGCGCAGTCTGAAAACGCGTCTCTGTATGGCGGCTGGAATCCGCCATACTCTCCTGCCTGCCTAAGCCTGAATTTGCCTTCTGTCCAGGTGCAGGCGGGGAACGCTGAGCTGCTGAGCCATCGGCAAGGTCTCAGAGCATTTTCCTCCGATCCCAAGCGGGAACAGAAACATCCAGTTCCATAAAAGCCTTGAAATGCTTTAAAACCAGAGTTCACGCTGGCAGTACAGCCCCAGGAAGCCGCACTTTAAAATAACGCAGCTTTTTTTTTCTATGGCACGCACGCCAGCAACAAAGAACAAAACTCTGTGTTAAACCCGTTTTTTCTCTGTTTATAATTAAGCTCTCTCAGGTTTTTAAGTGGATTTAGCCCCACGTTGGGCGCCAATTTGTAGTAAGAGGAGCGGCCAGCTGTGTTTCCCCCGCACCCGGCCGCCTGCATGGCTTAGCTTACGCCCTGAAATAATTACACGGAAACTGTAATCATTTAAACACTGCCTGGCCCTTTAGTTCCAGCCTCTTATTGGCTAGCTCTTGCACCTGGACTAGCCCATTTCTGACAATCTGTGCAACACCCCATGGTGTGCTTACCGGGGAGATTCTAGCCTGCGTCTCTCTGGAGTGCGGGCATCATGGCGACTCACTCAGCTTCTCTTTCCCAGAATCCTCTTCTGTCTACTCCACCCACCTAAGGGTTGGCCTATCAATGGGCTCAGGCAGTTTCTTTATTTTAACCAATGAAATCAACAGATTGATATAGGACACTCCCACATCAGGAATGGGTCTCCATGAGACGGTGGAGTCCTGCTTGAGCGGGTCTCCTTAGTGGCTGGTGGAGGAGGTACGTCCTTGCTCTAGAGCATTGACTGTGGCGTCTGCCTGATCACACCAACTCCAAAACTTGGAAATATTGGACAACTAATTGACTCCAAGTTGTAAGCCACGAGATGAGTACCCAGTGGGCATGAGAGACTGAGAACATTTGACCACCCCATAAACCTTGGTGTATATCACTTCCTTTTCTGTGGATGGAAGCCAGAGAGCACAGGGAGTACAATGACCTTAGAGAAATCCTCAAAGAAAGTGGCGTGGTGGAATGGTAAGTTCTAGACAAACCCAGAAACGAACTCGGGAAACAACTTCAACCTCTGAGATTTCCTTGGAAACAGAAGCCACAGAACTCGTGAAACTGCTGGTGATGAAATCGTGGACCTAACCTGTGAATCCCTAGAGCCTGTGGTTGTGGACCTCACCCTCAACGACTCTGTTGCAATTGTTTAAAAAGGAGAAGGCAGAAAGGGGAGGACAGCTGTGTGGTGAGCAGTGAGGATGGGGAGCTGTCTGGGGACAAAGATGTGTATGTGACTACCCACACTCCTCGAAGCGCCAAGGATGAAGGACTCAGGTTCTTGGGTACTGTCAGTTGTCCAGTCTGCATGGATGGATACTCTGAGATTGTGCAGAATGGGTGCCTCATGGTTTCTACAGAATGTGGCCATGTCTTCTGCAGCCAGTGCCTCTGTGATTCCCTTAAGAATGCTAACACTTGCCCAACTTGTAGGAAAAAGATCAATCATAAGTGGTACCACCCCATTTACATATGAAATGTTCAGAACTGCTCAGGATAGACCAAAGGACAGACAGCCAGGCTGGGCTTTCTGCATGGTATCTGCCTCCAGTTTCCTGAGCTCAAAAAGACTTGCCAAAACCAATGTCTGATGTAAGCTGCTCTTTTGTTTTCCAGCGCCTTAGATGTTTTGTTTTCTCCAGTTTGATGCTATGAGCAGGATCCAGGGATGCTCCCAGGTCAGCTTTGCATCTTTGCTCCTGGATATTCTGAGCCAGGAGTAGGAGAAAAGGAGTCAGGCACATTGAAGTTTGAATATTGTGACTCCAGCCTCTTTACAGAGCGTACATGTTAGCCAAGAAGTTTCCTGTTGGGAAAGTTTGCCCCAACCTTTTCTGGGTACAGAACCTTCCCAAGGCATCTGCCAGTTAGCTGTTCTGTCTGCCACACAGTGACCTGGCCAGACACAGTCCATCCAACTCAAGGATCCCAGTACAGAAGCCACCCCTGAAAAGCCCTGCTGGTGGACTTTTTCTTTGGAGAGCAGAGGTGGTCTGTGATTCTACCTGTACCTTGTCATTGATGTGTGGTGTTTTCTGCAAATCCAGAGACACTCTGTGGGGCAGCCATGTTTCCTAAAAAGGAGAAAGTGCAATAAAGCCTGCTCTTCAGCAATCCGGAAGCTTGGCACTGCTAGTGTCCTCAGCCCAGGGTTGCCTATGGGACCAGTGCCCATCGCACCCCGTCTCTGTTCACCAACCCTACCCATGCTCCAAAATTCTTTGCCTGGCACAGAAAATCCAAGGCCAGTAGGACAAGCAAGTTTTTGAGTGTCCTCTCTTTTCTGCTGTGTCCTGTGTTGTCCACAGTGCTCTCCAACCCTCCGTTTTTCAGTTCCCACCCCAGATGTCTGCTCAAGCATAGATACCAGGAGGTGGTAGCAGTAACTGTGGCCCTAGCAGCTCTTCACCTCCATGCTTTTACCAAAGTCACTGTTGCCCTACTCAAACTTCCACTACCACTACCCACAGCCGTTGAGTAGATCGATATTTCCAAAGATGTTCTTCTGGCCGATTGGCCTTCGATCCTCTGGACTTTTGACTGCTTTGTAGGATTTGATCAGCAAAGCATGGTGCCTCTTCCTCCCCATGGGACCACATAACAATCTCTGCCCCACTCCATATGTGTGGGAGCCTCTGGTGCTCTCGCAAGCCTCTGGAGGCAGTGACATGGTAAATTGCCCCTGGGGACACAAGGCACAGGGTGGCTCCTAGAGGATAGGCCTTCAGTGCCAGCCTGCCTCCACCTCCACGCTATTTCCTCAGAGGGCTTCAAGCTAAACCAATAGCCTTTTTGTGTGAAACATCTCTGAAGTGGGAAAGGGACCACTGCAGCTTCGCTAGCAATAACTGACTTTCAGTTTACTGTTCTGATGGCATAGGGACTCAACACAGGACTCACTGTAAATGGAACAGAGGGAGTGTCCCTCCTCTATGTGAAAAGGGAGTAATTTTATTATTTACTCTTACTTTTTAAACTGTTTGACTTCCAGTTAGTTTGAATGGGAGTAGTAATTTTTTTACATGGACTCAGAGGGTAGGAGCATTAGCTCTCATCATTGTGACGTGTGGAGTGTGCCCTCCCCTTGGATGCCACAGCCATGGAGTTCCTGTGGACCTCATGGATTTGCTCTTGTTAGTTCTAATGACAGCCAGATTTAAAGGAGCCAAGGTGACCATGCAGCCAGTTCACCGGTAAATATGGTGACACCTACTTAAAAATTTGTTTTCTCCTTAAAGGCAGTTTATGAAGTTGATCATAAAAGTTCTATTACTTCATCCTAAATTAAATTGAGAAAAATATGTGTTTAGTTCTACTAATCAGAAACTGAATTAATAGGAAATGGTTGGTATAGAATAAAATCCCTTTCCTTGTTCCTTAATGTATATAGCTTAACTCTTTCTTTGTTATATTTAAACTATGCTCTGTTTTGGACTCCTGCTAGTGTTAGAGATGGAAATAGTATTCACTATAAATTCAGTTACTACTTATTGTTATTCTAAATATAAGTATTGAAAATAATCTTTTCAATGCACACAAACATAATCAAAATAACTTTATTAAAAAGTCACCTAATTTTTTAAAGTCCTGGAGAGACACTGCTCAGCAGTAAAGAGCAGTTGCTGTTGTCGCAGAGGACCCAGAGTCAGTTCCCAGCACCTGCATGGCAGCCTCAGCTGCCTCAAACTCCAGGCTCTGCAGTTCTCACTCCTCTGGCCTCTGCAGGCAATTGCACTCATGATCACACGCCGACACACACAATTAAAAATAAAAATTTGTTTAAAAAATAATGCTTTCATAGTTATAGCCTGTGGTGTCTGTTCTTGGTTGTCACCTTGACCTACATCTGGAATTAATTAAAACCCCTCAAATGGGGCACACCTACCTGAGAGAGATTTTTGCTTAATTTGAGGTGGGAAGGTCTGCTTCTACCAGGCTGTTTTTATCTAGACTGCTACCAGAAGATGCTACTTAACCCTGGGGTGGGTCTACCCACATCAACTGAGACGATCAGGAAAGCTCTTCAGTGAGACTCTCTTCTCAGGCCATGGAAATCTGTGCCAACTTGACATTAAAAACAAACCACAACAGTACATACATGTTTCTAGATGAGAAAAAAAGGGAATAGAGAAAGAACTTCATAGTGAATTAGAGGAAGACAGAAAACAGAGCATGAGAGCTTGATGGAGACCACTGGACGTGAAGGCACATACCTGTGATCCCAGTCCTCAGGAGACTAAGGAAAGAGGGTTGCCAGTTCAAGGCTAGCCTGTGCTACACAACAAGACCCTATATCAAAACCAAAAATGAAATAAACTTTACAATTAGGAAGGAGGTGATTAAAAAGGTGAGAGAAAGATAAAAATGTGGAGACATTTGACACAATGTAGAAAAGTTGAGGTTTCTCATGTTGGATAGACAGCCTTCATCAGACAAAGAATGAACTAGGCGCACACTCTGAACAGGATTCCTAGAGACCTGACTCCGGGATTGAGTCCCATTGTCCAGTCACATTGCAGGGCTGAGCCCTCGTTATGGAGTTCTGGGCAAGTCACAAAATCTCCACAAGCTTCAATCGTTAGCTCCTGTAGGAAATGAAAATAGAGAAGGAGGATGTGGGGAAAGGGCCCTGCCACATTATATGTGAGGATGTGCATTAATGCAAGCACCGTGATAACCACAATTTCTCAAAAACTCAAAATAAAACTGCATTATGATCCAGTTCTCCCACTCCTGGATATGGACAAGATGGAGTCTAGGATAGAAAATCACAGAGATACAACGATGTCCATGTTTATACAGAAGTGTTCACAATGGACAAGATAAGGAAATACCCTAGATGTCCATTAAAAGATAAATGGGTAAAACAGTGTGGCAAACACAAGCATATGCACCAGAGTATTAGATAAACTACAAAGGAGAATGAGCATATGTCATTTGCAGGAAAATAAACAAGATGAGGATCATCTTTACATAAGATAAGGCAGACTCATGAAGGCAAATAGGAGAAATTTCCTCTGCTGTACCAAACACACACACACACACACAAAGGGAAGAGAACTGGTGAAAGAAGTGGATCCCAAGGTGTGGAAAACAAGAGGGTATTACCCGGTGTCTTAGTTATTGTGAAGGAATAGAACCAAGGGGATACAATGAAAGCATTTAACTGGAGACTTGCTTAGAGTTTCATAAGGTGTCTCCATGATTATCGTGGCAGAGACCTTGAAAAAAAAACCAAATAGGCTGGATCAAAAAAAAAAAAAAACAAAAACAAAAACAAAACATTCAGGAAATATGGGACACAATAAAAAGACCAAACCTAAGAATAATAGGGATAGAAGAAGAAGAGTCACAGCTCAAAGGCCCAGAAAATATTTTTAACAAAATTATGGAAGAAAACTTTCCCAACATAAAGAAAGATATTCCTTTGAATATTCAAGAAGCATACAAAAAAACAAATAGGCTGGATCAAAAAAAAAAAAACGAAAAAAAATATCCCCTTGCCATATAACAATCAAAACACAAAATATACAGATTAAAGAAAGAATATGAAGAGCTGCAAAGGAAAAAGACCAAGTAACTTATAAAGGTAAACCGATCAGACTTACACCGGACTTCTCTATGGAAACCATGAAGGCCAAAAGGTCCTGGATAGAGGTACTGTAGAAACTAAGAGACCATGGATGCAAGCCTAAACTACTATACCCAGCCAAGCTATCGTTCACTATCAATGGAGAAAACTAAACATTCCAGGATAAGAACCAATTTAAACAATACGTAGCCACAAATCCAGCCTTACAAAAAGTAATAGAAGGAAAATCACAACCCAAGGAATCCAACATTGCCAACACTGCCTACAATAACTCAGGCATCTAGCGACCCTTCACCAGCACAACTCAAAGAAGGGAGACACACAAACTCTACTACCAAAAACAATAAGAATAACCGGAGTAAACAACCAATAGTCATTAGTATCACTTAATATTAATGGCCTCAATTCTCCTATAAAAAGGCACAAGCTAAGAGATTGGATACGAAAACAGGATCTAACATTCTGCTGTTTACAGGAAACACATGTCAACCACAAAAACAGGCATCTACTCAGAGTAAAGGGTTGGGAAAATGTTTTTCAAGCAAATGGACCTAAGGAACATGCAGGTGCGGCGGCCATACTAATTTCTAACAAAACTGATTTTAAACTAAAATCAATCAGAAGAGATCGAGATGGACACTTTATACTCATAACAGGAACAATTCATCAGGATGAAGTCTCAATCCTGAATATCTATGCCCCTAATATAAAAGCACCCACTTATGTAAAAGAAATATTACTAGAACTCAAGGCAGACATCAAACCACACATACTAGTAGTAGGAGACTTCAACACTCCTCTCTCACCAATCAGACAGAAACCTAATACAGAATTAAGAGAATTGTTGGAGGTAATGAAGCAAATGGACTTAACAGCCATCTATAGAACACTTTACCCAAATAGGAAAGAATATACCTTCTCCTATGCAGCTAATGGAAACTTCTCGAAAGGTTACATATTTGGTAACAAAGCAAACTTCCACAGATACAAAAAAATATCAGTGTCCACCTGTGTCTTATCAGATCACCATGCATTAAAGTTAGAAGGCAACGGCAATGCTACCCCCAGAAAGCCGACAATCTCATGGGAACTGAACAGTCAACTACTGAACCACACCTGGGTCAAGGAAGAAATTAAGAAAGAAATTAAAGTCTTCCTTGAATTTAATGAAAATAAAGAGACAACATACTCAAACCTTTGGGACACGATGAAAGCAGTGCTAAGAGGAAAGTTCATAGCACTAAGTGCCCACTTAAAGAAAACGGAGAAAGCATACATTGGGAACTTAACAGCACACCTGAAAGCTCTAGAAAAAAGAAGCAGACGTGCCCAGGAGGAGTAGAAGACTGGAAATAATCAAACTTAGGGCTGAAATCAATAAAATAGAAACACAGAAAACAGTCCAAAGAATCAATGAACCAAAAAGTTGGTTCTTAGAGAAAATCAACAAGATCGACAAACCCCTATCCAACCTAATTAAACAACAGAGAGAGAATATGCAAATAAATAAGATCAGAAATGAAAAGGGGGACATAACCACAGACACAAAGGAAATTCAGAGAATCATTAGATCTTACTACAAAAGCCTGTATGCCACAAAACTGGAAAATGCAAAAGAAAGGGACATTTTTTTAGATAAGTACCATATACCAAAGTTAAACCAAGACCATGTGAACGATCTAAATAGACCTGTTAGTCGCGAAGAATTAGAAACTGTTATCAAAAATCTCCCTTCCAAAAAAAGCCCATGACCAGATGGTTTCAATGCAGAATTCTACCAGAACTTCCAAGAAAAGCTAATACCTATACTCCTTAATGTATTTCACAATATAGAAACAGAAGAGTCATTGCCAAATTCCTTTTATGAAGCTACAGTTACCCTGATACCAAAACCACACAAAGACCCAACCAAAAAAGAGAATTACAGGCCTATCTCACTCATGAACATCGACGCAAAAATTCTCAATAAAATACTGGCAAACCGAATCCAAGAACACATTAGAAAAATTATCCATTATGATCAAGTAGGCTTCATCCCAGAGATGCAGAGCTGCTTCAACATATGCAAATCTATCAATGTAATCCACCATATAAATAAACTGAAAGAAAAAAAAAACATATGATCATTTCATTAGATGCTGAAAAGGCATTTGACAAAATTCAACATCCCTTTATGATAAAGGTCTTGAAGAGATTAGGGATACAAGGGTCATACCTAAATATAATAAAAGCTATCTACAGCAAGCCGACAGCTAACATTAAATTAAACGGAGAAAAACTCAAAGCCATCCCACTAAAATCAGGAACACGACAAGGCTGTCCACTCTCCATACCTCTTCAATATAGTGCTTGAAGTTCTAGCAATAGCAATAAGACAACATAAGGGGATCAAGAGGATTCGAATTGGAAAGGAAGAAGTTAAGCTTTCGCTATTTGCAGATGATATGATAGTATACATAAGCGACCCCAAAAACTCTACCAAAGAACTCTTACAGCTGATAAACACTTTGGTAATGTGGCATGATACAAGATCAACTCCAAAAAATCAGTTACCTTCCTATACACTAAGGATAAGGAAGCAGAGAGAGAAATCAGAGAAACATCACCTTTCACGATAGCCACAAATAGCTTAAAATATCTTGGGGTAACTCTGACCGAGGAAGTGAAAGATCTATTTGACAAGAACTTTAAGTCTTTGAGGAAAGAAATTGAAGAGGACACCAGAAAATGGAAGGATCTCTCTTGCTCTTGGATTGGGAGGATCAACATAGTAAAAATGGCAATTCTACCAAAAGCAATCTATAGATTCAATGCAATCCCCATCAAAATCCCATCAAAATTTTTCAGACCCGGAGAAGACAATAATCAACTTTATATGGAAAAACAAAACAAAAAAACCAGGATAGCCAAAACATTCTTATACAATAAAGGATCGTCTGGAGGCATTACCATCCCTAACTTCAAATTCTATTACAGAGCTACAGTATTGAAAACAGCTTGGTATTGGCATAAAAACAGAGAAGTCGACCAATGGAATCTAATAGAAGACCCGGACTTTAACCCACAAACCTATGAACATCTGATTTTCGATAAAGGAGCTAAAAGTATACAATGGAAAAAAGAGAGCATCTTCAACAAATTGTGCTGGCAAAACTGAAAATCAATCTGTGGAAGAATGAAAATAGATCCATATCTATCACCATGCACAAAACTCAAGTCCAAATGAATTAAAGACCTCAATATCAGTCCGAACATACTGAACCTGATAGAAGAGAAAGTGGGAAGTACTCTACAACACATGGGCACAGGAGACCACTTCCTACGTATAACCCCAGCAGCACAGACATTAAGGACAACATTGAATAAATGGGACCTCCTGAAACTGAGAAGCTTCTGTAAAGCAAAGGACACTGTCACTAAGACAAAAAGGCAACCCACTGACTGGGAGAAGATCTTCACCAACCCCGCAACTGACAAAGGTCTAATCTCCAAAATATATAAAGAACTCAAGAAACTAGACTGTCAAATGCTAATCAACCCAATTATAAAATGGGGCACTGAGTTGACAGAGAATTCTCAACAGAAGAAGTTCAAATGGCCAAAAGACACTTAAGGTCATGCTCAACTTCCTTAGCGATCATGGAAATGCAAATCAAGACAACTTTAAGATACCATCTTACAATTGTCAGAATGGCTAAAATCAGAAACACCAATGATAGCCTTTGCTGGAGAGGTTGTGGAGTAAGGGGTACACTCATCCATTGCTGGTGGGAATGCAAACTTGTGCAACCACTTTGGAAAGCAGAGTGGCGGTTTCTCAGGAAATTCGGGATCAACCTACCCCAGGACCCGGCAATACCACTCTTAGAAATATACCCAAGAGATGCCCTATCATATTACAAAAGCATTTGTTCAACTATGTTCATAGCAGCATTGTTTGTAATAGCCAGAACCTGGAAACAACCTAGATGCCCTTCAATGGAAGAATGGATGAAGAAAGTGTGGAATATATACCTAGTAGAGTACTACTCAGCAGAAAAAAAAAAACAGTGACTTCTTGAATTTTGCATGCAAATGGACGGAAATAGAAAACACTATCCTGAGTGAGGTAAGCCAGACCCAAAAAGAGAAACATGGGATGTACTCGCTCATAATTGTTTTCTGGCCATAAATAAAGGACATTGAGCCTATAACTTGTGATCCTAGAGAAGCTAAATAAGAAGGTGAACCCAAAGAAAAACATATAGTCATCCTCCTGGATATTAACCTTCATCAGGCGATGAAAGGAGACAGAGACAGAGACCCACATTGGAGCACCGGACTGAAATCCCAAGGTCCAAATAAGGAGCAAAAGGAGAGAGAGCACAAGCAAGGAACTCAGGACGGCGAGGGGTGCACCCACACACTGAGACAATGGGGATGTTCTATCAGGAACTCACCAAGGCCAGCGGGCCTGGGTCTGAAAAAGCATGGGATAAAACCAGACTCGCTGAACATAACGGACAATGAGGACTACTGAGAACTCAAGAACAATGGCACTGGGTTTTGATCCTACTGCACGTACTCCCTTTGTGGGAGCCTAGGCAGTTTGGATGCTCACCTAACTAGACCTGGAAGGAGGTGGGAGGTCCTTGGACTTCCCACAGGGCAGGGAACCCTGATTGCTCTTTGGGCTGATGAGGGAGGGGGGACTTGATTGGGGGAGGGGGAGGGACATGGGAGGCGGTGGCGGGCAGGAGGCAGAAATCTTTAATAAATTAATTAATTAAGTAATTAATTAAAAAAGCAAACCAAACGAAAAGAAAAAGAGACACCCATAAAAGAAAATGTTAGATTCTCTTCACAGTTTCTGTGCTGATGTGGAAGCAATCTTTCCAGCTGTACCAAGGAGACACCGCTCATTTCGCCATCATTTCAAGACCTCCTGAGGTAGAGTCGTTAATAATTAATAACAAAATAAAACATCAGAAACACATGAATTACAACTATATGTTGTCAAATTCTGGGTGATTGAGAATGGATGATGAGGCCCCAGGACCATCCCGCTAGCCCCTTCAGCGCTGACTGGTACAGAGAGCATCTGACAACCAGTCCAGTTCAGACTTGTTCCCGAGTGATATCAGTCATTATTTTTATCTCACGACGTTACAGTTTAACTAATTCACTAATGATTAAGACAGTTTTAAAGACCGAGCAAGCCCCACTAGCTGAATAAATGGCGAGCGCACTTTAGTTAACACCCGAAGGATGTCTGCTCCCCGCTGTGAGCTAATAACACGATCTAATTAACAGCCCTTGGAGAAAGTGTCCTGTCAGCGGGAGCCCAGAGGTTGTTTTCCTAATACCCTAAGAGGAGCTCCATCGGCCCTCCTCTGTTTCATCAAATAAGTAACTGGGGCTATCCATCTTCAGATTCCTTAATGCTAAAAGTAATTTAGTTCCTAACTCAAAGCACACCCAGCACCTTTCTCACGAGCGCTTTCCTGAACGGGCATGTGCCGTGCCGCTTTGAGCGCACAGCCCCATCTTCTTTACTCACCTCCAGTTCTGTCCTGAAAAGCGTATACACCTCACACAAGGCCTTAGTTTCTTTATTAACCAATGGTATTCTCAGCATACAGAGGGGAATGCCACATGACCCAACTATGTTCATAGCAGCATTGTTTGCCATAGTCAGAATCTGGAAACAACCTAAATGTTTCTCGACCGGAGAATGGATAAGGAAAATATGGTACATTTACACAATGAAGTACTACACAGCAGAAAAAAATAACAACATCTTAAAATTTGCAGACAAATGGATGGAGCCAGCAAACATCATATTGAGTGAGGTAACCCAGACAGACAATTATCACATGTACTCACTCATAGGTGGCTTTTAGACATAAAGCAAAGAAAACCAGCCTACAATTCACAATCCCAGAGAACCTAGACAACAATGAGGACCCTAAGGGAGACATACATGGACTAATCTACATGGGAAGTAGAAAAATACAGGATCTCCTGGGTGAATTGGGAGTATGGAGACCATCTAGACAGGATGGCCTGCTTCCTTCTGAGACCCAACACAATGAGTGCCTGGGAGTTCACCAGGTAAACATAGTCTCATGAGTGAGTCCCGTGAGCGTGGCCTAAGGAACCCTCAGTGGAGCCAGGCCAAAAGTGATGCCTCGTGGAAGTGTGAACAATAATCTCACAATAGCAGTAACAATATTTTCCTTAGTCACTCCACTGTTGAGCAGTTTGTTATGCGGAATTGACAACCAATACACTAACATCCCCGAGCCTCCCTGTTCTCACCTGTAAAACGAGGAAGAGAACTGCTTCCTCTGAGACAAGGTCAGTTCGGTTCTGACGTCAGCGAGGTTCTTCTGACCTCCCTGCAGTGCACAGCAAGGCCCTGGTGCTCAGCTCTGCTGCACGCATGCAGAGCAGGGTCTGAACCATGGGCAAGTGAGGCCCAGTGCCTGACGCTGGGGGCAAAGTGAGGAGCACCCCGCAGCATGAATTAGACAGCATGGTCATACGAACAACGTTCAGGGAGAGGGATGGCAAGTTTGCCACAGGGGGTTGCCTTCAATTCCAGGCGGGGATGGGGCCTGTCAGCATCCCTGTGTGAGGATGTTGATGAGGCAACATGGTCCACCAATGTGGGGTGGCCTGGGAATACTCTTGAGCCTTGCAAGGAGCCACAGGGCTGCACCAGCTGAAGCCCTGTCCACACCCCCACTGCCCCCTCCTCTAGGGATGTGCCGCCGCCTCCTTAGTAAAGGAGAGCTGGCCCGTGCTCTGCCTGCTACAGACAAACGATTACTTTGAACCCTTATAATTTAAGTGCAGAAATAAATTTTCATGTAAATTGTCCAATATTGAACGCAAATAGACTACAAAGTCATATGATACTACTGTTTTGTATAAATTCATGTATATATTTGAGATATTATCAACATCGCCCTGACTTCTATTTTTACCATTTTTTAAGTTTAAGGTTTATTTAGTTTTACATTTTGTTAAAGATTTATTTACCTATTATGAATAGATATCCAGACTGCATGTATGTCTGCATGCCAGACCAGAAGAGGGCACCGGATCTCATTCCGGATGGGTGTGAGGAACCATGGGGTTGGTGGGAATTGAACTCAAGACCTATAGAAGAGCAGCCAGTGTGCTTAACCACTGAGCAATCTCGCCTACCCACACCTCAGACTTGTCCTTCAAAACATCCCACTGCACTTTCCCCTGGCATTCTCACCGGATGTGTCCCGTTCCTCCACACGGGGGCAGTAGTGAAGGTCAGCAGTCAGTGGGGAAGATGGGAAGTGGGGAGGAGCTGCTGAAGGCTCCAGGCCTCCTGGCTGGATCTTTCCCCAGTGTCTTTCCCTACACCACTTCCCTTGCTGGCAAATTTTCAGAATAAAGGAGACATTGGTGATACCTAGGTGCAGAGACCTGAAGGAGTCTGTAACATAAATCAAAAAAAAAAAAAATTCAAAAAAGCACACGATTATAATTAACTATACAAGTGCCTCACTCTTAACCCTGGTTTGTGGTGCATGCTTTCATTCCCAGTACTCAGGAAGCAGAAACAGGTGGATCTCTGGGAGTTCCAGGCCGGCCTGGTCTATAGAGTGAGTTCCAGGACAGCCATGGCTATACAAAGAAATCCTGTCTCAAAACAAAACAATACAAAACAATTTTTTTAAAAAAAAAAATGTTAAAAAAAATGTCCCACTCTAAATCTTCATGAAAACCCAACACAACACACAGATGATGTGTGTTCATATTTCACAGAGAACACACACAAAGTAGCCTAGAAGCGAGGCAAGATGGCAAGGGTTTAAGGTGTGCTGGGGCAATTAGGGTTGGGTTTAGAATTCCAGATGCAGGTCAACAATAGGAGCTCAGATTGTAAAGCCGAGGTGCTGCCTGTACCCAGACATTCCTAGGAGCAGTGAAATAGGAAGCACCTTTGTATCTTTCTGTGTCAAGTAGTGCACGTGGGAGGGGTGGGGGGGCTAAGAGACTTTTGGGAAAGCCCTGTGTGAGGAGACTCAGGCATGGGGACCCCAGGAGTGACCTCACTTCCTTAACAGTGACATCACAATGCAGAAACCTGCAACCAGGCAGCCAACTGCTTACAGACAGCCCAGAAGGCTCACTTGTCTTGAGACAAGAGTCAAGTTCAGTCATGAGTGGGTGTAGCTGGTGGAGTTGCTGCTGCGTGAGTAGTGGGAGAAAGAAAAAACAAAGTCGTGGCCTAGGAGGTGCCTGGAGGCGCCTGGTTCGCTCTTGGCGCCAGCACCTCTGGCCATTCGGCCAGAGGAGACGGGGCAGCGAGAGCCGGACCCATGAAGGCCAGGTAACCACTCTGAAATCTCGGTTTTCCTAAATTTCACTCTTGGTGTTTGGCAGAGTGAAGGGGTCAGGAAAACGTGGAATGATAATAACCAATCATGAATTGCAGTCCTGTGCCAGTTTGAACCACTCACCCTGATCTCTCCTCAGGTGGCAAAGGACCAGCTGGACTCCGTCCCCAGGGACCCGACTGAGTCGGTCCTTGGGGACCAGATGGTCTCCACCCCGGAGGACCAGGGAGACCATCAGGACGGTATCCTCGGGGACCCTATAGGCGCTACCCCGGAGGAGCCGCAGCAGGACTCCGTCCCCAGGGACCCGACTGAGTCGGTCCTTGGGGACCAGATGGTCTCCACCCCGGAGGACCAGGGAGACCATCAGGACGGTATCCTCGGGGACCCTATAGGCGCTACCCCGGAGGAGCCGCAGCAGGACTCGGTGCCCAGGGTCCCGACTGAGTCAGTCCTTGGGGACCAGATGGTCTCCACCCCGGAGGACCAGGGAGACCATCAGGACGGTATCCTCGGGGACCCTATAGGCGCTACCCCGGAGGAGCCGCAGCAGGACTCCGTCCCCAGGGACCGGACTGAGTCGGTCCTTGGGGACCCGATGGTCTCCACCCCGGAGGACCAGGGAGACCATCAGGACGGTATCCTCGGGGGACCCTATAGGCGCTACCCCGGAGGAGCCGCAGCAGGACTCTGTCCCCAGGGACCCGACTGAGTCGGTCCTTGGGGACCCGATGGTCTCCACCCCGGAGGACCAGGGAGACCATCAGGACGGTAGCCTCGGGGACCCTATAGGCGCTACCCCGGAGGAGCCGCAGCGGGACTCCGTCCCCAGGGACCCGACTGAGTCGGTCCTTGGGGACCAGATGGTCTCCACCCCGGAGGACCAGGGAGACCATCAGGACGGTAGCCTCGGGGACCCTATAGGCGCTACCCCGGAGGAGCAGCAGCGGGACTCCGTCCCCAGGGACCCGACTGAGTCGGTCCTTGGGGACCCGATGGGCTCCACCCCAGAGGACCAAGGAGACCTGCTGGAGTCGGTCCCTGGGGACCCGGTGCGCTCCACCGCTGAGGACCAAGAGGACCAGATGGAATCCATCTGCGTGGTCCCAGTGGACTCCACCCTGATGGGCTCTGCCCCGGAAGACCAAGAACAGCCGGAGTCCATCCCCGGGGACCCGATGGACCCTACCCCCGGGGACCTGACCGAGTCCTTCCCTGGGGACCCAGGAGACTCCGCTCCGCCAGACCAGCAGGACTCAGTCCCCGGGGACCCTAAGATCTTAGACTTGGGGGATCTGGAGGAAGTGGTCGAAGACCTCATCACTTCCCTTCAGAACGGTGACCGCGAGTATCTCATGGCCTTCCTGAGCACCTACCCTGCTCATACGACCATCGAGCAGGTGCTGGATGTCATCTTCAGGCGGTGAGTGCCCACTTCCGAGCTCAGAAGCTTCACATCCTCTTGTCATTTATGGGAAGCCTCTACCTTTCTCTGAGCCTACCTAGTTGCTAGAGTCTTGTCAGAAGCCAGCAGCATGTAGTCAGACATTACTACCTCCAGGTTGGGCCCTAGGGACTGCTGTGACCCTAAGGAGTGTGAGTGTGGGTGTCCTCTGCACCTTCGGGAAGCTCTCTATCCTTGGCCAGTTTTTCTGAAGCATTGGTCAAAGTGCTACTCCCATTGTAAACGAGGTTCTAGAATTCATATTGGAGCACCCGATAGAGATCGGTCTTGAGTGGAGACCCGAGGAGGATAATCCGAGGGAACCTGTGTCCACTGAGATGTCCGGGTAGACATACTGCACAAACATATTTGAAGCACCTACAGAATGCAGGTGAACTAATAACCTGAGACTTGGATTCTGCTCCAGGAGTCAGCAGGCCCCCGAGATGTCTTTTAGGTAGGGAACTGGGACTCCACAGGTAACATCCTTCCTGATCTCCTCCAGGTATGCACGCTTCCGCCCCGGCTGCCAGGAGGATGAGCGGCTCAAGAAGTAAGTGAGCTTTACAACATGAGAGAGAGAGGCCTTGGCTCTGCAGGGTGGGCTCCCTTGGGTACCAAGGGTGAGGGATGGCCGATGCTTGGGGCTCACGCTCCACGTTTCTACCACCATACACCATACTGAGGTCTAAGCATCGACTGGAGGGTGAAAAGAACTGCATGGGCACGGTCCTTGCCAAGTGGGGATATGGGGAATGCCTGTGGCCTCCGGTGGCCCTCTGAGACTCTACTACCCTCATCTCAGTCCATGGCGTGAAGGCTCGCTCAGCTGGGCTCCATTAGAGCCTGAGCATGGGGCGTATGGAGCTCCCTGCTCCCATGGAACTCTCAGTCCTGCTCATCGTGTGGCTAAGGGCTGGATAGCCTCTCCTTTGCAGTCTCACATGCACGGAGTCTTGGGCGGGGTGGCAAAGGAAAGTCCAGGCCACTGAGTGCCCTGTCTGTCCCTTTCCACCAGCTCCATCTGCACCCTCCTGGACACGTGGACAAGCGTCTTCCCCAGGGGACTTTGCCACCACTTCCGGCGTGTGCGCGCTGAAGAAGGTAAAAACGTACCTGATCATCCATTCCCCCTACTCGGACGTCCTCATACGTGTGCACGAGCTCCTTACGAGTCTGCTCTCAGAAACTTCGGAGGAGAGCGATTAACAACAAGCCAGGTAGGTGCTTGACACTGTGAGGAGGTCCCAGGACCTGGTCTCAGGTCTCAGGAATGATTGGGGGATTGCCACACCGACTCCAGTGTCGTCTGTGTGACATGGCATACGTCCTGTGTGTCCTATGGGACTAGGCTTCCTGGAGGTCAATGGCAGATGGCCCGGTATAGGCCGCCGTTGAGGCATAGATGGGTTTCTCGATTAGCTGGCTATGCAGGATATGGGCTTTGCATGATCTCTTTTATGATAATGATATTCTTTATATCTACAAGACAAGGATTATCTCTTCAGGAACAGCTCTGGGATAGGGAAGCACAGTATGGGAATGTATAAGACTACAGCAGAACCTTTGCCATACATGGGGGTGTATGATGAGCAAGGGAACAGACGGGTTCATGTTGATGGACAAAGAGCGGTATAATATACTTTGAATTTTATGGATAGGCTTGCTAGATCCCGACCCCCCTGGTGTCTGCTGCATAAGAGAGTACAAAAAAGTATATTTCGGCAGGTGCAGAGAGCTGTCAGGCATATTTGGTCACTAGATGAGATAAAGAAAGGGTTAGAAAGAGGAGCTTGGGGAAGGCCCAGATAGCTCCTGATCTCTTGTTTCCTGTGGCGTTTGTGAGTCATCGAGCTAACTGTGTCTGGTTCCAGGGTGACACATCTGGAGACTACGGAAACTCTGCTGCTGCTCTGTGGAGAAGAGGACGACTTGGGGAGCCAGGAGCGCATGGTGCCACTGCCTCCATCAGCTTCCCGCAGCGACTGCAGCCATGCCCTCCTTCTTGTTCCTCACAAGCTGCCTTACTCACGCGAGCATGCTAATCACCAGATGTGTCACAGATGACAAAGCGGCACGCTCTCCTGATCTCCCTGTTGACATTAGTGCTGGCCTTAACCCCTGTGTGTGTCTTAGTTATTGTTATTGTCTGTAGCGGGGTCAGATTGCTTTTTATAATCTTTTTAAAGCGTCTTTTATATTAAGTTAATAAATAACTGTGTGACCTTGACCGGAACCTTAGCTGTGAAATTGTGAACTCCTGGAAATGCTGCCAATCAGGCTCAGTGCTTTATCAGACCTACAACATTATGAAGGTCATATCAGGAAGATTAATGACAAATAAACACACATTCCCTTCCCTCGGAATCCTGTGTGCGGCAACAAAGCTTATCTAACATCGATGCTCTTTTGAAACCTGGCATTTGACAGTGGCATTGGTAAAAGCTAAAATTATAGTACATCTTGGAGTACTGAAAATGCAGCCCTGCCTGCAAACCAAATTTCCTAATGGAGCAAGATGAAGGATGGTGAAGGAATGGGGGTAGGGGTTGGGGAGGTGTCTGGGCGGGGCGTGGGGTGGAGTGGCACGCAGGTGCAAATTTGTGCGCACGTGTGTGGAAGGGTGTGCGTGCGTGCACGTGTGTGTGTGCCTGTGTGTGTGCATGCATACGCGTGTGGGGTGTGGGTGGGTGTGCATGCGTATATGCCTGAGTGTGTGTGTGCACGCGCGCGCACATACGTGCATGCGTGTGTGTGTGTGTGTGTGTGTGTGTGTGTGTTGTGTGAGTTTCCTGGTGATGAAGAGGAAAGAGGTTTATCAGCTTACAATCCTGTGTGCTTTTTACTAGCAGAAAAAGTACTTTTTGCACAATCTAAAATTTCAGAGTGCTAGCTTTGACTTTTGTTCTTTGCCCTCTCTCCGGTGAAGTAATAGCACAGACAGTATTTTTAGAAGCATTTCTTCAGCTTTCCTAATACTTGCCTTTCAGTTTCCTGCATCCAGGGTGCTTTTCCGTGGAGTTATTTGCTATTTGTACTTATGCTACGTAGTCAGGGTTACCTTTATTCTACTAAGTAAAATATTAATCTCCCTTCAAAAAATTTAAATAAAAGCAATATTTTCACAGTCCTCAGTGTTGTACAAAATCACTAAGGAAACTGTAAAAATTGTGTGTGAGATCACGGAAAGTTGGGTTTCCCCTCCCAAGCGCCACAGGCGCAGATCCACGTTCCACATTACATGCATAAGCTGGGCAACAAAGGCTGACGTACTCAAGAGCCCGGAGCTGGGTGTGGTGGCTCACAGCTGTAACTCAACACTGAAAGTTGAGACAAAAGGACAGCTGGGAGTCCCATGCTAGCCTGGGCTACAGTGTGAACTCTATCACAAAAAGAAAAAATAACTCTTTTGGCTTTAAATAAAGATGGAAACACTTTGCCATGTGTTGTATTTATCCAGTTTGTAACCCTGCCACGAACCGTCTCAGTGAAGCCACTTAGACCATGGGAGAAGCAGGGTCTTGGTACTCAGGAAGGAAAGAGATAGGCGATGACAGACAGACACAACTCACAAGAGAGTGGTTTGAATCTGCTGGGATTTTACTGAATTCAGGTACCTCCAGTCATAGAGGTACCTGATCCTAACAATCCAGGACAGATGCTGAGACAAGAAGTGGCCTTGAGCTTTAAGGAGATGAAGCAGTTGAAAGAGGCCACAGCGGCATAGGGCGCTCAGGCTCCCTTTACTCTTGCCATGGTAGAATCTCTTGCGGCATCGAATCTTACACCTAGCGATTGGCAGCAGCTATGCCGTGCAGTTCTATCGGGAGGAGATTACTTATTGTGGAGGGGAGAATATCAAGAAAATTGTTTACAAACGGCTAGGTTAAATGCTCAAGCGGGACTGGCACAGCACAATCTAGACTGTGGTGCCCCCTAAGCATTAAAATAAATGTCCAGAGCTCCCTCAGGGAGCTACCGCCAGACCAGGAAAGTGCCCACAGTGTAAAAGGGGGGCCCATTGGGCAGATGGATGTTACACACCTGCCCGCCGCAGGGAAACTTAAGTTTGTCCATGTATCAGTAGACACCTTTTCAGGAGTAATTTTCACATCCTTGCATTAGGGAGAACGAGCAAAAGATGCTATTGCACACTGCTTGGTGAACTGGGAGCCTGGTCCTGTTCCTGAAGACCCTTCTGAGTGGTGAGAGGGATGTTGGCCCACTGCGGTAGCCATGAAACTTAGCGGAGGCATTTTGTAAGTGGGGGCCCCTGGCCAGCAGGGAAACCTGACCCATTAGATAGCATCGGTAGGAGATGGGCAGGCGCCAAGGCAAGAATTCACCCAACAATCTGAAAAACAACATGAAAACACCAGAACCCAATGATCCTACAACAGAAGGACTTGAACACCCTAACACAGAAGAAGTGGAGAAAATTGACTTTATGAAAGCAATAGAGTCCCTTAAATAACATGTAAAAAATGCCCTTATAGAAATGGATGAGAAGTATAACAAAAAGTTTGAAGAAATGAGTAAATACTTAAATGATACCCTGGGAAACCAAGAAAAAGCGATCAAACAGGTAATGGAAACAGTTCAAGAATTGAAAACTGAAATGGAAGCAAGGAAGAAAACACAAACTGAGGACCAGCTGGATATGGAAAATCTAGGTCAATGAGCAGAGACTACAGAAACAAGCATAATCAATATAATACAAGAGATAGAAGAAAGAATCTCAGATTCTGAGGACACCATAGAGAAAATAAACGCACTGATCAAAGAAAAGAGCAAAGCCAACAAATTCTCATCAAAAAACATTCAGGAATTATGGGACACAATAAAAAGACCAAACCTAAGAATAATAGGGATAGAAGAAGAAGAGTCACAGCTCAAAGGCCCAGAAAATATTTTTAACAAAATTATGGAAGAAAACGTTACCAACATAAAGAAAGATATTTTTTGTTTGTTTTTTTTTTTTTGTTTTGTTTTGTTTTTCGAGACAGGGTTTCTCTGTAGCTTTGGTGCCTGTCCCAGAACTAGCTCTTGTAGACCAGGCTGGCCTCGAACTCCCAGAGATCCGCCTGCCTCTGCCTCCCGAGTGCTGGGATTAAAGGCGTGCGCCACCACCGCCCGGCTAAAGATATTCCTTTGAATATTCAAGAAGCATACAAAAAAACAAATAGGCTGGATCAAAAAAAAACGAAAAAAAATATCCCCTTGCCATATAATAATCAAAACACAAAATATATAGATTAGAGAAAGAATATGAAGAGCTGCAAAGGAAAAAGACCAAGTAACTTATAAAGGTAAACCGATCAGACTTACACCGGACTTCTCTATGGAAACCATGAAGGCCAAAAGGTCCTGGATAGAGGTACTGTAGAAACTAAGAGACCATGGATGCAAGCCTAAACTACTATACCCAGCCAAGCTATCGTTCACTATCAATGGAGAAAACTAAACATTCCAGGATAAGAACCAATTTAAACAATACGTAGCCACAAATTCAGCCTTACAAAAAGTAATAGAAGGAAAATCACAACCCAAGGAATCCAACATTGCCAACACTGCCTACAATAACTCAGGCATCTAGCGACCCTTCACCAGCACAACTCAAAGAAGGGAGACACACAAACTCTACTACCAAAAACAATAAGAATAACCGGAGTAAACAACCAATAGTCATTAGTATCACTTAATATTAATGGCCTCAATTCTCCTATAAAAAAGGCACAAGCTAAGAGATTGGATACGAAAACAGGATCTAACATTCTGCTGTTTACAGGAAACACATGTCAACCACAAAAACAGGCATCTACTCAGAGTAAAGGGTTGGGAAAATGTTTTTCAAGCAAATGGACCTAAGGAACATGCAGGTGCGGCGGCCATACTAATTTCTAACAAAACTGATTTTAAACTAAAATCAATCAGAAGAGATCGAGATGGACACTTTATACTCATAACAGGAACAATTCATCAGGATGAAGTCTCAATCCTGAATATCTATGCCCCTAATATAAAAGCACCCACTTATGTAAAAGAAATATTACTAGAACTCAAGGCAGACATCAAACCACACATACTAGTAGTAGGAGACTTCAACACTCCTCTCTCACCAATCAGACAGAAACCTAATACAGAATTAAGAGAATTGTTGGAGGTAATGAAGCAAATGGACTTAACAGCCATCTATAGAACACTTTACCCAAATAGGAAAGAATATACCTTCTCCTATGCAGCTAATGGAAACTTCTCGAAAGGTTACATATTTGGTAACAAAGCAAACTTCCACAGATACAAAAAAATATCAGTGTCCACCTGTGTCTTATCAGATCACCATGCATTAAAGTTAGAAGGCAACGGCAATGCTACCCCCAGAAAGCCGACAATCTCATGGGAACTGAACAGTCAACTACTGAACCACACCTGGGTCAAGGAAGAAATTAAGAAAGAAATTAAAGTCTTCCTTGAATTTAATGAAAATAAAGAGACAACATACTCAAACTTCCTACGTATAACCCCAGCAGCACAGACAGTAAGGGCCTCATTGAATAAATGGGACCTACTGAGACTGAGAAGCTTCTGTAAAGCAAAGGATACTGTCGCTAAGACAAAAAGGCAACCACTGACTGGGAGAAGATCTTCACCAACCCCGCAACTGACAAAGGTCTGATCTCCAAAATATATAAAGAACTCAAGAAACTAGGCCGTAAAAGGCTAATCAACCCATTTATAAAATGGGGCACTGAGCTGAACAGAGATCTCTCAACAGAAGTTCAAATGGCCAAAAGACACCTAAGGTCATGCTCAACTTCCTTAGCGATTAGGGAAATGCAAATCAAGACAACTTTAAGATACCATCTTACACCTGTCAGAATGGCAAAAATAAAAAACACCAATGATAGCCTTTGCTGGAGAGGGTGTGGAGAAAGGGGTACACTCATCCATTGCTGGTGGGAATGCAAACTTGTGCAACCACTTTGGAAAGCAGTGTGGAGGTTTCTCAGGAAATTCGGGATCAACCTACCCCTGGATCCAGCAATACCACTCTTGGGAATATACCCAAGAGAGGACTTATCATACAACAAAAGTATATGTTCTACTATGTTCATAGCAGCACTGTTTGTAATAGCCAGAACCTGGAAACAACCTAGATGCCCTTCAATTGAAGAATGGATGAAGAAAGTATGGAATATATACATATTAGAGTACTACTTAGCAATAAAAAACAAGGACTTCTTGAAGTTTGCAGGCAAATGGATGGAAATAGAGAACACGATCCTGAGTGAGGTAAGCCAGACCCAAAAAGAGGAACATGGGATGTACTCACTCATATTTGGTTTCTAGACATAAACAAAGGACATTGAGCCTCTAATACGTGATCTTAGAGAAGCTAAATAAGAAGGAGAACCCAAAGAAAAACATATAGGCATCCTCCTGAATATTAACCTTCATCAGGCGATGAAAGGAGACAGAGACAGAGACCCACATTGGAGCACCGGACAGAAATCCCAAGGTCCAAATCAGGAGAAGAAGGAGAGAGAGCACGAGCAAGGAACTCAGGACCGCGAGGGGTGCACCCACACACCAAGACAACGGGGATTTTTCTACCGGGAACTCACCAAGGCCAGCTGACCTGGGTTTGAAAAAGCCTGGGATAAAACCGTCTTGGGAAAACACATAGAGACAATGAGGACTACTGAGATCTCAAGAACAATGGCAATGGGTTTTTGATCCTACTGTGTTGAAATTGGAGCGGCAAGGGCTGTGTTCCTGGCACCCAGCAGCCCACATGGTTAGCTTATGCCCTGAAATAATTACACAGAAATTGTATTCTTTTAAACACTGCCTGGTCCATTAGTTTCAGCCTCTTATTGGCTAGCTCTTGCACCTGGACTAGCCCATTTTTGATAATCTGTGTAGTTCTGTCTATTCCGCATACCTAATTTTCTGTTTTATGAGAGCCAAGGCAGTTTCTTTATTAGTTAACCAATGAAAGCAACAGATAAGATACAAGACCCACCTCCATCACTACTGCACGTATTGGCTTTGTGGGAGCCTAGGCAGTTTGGACACTCACCTTGCTAGACCTGGATGGAGGTGGGTGGTCCATGGACTTCCCACAGGGCAGGGAACCCTGATAGCTCTTTGGGCTGAAGAGGGAGGGGGACTTGACTGGGGGAGGGGGAGGGAAATGGGAGGCTGCGGTGGGGAAGAGACAGAAATCTTAAATAAATAAATAAATAAATAAATAAATAAATAAGAAAAAAAAGAATATTGAAATAAAAAAAAGAAAAAAGCACATTATTACCTTTATGACAATATTGAAGAGCAGATAAAACTGTAAAATAATGTGTATTAAGGAGTAAAAAAGTACAAATTTGTACTGCCAGAGGTAAATATAGGCAGTACAGGAGGTACAACGTCAACAACTTCAATACAAATTATAATACAATAACTATCCATGTTAGGCCATAATACTAAATTTCAAAAGCCTAGGGACAGCATAATCAGAAACTGTTGTTGTCTTGACACTTTGGTGTAAAGACCTATGTGAAGTTGGAATACGTCTCTAATTCCATTCTGTATCCTGTTCAAAATTACTGTTATGGCAGCCAAATTCCAAACTTACTGAGTGTTAGTATCTTTCCCACAGTATTCTAAAAGGTTTTCAACTTTAACTTACATAGTTCAAAAAACCTGAAGGTCAATTAATCAATAAAACTTTACAAATAGATATAAAATGAAAAAAGAAAACGGCATCTTGAGCGAGGAACAGAAAGACAAGAGTGAGAAACTTGTAACTGGTTTATTAACAGCCTACAAACCACAACCCCAGAGAACTTGGACAACAATGCGGACACTAAGAGAGACATACATAGATATAATCTACATGGGAAGTAGAAAGTAGAACAAGACAAGATCTCCTGAGTAAATTGGGAACATGGGAACCATAGAGGAGGATTGGAGGGGGGAGGGGAGATGCAGGGAAGCAAGCAGAGAAAAATGCAGAGCTCAATAAATATCATAAGAATAAATAAATAAAAGAATTTGCAGTGTCACACAGGCTGGCCTCACTTTGACCCTCCTGTCTCTGCTCTCCAAAGGCTCACTTGAGATGTGGCCAATCTTTACAATGTCACAGAGTTGCACCCTTTTAGTTTTTGTCTAAAGTTATTAGACAGAGCCTGTTAGCCAGGATGCATGTCGAAATAAGGCCCAGATGTGACAGTGGCTTGCCTGAGGAGCTGGGCAGGCTTAAGCATGGAGGTTAGACTTAGGCATAAGGCACCACGCTTGGCTTCTAAACATCGCTTCACAGATGCTGATTTCCTGGCCTCTTGCTGGTTTTAATCAGTGCGAGCAACAGGCAAATCTGCTGGGAGAGATTCCCCTTCCTTCTAAAAGGTGGTGGTCAACAAGTAGAACTGATTTAACCTTTCTCCTCTTCCTGTTGTGAATACGAGATTTGGAGCCACAGCAGCCACCTTGTGATGATGAGGTAATGAGCCTAAGAAGGGACACGCTAAGAACAGTGTGGCAGGAAAACAGAAGGATGCAGGTCCTACCAAATCACCACGCCATCCCCACAGAAATAAAGCCCAACTGTTAAAGCCATGATGAGGGCTTTTTGTCACTTGCCACCAAACTAATTGTCAATCGGCACTGACAGCTGCACTGAACAGACGCCTATGAATCTTAGGGACCAATGTGCAGCAAGTTCTTAGAATGTGACCCTCCTTGGCTCCTGACAAGACTCCAGCCTAAAGACTGGACCTCTGAGGGTGAAGGGACTGCTGAGGACACCTAGCTTTGTAAAAGCAACAGTAGCAGTGTCAAGCACTCTGCGATTTCTCCTGATCAAACTGTGGAAACTGATTTTTCAGGGGCAGGTATCTGTCCAGATTTGCCCATGTTCTTTCCAGATTTCCCAAAGCACTGGTCTCAAGCAGTTGGTTTTTTGTTTTTGTTTTTTACTTACCTCTTCTCAAATGAGACACACTGCATGTCCCAAAGATGGTGATAAACTTTTCTTCATCTGTCCCCCACTTCAGCTCTCCAGCCTGGAACAGCGCCTGTAATGGACCACCCTGCTGAGTCAGTTACTTTTCTGGTTTCCTAAGCACTCTGTACCTTCCTGAACAGTGATTCTGCCTGCCTGTGTACCAAGTTAATGGGTCACATACAAAGCACAGGAATGACACAGGAGCTCATTCCAAAATGTTGGCAGGAATATCCCATCTTCTAGGAGATGTCATGGTCTGCGAGAGTTCCTGCCATCTCGCTGTTGAACACTGGTTTACAGACAGGAAAGTAACTCAATGAAGAGTTTCTGGACCTTGTTTTGCTCATCCTATAGTTGCTATCATGTCTATAGCACGTGACCAAAAGCAAACTCCATAATTCCTGTTTACATCAGTGATGTAAGCAGAGTTAGCTATAGAACACCTCGGTACACAGCCACACAGTTCATGGTGAAACACTTAACATTGCAGGAAAGCACAGTGGTTGGGATCTAAGGCCACTTATACTTTTGAAACCACCTGAGTACCCATATTTACTTTTGACATAAAAAATAGAAATACTCACAAAGTTCATGCACAAATTAAATAAATTTAACCTAGATTTAATAAATTACAAAACTTATACATGAACGTTATGAAATCTAAGGTCACCTGAGGTGTACCAACCTTTACAAGGTCATACCTTTTTAGTTACTGGGTTGTGTGTTTGTTTTGTGTTTTTTGTTTGGTTTTTCAAACAGTGTTTCTTTAGCTTTGAAGCCTGTCATGTAACTAGCTCTTGTAGACCAAGCTGTCCTCGAACTCACAGAGATCCGCCTGCCTCTGCCTCCCGAGTGCTGGGATTAAAGACTTGTGTTAACCACCACCTGGCTTTTAGTTACTGTTTTAATAACTTAACCTTGTTAAATCAAAGGAATGTAATTTGCTTGGAGATGGCCTTGTTCCTCAAAGACACTCCAAATAAAGACAAAACAGGACAGTAACTTGCCTCTTGATCTTGGTGGTACAAGCATGTGATTATAGTGATCTAGAGCTATTTTTTATTTTACCAGCAGAAAATTAAAAGATAAGACCCCTCCATACATCCTTGTGCTCAATAAACACAAACCTGGGCAATGTGTAATCCCCACCTAGGCAAGACTTTCTTTACTTCTTCAAACATCCTTTCTAAAGTATCTTTATTTGAATCAGATAATAAGATGTCATCCATGTAATGATAAATTATGGACTTAGGAAATTGTTTACGAATTATTTCCAATGGCTTACTTACAAAATATTGGCACAATGTAGGACTATTGAGCATACCCTGTGGGAGGACAGTCCATTGATATCTCCTATTAGGCTGAGAATTATTATAAGTAGGCACCGTGAAGGCAAACTTTTCTCTATCCTTTTTTTTTAACGGTTTAGTGAAAAAACAATCTTTCAAATCAATAACTATAAGAGGCCATCCTTTTGGTAATAGAGAAGGCAAAGGAATTCCAGATTGTAGTGGGCCCATAGGTTGAATTACTTTGTTGACAGCTCTTAGATCTTTCACCATTCTCCATTTACCAGATTTCTTTTTTACAACAAACACAGGAGAATTCCAAGGGCTGGTTGATTCTTCAATATGGTGAGCATCTAATTGCTCTTGCACCAGCTGTTCCAATGCCTGTAATTTATCTTCAGCTAGAGGCCACTGTTTGATCCATATTGGCTTCTCAGTTAGCCATTTTAAAGGTAGGGCTGTTGGTACCTCTAAAGGTTTGGTATTTGCTATATGTTCTTGTACAGCCTGAATGGCTGGTGACCTTTTTCCATAATACTTTATCATATCTTTCCCAGAATTATGAGTTCCTGGAACTGCAGGAATGTTAATTTGGGTATTCCATTGCTGTAACAGGTCACAGCCCCATAAATTTATTGCAATATTGGCTATATATGGCCTTAGTCTTCCTATTTGCCCTTCAGGCCCTATGCATTCAACCCATCTTGTGCTTTGTTTTACATGAGATAGGGTTCCAATTCCCAGAAACTGAACATCTACCTCTTGAAGAGGCCAATTCGGATGCCAAGATTCTGGGGTAATGATACTTACATCCGCACCTGTGTCTAATAAGCCTTCAATAAAAGTGCCATTTATACAGACTTTTAGCTTTGGTCTTTGGTCGTTAATAGAAGTCTGCCAAAATATATATTTACTCTGTCCTACTGGGTTTTTTGACTCATCCTCCCCATGTAATTTATCATTTAGACCAGTATTACTTTTTACAGCAGAAAATAGAGCTTTTAATTTTCTTGGTGAGGCACGTTCTCCACTGTGACTGTGAATGACTGGGCCACTGTTGGCTTGGGGGCCTGCGAGAGGCCCCTCAAGGAGTTTCCAGACGGTATCGGGTTGCCTTGTTTGTCTGTTGTTGACCTGCATTCGTTGGACCAATGACGGCCTTTACCACATCTCCTACATATACCTGAAGGCCTAGGTCTCCTATTTTTGTCATTCCCAGAGGAGATATTATTCCTAGAAATTTTGTGCCTGCAATCCCTTTTCAGATGTCCCAATTTACCACAATTAAAACACCTGGCAGTTTGATGTCTCCTCATTGCTGTGGAAATTGCTTCTCCTACCCAAGATTCATCATTATAGCTAAACGTCTCAACATTTATCGTATGCTGAATCCATTCATCCATAGGTGCTGATCTAGACTTTAAAGGCCCAATTATCTTTTTGCATTCTATGTTTGCATTCTCAAAAGCTAGAGATTCAAGAAGTATTCGTCTAGATTCTGGGTCTGTTACCCCTATGTCCAGAGCCTTAATTAATCTTTGTAAAAAGTCAATAAAGGGTTCTCTCTGTCCCTGCCTAATTCTGGTATATGATTCAACCATTTTTGCTGGATCTTGTATCCTATTCCAAGCATTTAAAGCTGCTTGGTGACATAGACACAGTACTTCATCGTCATAAAGAGCTTGGACCTGTGGATCAGCATATTCTCCTGCACCAAGAATTTGATCTTGGGAAACCTCAACCCCTTTTGCTCTTTCTTGCTGTTCCATATGTTTGGATTCTTCTCTGAAATAAATTTTAAACATCAAGGAAGGTCCCTTATCTAAAACTGCAGACACTAACTGATGGAAATCATAGGGGGTAGCTCTAGCATTAGAAACCCAAGTCCTTATCATTTCCTTTACATATGCGGAGTGCAGCCCAAAATTAACAACAGCTTGTTTAAATTCTTTTAGATCATTCATTGCTATTGGCATCCATCTAGCTTCTCTGACTCCCTTTGAGCCTTTAGAAGTTGATGCTTTGTCAGAATTAAGTATAGGGTATGCCGCTAAAACCCTGGGTAAGCCAGTTCTAATAGCTGGTGTTGGCTTTGTATCCTGTCCTTGTGCCTTATTACTCTGTTCACCAGCTCCAATCATTGCTTCAAGCATTTCAAGTCTTTTTATTATTGCCTCTTTTGAATCCTGAATCTCCTGACCTGCATGAGTTTCTAGTAAAGATAGTATGGTTCTTGAGAGTACCATAATCTTCCTAAATGAAAGAATATTCAAAAGAATACTAAAACATAGTAACCAGTAAATTAAGTTATCCTCATAGTCATATAAATTTTGCATGATAAGACCCATTGTATTGGTAGCCCAAACAGTGAAATTCATGTTGGAAACAAAAACTGCCATATTACCTATTATCCAGCTGGCCTCGAACTCACCGAAATCCGCCTGTCTCTGCTTCCCTAGTGCTGGGATTAAAGGCGTGCACCACCACTGCCTGGCTGGCCTCGAACTCACTGAGATCCGCCTGCCTCTGCTTCACAAGTGCTGGGATTAAAGGCGTATGCCACCACCACCTGGTTGGCCTCAGAGATCGTCCTGCCTCTCTGGATGTTATGGGCCTGAAGGCCGAGTGTATCTCAGACTTGGCATTGGGGCCTAAGTCACGAACTAAACAAAAAACGGCGTACATGGAACCATAAACCCAGAATCCAGGGGTAGAGAAGAGTAACCCGGAAGCCGTGTATGCCTCCATGTGACAGAGTCACCCTGAGGGGTTGCAGCTTCCGCAACCGGCAACCGCGTGATCTGGTTCGCACCACTTAAGAGCTGTACTTGCCAGGGAGATTTAAAAACGACTCAGAAAAGAGTAAACCACGCAGGCAGAGACTACGTGGGCCTGTGGAGTTTAAATCCACGTTGGGAGGCAGACGATAGGGTACATGGGGACTTGAAGTCAATCTGAGGTGTCTAAAAAAATAATATAAAGAACTGCAGCAAGAAAAGCCAGTGCATGATAATTTAAATTAAACTGCTGGCTCCAGGCACAAGGCACAAGCTACAAGGCTGAAGCAAGGCACAAGCCATACAGCCGCCGCAAGGCACAAGCCACGGCTGAGGAAGGGAAGGCTTGCACCAAGCCGAACTCGCGGCTGGCAGCTGAGGGGGGGGGGGTCCTAAAAGCCAAACGTTCGGGCACCAGGTGAAGGCGTAAGCCACGAACAATGCCACACCAGTTTGGAATTATGATTAATAGGGTAGTATTTATTTAAAGAGGAAAAACTTACAGATCACCCACCGTCCCAGACAACAGCCCTCTGCGCAACCAGGAAGGGAGTCCAGTCTCCGGCGGAGCAGGAAGTGAAGAGAGCAAGCGGAAGGAAGTAGAAGCTTTTTGACGGGAGAGAAACCACACCCCAATGGGCTGGTATCTCAGCAGCTATTGGTTGGAGGGGCGGAAAGACCTCCCGCAACACCCTTTTCCTCCTCTCTCCTTTCTCTAAGAGTCCAATCCTCTGTCCAGAGCAAGAACTGGGCAAGAAAGATGACAGACATCAGTTTTAACATTCTTAAAATATTAAATCAGTTTAACACATTTAAAAAAGGTGAGACTGGGGGCTGGAGAGATGGCTCAGTGGTTATGAGCATTGCCTGCTCTTCCTAAAGGTCCTGAGTTCAATTCCCGGCAACCACATGGTGGCTCACAACCATCTGTAATGAGGTCTGGTGCCCTCTTATGGCCTGCAGACATACACACAGACAGAATATACTGTATACATAATAAATAAATAAATAAATATTTTTTTTAAAAAAGGTGAGACTGAGGGCTGGAGAGACAGCTCAGCAGTTAAGAGGACTGGCTGCTCTTCCAAAAAACCAGGGTTCAATTACCAGCACCCACATGGCAGTTCACAACTGTCTGTAACTCCAGTTCCTGGGGATCTGACACCCTCACACATACAGACACACAGGCAAAACCCCAATGCACATAAGATAAATAAATTATAGAAAACATTTTTTCAAAAGGTGAAATTGATTTAATGTGTTTAAAGTAATTAAAGTGAAATATTGCTCATGAGTTGAGTTCCCAAGTGAATGACTCACTGTGGCTTTTCAGATTTCCAAGATAACAGACCTGCCTCAGTGCCAAGTATCAGTAGAGAAAACCTCCAAAGCCCTCTGTCTCCACTTCCGCCCCACTGAGACATCACAGTTCCCACCTCTGAAGCCAGTCTCGCTACCTCTCGCCAACAGGTAGAGAGGGTACGTGGCTCCCCAGACCTGAGAGAAGCAAACTGCACGAGGGTGGGTCACTGCTGAGAACAGTCAAGAGGACTTGGCCAGTGCGGCTTGCTCTCTGCTGGTCCTGGCCATGGTGAAGGAAGGAAAGCCTGGGTTCTGTCGGGGGATATTAAAGTCTGCCCCATGAGGTAGTATTCACATGTGCAAATTCTCACTTTCAGTATCCTAAATGGTCACATCTGCTGCATGACAGGTAAGCGATGTGTCCACAGGCTGGGTAATCAACACAGTCCCCAGAAAAGGACATTAGTGCCTGGGAGTCTATGAGAACCATGGCCCCACCATGACCTGAAGGGCCAGAACTGAAGCACAAGATCTCCAGTGATCAGAAGCCCATGGACAGGAGAGACAGTTCCATGCAACATGTGGTGAGAGGAAACAAATCAATGAGAAGGTTCAAGGGGAGTGTTTCCCCTAGGCCTCACACAACACAGTGTCGATTACATCAGCTCTGCTGGGAAGTCTGTCCATGGGGCCCTAATGTAGGTCTCCCCTCTGTCATCTGAGACTACCTAGAATTGGCTTCCCAAGCCATAGCCACTGAAAACCTCCAGAGCACTGAGTCCTGAGAGCAGGAATGTGAGAACTACACTGTCTCTCACAAAAACCTAAAGAAATCCATGCCTGGAAAGCCATGTGGTCATCAGAAACGGGGCGAAGCCCTTAGCTGGGGGATCGATGACTTGATCGATGTCTGTTCTTGCCCTTCCTCTATGAGAAGGTGGACTTGTTGGATCTGAGCTTTTAACATACAGTTAATAAATGCTTCATTAGATAAGAAACCAGAACAGGGAGCTGACATTGACCATGAGGCTTGTTTGAGGGAAGAGAGAGGGTGCTGGGGTCACAGAGTCAGACTGGGAATTGGAGCTCCAATGTTATTCTGAGGACCTGGGCTTGTTTCTTTGATCACAGTTAGGAAAGGCCTCCTGGACGGAGTGTGATCCTTACACATCAGTGACTGACTGAATGCCAGAACTACTGTTGGAGCCAAGGCCGGCACGGAACTGACACGGGGCTCTAGATAGGCAGGCTGTGGTAGGAAGACAGGGACAGGAAGTCTGGGGTGCTTCAGTTCTTCATGAGGGCCACCTAACTCATGCCTTCAAGGTCAGAAAGGGCCACATTGGAAGCATCTGAAGGGGGACTGACCTTAGAAAAGACGGGGTAGAAACAGGAGAAGGAAAGAGAACTCAAGATGGGGTGGGAGGCTGAAGACAAGGATTACTAGGTTTAAGGAAAAACATTCATAGGCCTGGACTTTATCCTGAGGATGATGAACCCCTAAGTTTGCAAGGCTTAGATAGGAACACAGCACAGCTGATATTTCCCAGGCAGGACGGACATGAGTGAAATACTGGACAGTACACCCTCAGCAAATGCGTCCTGTCTTCTCCAGTGAAATACCGGACAGTACTCCCTCAGCAAACACTTCCTTTCTTCTCCAGTGAGGGCGAGATCACAATGATTGAAGCTGTTAAGAAATCAACCACTCAAAATATAACCTTTCCCTCTTTAGCAAAGCCAGATGACAGATTGCTGGCAACTGCATGGAGTGATCAACCAGATCTCCGTTAATAGAAGCAGATCAGAGACGGCTACAGCGAGAGAGTCTAGGAACACAAGCACTCTAGGACCAATCGCCCAGTGTCAGCGGGAGAGTCTAGGAACACCAGTACTCTAGGACCAATCGCCCAGTGTCAGCGGGAGAGTCTAGGAACACCAGTACTCTAGGACCAATCGCCAGGTTTCAGCGCTCATGTTTCACATGTCCTAACCCTTCTTCCTTACATGGGAGTGTCTTATAAGCCACACTGAGACTGCACTGGTATTCAGAAGTCCCTGAAGTGAAATTTTTCATTTGGGGTTTGATAAAAAAAGTAGTTGTCAAAAGTACAGTCATTCTGTTTACAATGCTGTCAAGGGAAACAAAACTTCTTAATGCTGAAATAAACTAACACGTCAATTCTTTTGTAATAAAATGCCAATTGTACCATAAACACCTTATTTGTTCTTCCTTATTTTATCCTACTTAAAAAACCTCTTCCATCATGGCAATGGAACAGTAAAACAGGGATTTTTTAAAATAAAACTCTCTATTTTGTGAATGATGATAAAGAACATGTCTAGCTGTAATTTGCAATATAATTTTATTTCAGCTTTAGATACAATTATTTTGTTGGCCAGATCAGAGTAAGAAAAATATACCTTTTTGGGTCATATGTTTTGTAGGTAGCTGCTAAATATATTTGTTAAGGTTCTTAAAATACACGTTGTGATTTTTCATTATTATAAATTCCTTTTATTTCTAAACAAAGTTGTCATATAATATACCTTACTTACCTGAGCATCCAGTTCAACTTGAGCATCATTAATCGTAGTATCGGAGTCTCTATTTGCCTGTAAGAAAGGACATCACACACTGGACGACAGAGCATCTTCATTCTGATGGAAAGATGCAGCTGATGCCTGTGCCAAGGGACCCCTCTCCCTGGAAAATTATGCTTGGGCTAAGATCATATCAATCCTACAGTGCTGAGATCATATCACCATACAGTGCTAAAATCATATCAACCCTACAGTGCTGAGATCATATCAATCCTACAGTGCTGAGATCATATCAACCCTGTAGTACTGAGATCATATCAACCCTACAGTGCTAAGATCATATCAACCCTACAGTGCTGAGATCATATCAACCCTACAGTGCTGAGATCATATCAACCCTACAGTGCTGAGATCATATCACCATACAGTGCTGAGATCATATCAACCCTACAGTGCTGAGATCATATCAACCCTACAGTGCTGAGATCATATCAACCCTACAGTGCTGAGCTCATATCAACCCTACAGTGCTGAGATCATATCAACCCTACAGTGCTGAGATCATATCACCATACAGTGCTGAGATCATATCAACCCTACAGTGCTGAGATCATATCAACCCTACAGTGCTGAGATCATATCAACCCTACAGTGCTGAGCTCATATCAACCCTACAGTGCTGAGATCATATCAACCCTACAGTGCTGAGATCATATCACCCATACAGTGCATGCTGCACTGCTAAACAGCAGGGTCCAAACCAGCACAACCTTGCTGATTCTTAAGTCTATGAGTGAACAGGCTGCATACAGCTGCCCTAAACGAATGAATGAGTTGGCTCTTTGCAGTCTGAATAAGATATTCTACAATGCAAACAGGCACAGGCAGCAGGTGAGCATCAAAGTGGGAATCTGCACAATTCAGGTACTGTTGAAAGATTTTTAAGTGGCCTTAACTTAATACGGGATGTCATTCCAACCCGCCCCTTAGTCAACTCTGTTAAGTCTCTACCAGTACCTGAAAGAGGACCACCAACATCCTCTGGTAGTACCCTGGGGTGTCCCCAACCGCGTCATCTTCCAGGCTGGAACCATATTCTGCAAAACAATGATTTCACAACTCTTAGCTAGAAAAACTCTGGACCATTTACCAAATGAACAAGACATACAGGAAGACACGCATATTTGATTAACAAAAACTTGCTCTAGGGGCTGGAGAGATGGCTCAGTGGTTAAGAGCATTGCCTGCTCTTCCAAAGGTCCTGAGTTCAATTCCCAGCAACCACATGGTGGCTCACAACCATCTGTAAAGAGGTCTGGTGTCCTCTTCTGGCCTGCAGACACGCACACAGACAGGATATTGTATACATAATAAATAAATAATTTTTAAAAAAAACTTCCTCTATGCCATCAATGAGTTCTCTAAACACGGATGGCAAATTCAATAAGTGAGTGGCTGGATGAAAATGGGCTCTATTGACATTGCCCAAAAGCATTCGCTCAAGCCTAAATTATGACAGCCACATAGAAACTCTCTCCCCAAATGTTAATAAGTGAACAGACAGAAGGACGGTGCAAAGCTTAAAACTATCGTAATCGTGAGCTGAAGTTCTGCTTCTTTGATGTTTTATGTGATTTTTTTTTTTTGCTAGATGTCTTCCATCCTTGGAATTCTTGTCTTTGCATGGTCATATCTCCCGCTAATAAGATATTTTCCCTTGGCAACGATTAAGTTACTTCTGACAGACAGCAATAACATTTTAAAGTATGACACCCCACCCCAGGTCAAAATCCTCAACTTGAGATCACAGGAAGGAAGAACTGAGCCCTTCCGAGTCGTAGAGCCTTTAGAACTCTCAAGCTGCTATTTAAAAATGGTCTTGCTAAAGGAGACTGTCACTAAGACAAAAAGGCAACCTACTGACTGGGAGAAGATCTTCACCAACCCAGCAACAGACAAGGGTCTGATCTCCAAAATATATAAAGAAATCAAGAAACTAGACCTTAAAATGCTAATTAACCCAATTAAAAAATGGGGCACTGAGCTTGATGGACATGGGTCATTTGTAGTAATACGGAGCGGCCGGCTGTGTTCCCCCGCACCCGGCGCCCGCATGGTTTAGCTTATGCCCTAAAATAATTACACGTAAACTGTATTTTTTTAAACACTGCCTGGCCCATTAGTTCCAGCCTCTTATTGGCTAGCTCTTGCACCTGGACTAGCCCATTTCTGATAATCTGTGTAGCACCCCATGGTGTGCTTACCGGGGAGATTCTAGCCTGCGTCTCTGGGGAGTGGGAACATCATGGCGACTCCTTGACTCAGCTTCTCTTTCCCAGAATCCTCTTCTGTCTACTCCGCCTACCTAATTTTCTGTCCTATGAGGGCCCAGGCAGTTTCTTTATTGAACCAATGAAATCAACAGATAAGATACAAGACCCACCTCCATCATTTCCCCTTTTTCTGTTTAAACAAAAAAGGCTTTAACTTTAATATAGTAAAATCACATATAACAAAACAGTTATCAAGTAAGAATTACAGTTACAATATTTATATCTACTTTATCTTTTATCATAACTAAGGAAAACTATAACTATAACTAACCATTCTTCAACTCCATCAAAGACTCCAGAAGGATATAAAATTATTTAAACAAACAAGAAATCCAAACTCTAGAAATGACAGAGACATCTCGCTGCCTGGACAGTCACCCAAAGTTCCTCTGTACAGTTGGGGCATCCATCTTTGGCCTCCATTCAAAAGCTCTGTCTCCCCCAGGAGCCAGACAGAGATCGTAATGGCGGCACAGCCCAGAAAGCTGGCATTTTAAAACAGCCAGTTTTTTCCTGCTGCTGAGTCAGGACAATTTCTTTGCAGTACGCAACCCAGGAACAGCAAAAAGCTGTCTTAAATTTTCTCTATGTCCTTTTTAAGCCCTCTCAGGTTTTACGTGGAGTTCATTAGCACGTTGGCGCGCCAATCTGTTGTAATAGGGAGCGGCGTGGCTGTGCCCCTGTACCCGGCCACCCGCATGGCCCAGCTTAAGCCCCGAAATAATTACACGGAAACTGTATACCTTTAAATCACTGCCTGGCCCATTATTGGCTAGCTCTTACATATCGACCTAACCCATTTCTGATAATCTGTGTAGCACTCCATGGTGTGCTTACCGGGGAGATTCTAGCCTGCGTCTCTCTGCAGTGGGAACATCATGGCGACTCCTTCTCAGCTTCTCTTTCCCAGAATCCTCTTCTGTCTACTCCACCCACCTAAGGGTTGGCCTATCAATGGGCTCAGGCAGTTTCTTTATTTTAACCAATGAAATCAACAGATTGATATAGGACACTCCCACATCAGTCATTTGTCTATCTGTTGCTTTCATTGGTTAATTAATAAAGAAACTGCTTGGCCTGATAGGACAGAAAATTAGGTAGGCGGAGTAGACAGAACAGAATGCTGGGAGAAAGAAGCTGAGTCAAGCATTCGCCATGATTCTTCCACCTGACACAGCCGCAGGTTAAGATCTTCCCTGGTAAGCCACCTCGTGGGCTACACAGGTTATTAGAAATGGGTTAGATCAATATGTAAGAGCTAGCCAATAAGAGGCTGGAACTAATGGGCCAGGCAGTGTTTAAAGGAATACAGTTTCCCTGTAATTATTTTGGGGCATAAGCTAGCCATGCTGGCGACCAGGTGCCGGGGACAAAGCCCCGCAGCACCTATTGCAACATGAGCTGAACAAAGCATTCTCAACAGAAGAAGTTCAAATGGCCAAAAGACACTTAAGGTCATGCTCAACCTCCTTAGTGATCAGGGAAATGCAAATCAAAACAACTTTGAGATACCATCTTACACCTGTCAGAATGGCTAAACTCAAAAACACCAATGATAGCCTTTGCTGGAGAGGTTGTGGAGGAAGGGGTACCCTCATCCATTGCTGGTGGGAATGCAAACTTGTGCAACCACTTTGGAAAGCAGTGTGGCGGTTTCTCAGGAAATTCGGGATCAACCTACCCCAGGACCCGGCAACACCACTCTTGGGAATATACCCAAGAGATGCCCTATCATATTACAAAAGCATTTGTTCAACTATGTTCATAACAGCATTATTTGTAATATCCAGAACCTGGAAACAACCTAGATGTCCTTCAATGGAAGAATGGATGAAGAAAGTGTGGAATATATACCTATTAGAGTACTACTCAGCAGTAAAAAACAATGACATCTTGAAATTTGCATGCAAATGGATGGAAATGGAAAACACTATCCTGAGTGAGGTAACCCAGACCCAAAAAGAGGAACATGGGATGTACTCACTCATAATTGGTTTCTAGCCATAAATAAAGGACATTGAGCCTATAATTTGTGATCCTAGAGAAGCTAAATAAGAAGGTGAACCCAAAGAAAAACATATAGTTATCCTCCTGGATATTGGAAATAGACAAGATTGCTGGGAAAAAATTGGGAACTTGGGGGTGGGGTGGGATGGAGGTAAGGGGAGATGGGGAGAAAAAGTGAGAAGGGGAGGATGGGGGGAACTTGAAGGAATGGGATGGTTGGGATAAAGAAAGGGTGGATATGGGAGCAGGGAAGTATATATCTTAATTAAGGGAGCCATCTTATGGTTGGCAAGAGACTTGACCCTAGAGGGGCTCCCAGGTGTCCAGGGAGATGTCCCCAGTTAGTTCCTTGGGCAGCTGAGAAGAGGGAACCTGAAATGGCCCTATCCTATAGCCATACTGATGAATATCTTGCATATCACCACAGAACCTTCATCTGGCAATGGATGGAGATAGAAACAGAGACCCACATTGGAGCATCGGACTGAGCTCCCAAGGTCCCAAGGGGGAGCAGAAGGAGGGAGAACATGAGCAAGGAGGTCAGGACCGCGAGGGGTGCACTTACCCACTGAGACAGTGGGGCTGATCTATTGGGAGCTCACCAAGACCAGCTGGACTGGGACAGAAAAAGCATGGGATAAAACCGGACTCTCTGAACATGGCGCACAATGAGGGCTGATGAGAAGCCAAGGACAATGTCACTGGGTTTTGATCCTACTGCATGTACTGGCTTTGTGGGAGCCTAGCCAGTTTGGATGCTAACCTTCCTAGACCTGGACGGAAGGGGGAGGTCCTTGGACTTCCCACAGGGCAGGTAACCCTGACTGCTCTTCAGACTGGAGAGGGAGGGGGAGAGGAGTGGGGGGAGGAGGAGGGAAATGGGAGGCTGGGAGGAGGCAGAAATTTTTTCAATAAAAATGAATAGATAGATAGATAGATAGATAGATAGATAGATAGATAGATAGATAAAATGGTCTTGCTATAAGGCATCAAAATATTTATTCAGCACTTGAAAACACAATATTTTAAAAGCCCAACCCTTCTATTCTATGTGTGAGAACCAGCTACCCAGATACAAAGCCTGTAAGCATCTGATTCCTTCCTCTACTCCAGTACCCGTAATTAGTTACCAAATCCTCCCCTACATTTGCTGCTCTGATTTTTTTGGTTTTTTGAGACAGGGTTTCTCTGTGGCTTTGGAGCCTGTCTTGGAACTAGCTCTGTAGACCAGGCTGGTCTCGAACTCACAGAGATCCGCCTGCCTCTGCCTCCCGAGTGCTGGGATTAAAGGCGTGCGCCACCATCGCCCGGCCTACATTTTTATTTTTTTATTTATTTATTTATTTATTTATTTTTGATTTTTCAAGACAGGGCTTCTCTGCAGCTTTGGAGCCTGTCCTGGAACTAGCTCTTGTAGACCAGGCTGGTCTCAAACTCACAGAGATCTGCCTGCCTCTGCCTCCCGAGTGCTGAGATTAAAGGTGAGTGCCACCACCGCCCAGCTACATTTCATTTTTAAATGAACTGCACAAACACAATACCTTAATCAAGAGCAGAAATACACATATAACAAAACTGACCTTAAATTTGTATCAAAAAAGCAAGATCCATACCAATGCCATGTTCTGAAGGTCTTTGAAAGACTTGAAGAATCCCTATCTAATTGAATATATGCATCTAGAAAACCTAACTAATATGACTACAAGCTTGACTATATTAGAGATGAGAATCTATTAACCAGTATTTCTTAATTATACATTGCATTTGTAAATGAGCTGCACAAACACAGTACCTTAATCAAGAGCAGAAATATATATATACACATTCAACAAAATTTACCTTAAATTTGTATCAATAAAGCAAGATCCATACCAAACCAAATCTCTATAGTATATCCTCCTTTAAATGTAAGCAAACATTTATAGACAATACTTGGGAATATGGGCATAGTTCTCTCCAAACTGCTTTTTGTTTTTGTTGGGCAAAGTATTTTTGGGGGTATTATCAGTGACTTTTTAGAGGGGCTTGGTCCATTAAACCACATCAGTCTGGAATTGATTCACAGGCTTTTATCTTTTGTGGAAACAAAAGAAGAACTTCTTTCTTAAAGCAACATATCCTTAAACTCAAGTTTTGGCATTAAAATATCTTCATACTGGCTTAACGTAACAATTTATACAATGAAATGTCTCGTTACATAGCTCTTTAACAGTCAAAAGACTTAAAGAAAACACAATAATATACATAATCTAGACTCTTTGTGTATATTTTACCTTTATGTGGCTTTTTTTACTTTATTATTTTTTAACTAGTTATACTTAATATTTATTTTATTATCTTTACCACTTTAATCTATGACTGTTTGTACTCTTTTATCTTACACACTCTCTCTCTCTCTCTCTCTCTCTCTCTCTCTCTCTCTCTCTCTCTCTCTCGGTAAAATGGATAAGATCTCTCAAGTAAAGTGTGAGTGTGTGGTGGGGGAGGAGGGTGGAATTGGAGTGGGGAGGGGAGGAGGGGAGGAGAAGGAGAACTCAGGGATTGGGAAGGTCCAGTTGGGGGAAGGACGGAGAGGGAGAGCAAGGAAAGGGATAACTTGGTTGAGGGAACCATTATGGGGTTAGCAAGAACTGGCACTAGGGAAATTCCCAGGAATCCACAAGGACGACCCCAGCTAAGAGTCTAAGCAATAGTGGAGAGGGTGCCTGAACTGGCCTTCCCCTGTAAGCAGATTGATGACTACCTTAATTGTCATCATAGAGCCTTCATCCAGTAACTGATGGAAGCAGATGTAGAGATCCACAGCTAAGCACTGGGCTGAACCCCTGGAGTTCAGTCATAGAGAGGGTGGAGCAATACTATGAGCAAAGGGGCTGACCTGAACTAGTGGGAGCTCACTGAGTCTGGACTGACAGAGGGGGGATCTGCATAGGACGAAACTAAGCCCTCTGAATGTGGGTGACAGCTGTGTGGCTTGGGCAGTTTGTGAGGTCACTGGCTGTTGAACCAGTATTTATCCCTACTGCATGAACTGACTCTTTGGAGCCCATTCCCTGTGGAGGGATACCTTGCTCAGCCTAGATACAGGGAGGAGGGCCTTGGTCCTGCCTCAAGTAATGTGATCAACTTTGCTGACTCCCCATAGGAGGACTCACCCTCTCTGAGGAGTGCAGAGGGAGTGGGGTGGGGGAAGCGGGAGGAGAGGGAGAAGGAACTGGAATTGGTATGTAAAATAAAAAAAGATTGTTTTAAAATAAAATAATAAAAGAACTCATTTTATCCCACTGTTTCCCACCCCCTTTTTCAGACCAGCAGTGTTTGGTTTTGCCCTAGGTCACCCAAGCAGTGCTGGGAATGAGTTACGTCCTGTTCTGTGGCCCTCAGGTCCAATCAGTTACTGCTTGGGTTCTCTCACACACTTTGTGTCACTGCTGTCCTAACATACCGTGCAGGCAGGACAGATTGTAGGTCAAAGGTTGTGTGGCTAGGTTGGTTGTTTCTATTACATTTTTTGATAGCATGCTGAGTGCCTTCCTGTACCAAAGATACTGGGACATAGGGATGAAGGCTTGACGTAGACACCAGCTCCATATCTCCATTCAGGTTAGGTGTTGTCTTTAGCCAACACCTTTGGTATCAGTTTGTGGAGAGCAACCTACTGTTTTAGCCACTTCCTGAGTTGTTTGGGAATTCCCACGGATCCCTTTAGCCAACATCTCAGTTAGTACCAATCCTGGTACTGGATGAAGTTAACATCTTATTTATATTTTTAAGGGATTTATTTGGTTCCTTGTTATGTACCTCTATCATATGCACAAGAGATGTTTTAAGGTCTTTTTTTAGTATTCTTTTTAAAATTAATTTACTAATTTATTTAACTGGACTCGGGGGGTTTTCATTTCCCTGATGACTGACACATTTTCTTTTTGCATCATTATTCACCATTTGTTTATCCTCTTTAAGAAATGAATTTATTGAAAATTATATGTAAAATAAATGCAAAAGTTTAATAAATAATGTATTTATCTTTTACTATTTAAAAACAATTTGTTTGCTTTTGGTCTTTAGTGTATAGTTATAGAAGATGATAGGGTTTATCATGACATTTTCTAACATGCATGCGTCTTGTAAAGTACATTAACCTGCATTTGTCCTCCATCCAATCCCTGCCCCATTCCTGTCTTCTCAGAGAGTCTCTTTTCTCCTTTAAAACATGTACATTCCATGTAGAACTGTGTGGCATTTGTGTTTTTCATTCTGTTTCTTTCTGACCATGATGATCTCTAGTTCCATCCTTTTGCCTGCAAATAACATAATTTCATTTTTCTTATTGTTGAATGTAATTCCACAGTGTATATATACAACTTTACTTACTCATCTACAGACAGGCATCTAAGCTGGTTCCTAAGTGGCCTGTATAAATATTGCCATGGATAAATAAAGAAAACATGGATGTGCAGGTGTCTTTGTTATACATTGTGGTATAATAATGGCCCCCATAGGTTCATATGTTTGAATATTGGGTTCCCAGTTGGTGGCATTGCTTGGTTAACAAACTAACCAACCAAACAAACAAATAAAAACTTCATATACTATATAATAACTTAGACCATGTATCTTAGTTAGGGTCTCTATTACTGTGAAGAGACACCATGAGCACAATTCTTGTAAAGGAAAACATTTAATTGAGATGGCAGCTCAGAGTTCACAGGTTCGGTCCATTCATTATGGCAGAGAGCATGGCAGCAGGCAGGTAGACGTGGTACAGGCTACATATTGATCAGAAGACAACATGAAATGGACTCAGATGCTGGGCAGGATCTTGAGCACTGGAAACTTCAAAGCCCACCTCCACAGTGACACACTCCCTTCACCAAGGCCACACCTACTCCACCAAGGCCACGCCTCCTAATGGTGCCAATCCCTGGTGACTAAGCATTCCCATGTGATTCTATGGGAGCCATTCTCATTTAAACCACCACAATTAGGAAGCAGTTGCACCTTTCCCCTTCTCTTCTCTCTCTCTCTCTCTCTCTCTCTCTCTCTCTCTCTCTCTCGTTTTAGACAGTAATAAAATGATGATGTAAAAGGCTCAGCAAACATCTAACAGGATTGTTGACAGTAGCTACTGTTATTTCTTCTGCCAAGTGCAAAAACCAGTTACAGACTTAAAAGAATTCTGTGAGTTTGGAACTGAAAAGCGAAAGAAAATGTTGCAATCTTATTAACGTTCGCCGCCACAAGGTGCTAGAAAGATGCACGGTACAGTGGTCAATAGTGCTGGGTGCTTATCCACAGACCTCAGGTTTGAGTATCAAACATGGCAGTTCACAGTTGTGTGGAACTCTGATTCCCTCTTCTGGCCTCTGCAGGCACCCGGCACACATGTGGTATACAGACATACATGCAGCCAAATATTCATATACATAAAATAATTCTTTAACCTATCCCCTACATTTATTTACTGGAAAGCAAACTTATTATGCTAGTGCTCACATCAATTATTTTAGTTATGACCACTATTTAAGGATCCAATCATTCAGAAGTACAAAAGGGATATCATCACTGAATGTTAGTGAGATCTGGGTGTCCTTTTAGGGGACTTTTACATTATATTTTAACTTATCTAGTGTTTAATCTGACTTATCTTCAAGTAATTTATTGATAAAATTCAGATTTAAAACAATATATTGTTGAAAAATAAGATGATGTAATTCAATTTAATAGGTGTATTACTCCATAAATATGGTAACTGTAGAGCTAAAGAATTGTTATTTCTGAACAGTATAAGTGTCTTTTGTTCTTTGTTTTGGTTGTATTTTATATCTTTTTTAAATAACAAATATAAACACAAAAAGAACACATTTTAAATATTTAAAATGTGGAGGTCAACAATGTTGATAGCCCCAACACTCTGGAGTCTGGAAGAGGGGCATCATGAGTTCAAGGCCAAGCTGAGTGACTTACAGAGTCAAGAGTAGAGGAGAGGAAAAGGAAGGGAGGGGATGGGAGGGAAGAGAGAGGATGAGAGGGGAACAGGAAGACAGGGTAGAGGAGGAGAAAAGAGAGAGAAAGGAAAGTTGGAGAGAAGACAGGAAAGAGATTGTGTGCTTGTGTGCAATGTGGTCCTGCATGGTTTACTACACAGGACCCAGACCCTGTACTAACAGTGCAGCCTATGCCAGTTTCCTCACAGGTGGAAACAGCTGGAAGCATATGACACAGTTCAGTCAAAAGCCAGATGCCATTTGAATAATAAGAACAACCATAGCTCTAGCAGGGAGGATTTGTCAAGCTTCAGACAGACCTAGGAATACCTAGACCCTAGGGTAGAGTTGGCCACCAGGATAAGTCTTAGTGGGAGCAACAAAGTAAAAACAGTCAGGAAGGTTGGCAGATGAACTGAGAACAACCCAGAAGTAGACTTAGGTCCAAGAGGCAATGGGATCAGAGGGATCTGAGAGCAGGTGGCCAGTCCAGGCTGGGAGGTGGAAATAGGATCCTGAACAACACAATCCAATGGGGCTTAAGAAGGGACCACTGATTCGGACCAATGGTGTGCCAGGTTTGACTATGAAGTAAGGGCAGAGAATACAGAAATAGAGTATCATCAATGAAATAAGTTAGCATACCGCTGGACCAATGCTGAAGAGAAGATCAGGGACTGCACACTACAAATTCCACCTCTACACTGAGTGGATGTTTGTGTTCCTCATGAAGGATGGCACCAGGGATCCCAGGCAGGTTCAGCAGGCAGGAGCTCAGCTGTAGCTAGGAGACTTCACCTTGCATGGTCTCGCTTCAGAAAATGAACTCTTTCTACAAGGCCAAGCTAGAGCTAGCAGATGGTTCTGACAATGGTGAGAAAGCAGCGTGGAGGTAGAGGAATCTGCATTTTGAATTCCGAATCTTGGTCTTTTTCTGCCTCGTGATGATGCAGTGTGACCCTCTCTCAGTGGTGGCCAGTGTGGTCAACCAAGGCCCCAGGATCATGAGAATAAATGACCACTGGACAGCATTCTGCGTTGTAGCCTACAGCATCTGGTAGGTGTGTCAAATGCACTTCCAATTCACAGTCTTCTGATTTACAATGAGCTACAAGTTCATCTCTGCCTGAACTGAAGAGATCTGCTGTTGAAAGAGGAGCGGCCGGACTGTGTTCCCGGCACCCGGCCGCCCACATGGTTAGCTTATGCCCCAAAATAATTACACGGAAACTGTATTCTTTTAAACACTGCCTGGCCCATCAGTTCCAGCTTCTTATTGGCTAGCTCTTACATATTAATCTAACCCATTTCTAATATTCTGGGTAGCCCACGAGCTGGCTTACCAGGGAAGATCTTAACCTGCGTCTGCCTGGCATGGGAACATCATGGCCACTCCCTGACTCAGCTTCCTTCTCCCAGAATCCTGTTCTGTTTACTCCACCCACATAAGGCTTGGCCTATCAATGAGCTCAGGTAACTTATTAATAAGAAATCACTCCCACATCAATCTGCAGATGCCAAGTAGAAGGGAGCAGTAGGAGGCACCATGCCCTCTCTCTTCCTCCTGCACGGCAGTAGGGAGCAAGTCTCCTTTCCCATGTCCTGAGGGTCCAGGAATAGTTTGTTGTTGTTTATTCCTGTAAAAATAAGTGTTAAAGAAGCTGAAGGAAAGGCAGTTAGGGTGTTGAAAAGAAGATTTGCATGGGAGGAAGACCGGCAGTGGCCCAGGAACAAGCTACTGAAGAGCAATTTAAGAGTTCCATGATCTGAGACTGTAAAGAGAAACTGCTCATTCAACAGCAGAACAACACAAAAAGTAGCAATAAGTCAAGCAATTGATAACAAGAGCAGGCATTTCTCAGAAAGTTATGACCTCTGAAAACGAGAATCCTGAAAAGGAGCTAATTATCTTCACTTGAGCTAGTTAGGAAGTTAGGAAGGAAAAGGAGGCAGGGGAGATGGCTGCAACTACTTTAAAAAGAACAACAAAAGCCTCCTTGTGTTCAGTCCAGGACCCCAGGCCATGGGATGGTGTCCCCCATATAGAGAGCAATGCCTCCACCCTCAGTCACACCTCCCTGAAAGCACTGTCACTGGCATGCCAGAGACTCGGTTCCTAGGTTGCTGTAAATCACACAAGTTCCCAGTGATGACATCACACTTGCTTCTGTTTGCAGAAACACTGTGGAAGACAAGAGCAGGGTCCGTATGTCAGAGCCCCCAGAACGTAACGTCACCTGATGTGGAAGGTCAGTTTGCTGTTTTCCATCCAGTTTGGATTTACATTTCACCTAGATCCATCCCTAGGTGCATTTCATGAACTGTCAAAAGAGATTAGAAACAAAGAGTACTGAGTACCTGTGAAGAGAAATGACTTACTTAGAGAAATAGTTATCTTAAAGGAATACTACCATTAAGACCATGAACAACTAGGTGAGAGCTCCCGGAACTTTTAAGACAGGTCTTGACTGCAAGCTTTCCTCAGAACAGTTACAAGAAACTAGCATTCATACCGACCAGTCCTTCAGGATATAGTCAGTTGATGATGTAATCTCCAAAGCCTAATGGCAATACTCAACAAGCAAAGCCTACCATATGAATCAGAGTCTCCTTTGATGTGGGAGTGATTTCTTATTAATAAAGAAACTGCCTAGGCCCATTTGATAGGCCAACCCTTAGGTAGGCGGAGTAGACAGAACAGAATGCTGGGAGAAAGAAGCTGAGTCAAGCATTCGCCATGATTCTTCCACCTGACACAGCCGCAGGTTAAGATCTTCCCTGGTAAGCCACCTCGTGGGCTACACAGATTATTAGAAATGGGTTAGGTCAATATGTAAGAGCTAGCCAATAAGAGGCTGGAACTAATGGGCCAGGCAGTGTTTAAAGGAATACAGTTTCCGTGTAATTATTTCGGGGCATAAGCTAGCCATGTGGGCAGCCGGGTGCCAGGAATGTAGCCCGCAGTTCACATTACAACACTCCTTCATATGGTAAAGTTAACCAAGCTTAATCACGGAAAACCAGAAATAGCTGTGGCAGGAGCTTGATTTTAGATGGGATTCCCAGCAGCCTATGCCCTAAGCCTGGCATCTCTAACTAGCTGTGTGTGCAAGTTAGGAAAATTCTCAAGGTCTTAGATTCATTGTGCATCAATTATTGATTGAGCTGGGCAGCAAAATACCATGAGGATAAAGTGGGAAAGAAAAGACACGGAGGTTAACAGTAACTAACGCAGGTTCAAGTATATCCCAGACTTTCAGTGGCCTCATTTTCCTTTGCTGGTTACGGAAGTGCGAACTATCAGAGAAACTAGCTCCAGGAGCTGTGCTGAGAAGCAAGGAGTGTTCCCAGCTGCAGGCAACAACTTCATTAAAGCCCCAAAGACAGAACAGTAGTGGACACTGGGCAAAGCATGTCCTGGCACCTCGGCTGTCCCCTCAGTTCAGGCACACTGCCTGGCCAGAGAATCTCCCAGTGAACAAGTTTCTGTTACAGAGGAAGCAGAGGAAATGAGTTACGTTATTGGCAGCCATAATAGTTTGACAAATGATAGCCCCTTCCTGGAAGGCTTGGTTTGCTTCTTTTCAAATAAGTATGAGGCGAATATTCTCAAACTTCAGGAGAAAGATGGCCTAATTGACCTCATGTGTACGGGCAGGGTGCACCCACCAGATTCACCCATATTAAAGTCCTGTCTCCACGCACTCTGACGATGTGACAGGAACAGACATAGTCATGGCAAATTGTGGGATCCTAACCCAATAGCGCTTTTACAAAGAGGGTGAGACACAGATTTCTCTTGTGTGTGGATTTAAGGACACAGGAGGAAGGCAGCCATTTCCACAGCAAAAAGAGATTCAAACCACATGAGAGCAAGAGACACCTTGGTCCTCTCCATTTCTACCTCATCCATGGGAATTTCTTTTTCTTACACAAGGTCTCACTCCATAGGCCAGGCTCCTGCCTTCCAAGTGCAGGGATTACAGGTGTGCCATAATGCCTAACTTAAATTTCTATTTTGTAAACCCAGCAGATGGTGGTATTTTGTTATGGCATACACAGGCTGAGTGAATGCTAGTTTAAAAACTCTCAGACATTGTCCAAACCACAGGATTTTCTTTTCTTCTGTGCTAGGTCCATACTTGAGCTCTGGAGGAAGTAAAACAAAAGCAAAGCTAAGTGTGCTGCTCATTGCTTTCTCAGTGCATTTCAGAGTCCTCTTGCTGTCAGTGGGCCTGCTTGTTGGGCTTCTCTGTCCTGCCCGGTTCCCACAGTCATTAGGTCCCAAACAAAATCACACAGATGTCTACATAAGTTATAAACTGATTGTTCCATTAGCTCAGGCTTCTTATTAGCTCTTATAACTTATATTAACCCACTATTTTAGTATATGTTAGCCACATGGCTTGGTACCTTTTTCAGCAGGGTAGGTCACATCTTCCTTCTTCAGTTTCTGGACAGGACTAGGGAGGAATAGGCTTTCTCCTTCCCAGAATTCTTCTGTTCTCTTTAACCCACCTCTACTTCCTCTCTGGTTGTCCCACCTATACTTGCTGCCTGGCTACTGGCCAATAAATGTTTATTTAAAACATAATTGACAGAATACAGAATTGTCCTGCACCAACTTGCTGCCCAGATAATACCTGAAATCCTTCATCATGGATTTTCCCTGAGCAATTCTGCAACTAAGTATCTGTTATTTTATCTTGTGAAATCACTGGATCTCACAAAGACTTTTCAGACAGTGAAACTAACGACTGTGTACCATACTCTGGGGTAGATCCACGTCATTGCAGTTGTCTAAAACGTCACAACACCAAGAGCGAACCGCGACACCATCCACAGTCTTTGGATGATGAAGGTCTGTCTATAAATTGGTTTATTGCAGCAAGCACCTCACCCCAGTAGGGAACACTGGGAATGTGGGAGGCATCCTCTCTAGTTTACTCTGAAACTAAAATAAAATGAATATGTAGTTAATTGAAGAATGAAATCTACGGGTTGGAGGGAAGGTTCAGTAGTTAGAAGAAATTGCTGGTGTAGGAGGTCCTTCTGTATTCGTGTTGCTTTCATTGGTTGAATAAAGAAACTGCCTTGGCCTTTTGATAGGGAAGAGCTTAGGTAGGCGTGGAGAAGAGAACTGAATTCTGGGAGGAGGAGAACAGAGGGGAGATCCACTATGGAGCTACCAGGTCAGACATGCTGAATCATTCCTGGTAAGCCACAGCCTCATGGCGACATACAGATTATTAGAAATGGGTTGAATCAAGATATGAGAGCCAATGAGAGGCTAGAGATAATGGGCCAGGCAGTAATTTAATTAATACAATTTCTCTCTGATTATTTCGGGTATAAGCTGGTGGGCAGCCAGGACAAAAGCAGGCCCTCTCTCCTACAACAAATTACTACTTTTGTAAAGGCCTCAAGCTTGGTTCCTAGCACCAGTATGGCAGCTAACAATCACCTGCAACTCCAGCAAAAAAAAAAGAAAAAAGAAAAACAAAAAACCTTCTTTAAAAGTTTATTTTCAAAACTACTCCTCCATCCCTCACAAAAAAGGTTCACTTCCTTTAGATAGTTAGCTCTAAATGCTGAAAACTGCTTCTTTAAATGGAACTGGAACCTGCCTTGTTCTCCTCCATTGTCAGGTGGGAATACATTCCAGAGAAAAATCTGTAAGTGCTCAATTTCAGCCCATCATAGAGTGTGTTTGGGATCTTCAGCTCGGGGGGGGGGGGGCATTCCAGACCCTGCACCCAGCATGCCGAGCAGCAGCTCTCTGGGACTGCCCTCCCCATTCCCTACCCAGAAAGGCCTGCGACCTGTAGATACACCTCTGGAGGGCATTTAAAGCCCCCTCCATATATTTCTCCCTCAGTGGTTTCCTCCTTCTCTCGAGACCACCTGGAAGTTGCAAATGCTTTGCTCACTAAACCTGAACTTTTAATTCAGCCTGATCTGATTTATCGCATGGGCAGAGAGATTTAACATTGGGGTACAGTCACCTTTCAGAGTGACTTTTCAAAGATTTGATTTTTCTTAAATTGTGTGTATGTGTGGGTCCAGGATATATGCATGTAGATACAGGTGCCCGGAGGGACCGGAGATGTTGGTGCTAGCTTCCTCTGGACCTGAAGGCTGTGAGCTGCCTGACAAGCACCCTAGGAACTGAGTTCAGGTCCTCTGTAAGAGCACCACAGGCTTTTAGCCACTAAACCAACCCTTCAGTTCCTAGACTGACTTTCAACAATCCAAATACTTTGTTGCCTTTGAGTCCCCTTTTAAGACAACCACTGCATGGATTAATTGTATACTGTGTCCCAGATATCTTTCTAAATACTTCCATTACATTTATTAGAGGGGCAGCATGTCCTGTCATGTGTGTAGAGGTTGCGGGGGTGGGGGATAGAATCTATCTAGGACCTGGGGATAGAACTCAGATAATCCAGCGTGGTGGCAAGTGCCCTTAACACTGCGACATCTCATGGGCCCCATAGCAGACAGCTCTTTAAATGCACCTGTATGCATCTATTATGGACACAGTTAGTGTCCAGCAAGACGGTTGAAGCACAAGCTTTCTTGGGGATCCAGCCTTTCCTTTCCTCTCACTGTCCAGCCCAGCAAATGCTTGTCCCATTTCCTCGGTGGACAGCAAGTACAGAGAGCACAATTCCGCAGCCAGAGAAGGAAGTCTGAATGACAGGATCACAGCTCTGGGAACGTAGACCTGCTCTCCTGGCTGCAGGTCTCTCACCCTCACATGAAATGCTTAAAGAAAAGCTCTTAAAGGAATATGGACACATTCATAAACGTTCAGTCGTTATTGCAGTTTTCCTTTCCAAAACGGAGGGAGTTGCTGGCTGTGAATACAAATGATTCTGGCCACTACAGAGTAGCCAGAATTCCCACTGTAATAAATTATAGATTATTTGTTAATAAAATGTTATTTTTTCAAAAATAAATTGGATTAATACAAACAATCCATAGTTTATAATTGAGTGGGGAAGTTTAGTATGTTTATTTGAGAAGTTAATTTTGAGTTCCACTTACCCAAAAAGATTTCCACTATTCAGAACCCCAGGTCATGCTCTAATTCCTTCCTTTTCCACCTCTGCTGAGGCAGAGATAAATCAGAAAGACTGGGAAAGTCAGAACAGACCACAGGCATTTCACACAGGAAGACCTGCAAATGGCCAGCCAGCACCGGTGGAGACAGGTCTGGACGCTACACTCCAGCACTTTTGTGTTAGAGGCTAGAACAGAGGGGGCATCTCCTCTGTCTCTCTCCTCTCTCTCCCCTCCCCCCCTCTCTCTGTGTTTGTTTGTGTGTGTGATGTAGAAGTCAGAGAGAGAACAACCTTGCATGTGGGTTTCTTCCCTCAGATTCAGGGATAAAGGTGCTTTAAGCCTCATGATCCAGTTAGTTACCAGAACCCACGTGATGAACACAGAGAGCACCAAAGCACAACAGTTGTCCTCTGACCTCTATACACAACAGCCGGGGGGTCAGGAGAAGCAGGATTCATGAAAAGCATTAACAAGAATTCATGGGGATGGTTATTGTAACCCTAACGCCGCAAAAAAAGAAGAAACTACTCTGAGGGAAATCGGGAGCTGGCAGAGGAGACAATCTTCAAGGAAGCTGCTCGACGATAGTGTGGATCGTAGTGTCCTCCCGGACAAGGACGACGCTAACAGAAGCCTGGGAATAAGAACAGTCAAATAGGACCCAGAGAAACTGCATCCCTTCAATTCTTCAAGTTACACAGAAGAAAATAATGCAAACCAGAATGGAGAGCTGCAAAGTTAAAGGCTTACGTTGAACACTGTTCTCCATCCACCCAAATGTTTCCTAAGCTCGGTCTGTCTGCTTCTGCTGCTTGCCTGTTCAGCTCTGCTTGAAAAGCGCTAGCACCCCCTGGTGTCAGCATCTCAGAACAATCCCAATAGTCCTGAAGGCTTTTCTCAATTCTTTTTAAGTTTCAAAGATACATAAAATGTGAAAGAATGCTACAATAAATACTATTTTTCCATTTTCCTCCTGACGTGTTTGCGTTTGCATATGCTAAAAATTTACAAGTAGATAACAGACACTAAAATGGCTTGCGTATTAATTATGGAGTAACCAATCACTTTCTAATTAGAGTTAAGACAAGCTAAGAAGAAGGAAATGCATGCCTGGTCATCTTAAATCTGATAAAGATTTAAAATAGCTGGGAGTTCATACGCTCAGGGAGGGATGGAAACACTACTACTGTTTTGCTAATGGACTTAGGATCAAACCACCCTCTAAATATGAACCCTTTTTTACCCACAGGTAGTGGGGCTTTCAGTCCTCATCAGAGAAGCTGTCGTGGGTGTGGATGACAGATAACACAGAAACTCACAATTAGTCAGAACACAGAGAATAAGTGTCTGCGGACTGCTCAGCCACTAACGGACATCTATTAAAAACCGTTTGTAAGTGCAAACTCGGGATCTAGTAAAATGTACTCCTTTGTGCTTGCGGGTGTGTCTCAGAGGTCTCTCTCAGTCTAGAAAGATTCTCATTACATCATGGAGTTCTGACGGCACGACCATTTTTAAGGTAAGTAACTTTGTAAAATGTCCCATTTTCTGGATTTGTTTAGTCACCACGCAGTAATTAATCTGAGAAGCTTTGGCAAGAACCCTCTATGAGTGATTTTTTAAATTCTTACTGGTGCACTCAGGAAAGTAATGCCAGCCTGTTCTACAGGGGTGCTGGCTGCTATTTGGTCATCTGCCTGAGGCGGTGACCTCAAAACTTGTAAACTACTGTCATAAGAAGTGTTCTACTTAAAGAGCCAAACATCTTCTTTTATAACACATTTTTACCAAGATTTTAACGTGTGTTGATGCTTCTTACTTGAGTCAGTTGTGACACCGGGAATTGCAAGACAATAGTTTTCTGTGACTGGCATTCCTTTAAGATGTATGATTTAACAGAAGAGATCAAACAGAAAAGGCAGCTGTGGTACTGACTTTAGCAGAGTTTTGCAGGGTACTCTAAACATCCTGACTAAAATCTGTTCTCTTGACAAAAAAAAAAAAGTATTAGAACTTAGTATATAGTGTGTAATTGCACCAGTACTAAAATCTTGAGATTATTTTATGTGTACTGTAAAGCAAAGCAAAGAAATACATTCTTCAATTTATTTTTTGAATACAGGAACAGGGAAGTTTATTAAACCTTGTGAGATGCGATTAACTATCAATATCTGTGTGAGTGATTTTTTCTCTCTAAAACCATAGTATTAATTTTTTTATGTCCTTAATAGTGAATGTTTAATTATGATGTGATCAGATTCATCTGTTTTGAGCCAGGTATGGTGGCACATGCCTTTAATCCCAGCACTCAGGAGGCAAAGGCAGGTGAATCTCTATGAGTTCAAGGCCAGCCTGGTTCACAAAGCAAGTTCCAGGGCAGCCAGGACTGTTACAGAGAAACCTTGTCTCAAAAAAAAAAAAAAATCCGTTTTAATGACAATTACTTTTCCATATACTGCCCAAAAAGTTTTTGCGTACCCCTAAAGACAATTTAAATATTTTTAGACCTTCATAGGTTTACTTTGTATAAGACTATGATTGGTCTCAATTTGTGCATATGATTGCGAGAGGTCCTAAGGTTTTTTGTGAGCATTCAGTAATTACAAAACTATTAGTTGAAAACTGGCCTCTGATTGCTTTGGAGAGCTGGAGAGATTGCTCAGTGGATTGGAGCGTACACTGACTTTGCAGAGGATCCAATCAAATTCAATTTCCTGCGCCCATGTCAGGCAGCTGGACAGCCTGGTGCTAAGGGGGTCTTCCTCCAAGGAGCAGGAACACTTGGGAGCAATCTCTACCAGCAAGCTGGATTCTGGCTGAGAGAAGGATTGGAGTGGCCAAAAGGCTGTGCCCAGACTTTGATTGGCAGGCTGTAAGCAAATGAGGTAGAAAACAATGATCAATCAGTGGCTCCATGGAGAGCCCACCAAAGTCAAGAGGGCTCTCATCAGGGCTATGCTCCATCTCCTCCCCCCACCCACCTTGCTGATGTGGCAGAGGCAGGGAAATGGAAGCAAGACCAGGAGGACACACCCCATGGGTTTGACTCTGTTCCCTGCTGGTTCTGATCACAGCCAGGATTTTTGGTTTGTGTTCAAAGTCCCTAACTACTGGCTAAAATCACAGTCAGGGCCTCTATCATCTTGCTTTTTTAAATATATAAATAAGTTGTTCGATTTAATTTTTTTTGATCTTCCTGTCTTTTATTTACACTTTTCAGATTAAACTTTTAGTGGTCATGTAGCTAGTACAATGTATATCTAATTTACATCTGCTTCTCAATCTATGGAGCTAGTCATCCCCGTTTTTCCATTAAACACAATAACTATGATTTTAAGACATGCATATGGCACAGTGGGGACACCAGCTTCATTCCTTTCAAAAACAAAGTAATTAGATAGTTATCTATAAGAGAAAATAATCACCAAAGGGCTCAAGAGTCCAATTAAGAAGTGCAGCAACAGAGGAGAACAAAAGGCAGGAAAAGGACAGTGAATAAACTGCTGGGACTCCTGTCATAGGACATCTGGTGAAGAACAGAGGAAAAGGAGGGTATTGGTATCAGCCCACAACACCACATTCCCCAGTGGCCTGTTCTACAGCAGAAAATGGCAATTTTCATCCCTGAGATGACCAAAGACCTTGTTACCAAGAGTGCCACAAAGAAGTAGGCACTGACACACACAATGCAGAGAAGCAACACTCATACCCCTGAAACTGACACTTTACCCAGTTCTGTGAGCATCCTACGTACACCCCTGCTGCAGACACAAGAGCTGCTACTGCTACAGGCAAGTCCTCTCTGGGCCATACAACTGTCCCAGCTCTGAGTGTGCACACTCTGTGAACACCCAGATCTCACACACCAGAGTCACTGCCACAGCAGGGTAGCCTGCACCTGTGCCTAGGACACTGTCTCTGTGTATCTGTGCTCCAGACTCTCAGGCCGATGGCCACACTGAATGCTCCAGGAGATCAGACAAGCACCCACTTGAGCACTAGAGCTGGTCTGTGTGCACTGTGCTTCAGTGACTGGTTCTACCATGTTTCTATGAGCACATGCTCCTTGCATGGCATTACCAGTTCAGCAATAAGCGAGCCTGTCTTCCAGACACTGGTACTACCTCCTCCCTCTGCAGCTCAGATACGCATGTCCGTGCTCCAAACCTTGCTTGGCTCTGTGCCACTACATAAGAACCACTCATCAGACACTGGCACAATCACTGCCAATAAGCTGGACCCAGCACCAAAAGAGGCACCTCCAATCATGACTTCCCCTATTGGAGAAAGAAAAATCAGAAGAATTCCAATGACCTATCAAGGGCCCCAAAGTCCCTGCTATCATGGACATCGTTGGAGATGTCTTGGGAACCCATGCAACCTTCATCAATCTCAAGGGACAGAGTTGGGTAGAGACTATGGTACTGGTCCTTCACGAGAACCAAAGCTGCCACCTTCCATCTTGCCAACATCTTCACACTTCTTTCCATGGAGCTATTGGGTTTGAGGTGTCTGCTCAGATCTCTATGTAAAAAAGCGGCACCTTGGTTATAACAGGAATACAAACAATATATCAAAAATGCAATATATCAGTTGTGTCTCGGTGATAAAATGCCTTGCCTAAAAGAAAGCTGGGAGGAAAGGGTTTGCCTCCCTTACAGTTGCAGTCCATCATGAAGGGAGTCAGGCTAAGAATTCAAGGCAGGAACCTGGTGGCAGGAACTGAAGCAAGCCCATGGAAGAATTCTGATTACTGACTTTCTCAGTTTGCTTTCTTATACACCCAGGGATATATACCTGCCCAGGGATGGCATTGCCCACAGTGTGTTGGGCCCTTCCATATCAGTCACTAAGAAAATGCCCCACACAGGCTTGCAACACGCTGACCTGATGGAAGCATTTCCTCAATAGAGATTCCCTCATCTCAGATGATTCTAGTGTGTGCCAAATTAACAAAAAAACTAACAACAGAATAGGCAAAATAAACTATTACAAATGCTGATAAGAATATAGAACCAGAGCTCGTTCATGGCTGACATTTGAGACTGCACAGCCACTTTGGAAAACATCTGGACAGTTCCTTCTGAAAACAGGACCCAGCAATCCCAATCCCAGTTATATTTCTGAGAGAAATGAAAATGAAAACTCATAAACCAAGGTCCGTACACAAACACTTGTAGCTTTATGAATAGTCTCTAAAAACTGAACAGCATCCTTCAGCCAAAAGATAAACAAAACACATTCAGAACACAAAATACTATTCAATAAAAAGGAACAGAATTGATATGTATGTCTAGATGGATTAATCTTAAATGCATTTTGATAGACAAAAGAGCCAGACAGGCTGAGAAAACTAGTGTGGTTTCTGACTCCATACATATGATATCCTGGAAAATATGAGACTACAAAGATGGGAAACAAGTCAGTGGCTGCTGGAGGATTGAGGATGGGAAAGCATCTGATTACTAAGTGACAAGAAAGGGAGCGTGATATGACTGAACTGTGTGGCTTATGCATTTGCAAAAGCCACCAAACTGTGTGACATGGAGGAAAACTTACTATGGGCCAGTATTTAGAATTCAATCAGTATTTTGGAGAATTTGAAGATACAACACAGATATAATGAAAGACTCCAACTGGATTATAGATACATAACTTCACTACACCACCCTCAGCAGAAACAGGGTGAAGTAAGCAACTGCAGAAAACAGTGTTTTAATGGGAATCTAGAAGGCTAAGACAAGAAAAGCAATCACAAAAAAAAAAAATACCTTCCTTGCTGTTTCTCAGAGGAGTACATGCTGGCAATTTCAAAACTACTTTACATATATATTAGAGTTAAACAAGTGAATACATTGTAGGTGACAGGAACTTTGTATCTCACTGTCAGAGAAGCAAGCAATGAGAGTGCAGAATAAATCTTGTATTAGCCAGAAATATGAGTATGAAATTTTGTTTAATACGTCGATGACCAAATGAAATAAATATGTCTAGATGTATGAGCAATGAAGAATTAGTTTAGGAGGACTATTACTCAAACCTTTCTTATTCCAAAAGACCCGTTCCTGGCTGGCCTTTGGTTGGCTCCTGCAGTATTTTGTTGAAACGATGTGTGCAATCAAGATCATCTGTGCTATCAGTGTGATTTGTGCAAAACGCTTTCCTTTCATAGATGTGGGATTTTAGAAACCACTTTCTCTGGGAGTATACAAGATTGACTCCCAATCAGAACTCTGAATTTCTAGGCTCAGGCAAACTTCCGCAGTAGACAACACCATGGATATTACTGGGTAGTCATGGTACATTGCTGGAGCAATCACCTCTGCATTCTGTGGCCAACTACTGGGCCAAGTTTCCCACTAAACTGCTCCAGGTTTCATTTCAAGATGATTTTTCTCTTTGCTTATTTTGCTTTCTATTCATGAGAATGGTGATTTTGAATCTCGGTACTCTTGGGAATGCCCAACACACATGAAGTATACACTGTTTACTACATCTACCTTTAGCTCTTTTGCACTGCCCATTGAAAGCCTCTAGAAGCATGCCTGGTAGCACCAGATCTTTGTTAAGATTATATCATTGTATTTGTAAGTGCAAACTATTTGACCATGGGGCTGGGAAGAGAACATACAAGACGAGTTGGTGTAGGTGTATAAACTCAGAAATGAGGGGAAGAAGAGACAAAGGGAGAGACAAAGGAAAGAAGGGAGGGAGGAGGGAGAAAGGGGGAAACGGAGAGACCAAGACCTTATCCTGTGGCCAAAGTGAACACGATAAAGTATCATGCTGTTGGCATGCACACCACAGGATAAAATAAATACCCTGGAGTACATACTGATCCAAATTAATAAAGGTAACTTGTGAGCAAATCTTTAACAAGAATTTCAAAGATCAGCAAGATAGCTCAGAAGGTAAAGGCACTTGCCAGCAGACCTGAGGCATGAGTTGGATCCTAAGGACCCACATAGCAGAAGGGGAGAGAGGACTCCTTCAAGTTCTCTACTGACCTCCACATGTGTACCTGTGATACACTCCTTACACACCAAAATAAATAAATATAACAATTTTAAAGACTTCCAAGTAAAAAATGAAGAAAGGACAATAGGAATGCAATACCACTCCTCAAAAACACAATAACAATTCAACAGATGAACAGTCACTAAGAAACAGGACTGGATATATACCTCAACATATTTGTTATTAATCTTGGTGTTTCTGCAATATACCCACACATTATTTGGTGCTCATTCCAGTAAGAGGTGGATTTTAATTTCTCTTCCTCAATACCTATTAGACTTGGTGGTTTTGTTTCTAATAAACAAATCATGGAAAGGGAAAATGCCAGAGAATCATGAATGGTATTACATTAACCAAGGCTTCAAGGTTAACATCCCAAACGAATGCCACACTGATGCCATTGATCCCTGAAATTACAAGAGCACATCACCGCTGTGGTGCTCTTGCTTCCTGACTGGAAACGGCAGTCTTAGGTGTTGCTTCTCAGGCATCGTACACCTGGATTTGTTTTGCTTTCCTTTTCACTTTGTTTGGTTAGTTTTGTTTTTTAACTTTCTCTTTATTTATCCTTTGTGTCTTTCACATCATGAATCTCGATCCCATTCATTTCCACATCCCTTCCTATCCGCTCTCTGTCCTTGCAACCTCTGTCCCCAAATAAAATAAAATTTAAATGAATAAAGAAAATAAGGATTTTCGTCATGGAAACTGTACTGTGACACAGTGAGTCACACAACCCTTTTATCCATATTACGTGCAAGTGTTCATTGCAAAGAGTGATTGGTCTGGTTCACAGCCTCTGGTTTCTGATACACCACTGATGCTGGGCCCTCACTGGGACTCCTCTTGGTTACCCTGCTGTTGCCCTGTGTTGTGGAGATCCTGCAGTTTTAGGTCTGCAGGACTGGCCCCTGTAGATCACAGATGGGGTGGATGTTGGGGTGAGCCAACACATAACCCTGGTTCTGGGTCTGGGAAGCTGCAGAGTTGGTCAGTCCACTAGTTAGTTCTCCCTTGTCCACACCACTGGGGTGAACTCTCCTGCATTGCCCTGGTGAGTTCACCCCTTGCAGTAATGACCAAGGGGCATGGCCAGTTCTCCTGTTTTCATGTCCTCAGGGTCAACTTTCCCTCACATGTTGCCCTGGTAAGGTACAGGGGTCACTCCTCCCGAGTACTGCAGCTGGCAAGAGGCAGGGATAGCTTTCCCGTTCTTATGACCTCCGGGCCAGCTCTCCCACCAACCTCAGGCATGCCAATGCCGCCATATGGCAGATGAGGGACAGAGCCACATCTCTCATGCCCATGTTCTTGGGGCCCGCGTTACCTGCACCCCTGTAAACAGGGTCTGTCGTGCTTTGCTGTGCTACCCGGATGAAGTGCAGGGACCACTTTCTCCAGAGTGGCAGTTGGAAAAAAGAGGGTGAGCTCCCTCCCCAGCTGGGAGTTATAGGGGAGAGGGGATAGAACATCTTTCTCTCCATCCCATCACCACACTGGGGACAAGCCATGGTGCTGGGCAGGACCATGCTTCCTCGTCACAAAGGGATCACAGAAGTGTTGGGAGAGCTCCTTGTTGGTGGAGAGGTGTTGTTGGAGGGGAAGTGTTGTTGGAGGGGAAGTGTTGTTGGAGGGCAGATGTTGTTGGAGTCCTCTCGTGGGCCAGACAAGAAAGCCTGGGCTGCATTAGGTTGAGATCCTCCAGCCTCAGCTGTGTGGCATGGGGTGGAGCTGTTGTTGTTGTTGTTGTTTTTGTTGTTGTTGTTGTTGTTGTTGTTGGTGGTGGTGGTGGTGGTGGTGGTGGTGGTGGTGGTAGTTTGTAAGATAGGGTCTCTTGTAGGTCTGGGTCTCTCTTCAAGCAGGCTAGGACTGACTAATAAGCAAGCCCCAGAGATCTACTTGACTGTCTTCCCACTACTTGATTACAGGTGTCTAATACATATGGATTTATTTATGTGGGTTCTGAAACTCAAACTGAATCATCTCTCTAGCAAAATTTTTTTAAAGCTTTTTTATTAAAAATAATTTTTCATAGAGCATATTCTGGTCACATTTTCCCTCCCTGGTCTCTTCTTAGATTCTCTCCACCTCCCCACCCATCCAACTCCACACTTTCTCTCTCTCCCTAGAAAACTAACAGGCCAATAAAAACAAACAAGTCATAAGAAAACAAAGCAAACAAACATAGGATTAAGAAAAGGAAGCACATACACAGACATACACACATGTACAAACATAAAACCCTTAAAAACAAGATCAGAAACCATAATAGACAAGTAAAAGACAAGTAAAAAAATTTAAAGTCCAAAAAAAGCCATATGAGACAAAACATCTCCAAAAATATCATGGAGTTTGTTTTGTGCTGGCCATCTACTGCTGGGCCTGGGGCCTCCCTAAGGGTAGTTTGTACACTCAGCCAGGCTCCCTGCAGAAAACTAAGTTTCCTCTGGGAGTGGTTGACAGAAATAGCTTTGGGGTTGGAGATGGGCGCTTGTGTCCACTTCCTCTCCCAGCACTGGGCCCTCATCTGCTTAGCCCCATGCATGCTACAACACTCTCTGAGTTCATATGTGCACCAGCCTTCTTGTGTCTGGAAGGCACTACTTCCCCACTACCAAATGCAAAATGTCAAACTTTTCAACAGCACGCTTCTCTTACTTCCTACCTTTTGTTTATTATACATACCTCATTTGCATATTCAGCACCTTGCTCTAGAGCAGTGCTTCTCAGCCTTCCAGATGCTGTGATCCTTTAACGCAGGTTTTCTGGTTGTGGTGACCCCAACCAAAAACTATTTTCTTGCTACTTCACAGATGCAGTTTTGCTACTGTTATGAGTCATACCATAAATGTCTAATATGCAGGACATCTGATACACAGGCTGAGAACCTCTGTTCTACAATATGGTGCAATGTGTTATAATGTTAGCTTTAACCAATCATGTCTTAAAGAAATCACGAAAAAATAAAATCTCTCCTCTTTACCTATTACTTGTTCTTCCAGAAGTTTCTCATCTTCCCAGGACATTTCAATTTCCATCTGGTTCTGGCATTAGCAATTTATAACTTTTATCATTGTACTCACAAAAATAGCAACTAAAACTGATTTTATGTATAGTTTTAATTGGTTCATGTTTCTGGTTACAAATTCAATTAAATATGCTAAAAATTATAGATTGTACTGAAAAGTACAATACACTCAGCAAGACCTGGTGGCGCACGCCTTTAATCCCAGCACTCTGGAGGCAGAGGCAGGCAGATCTCTGTAAATTTGAAGCCAGCCTGGTCTACATTCTAAGTGCCCCAGGATAGCTATAGCCAGGTAGTGAGACCCTGTCTCAAAACAAACAAACAAAAACTTTGAACTGGTGTGGTGGTGTACACCTTTATCACTGCACTGGGGAAGCTGAGGCAAGTGGACCTCTGTGAGTTCAAGGTCAGCCTGGTTTACAGAGTGAGTTCTAATGACAGTCAGGGCTACACCAAGAAATCCTGTCTCAAAAAATCAAAACCAAAACAAACAATAAAAGTTTAATACACTCAGTTTTGAAGAGAATGCATCTGTATGTATATGGGGGGGGGGGCTGGGAAAGAAATACAGTGCAGGTGTGTGCGGGTGTGCCTCTGTGTGTGTGTGTGTGTGTGTGTGTGTGTGTGTGTGTGTTTAGACTACAGGACAATTATGAGTGTCATTATTCTCTATCATCCACCTTGTCTTGAAGCAGTCTCTCACTATGCTCACACTCACCACGTCCCCTGCACTGGTTACATGACCTCACACGGTTTCCCATGTGTGCATGTGAGTGCCATAAAGTGATGTGGCCATGAAGGGGCACTCACCAGAGCTGCTGCTTGGAATTTCAGCCTCCAGAACTGCTGAAATCCCTTCCCATTCAAAGTTACCACTGTTGTAATGAAAAGCTGATTACGGCCCCGATAAAGAACTAATCTGACCACCCGAAGTTGAACCTGCTGTGACGAGAACCATGTCTGTTGTTCAGATGTCCGAGTCTGCTCGGCTTCTTTCTGCACGGTCTTCTCCTTTCCCTCGGCTGCTGCATGCATTTCATACTTCTCTGTTAAACTCCACTTTTTATTTAACTTTAGAAAAAAACATTTTTGCTTGCAATCAAAGAGTCCCAACCTATCTACTTGAGTTGAAGTCATATATCTTATAAATGTAATTAAGAATTAGACATGCCCATCAAAATTCCAGAAAAATTCTTCAAAGACCTTGAAAGAACGGTACTCAACTTCATTTGGAAAAGCCAAAGGATAGCCAAAAACCCCAGGATAGCCAAAGCATCCTGAATAATAAAAAAAATTCTGGAGGCTTCACAATCCCTGATTTCAAACTCTGCTACAGAGCTATAGTACTGAAAACAGCCTGGTATTGGCATAAGAACAGACAGGAGGACCAATGGAACCAAATAGACGACCCCGATATCAATCCATACATCTTCAAACACCTGATCTTTGATAAAGAAGCAAAAAATATCAAATGGAAAAAAGAAAAAAAAAAAGTTAACAAGTGGTGCTGGCATAACTGGATATCAATATGTAGAAGAATGAAAATAGACCCATATCTACCACCATGCACAAAACTCAAGTCCAAATGGATCAAAGACCTCAACATAAAGCCAGCCACACTGAACCTTATAGAAGAGAAAGTGGAAGTACACTTGAACGCATTGGCACAGGGAACCACTTCCTAAATAGAACCCCAGCAGCACAGACACTGAGAGAAACAATTAAAAAATGGGACCTCCTAAAACTGAAAAGTTTCTGTAAAGCAAATGACACAGTCAACAAGACAAAACAACAGCCTGTGAAATGGGAAAAGATCTTCACTAACCCCACATCAGACCGAGGTCTGATCTTCAAAATATATACAAAGAACTCAAGAAATTGGACACCTAAAGATCACATAATCCAATAAAAAAAAATGGAGTACAGACCTAAACAGAGATATCTCAACAGAGGAATCTAAAATGGCTGAAAGACACTTAAGGAAATGGTCTACATCCTTAGTCATCAGAGAAATGCAAATCAAAACAACTCTGGAGATTCCATCTTACATCTCTAAGAATGGCCAAGATCAAAAACACTGTTGACAACTTATGCTGGAGAAGTTGTGGGGAAAGGAAACACTTCTGCATTGCTGGTGGGAATGCAAGCTGGTACAACCCTTTTGGATGTCACTGTGGCGATTTCTCAGAAAATTGGGAAACATTTTTTGAGACCTCAAAACCTCAAGACCCAGTAATACCACGTTTGAGAATATATCCAAAGGATGCTCAATCGTGCCACAAGGACATGTGCTCAACTATGTTCACAGAAGCTTTGTTTGTCATAGCCAGAACCTGGAAACAACCTAAATGCCCCTCGACTGAAGACTGGATAAGGAAAATGTGGTAAATTTACACAGTGGAGTACTACACAGCAGAAAAAAATAACAACACCTTGAATTTTGCAGGAAAATGGATGGAGCTACAAAACATTATTTTGAGTGAGGTAACACAGACACAGAAAGACAATTATCACATGTACTCACTCAGAAGTGGTTTTTAAACATAAAGCAAAGAAAGCCACAATTCCAGAGAACTTAGACAACAATGCAGGCACTAAGAGAGACTTACATAGATATAATCTTCATGGGTAGTAGAAAGTAGAACAAGACAAGATCTCCTGAGTAAATTGGGAGCATGAGGACCTTGGGGGAGGATTGAAAGGGGAGCAGAAAGACAGGGAGGGGATCAGAGAAAAATATAGAGCTCAATAAATATCAATAAATAAAAAAAGGGAGCCAGAAGATATCCCCAGAACTGGAGTTAACAGACATTATGAGCCTCCATGTGGGTGTTGGAAACTGACTGTGGGTCCCCAGAAAAACAGCAGAAGGCAGAGCTGGAGAAGTGACCCAGGCCCTTTGAAGCCCAGAGGTCATGCATGGCTCCCAGATTAAGCACTGAACGTTTTAGAATGCTGATTTTGATTTTGTTTTGATTCTGTCTATAACCTGGGTCTTTCCTCTTGGGGTAAGAACATAATTATTTTGATTTTACAGGAGCCCACAGATGAGAAACTTTGAACTTCTACAGAGACTTAAAGAGTTTTTAGAGAAACAGCAGACATTTTAGAGATATTTGGAACTTGAAAGGGACTTTGGGTAAAAAGATTGAATTTTTAAAGCATTTGAAATTTTAGAGACTGTGGGACCCTTTAAAATTACTTATCCTTCATATTGTGGTATTAGCGTGCCACCTTGGGACAAGTGAAAGGAAATGATCTAGTAGGGTAGTGATGCATCTGTGTGTCATGTTGACAGGGGTTAACTATGCTTGCTAATTTTATGTCAACTTGACAGAAGCTAAAATCATTTTGAAAAAGGGAACTCTCAACTGAGATTGGCCTGTAGGCAAGCAACCCAGTGGTGCATTTTTTTGATTAATGATTGATGTGGGAGGGCCCAGATAAGTGTATATGGTTCCCCCCCCACACACACACACACAGGCTGGTGATACTGAGTACCATAAGAAAATAGGTTGATCAAGCCATGACAAGGAAGACAGTAAACAGCACTCCTTCGCGACCTCTGCATTAGTCCCTGCGTCCAGGCTCCTGACCTGACTTCCCAGGATGTTGGTCTACAAGCTGTAGGCTGAAATGAACCCTGTCCTCTCCAAGTTGCTTTGGATCATACTGTTTCACAATAGAAGTACTACGACAACTGAGCCTACTTATTCAAAGATAATGCATCCACTCTCAGAGCTATAACCATAACGCCCTCACACGCATGCTAACGATTCACCAATGGAGATCTCAATTTCAGAGATTCTATCATCCACAGAATTTTCAACCCTCTTGCCCCCAAAGTGAACTCAATTCTCCTTGAAACTTGCTTCTTCTGAATTTTCCATCTCTGTGGATGGTATACTAATGCCATAAAACAATGTGTCATCATTTAATTCTTTATACCCTGTGCCTCTCCATCTTGACCCCCAACATTCAATTATGACATTCATTCTCTTTTTCCCTTATAACTCTCTCGATTCTGTCTCTTCACAGTCACAACTTTGTTCACTAAAATAAACTTTATTTGATTTATAATTAATTTCCTACTTCTAATAGTTTTCTCCCCATAAAGGTATCTTTCAACGTTGTCTTTTTAAATTAAAAAAAAATTATAATTTTATCAACTGTATTGTTTTAGTGTTGACTGCCCTTAGAACAAAGTAGAGATTCACCCATCTCTTCACAGTACATACTAAGCCATTTGCAGTACAAGATAAAACCATGAAGGAAAAAAAAGATAAAACCATGATTTCACCCTTTGGGCTCCTGAACTCCCATTGCATTTGGTTTAATGCATTTTCCAAACCCCTCTGCATTAACTTTTTATTGTTGTAGCCAAAATACCTGACAAAAGCAACCTAATGGAAGAAGCACTTATTTTGTCTCATGGTCTGGCCCCATGTGCTTGGTCAGAACATCACGGCCAGGGAGTATGTGTCAAAAGCATCTTTTCTCCATTAAAGACAGGAAGCAGAGAGAAGACAAAAAATGTCAGGGACCTCCTTCGTCCAGCCAGGTCCCCTCTTCTAAGTTTCCAGAAATCTCCCAAAATTGTGCTCTCAGCTGGGGAATCGGGCCCTCAGTCTATCATCTTTTGGGAGGAATTGAATATTCAAACTTTAAAAGCGTCTTACTACTAGCTCCTACCCAAACTTCAAATCTCAAATTATATTGTCACCTCCACAGAAGCTATGGCTATTCTTTTCGATCTGTGATGTTCCCAGACAAGCCACCAGTCACACACAGCTTCAAGTGCACCTGAATGTGGCTCCTTGAAACTTAGATATTAAGTGAAAATCACACACCAGATTGTAAAGACTCAATAATAATAATAATGAAGAGGAAGAAGAAGAAAAGAAGAAGAGGACGAGGACGAGGAGGAGGAAGAGGAAGAGGAAGAAGAGGAAGAGGAAGAGGAAGAAGAAGAAGAAGAAGAAGAAGAAGAAGAAGAAGAAGAAGAAGAAGAAGAAGAAGAAGAAGGTGGTAAGAAGGTGGTAGTGGTGTACAATCCCTTAGTAATAATTTTATATTGGTTACATATGAAAGAATATTTGGACACATTTATTAGGTTAAACTAAACATATTAATGCAATGTTAATTCCAGCTTTTTAAAAACCTTTCAACAACCTATCTGTAGGAAACTCAAAATTACTGCAGACTGCCTTATATTCTACCTGGCCAACACCTAGGCTAAACAAGGAGGAACTCTCTTTGCCATGTCCTACAGTTGCTTGTGGTAGTTATTTTTGAAAATCACTACTGGCAGACTACAAGCATCTTATGAACAAGGGGATGCCTCTACCTGGAAATTCCAGAAGGGTGCTAAAATAAATATTCAATAAGCATGTAAATAATAAATTAATTAAATACTCAGTCCTCACTATTTGGGGATTCCACAGTTGTGGATTTGCATATACCCACAAAAGAAAACTCAGTAGTAACCTCCTAAACAATACATGTGCTTTCTAGGCCATCTGTGAACGCACAGAGATTTGGTCTGTCCACATTTTCCTAGCCGAGGTCAAATACAGCAGTATTCTCTTTTATGGTTTCAACTATCAAACTGTACATAAGTCTTCTTTATGCTCTATTTACTACTTATTTTGGAACTTTGTTTCTGTTTTGCATTGTATGACTTCTGCTTAAAATGCCCCCCGAAAGATCGTGTCGAAAATTTCTCTAGTGTTCCTATGCTCAAGATTGGGTTGCGCCAAATAGAGGCAGCAGGAGTGTGGATAAAATACCAGGTTTGAATTATAGTGCTCTTAGCCAAACGCGCAATATTAACCATACATATGAAATCAGATGTCTTCGATAGAAATAAATGTGACAGAATCTCTCCTTATCAGTGAAAATGTGACTCCAAGAACCGACAAGGAACCAAATGCTCTTAAGTCTCCTAGAGACAAGTGCTCAGAAGGTGCTACTTCCAAAGAGACTTCGGAAGGCACTGTTTGGGTTAAATTAAACAGTCATTTGATTCTACATACAAATCTTATGTGGATATGTGAATATGGGGGTAGACAAAGCAATAATTCCAGCTTTGATTCTCTGACTGACTTACAAGCTACATGATTCGGGGCAAACTGCATCATTTTCCCTGCCTTTGTCCATTATTCAAAACGCAGATAATAGAGTAACTGCTCATGGCTGCCAAGGTCTGGCTGGGTATGCGGTGGGGTGGGAGACAGAGCTGAAGACATAAGGCACAGGAAATTTCGGAATGAGGAAAATATTCTCATTATTATGATGGTGATTATATAATTGACTTTCTTTTTCAAAACCCGTAGAATTAAAAGTACACTTTAGTTTACAAAAATTCTAACTTCAATCTTAGTTTTAAAAAACATTAGTAGTCAAGTTTAAGCAACGGAGATGAAACAATACACTCCTATATAACTCTTACTTAAATATTAGCAGAAACAATAATAATACGGAAAAGTTAGGCAGCCTAAGAAAACGCAGAGGGAACTCAACAGCCTTGGATTCTGATTTGGTTCTTTCACATATTAACAGGAGGCACAGTTTACTTTATGGAATTCAAGTGCTTATTGCGTCCAGAAACACAAGTGAAATACGTTCTGCATATATGTATACAAAAATATAAGACTGGATTTACTTACAAGACAGCAATGCCAAGTCACTGAAGAATGCACTGGGTTCCGGAGTGAGAGGTGATCTGCCTAGATTCTCTTCAAGGAAAGAGAAATGCAGCTATGACGAAACTGAGAGAGAAGCGCCCCTCTGAAGAATGTTTTTAATCCTTAACAACAAACAGCAGCAAAATAAATAAATAAATAAACCTCTAGGGCACATCAGTACCAGGAAGAGATCGTGGGGCAGAACAGACAAGCTCTGGGCTCATGGTTGGTACACATCCTGAGGAATTTTCCACCCCTGGGAACACTGTTGACTCTGGCCAGGAGGCACCAGCACCTCACCACAGGGTGTCTGTAGTCCTCTGCCAGCCTACAATGCGGAGTCATGAAATAACACACCACGGCTGGCATTCTTCTTCGAGCTCCAAGCATGGACTCCAACCCCAAGGAGGTCTGCAAGCTGTACCAGAGGCTGAATCAAAGTTCCTTCCAGCGCCACTTGGGACACTTGGAAAATCCGTAGGACTTGAGAGTTGTGAAGATCATTGTGTGACAGCATCCAGGCACCTGCGTGCCAGGGCTAATGGCTATCCCCAAGGTCAGCTGGGCCCCTAACCGAAGATGAGGATGCAGCTGCGCAGGTAACACAGCGAAGCTTCAAGCAGTCGACTGCAGCCACCTCTGCACGCCGGAAGTGCACTAATCCGCAGCACGTGGGGTTGCCAGGGCGCGCTTCACGTGACTAGGCGGGGACTCGGGAAGCCTCGAGCCAATGGGCGATCCGGGGGCGGGGCCGAGTCCGCGCCCGGGCCTATCCCGGAAGTGTGGATGATGATGGGCCGGGCCGTGACGGGGCGGACCGGGGCGGGGAGCCGGGTGTGGGAAGCGTGGCAGCCCCGCCCCGTCTCCTGGACCAGCCGTGGCCTCCAGAGCCGCCGCTGCGGCAGGGACCGGCGGAAGCAGCGAAGGCGTGCTGTGAGGGCCTGAAGGTGAAGATCTGGGGTCAGGCCGGCGGGGCGGGTGCTTCAGCCAACGTTGGTGGGGTCCGGGCGAGGGGAGGAGCCGAGAGGCATGGAAAGCTGACTGCGGGCGAGCGCGGGACCGCCGGGCACAGGCCCTTCGCCGCTGGGCCGAGACCGGGATGCCAGGGCGGCGCCGCTGCGGGTGCTAAGCGCGCCGAGGGCTAGGTGCTGCCATCCCGGTGCTCCTGTCCCAGCCTTCCCTGGACTTGCGGCCTGGCTGACGCCCGGTCAGCGGGGATGGGCTGGAAGGTTGTGGGCACTTCTTGAGGCGGGGTGGTGAGGATCGGACCTGCTGGCCCAGGGCTGGCATCGCCTTCACTCCCCGGCGAGCTCCTCTGCAGCTTCCTTCCCCACCTTCCACCAAGGGATGAAAAAGTTTTTAGAGGCCTGAATGGCAAAATATCCACCACTCAGAGTGGGTGTCCTATAAATGCAAAAATAACGGGACACTGATGCTCTGCTTGTTACCTGCCCCCAGAATGAGACTTGGCCCTGCCTGCATGCCCGTTATTAAAAAGCAAACAAACTTTTTGCATAGTTCCCTCAGAAAAACCACACATTTCCCCAGCCTACCATGGCAGACGAAATTGACTTCACTACTGGAGATGCAGGGGCTTCCAGCACTTACCCTATGCAGTGCTCAGCTCTGCGCAAAAACGGCTTCGTGGTGCTCAAAGGACGACCATGCAAAATCGTGGAGATGTCAACTTCCAAGACTGGGAAGCATGGTCATGCCAAGGTAAGCCCTTCCAGGTCGTTCTTTGGCTTCAGCGAGATGATTCGTGTTCCATTCTACATCATGAGGCTTCTGTATTTAAAAGAACTGTTTATTTGTCCCTCGGTCTCTGAATGATCGGCTATTTCTCGGAATGCTCTCCTTAACTGGGTCCTTAGAATGTTTTATTAGCTGGCAACTAAAAGTTTCCTGAATCTGGTGATCTAAAACATCTCATTTACAGTTGAAACCAACCTGTTCTTAAAACTCTAAGAGACCTGATCTTCATTTTCTGTGGGCTCTTGTAATTGAAGTGTTGAGTTTTGATACCATGAAACTGCCCGCTGTTTGCTGAATCTCAGTTATGACCACTGCTACTTTTTTTTTTTAAAGAAAATAAGATGACCTTGGAATGAGGTAAAAGAACCCATTCCGATCAGTGTTGGGATTGTGCCCCCATGTAAGTAGCTGCTTACTGACAGATCAAACGTGTTTCCCGTCCCCCTATGTTAGGTACACCTTGTTGGAATTGATATTTTCACTGGCAAAAAATATGAAGATATTTGTCCTTCAACTCACAACATGGATGTTCCAAATATTAAGAGAAATGATTATCAAGTAAGTAGTGATTTCCTTACTAATGTTGGTTCAGATGTCTTAGTAGGAGTTTGACAAGATTTGAGAGTAGCTTTATAGGGTCTTTTCCTCACCAGTTAGTAGACTCCATTTAGTTTACAGACTAGAGAAATAGTGTTCTGTTTGGTTCTTTTTAAAATTTGTGCTTTTTTAAAATTTTGAAATAGGGCATCATATATCCTAGGCTGGCCTTGAACTCACTTTCATCCAAGGATGACCTTCGGTTTCTGATCTTTTTGCCTCTACCTTTGAGGGCTGGGATTACAGGTTACACCTGGTTATGCTGTGCTAGGGCTCACACCCAGGGCCTTCTGCATGCTCTAGGCCAGCATGCTGTACCTCTAACCTCTACTGCATTGTGACAGCACTGGGGACCAGTGAGATGGCTTAGTCAGTCAGAGCGCTCGCTGTCAAGCCTGGCCCCTGAGCTCAGTTCCAGAAGGACACAATAGATTCCTGTGTCCTCTGACTGCCACACATGAGCCGCAAAACACATGTGCCACACACATACTTTTACTAAATAAACGAATGTAGTATTTAAAATGCAGTATTCAGACCAAGGGTATCAGAAAGTCAAATATTTGGGGCTGGAGAGATGGCTCAGCGGTTAAAAGCACTGACTGCTCTTCCAGAGGTCCTGAGTTCAATTCCCAGCAACCACATGGTGGCTCACAACCACCTATAATGAGATCTGGTGCCCTCTTCTGGCCTACAGGCAGGATACTTGACTGACTGAATGAATGAATGAATACATAAATAATAAATAAATAAATCTTTAAAAAAAAAAAAGAAAGTCAAATATTTGGTAAAATTACTATTCTCTCTGCTGTAAATGATTTCAGGTTTAGATAACTCCTTCCTAAGATTTCCAACACTGGAATTCATATTCCCACTAACCAAGTTTTTACATAATTCAAAATCTGGTATCCTTAAGTAGGAAAGAAACTTGAAACCCATAAATATAAAGTTCCTGGCCACTGAGAACAAAGGAGAAAATAAAAAACTATGTAACTGACTTATGTATACCCACTAACTGTGACCTTTTATTAACATATATTTTATAATATTTAATATATATACATGTGCATGCACACACACACATATGTATATGATCTTAAAGCTTTAGTTCCAATTACACCTGGAGATAGGTCATGTTTAATGATGGCATTTTGTGGTTTGTTGTGTTAATGTTAACCAACCTTCTGGAATGCAGACTCTCTGATTGATCATAGCTATAGAAGTTTTTGTACCAAATACAACATAAAATAAACTTTCCGTCCTAAGTGTAAGCTTTATCTTAACCTTAAGCTGGTCTCTGCACTGCATCATGCATCCATTCAGTGGCTTCTTTCGATGCTAGCCATATGTGTACTTATTTTTCTAGTCTTAATTTGGTTTTATATTTCCACTATGCTGCTTATGAGTATTTTATATATTGAGTCTGAACAATTTAAAATATTTTGATAGTGATATCAAACACCAAAGCAAGCAGTGTTTTGAGTCAGGCAGATCTAGGTTTGAATCTTTCTAGCTAGATGTGTGTGTTTCTCTAACCTCTGCCTTTCAGTCTACGAACCAAGGCTGACTGAGAAAGTATATGCCCATGAGCAGCTGTGAGCACCAAGTATTTTTGTTTGTGTCACATTTTCTATATCAAATTCTACCTAATCATTTCATTGTTCTTGATCACTGAACTTAGATGTGCTACGTACGTAGTAGGCACTCAGTAAACACTCGCTAAATGAATATGTATTTATTCAGTGGTGTATAAGATTGACATGTCAAATTAAGGCTAAGTATGGAATTAATTTTGCCAAGATGGATTTTTCTCATCCTGTCTTGTAAGTGCTCTGAGGGCTCAGAATCCTCCGTGTTCAGTGGTTTCCCTGTGCTCCTGCCTGTCAATGCTTCATCAAGCCAACACTAGCAATTCGCATGATTGCTCTGGTCAAATTAACGAATCATTGAAGCTTAAAACTGAACGTAAAAGGACTAATTTGGTATGGATTTTATTTGGGTGTTCAGTAAGGTCCAAGCATACCCTTCACCTCATGTGCAGAAATTAAGCAGACAGTTCCTACTAACAATGCCAAGCCATATAGTAGCCTAGCACAAAAGGGAAAATTAGTGACTGTGGCCCTGTCTCCATTACAAAATTTTCGTTTGTTTATCATAAAGTTTTTATGTTCTCGTTTTTCATTTTCTTTGAAATGTTCTGTGGTTGAGGTGTTGGGCTGCCTTCTCAAGCTTGTACCCAAGAGGCACTGCTTGGCCCGGCCTTAGTATGCTGTCAACATGACAGAGTGGACAGCGGAGGATGGCGCCAATCAAGTGGATCTAGGTCTCTGCTTTGGCACTTATTACTGCGCGGCCTTGGTGGGCAAGTCACTCAATCTCTCTTGTCTCTTTTTCCTCATAAAATTGGGATGTGAATAACAAACTTCTTAAGAGACTGTTTCAAGGCTTAGTGAGCGCTCAGGACCGTGCCTGGCAGAGGAGGTTAGCAATCAGTCAGGACCATGCCTGGCATAGGAGGTCAGCGATCACTCAGGACCATGCCTGGCATAGGAGGTTAGCGAGCTCTCGGGACCATGCCTGGCATAGGAGGTTAGCGAGCACTCAGGACCATGCCTGGCAACTTCCCTGTTATAAAATTGGCATGGAATGTTTATTTCTAGGCATTCAGTTAGGAACTCAGTTCTGTGAGCTTTCTAGTATGTTTACTATGCTCTGGGGTCTTCACTCCTCTACCCAAGTGCCTTGGTGAAATCCCTGCTTCTCTTATTATCTGGCTACATTCAGCTCCTTTGTATCTGCTGAATTCAGTATTTTGAGTGCCAGTAGGCTGCTAGAATTATGACTTTTAAATTCAATTTGCATTTATATAACCTAGTGTTTGTGTGTGCCATGCCTCCACACTTGTGGAGGTCAGAGGACAATTTTCAGGAGTTGGTTCTCTCCATTGATCATGTGGGTCCTACGGATGTAAGGACTTGTAGTCCTGGGCCACCTCACAGCCTCCATATTGAAATTAAAATATTAGTAATAAAGAAAATAGTGATGCTATGATTTCCCTGTGCTTTAAAATCTTTTTTTTAATTTTAATCAGTTCTATGAATGCCTTGTATTCTTCATGGAAGCATTCTTTCTCAGAGAATGAGAATGAGAGCCCAGTATTTTAGGGAGAAGGGACAGATATAGTGCTACAGGATTGTTAAAAGACAATAGTGAAAAGAGCCACATTAGGTTGCTAAGTCAGTGAGTTCTCGTACAGGAAAAATAGCAGCATGTATTATATTGTAACTGGTAAAACAGTACTCTAGGCCCACAAAGTATCTCCCAGTGAGTACTATAAACGAGTCTTCAAGATCAGTTCCACAGGCAAGCTGTTGATAGAGGTGCGGGTTCATGAACCACTGACCTCTTAGGACAGCATCTCCTCGTCTCGTTACTTTGCCTATAAGTGAGACCATCTGAGGTGCCGCAGCAGAGAGGAGGTGTACTATTAGCAGAAGCACTGCAGGCAGGAAAAGCAAGTCCATGTGTAGACTGGTTCTACTGCAAGAAGTACAGCTTGCTGTTTCTGCAGTGTTACTAGGTACTAGCTGTTCCCACTGGGGAAAGATGTCAGATCAGGGACCCTGCTTCAGTCCTACCTGTGGGGCTCAGTTAGCCTCAGGGAGAGAAAGCCTGTGTCATTAAGCCTGTTGAGCAAGTGTTAAGGCAGCAATAACAAGAAGTTGAATGTCTTTCACTAGGAGAACATTTAGAGAGTCTGTGCATGTACCCTAGACCTCATTGACAGTTCTAGCTTGCTCTTCCCGTGTCCTTGACTCCTAACACAACTGTTTGACTCTTTGCCCATAGTCAGTAGAAATCATTACAGTCTAAGTCTCCCCACCCTACCATTTGTCACAGCCTTTCTGCTGGCTCCTCATACCGTTCGTGGTCACTAGAAATCATTCTAATCATGTTTTTACAGTCAGCTAGTCAGAAGAATTCCCCACCAAGCCATCGGTATAGGTTCCTGGGGGAGAAGTGGTCAGTGTGAGAGAGAGTGCTTTCTGAATCTGAGCCACTTCTCAAGCTCTTGGTACCTTAGGACCCTCTCACGTCATCGTGTCCATGCTCCTTCACTGATGGCGTCCTGTCACTGTGCACACCCACGGGATGCCTTGCTGGGTCAGAGCACACCCCAGTTGATGATCATCTTACTTATTTATCATCTTACCATAATAATGTTTAAGAATTCACTCTACCCAGGACCAGCAGCTTCTGGGAGTAACTGAAGAAGGGAGAGAAGGCTGAAGTTGAAAGGAAGTAAGTCTCACCTTGCACAGTGACAGCTGAGAGAAGGCTGAAGTTGAAAGGAAGTAAGTCTCACCTTGCACAGCGACAGCTGCTTGTGAAACAGAATGTGAAGCCCAGCCCAGCAACTGGGACTAAGAACGCATAGTGGCGATCTTCCCTGCTATCTGTGTATATTAGTAATACAAACACAGGCAGACACAAAACCACCCTTCCCATAACCCCCTTTCTATGCTCTTTCTCATTCTGAGCGCATCATTGACCGGACCCGTAGTCACCCTTCAGATTAGCTCATCCTTTCCCAGCCCACTGTGCTCCCTCCAGCATTCAGTAGTTTCCGTGCTCTCTCTCTCTGCCTGTGCACCGTTTACTTTAGTTTATTATCTCTCCCGTGTGTGCTCTCTCTCTGCCTGTGCACTGTCCACTTTATTATCTCTCGCTTGTGTGCACTCCTGCCGTGGTAGTAGTGGCTCTCTTCTTCCACCGTGTGCATTCCAGGAGTAGGACTCGCATCTCCAGGCTTCTGCAGCAATGCTTTCCTGCTGAGCTGTCTCACTGGCCGTGTTTGACTTTTCTAAGTGTCGTAGCCCACATATACATCACCTGGGTTTGATATTCATCAGTATATGACAGTCCTGCTCTATCTGCACCCTGCTCTTTTGAAAAACGTTTTATTTATTCTTTGGTAATTTCATACATGAATGCAATGCAGTTAGATAATATGTAGATATCCTCCTCTACTAACACCGGGGCCTGCCCCTCCCACAGTTCTTCCCAACTTCACATCTTCTCTCTCTTTACAGTATAGCCCAGTTGGTTCAATAAGTGCTGTCATAAGCACATGGTATAGGGCATCATCCATAGGAGTGAGGGAAACCAACTAGGGGCTGCTGTGCTGAACTCACAGATCTATGTGCCTCTGCTTTTAGGGTGCTAGGATCAAGGGGTTAAGGCACCACCACACCCAGCACAATCTTGCTTTTTCTGTAATGTTATTAGATATATATGAAGCATTAATCTAATCATCTTAATCAGTAAAAATCAGGAGTCAGATATTGGGGTAAAAACCTGGAAGATCAAAGAACCCGGAGCAGCTGCCAGTTGCTTCCTACCTGTCTCATTCCTAAACCCAAAAAGGCTGAGATCCTCTCTACACCCCCACTGTATCACTTTCTGTCTCCGACTCCTGAGGGCTGGGATTAAAGGCATGAGCCAGGAGTGCTGGGATTAAAGGTGTATACCACCACATTCTGGCTTCTGTGGTTAACTAGTGGGTAGTGCCACCCTCTGATCTCCAGGCAAGCTTTATTTGTCAGAACACAAACAAAATACCACACAACACATATATATCATCATTCCATTAATTTAAAGGAAACAATGTAATGATCCAGTATTCCACTTTTTCTTTGAAAACCAGACTGCTTCTGTGGAAATTCTTAATCACTTGTTTTGCTTTTATCTTGAGGACTAAGGCACTCAGCTCCAGAGTACATTCTCATGCATGTGTGTATAAGTACACAAGGAAGCCAGTATAAATACATACATACTTCACTCTGCCTTTCAGTATCAGGGATTTTAATATTTTAAAAGCATTTCTGTGTGTGTATGTATGTATATGGATGTACATGAGCATACATATGTATGCATATGTATACACAGAGCCACAAACACACACATACCATGATGGAATGTCGGGGTCAGGAAAACTTGAGGGATTTGGTTCTCCTTCTACTACGTAGTACTCAAATTACCAGGCATGCCAACAGGTTTCTCCACCCACTGAGCCATCTCACTCACTCCCATTATTAGTTTTGAAATGTCCTCTTCTGAATGCATTGAAGATAATCAGTAAATGGACCTTTACTGTGAACTCAGGCAACAACATATTTGAGTTTCTGTGTGATATCTTCTCTTCCACATTAATTTACAAGTTGTTTTGTTACCAGTCAAAGCAAGCTTAGTCATGCTAATTCCTGGATCCCTTTGGACTGTGCCGAACTCATGGCCTTGATGGTTCCTCATACTCTAATGAGCACGTGTCCACCTCCCACTCTGACATGAAGTCACCTGTTTTCCCAAGTAGCCCTTGATCATTTTAGTAAGACCTTTCGGTAAAGAGAAGATGCCACATTACAGTGCCAGTAAATCCCACATGCTAGTCAGGAGTCGGGACACCAACTGCATGTATTGCATGTGTGCTCATCCTAAACCTTCGGGAAAAGATTCCACAAAAATATACTTAAGATTTAGCAGTAACACCATTGGCTGTTTCCTTCTTTTTTTGAGAGAAAGCTATATTTAGGCTATAAAGATCTTGCAGAAGCCACCCTAGTAACCAGGTGGTCAGGGCTCCCGGCACCATTAGTGTGCTAGGTACATTTGGCTCCTGGTGTGATTGGTACTCCAAGGACACATCATTTAGACAGTTTCTTTCAAAAATACATTACATGAACTACAGGGTAACAAGGCAGACCGAGACTGGGTGACAGTCTATTAATGAAGTCAGTGTCAATGTCTTGAAAGACAGGATATTACAGCTGCTCCACATTTCAAGAAACAAAACCCACACGACAGCAGAAAACTGCAGGGTGTTACTCGGGCACAGTAAGTCGCTATCAGAGTATTGGGCAACTGGCACGTTTGAAGATGGGTCATCGATTAGTTTGAAAAACTTACATAAGAGTGTGTCCTTGTTTTGGGGGCAAACACATTGAAGAATTTATATCTGAAAAGGCATGATCTGTGAAACTTAAGTCTCAAATGATTCAGCAAAGGAAGAATATATAGCAATGTATTGTGTACACTGTAGTCTGTGTACACATATATAAAGGGATATACGTAGATAATGAAGTGCTAACAAGGGATGATCCCGCTTAAAAGATGTGTGCTTTTTAATTAATTTTCTCAGTGTTCACATTTATTTGGCTTCATTACATGCTTATATTACACTTACACATTTTTGTCTTGAAATACTTCATGTATTTCACCTCAGTTCATTTAATGAATTCTGAATCTTAAAAAAATTGGCATTTGTAAATAATTACCAGGATCCCGGTGTTATTATCTGCCTCCTGTTCTCAGTCACTGAAGTGTGGCATTCCACCTCAGGAACTGCTAAAGGCAGCAAGTTCTGCCTTACACAAGCACCTGCTCTCAGACATTTACACACTGTGTGTGAACCTCACACCCTCAGATATTTACACAATGTGCGTGTACCTGGCATCCTCAGACATTAATATACTGTGCGTGTACCTGTCGCTCCTTGTTCTTCACTGTTCCCAGCTAGTTATGAGACATTTCAGTGACAAAAGTTCATTGTTGCAGACTATTTGTACACTGTGAAGAAGTGTTACTGTGATTGGTGTAATAAAAAGCTGAACGGCCGATAGCTAGGCAGGAGAGTATAGATGGGACTTCCAGGGAGAGAGAGAACTCTGAGAAGAAGAGAGGCAGCAGACACCAAAAGACATGAAACAGGTCGGAGATACTATACAGAGAAGAGGTAGTCCAGTCACATGGTAGAAGGTAGATTAATAGAAGCAGGTTTGTTTGAGTTATAAGAGCTAGTTGAGGAAAAGCCTAAGCTGGGGCCAAGGTCATATTAATACTAAGTGTCTGTGTGGTTGTTTACGGTCTGGTGGTCTTGACAAGAAAGTATTGTTACAGTTTCTAGTATTCACAGTGTAGAATCAAGGCTTGAGTCTCCTGTGCATTGCAGACCTGTTAAGTGGTGCTCATGCAGCATTTGGATACTCCTTCTATTTATTATGTCGGCTTATACATCGTAGCTCTGGTTACAGATGTCAGGGCTCAAGTTCCACTGTGTGTGTGTGTGTGTGTGTGTGTGTGTGTGTGTGTGTGTGTGTGTGTGTCCTTAGCAGTTAGGACAGATGCTGCTGCTCTGAAGGCCCCAAGTTCAGTTCCCACTCTCACAACTGCCTGCAGCTCCGTCTCCTAGGAATCCTAGCAGCTCTGGCCTCTTTAAGCTCCTGCACAGCCGGGCGATGGTGGCGCACGCCTTTAGTCCCAGCACTTGGGAGGCAGAGGCAGGCGGATCTCTGTGAGTTCGAGACCAGCCTGGTCTACAAGAGCTAGTTCCAGGACAGGCTCCAAAACCACAGAGAAACCCTGTCTCGAAAAACCAAAAAAATAAAAAATAAATAAATAAAAAGCTCCTGCACAGATACAGACACAGATGCAAACATGCACAGCTACACACTATTAAAAGATAAATCTTTTTCAAAGCATTATATCAAAGCATATGTTTTTTTACAGATTAGGTCATGGCTAGGTTTGTTCCATTAATGCCGTAAGATAGGATAATATTAGGAGTCTGTTGCCATCCCTCCATGGAGGAAGAAACTTCTCCTTCAGTCACGCAGTGCCTGTAAGCAGCAGAGGCTCCTGTGAACAACCCTCACCCACATTTCCGTAAGCAACCCTGGTGAAACTTACCAGCTCACCAAGAAATAAGAAGACATGAAAATAGAAGAGGGGCTAGTTGAGATCAGCTGCAGTGGGGGGGTCAAGAGATGGTAACTGGTGGGAAAATAAGATCAAAATATAATATATAGAGATATAAAGATAGATAGCCAGATAGAATATATTGTATGATACATATATATGTATTTGTATATAGACATATATGTATGTAAATGTTTTTTTAAAAATCTGTTAACAGTGGTCTGAAGACCAAAAATTTCCACGTTAAGTTTGGTTATAATCAAATTGTAAAATGCATCATTTTAATAGTGAAAAACTAAACATAACCTTGATGTCCACTAACAGGAAATTTTTGCTTACAGTATGTTCACGTACATTTGTGATGGTTAGAGGAAAATTATTCTATATTTTATGATTTGGAAAGTTTCTAAAGCATATTATTTAAAAAACTTACATTTTCTTTCAGAACGGCTCTGTCCATATTGTGGCTGTGCAGAGGGCGGTGGGCTAGTATATGGGGAGTGAATCACACACTCTTTTGGGTTTGTTATAACGACTGCATTTTTCCTTTTTTTCTTTTCTTTATTTTCTTTCTTTTTGAAACAGGGTCTCACTATGTAGTTCTGGCTGGTCTGGAGCTTACAATGGAGACCAGGCTAGCCTCTGCCTCCCAAGTGCTAGGTAGGACTGAGGGCATGAGTCTTGTTAGAGTTTTTAAACGCCACAAGTCTGATGATGTATTGCTGTGTTCTCATCCAACCCAATGACTATTCGAGTTTAGCTGTGCAAACATTGCAACAAAGAGGATGCTATCTAATCGATATGCACCTATAATTTCTTCTAATAGCTCATATGCATTCAGGATGGTTACCTTTCCCTGCTAACAGAAACTGGTGAAGTCCGTGAGGATCTTAAGCTGCCAGAAGGTGAATTGGGCAAAGAAATAGAAGGAAAATACAATGCAGGTGAAGATGTGCAGGTAAGACTGATGGCAGACTCTCAAAACCATTCTCTAAAAACTGGCCCTAACAGGTTAGCGTAAGACTGTATGTGGAGACTTCAGCCTCCTCTGCTTTGCAGGGGGTCATTATCTGTGCATCTTGCTGTATGTTTTCTTCACCTTTAATAAAAGTATTTTCATCTGTTTACACACATACAACAATAATATATAAAATCAATTTCAACCCTGTGAACTATAACTTTAAAATACTGCTGAAATGTTGAAATGATCACCATCTGGTAATTTCTGTGGCACCCTTAAAGATCTGTTTACTACCAAAGGAAGCATCAAGTGTGGGAGGTGGGTTGTTTGTCTTATTTCTTCTGGCTTGACATGGAACTCCATACTTACTTTAGATCTGCCTATGAAGGGAGCACAGAGGGGAAAGGTGGACTTTGTGATAACTCAGAAGTGTAACATGGAGTAACTGTTGATGGAGTGTTTCCGTTTTCCCGGGAAGTTGTCCTGAGCTACCGTATGAGAAATTATAATCCTGAAAACTGTGCAGAAGGCAGCCTAGCTGCTTTGGATTACCCATTTACAAAGTCAACATAAATGTTGTTGACACGTATGCAGGATTTAGTGAACACAGTGCATCTTCTCTTTGCATTACCTCCCGAGTAACTCTTTGCTTGCCCTTTCCCCTTCTAGGTATCTGTCATGTGTGCCATGAGTGAAGAATATGCTGTGGCCATAAAGCCCTGCAAATAGACAGGATCTTCCACACAAGCGGGGCCGTTAGGTCTGGATCTAGTTGTCCCAAAGCTATAGCCTTCATAAGCAACCTCATGTTTTATTTTTGTTATGTTTCTATCATTTTGAAATTGTGCTGGCTTAGTTTTGCAGGCAGTTAGTAACTTTAAAAGAATATATCAAGGTGTATAATTTTATAAAGTGTCTTTCCTATAACATTCCTCTGGTTTCTAGTGTGTGACCATAAGAAACAGATACAGTAGCTTCAGTACATGTCACTTGTCTGACAAATCACTCCTGGAGTTAAGTGGTTGCCAAACCAGGGTTTTAAATCAACAATGTAGCATCTAGTGGAATGGAAATTTTATGCATTTAAGTTGAATTGTTCTTTGCTGATTTCAGACTTTATATCTAGAATTTACAGATTATAAAATGGAATTGTCAAAGCTCCAGCCCTGTGTGGCTGACACACTTCCTGAAACTAAACTCATCAAAAAATGGTGTTCTTTTGGTGGCCAGGTGTCCCATGTAGTGCCTGCATCATGGCCTCCTTTCCAGACTGGTGACAGACCTATGCCATAGTTTAGTCTGTTGTGGTAATAGGAACTGGAACTGCCGAGAGAATCTGAGCAAGTCAAACAGTGCTGAAGAAGACCCGGGACAGCGGCCAAGAAGGGGGCGAGACTGTGGGTTTTATTTAAGACCTCTGTGATCAGCATATGAAATAGAGTGAACTCTAGTTGTATTTTTGCTTTTGGCTATGTCCCCAGCCTGTGCCCTAGAAGGACTGGCCTTACAGGGACTCTGCACGACCTCCAGCCGTTTTTTGTGAGTGTTCATAATGTTGGTAAGCCAGCTCTTCCCACGAATTTTAAAGTAGATTTATTTTTGACATTAGTCTAAAATTAGGAATTAAGTTGTTTTTGAATTCTTGACTTGTAAATGTATGTACACTTTTCTAAAGTGGAATAGAGGTAAACCATGGAAGAATTATTTTAAGTGTCTGTATATATATATATATATATATATATATATATTCTCTTATGATTTCTGTTACAGATATAAAATCTAACTAGGAAAAGATTCTGTGAACTGGATTCTATTAATATGTTGTATGCGTGCCCTTCCATTTCTGTTTAGGCTTTTGGATTGTGTGCAGATTATGTCCGGAATCATAGACATAGTTCTGTGTTTTTGAAGAATTCTGAGACAATCACAGTCATCGCATTGAAGTACAGCCTGGAACAGACTCCTGTAACGCCCTGGCTATCAGGTCCCTTTCACCTTGCCTAGCCCCCAGAGTGCTGTGCTCCTGTCTAGAGCAGAGAGGTGCGACGGTGCAGCTGACCCAGTCAGCAGTTTAAATTGCCGTGGAAACGCGAGAGCCCACGATTTTAGTTGCTTAATTTGTATGCAGTTTTTTTTTTTGTTTTGTTTTGTTTTGTTTTTTCGAGACAGGGTTTCTCTGTGGCTTTGGAGCCTGTCCTGGAACTAGCTCTGTAGACCAGGCTGGTCTCGAACTCACAGAGATCCGCCTACCTCTGCCTCCCGAGTGCTGGGATTAAAGGCGTGCGCCACCACCGCCCGGCTTGTATGCAGTTTTAAATTGTGTCTTGACCTCCACAAACCAATCCAGAGAAGAAAGATACTATAAGAGAAGCGCCGGGAAGAGACTTGCAAAGCACAAGAAATATTGACGTTGTAGCCAGTGGACTTTAGTATGACCTTTTAGCGTTTGTCCATGCAAAGCACAATTAGCAATTCGACTGGATTCTTCTACAAGTATCTCCTTTAGATTTCTGGTGTTCTCATGTGTACCTTAGTTGAACTGATTGATGTGTTATCCACAGGAATTCCAAAAACTATCTCTGCTGTTTCACCACAGGAATTCCAAAAACTATCTCTGCTGTTTCCTGGTCATCATCTAGCCAATTAATAACCACATTGGTGTTTTGATTTCATATTACTTCAGGACTAGCATGCCCTTGTTCTTTGTAACTTATCAAACCTCACAGGAATCTGTTTTCCTTTGCAGTGGAAGGGTGAAGAGCAATATATCTCTAACTCCATACCTTGAATGGCAAAAGCTACTTAAGCCTAAGTATTTCCTTCTTTTTCTTTCTTTCTTTCTTTCTTTCTTTCTTTCTCTCTCTCACTCTCTCTCTCTCTTGCATTTTGTGAGTTTTGCTTTATTTTCTCAATGCCCACGTGAAATACAGCAAACATTTTACAGAGCCGTGTGTAACTTATCCCTGTTAGAAATACAATTCATTATCTCTAGATATAGACCAGTATTTCTCATGTTAAAGACCATACCATTTGGAGTTATGTTGGTTTTTTAATTTTTAAAGGCACATCACATCAGGTTCTGCCACCAGCACCCACCTTCCGTATTACAATAGTGTGGCCTAATCATCTATTGTGGATTGTTAATTCTCACATCCTTCAGAAACTTCTTTTTTCCTATAAATTTCCTTTTTGTCCATCACTATAAATTTTGTTTTGCATGTTGGAGACCTCAAGACGTAACATAAATTCCTAATTGTGTTGTAACTGAGGGCATTCTTTATTAAGTTCATTTGTACCAAACTTTGGCTGCTACAAAAAATGACTTAAGAGATCCTGACAGCAAGCAGGGGTTAAACCACAGTTTTCCAATCCTAGCCTCTGAATGTGGCAGTTTGAATTTTTTAAAGCATCACACAGATTATGCAGGCCAGCGTCCTTTAAGTTGTTGTTCTCAAGGTCTAGGCTCCACAGGTGTAGGTTGTTTGCAAGAACAGAAGCCAGATCCAGATAACTCACTCGTGAGAGCACAGCCCATCGACTCCAGCTCTTGAAGAGTGCTGAGCAGCTGCTGAAGGACATGACACAGAAATTGTATCCCACTGGACTCAGGCAGAGCAGTGGAGAGCATCTCACTACACAGGCTCTGGAGAGTACTCCATGGCTGTTTCAGGGCATCGCTGAGAAGTTCTGTCCCTCAAAGACTGATGATGGAACAGACTACAGGGCTGTAATAAAGGAAAAGTTTTGTATTATATGGGATAAGAACTCTTTGCTTGGAGAATCTGCAACTTCATATCAGGGAATTACTCAGAAAGACCAAAAGCTGTTGGAGAGTATGTTTGATAAGGATATCAACACTTACAAGATGTGACAAACAGTCATCCTTTATGGAGATGCTGGAGTTGGGAAGACAACATTGTTGAGAAGGCAATGTTAGAATGGGCAGATGGGAATCTCTTCAAGAAGTTTGCCTATGTTTTTTATCTCAGTGGGAGAGAAATTAGTCAAGCAAAGGAGAAAAGCTTTACAAGTTAATATCCAAGAACTGAAGTCCCCATTGGACAGATCCTGTCTGAGTGCAGAAATCTCCTTTTCGTGATGGATGGTTTTGATGAGCTGGACTTCTCATTTGAAGAGCCAGCATTTGCACTATGTAATGACTGGACCCAGGAGCACCCAGTGCCCTTTCTTCTTAGCAGTTTGCCGAGGAAAGTGATGCTTCCTGAGTCATTCTTGTTAGTAACAGATCCACAGCATGGAAGAGCCTGGTGCCCTTGTTACATAAAGCTCACTGTGTATAGCTGCCAGGACTGTCTGAGAATGCAAGGGTGGACTGCAATAAGACATGGGCTATAGATGCGATCTATTCAATAAGGAAGAATCCGCGACTTTTCCACAGGTGCCATGTCTGCTGGGTGGTCTGTACTTGTCTGAAGCAGCAAGTGGAGAAAGGTGGCGATATTGCAGTGACCTGCCAAACCACCACAGCTCTGTTCACATGCTATCTGCAGCTCATTTTCACGGCCAGATGGGCGCTCTGCTACTCTGCCCAATGAGACCCTACTGAGGAGTTGTGCCAGGCAGCTGCTGACGGTATTTGGACTATGAAGCATATACTCTACAAGAAAAATCTCAGAAATTACATCTCAGTCTTCACGGATGCTCAGTATTTCATTTTAAATACTATATGAAGTGTATATACTCCAACATGTAAGTATAGATTTTAAAGATACAGAACTGTTTATTTTCACATAACTCAGTAGTGTTTCTCTTAGAGCAAAGTATTTCGTTTAGTAAAGCTTTACAAATTATATTGAAGGGAGGCAGGTAACATATATTTCTAACACAAAACAGAAGTTCCTTCTTTTTGACAGCAGAGAAATGCTAACAGTTAGTTCCTAGTATGTGCTGTACTTTTTGTTTCTCAGGCACCATGTAGACGGAGACTCATTCGTGTCACAGCCAATTTGTGTCTGTACCCTTTTCTTTCTTTGTGCTGTGTAGACAGTACTAGCAGGTTGAATGTTTTTGTTCTAGAAGAGAGGCTTTATTTCTACTGTGAAGATTTTGTTACACTGGTGCAGTCATTTGCCGTCTGACCTGTCAGACCTTTGGGCTCTAACTTGGCCTTGGAATCCTTGATGCCCTGGGGCACTGCCAGTCACTTGAAGTGGTTACCAACCAAGCTCTTGACTCTGTTCCCCTTCATAGTACAGATTTCTATGCCAGTGCTTTATAGCAGAGACCAAAATTCTTGAGGCCAGAAGATACGGCGATACACATCGATATTTAAAAAATTTGGGGACACATGCTTTCCATTACCTCACCAGGTGACTGTGTGTACTCACACAGCTTTGTTCTTTTCTCAAAGTCCTTCCATCTACTGAAGTACTGTAGTCTGTAGTGCCTCAAAAGTTGATTTTTTAAGAAGTTTTCCAGAATTTGATTTTATACCTTTAAAGTTTCTCATGAAAATTGTTTCTATTGAGCTGGAATTTGAACGCTTTGTTCTCAGGGCTGTTAGTGCTAAGAGGTGCAGTGTCAATATTTTAAAGCTAGCTGCCTACAAAGAGACTGCAAGTTTCCCCAAGTCCTACGACTGTAGTGCATAGGAACACAAATTCTTGGTGTAACATATTTAAGCTATATGGTACATATTTAAGAAAGATGGGGGCATTAGTAGCAGCTGTACTGGGATCTTCCCAGTGGTCTTGCCTTGAAACCTTGTTCTTGGGGATGTTTCTGTTAGCATCTTTTTGGCACGAACCCCAGAGAGGGTTTTGGAGCCAGACATTGATGCAGTGGTTCTCAGACCCATTTAAGAACAGACAGGAAATCCCTAACTCTTCTGGGTATCTTAAAATGTTTACATACTGAATTCACATTTGCTATGAGAAAATATGGATCTCTAGTATAAAAGCAAAACTATCAAAGCATATTTCCATAAGCAGTATATTGTGCTGATATGAACCTTCAAATCTTCTAATGTTTAGGTATAATAAATATTTCATAGTTCTCAAGCCTTTTTCTGTTAGCATTCTGATGAGTAACAGGCAACAAGATTTTTTTAAAATCTATGGTAGAAAAATCTTAAAATTGAATCTGTTAACTTAAATCTATGAGATGTGTTCTCTGAATTGAAGAAACAGCATCATTTTTTGATTGTAGAGGGAACATTGGGAGTTAGCTATGGAGCAGAGATGTTCTGTAGAAACACATTTTGGAGTCACTATGTAATTTAATTTGTCCATTAACTAAATACCTGAACCCCAACATAACTACCTAGTGAGGTCAAGTGCCCAAAGAGAGTTGTAAACATTGGCTAATTTGTCTCCTTCATGTGGCGGGCACAACTTAGGGCAGTGCACACGAGACCATCACCTGCTAGAAATGTACTTATTGCCAAGCTTTCTATCACTACTGTTCATATCTTAAAACAGGTCTGAACCTATTTATAGCAAAAAGGGAGATTCTTTTATTTATATGAAGTTCTTGGAAGCCATTTCTTAATGTTGGTAGGATTTGGTTCATCTTAGTTTGAAACTGTACTTGTAAAACACTGGATACTAACCTATTCAGTAGTGACTGAAGAGTCTGCTAGAAATCATGGCTGTGCTCATAGGCGATTCTTTATCATGGTTAGTCTAATACAGGTAAGCACTCTTTGTTACTATGAAGTATACATCAAATTACTCATTCTAAACCATGATTAAAAAATGACTAGTTATATATTATCATGTACTTTACCCTCTTCCCCAGAAGAAAATAATATTGTCAGATTCATTGGCACTTTGTTAGTAATGTACTTTTTTTGGTCTGAAATATAGGCTATTTCTTGAATTTACTTGCAAGTATTTTGGTTAAAACTGTAAAATTACAAGATCTGGATATTATAATTATGTGTTTTCCATTTTAAAAATGAGTAAACTTTGAATGTTAAATATCCAGCTATACTAAAATATGCTTTAAAATGCAGAATCTTATTAATGATAACATTTTGTTACCATAAAATTTCTGTTAACTTCATGTTATATCAAATGAAAATAAACTTAAGCGTGCACAATTCTTATATGTGTACATTCAAATATTTTATACTATAAAATTGTGCTCACTGTGTAGAGAACTTCTGAAAGAAAGCCTTCCATTTTATCTCATGTACTAGATCCTTTCTTAATCTCTAACTTTGAACTCCAGGCTAGATATGAACTTGTCTTCCTTTTAAGTTCTGGAATTCTTTGCTAGCCAGGCATGGTGATGCACCAGAAGTTGCTGCAGGAGGATAATTCGGAGTTCAAAGCCAACCTGGGCTATGTAGCGAGACCCTGACTTACATCTGTAGATTTGATACCGCGGTTGCAATCATGAATGCACAGCTGTGGCCACTGCACTGAGCCCATACCGACCTGGCCCAGCTGTCAGTCAGGCACAAGTGCTCCCAGGGCACTTGCCTGCTGAACTAACCATAGTTCCCAGCAGAGGACAAATAATTCTCTCTACTCTTGTACCCACTGCTGAGCCCACAGGTTCCACCTCCAAGCTCTAACCCCATAGGCACTGTGATGGCCTGGTTAAACTCAGTAAAAACACACAAATAAGAGGAGGGGCTGTAGGGCCATAGGACAAGCGTGAGAATGGTCAGTATGTATTACATTTATGTATCAACTCATCAGATAATTTTATTACAAATATGTGTAAACCTAAAATGATGGTTTTGTTTGGTTTGGCTTTTGCTTTCTGTTTGAGTTTTATTTTGTTTTATTTGATATGGTATCTCCTGGTGTATCCCAAATTAACTTGAATTTTGGATCGTTCCACTTCCAGCCTCTGAGTGCTGGGCTCATACTAGCCCCACACGTGACCATTCATGTCTTAAGCATGTAAGATAGTTACTAGTATAGTTCAATGGAAAATAGAAAATATCCTGCCCTCATCCTTCCACAGATATTGTGTGTCAGAGAGGTTAATGGTCCATTCGCCCCTGGTGTCCCTTCCCTGCCAGCTGGGATTGCTAAGTGGGGTGATGAGTCCTTGAAGTGAACTCTTCATCCTTCCAGTTCTCACTCTGTGTGGACCATGTGACCAGGCTGACTGTAAGTAGCTCAGTGCTCTCTCTCGTTCATGTGCTTTCTCTGAGACTACGAGCCATGCTGGGTTACCACATCGGTTATCACTTTATATATATGATCACTATTACTAATAACTTTAACCTTCCAGATGTACAAACCAGAATTAGACAGTAACCGAAATAATCCAGTTAGACTTCTGCCCTCTGTCCCCAAACTTTATAGTTGTTACTTCTAGATACCAAGATCCCCGTTTTCCAGAAGTACATGTCAGAGGGGGATAATGGAGAGGGTTGACTATAGCTTCCATACCACAGAGGGGGAAAATGGAGAGGGTTGACTATAGCTTCCATACCACAGAGGGGGAAAATGGAGAGGGTTGACTATAGCTTCCATATCACAGAGGGGGATAATGGAGAGGGTTGACTATAGCTTCCATACCACAGAGGGGGATAATGGAGAGGGTTGACTATAGCTTACATATCACAGAGGGGGATAATGGAGAGGGTTGACTATAGCTTCCATACCACAGAGGGAGATAATGGAGAGGGTTGACTATAGCTTCCATACCACAGAGGGGGATAATGGAGAGGGTTGACTATAGCTTCCATATCACAGAGGGGGATAATGGAGAGGGTTGACTATAGCTTACATATCACAGAGGGGGATAATGGAGAGGGTTGACTATAGCTTACATATCACAGCCTTAGTATCTCTCTGCTCCCTGTTGGACATCCAAATGGGGAACCCCTTGTAGAATCACCATTTAATTTTCCTGGGAAATTAAACATCTATTTCCATAACACATTCAGCAGATTTTTCTAACTATAATGAACAGGTGTGTGTTGTCTCAGAAGGCTAACTAGCAAGGTGTTATCTGCCTCTTAGGAGTTCTTTCAAAGTGTAATCAAAATAATATTCTGACCACACCCAGAGATGATTCCCAATACTCAAGTGACTTGTGTCCTGAGTTTAGGAGAGCCCAGAAGGCTTGGTAAGCTCAGTTACTGTTAGATCCCAACACATTCTCAGAGAAAGGATGGGCATATGTTTAATTAATATTCATAGAGATCAGTCTTTTTGTTTTCAATTATGTGCATACTTTAAATTATGGGTGCTACATTTTCACTAATATATAGGCACACACCCATCACTAGCATCCTGAATTAGAGAAATACCTTTCCTTCAAAAACATATGGGGCCGGGCGGTGGTGGTGCACGCCTTTAATCCCAGCACTCGGGAGGCAGAGGCAGGCGGATCTCTGTGAGTTTGAGACCAGCCTGGTCTACAAGAGCTAGTAGGACAGGCTCCAAAGCCACAGAGAAACCCTGTCTCAAAAAAAACACAAAACAAAAAAAAAACATATGGGACCTCCACATACAAAATTACTAATATTGAGATATTAAGAAGACAAAATGAGGGGACTGGAGAGATGGCTCAGTGGTTAAGAGCATTGCCTGCTCTTACAAAGGTCCTGAGTTCAATTCCCAGCAACCACATGGTGGCTCACAACCATCTGTAATGAGGTCTGGTGCCCTCCTCTGGCTTGTAGACATACACACAGACAGAATATTGTATTCATAATAAATAAATATTTTTAAAAAAAGACAAAATGACAAGGTTCTATGGAGATTTTAAAATTAAGTGTACTAGGAGGGCTATCACTGTAACCCCAGTGCTACTGAGTCTAAGGCAAGAGGATGGGGGATAGAAGGCCAGCCTGGGCTACAGATTCTTGTCTCTCACATGCAGCTTGCATTAAGAAACCAATTCCAAGTAAAATTTAAAGCAAAAATGGAAAAACAAAAGAAGTTCCTACCTGGAAAATTTGAAACCTAATATACAATAAAAAGTCTGTAAAGAGTTTCTCAAGGATAATAAAGCATTATATTTCAGAATCTCTAATAAAGTAGCACCAGAAAAATTCATGGCATTAATGTCTGTATTGGTAAAAATGGAAGTGTGAACATGAGTGAGTTTAGTCCTGAGCCAAACAGCAGTCATCAAACCAGAAGGAAATAACAGAGACCAAAGCAGGAATAAGGGAGAGAGAGAAGTCCAAGTAAACTTCTAGTTTAAGAAGAAAAGACAAGGGGCCATGCTGGTCTACATAGCAAGTTCCAGGCCAGCCATGACTACATGAAACAAACAACAGATAAAGACAGCGGAGGGACGATGTGACAGCTCAGCAGAGAAAGGCCCTTGCCACCAAGCCTAATGACCTCAGCTGGACCCCAAGACCCACACAGTGAAGGAGTCGACCCATAAGTTGTCCTCTGTGTATCTTGGCATGTATGTACAATTTCATAGATCACAGTACAGAAATATGAAGCGAGTAAATGTGGTTTTACAAATTGGCGTCTAGCAAATAGATGGGATTTTAAGAATAAGCAGATTACAGAGGCACAGAGATCATCTGTTCTGCGTGCTACTGCACAATCCTTGGTACTGTCAGTGGGGCCGAGACCATTCAAAAGGACCCTCCAGAAGAAGGTGCACCTTCTGCTCTAAGAAACGTCATCTGATGCACAAGCCCAGGACACACAGCAGCAGAAAGAGGATGCATTAATATAGATGGGTCATAATGAAGGCTCTGTTCGGAGCTCTCCCACCTATATTCATTGCAGTATTTCATGAAGCAAATACATATACACACGTACAGGTGTTTATTAGATTGCTTATACATATTTATAAGCACTTTATCTTTCCAGCACAGACAGTAGTGTGGCCTTCAGGTTTTCTACTGACCAACAAGAAAGACCATGTTTTTGCAGATGTACACTGGTTTACATATTTTTTTACCATGAAAAGTAATGAGTGTTGTAAGTATTCTCTTCCCCACTGTTGAGAACTTCTGCTTTACCATATATATCAAGCATACACAACATACATGTCTGGGAACTCTCAGTTCACATACCTAACCACAGAACACTGCAGTTGCAATTTAAGTACCAAATGTTTCAATTTCATAGAAAAGTTCTCCTTTATTTTCCTTCAAATTCATCATCTCTGCTCTGGTGTCTGTGCTTCCATGCAAACTGTAATTGGTCTGTTGAGAAAGCAGGCAATGAGCATAGGAAGCTGTTGCTTGAGATCACAGTAGTCGGTAGCTCTGGCAAACTGGCTTTACTGGACTGGACTTTCAATCCATGAACACTGACTTTATTTTTTATTTTATTGATTCTTTGTGGATTTCACTTCATACATCCGATCCCACTTATGTCCCTGTCCCCTTGAATCCACCCTCTGCCCTTGCAGCCTTCTCCCAAAAATAAAACCAAATTAAAAGAATTTTTAAAAAAATCTTTATTTAAATCTATTTATTATGTGTGTAGTCTTCTGTCTGCATGTATCCCTGTGGGCCAGAAGAGGGCACCAGACCTCATTACAGATGGCTGTGAGCCACCATGTGGTTGCTGGGAATTGAACTCAGGGCCCCTGGAAGAGCAGCCAATGCTCTTAACCTCTGAGCCATCTCTCCAGTCCAAGAAAAAAAATTTTTTAAATCCTGTGGAAGCTGTAGTGTGGCCCGTAAGACACACAGTTTACCCTTTAATCTGTTCATCTTTACTGTTCATTACAACCAGTCATTGGTCTGGCTCGAGGCCTCTGGCTTCTGCAACACCACAATAATGGGCTCTCACTGGGGCTTGTGTCATGGAGATACTGCTCTTTGGGATCTGAGATTCATCTCCTTCACATGCCCTGACAGGTTATAGATGAGGTGGATGTTGGGGTGGCCAGCTCATACCCCTGATTCTGGACCTGGGCGGTCAGCATGCTAGCCTTCCCCTCATCATTACCTGGGTGAGCGCTCCAGCACTGCCTCAGCTAGCTCACCCAGCACAGCCTGCAGCAAGGAGCGGGGCCAGTTCTGCTCTCTGGCCTCAGATCTGGGTCCCCTCACTCATCTCAGCCTGGCCAGCTCTACTGTTTTGCCCAGGTAAGGTGCAAAGCCCGCCCTCTCTCCCAGTTGTTGTGAGGGCATACAAGGGGGAGCAGGGTCAGCTCTAGTGTGCTGCCCAGGAGGGACACAGGACCTGCTCTCCTGTGTGCCATAGTTGGTCTAGGGCAGGGCTAGTTCTCTCATTCTTGTGGCCCTGGGGCCAACTCTCTCACTTGCCTCAGACAGCCATGTGCCCGGGCATCTTTCCCTCACCCATGCCACTGCATGGCAAATGAAAAGGGGTCAGCTCCGTTCTCAGGCCCTCAGAGTCGGCTCCCCCGTGTCCCAACCTCAGGGGCAACTCTAGTGTGCTTCTCAGGTGAGATGCATGCCTATGGTGAGGGGTGGGACCATCTTTCCCAATTGTGGGGGCGAGCGAGCTTTCCTCTGAGGGAAGGGTCAGCTTGCCTGCGCAGGACGAGCCGGCTCAGAGCCAGTGAAGGACAGGGTCTGCTCAGCACAGCAGGGTTTCAGGGACTCCTGTGCTAACGCGGGCCATGAACATCATCTCAGACTCCAGCTCCCGCAGGGCCACGGACCCAGACATTGTCCTTGGAGCAACTTAAACGAGACACCACCACAGCCCAGGGCAGCACAGGCTCCTCATATCCACATGGCCCTGGCAGCAGAATGGCCCCCGGGCCACATGGTTCCAGGTGGCTGGTCAGACCCCAGCATCCACAAAGCCCTTGGTGGCAACTGGAGTCATGGAGACAACATTAGACCCTGACCTCTGCCAGGCCATGAACTCAGACATGGCCCTAGGCAGCAGGCCATACCTAGATGACTCCAGGTGGTAGCACTGGCCACCCAGATAAGCCTGGCTCTGGGCATGGCACAGTCCTCAGACACTGACCCGTTATCCACACGGCCCTCAGTGGCAGGACAGCAGGATCCTCAGGCATCACTCAGATTCTAGCTGCTGTTGGGCCCTCTGCAACAGCCCTGGCCTGGGTGACACCATAGCCCTGGTGGCAGTGCAGACTACTCAGATGAGAATGTTCTGGTGGCAGCATGGTCCTCAAACTCCCTCAAGGCCAGTTGCAGCCAGTGTCCAGGTATCTATGTGGCCATGGGTATCAGTCCAGACCTTGGCTATGATAGGACCACAGACCCAGTCACAGAACTAGGCAGCAGCCCAGGCAGAGATGTCACCATGGTTCCAAGTGGCAGCAAAGGCCCTCTGGACCAGCAGGGCCCCCACAGCAGCATGGCCCTCGGACACCAACATGACTCCATGTGGCAGCCTAGACCTTCATATCGGCTCCAGGAATCCAGTCAAAGAGGCAGGAAGGATTATATGAGCAAGGGAGGTCAAGATTATGGTGGGGAAATCCGCAGAGACAACCAAACTTGTGGGAATTCACGAACTCTAGGCCTGCAGAGCCTTGTGGGACTGAACTAGGCCCTCTGCATGTGGGAGACAGAGACAAGACAGGTAGCTTGGTCTGTTTGAGGGGCTCCTGGTACTGGAACCAGGATCTATCCCTGGTGCATGAGCTGGCTTTTTGGAGCCCATTCCCCATGGTGAGATGTCTTACTCAGCCTCCATGCAAGGGAGAGGGGCTTGGTTTTGCCTCAACTTAATGTGCCAGGCTTTGTTGAGGGGGGCTCAGGAGGAGATGTGGGAAGGAGAACTGTGGCTGGAATGTAAACTGAATAAAAAATAAATAAACCAAAAGATGATGCCTTCTTCGGTGACACCTTCCAACTCCACTTTCTAATCTATTTCTGTTACAGAGATACGCGATTGGCTTTGTGCATGAATTTTGTACACAGCATTCTTAACTCACATAGCAACTCTGATCATTTTTGCATAGATTTTGTTAAACATTTTACAACAATTATTTAAATCACACATCATGATATAATACCCCATTTGCTGCATGACACATTGTTAAGTACTAATAATTTATCTGTGATTATGTGAGTGTTTGAGTAGCAAGTGTTCTGATCCCTCTTTGCCAACTCCTAATTTGTTTGTCTGGAAGTTTGTGTCAAATTTCCTGCCATTGCCTATTAGCTAGATGTAGCTGGTTTACTTAGGAATGATCCCAGGTAACAGAAGTAAGGAACTAACAGACAACAGAAGCAAGCAAGGCACAGTCCGCGAGACTCTCACAGTCACGTTGAACGCACTTCTGAACTGCACTTCACAGGACTGCCCTGCACACCACAACACTTTTCTACCTAAAAGTTTCTGCTACATGAAGCATGGCATACTCATGGGAGCTCACACTTCCTTGCCAGACCACACACTGGCAGCCTGAAGCACACAGGCTAAATCCTTAAACAAGGCGTTTATCCTTGGAGCCTCTTTTCTGGAAAAAAAGGAAACCGACGAACGAAAGCTTGAACACAGAGCTGGCATAGCTGCCGTTATTTCTTCCTCAAATGCTTGGTAGAAGTTACCAGAGAAGTCATTTGGCTGCTTTTCTTGTTGGGAGGTTTTATTTACAAAATGAATCCATTTAAGAGACGGAGGAGTATTCTGATATTCTCTTTGTTTGTTTTTCCCTTTTATTCTTCTCTGAAACGTTACATCCTGACTGCAGTTTCCCCTCCCTCCTCTCCTCGTATCCGCCCCCCCACACACACACCTCATCTCTCTCCTAGATCCACTTCTCCTCCAATTTCCTTCAGAAGAAGAGCAGGGATATCAGCCAAACACGGCATAACAAGTTACAACAAGACTAGGCACATACTCTTATACCAAGGCTGGACAAGTTAACCCAGGAAGAGGCAAAGGGTCCCCAAAGCAGGCGAAAGTATTAGACAACCTCTGCCCCCACTTTCAGGTCCCACAAGGACACCAAGCCGCACATATTGTTCATTCTGATGTAAGCTTTGGTAGGTTGTATTTTTTTGGAAGTTACTTTGTCATTTTTTTCCATAAGATAACTGGCACTATCTTTTAACTGTTTTGATTCACATTGGAGTTTTTGGTTTTGTTTTGTTTTTGTTTTTTTGGCACAGTGTTTCTCTGTGTAGCCCTGGCTGTCCTGGAACTCACTCTGTAGACAAGGCTGCCTTAGAACTCAGAGATCCGCCTGCTTCTGCCTCCTAACTGCTGGGATCAAAGGCGTGGCTCCGTGTAACATCTGTGGTAAAATAAGCGTCATAATTACATAATTTACAGCTTAATGAGTTTTCATGAACTAAAAATATTAGTAATATATATATATATCCTCAAGATGTATAAATAGAACATTAATGAGAACATTAATAATTAATAATAACATTAATGGCACTCTAACTCACAAGTCAGACATGACTATCACTGCTATATCCAATTGGTAATCTTTAGAATTACATACAAATTAGTAATTGTTTTTGCTCAACATTTCTTTTAACATACTAGCCTTCTTTCTACCATTATTTTTCATTGTTCTGAAGTCTATCTTTCAAAATTCCTTCCTGAAGCTATATGGGCAGAAAACAAGGAATTCTGTTATCTAAAAACTTGAAATGCACCTTCAAGTTTTATTCTTTATAGCTGTCACATTGCTGCCTTTATTATTGTTGGTGTGATACCAGGTCCTTTAGTGGATATTTTGGATTTTCCCTCTTTGGAGTCTTTGGAAATAATTTTGTTTTTGTGTCCTGAAGGCTCACTAAAATGTATATGGAGGATTGTCTCTTTTAAATTGTTCTACTTGGGATTTGTTAGGCTTCCAGAATCTGAGAATGCAGCCATTTGTCTGTTTTTGTTTGTTTCTGTTATCTCTGGTATATCCCACTGGATCTCCCAGCTAGTCCCATTTAGAGATAGCAGGAACTCTGGAATCCTTGTCTTGAATCTATTTTTGTTGTTGTTGTTTCTATAATTCCTTCCTTGTTTGTTTGCTTCTGTCCTCCTTTTTTCCAATTTCATTTTATTACTGGTATTTGTGTGTCTGTGTGTCTGTCTGTGCATGTGTGTTATGTCTAATGCTACATGTGTGCCTGCCACCTCATGCATGTGGAAGTCAGAGGACAGATTTGGGAGTCTGCTCTCTCCTTTCACCATAGGCTCTGGAATTGAATTCTGCTCAACAGGCTTGCTAACAAACACTTTTACCTGCTAGACCTTCTAGTCAGCCTTCACATTCCTCCTTTTCCTTCTTCTCCTCTCTATTTTTTTGTTGTTGTTTGTTTTCTTCAAAGTTCAATATGTTGTCAGCTGATTTCAAACTCATGGAGCCAAGCAATCCTGCTCCAACCTACTGAGGGACTGCTGTCCCGCACTAGGCTCAGCTCTTTAACGTTCTCTTGCAGTTTAGTTGCTGACTTTTTGATTTTCCTCTACAGTTGTGTCTAGCCTCCTGTTTAGCATAACTTTTTAAAGTTCTTTATAATTCAGCTTTTGTATTTTTAAGTACAAAAAGTTTTCTGTGGTTTACGTTTTAAATACTGAGAAAATTTAACTCTCTGGTCCCCTCATGTTTTGCTATATGCTTAGCTCTTAATCATACAGCAAATGCTTATTTTATGTTCTGAATATTTTCAATATATGCAGGCTCTGTGATCTGATTTGATAAGTATGGGTGGTTGATCCTTATTCATAGTGGTTTGTTTTCCTATGTATTTAGTGATTTAAAAACTTGCCAGCTCATAATTCTGGAAGCTTAGCTCAGGGAATTCTTCTTGACTAGATCAAAGATGTGTTTCTCCAGAGAGCATCTGTGCTTCTTCCTGGCAGCGGTCCAAACTCGCATTAAGTGCACTTTTACATTTGCAATTCTATCTTGGCAGAGCTAATTCAAACTCCAGATATGTATGAGAATAGCTTGCCTTTTGGCCCTCAAAATATTCTTTTACTTTACTATCAGAATAGCCATAAATTACAAGTCATTTATAACAATGTATTTTAGTTATTTTAGATGGCCACATAATACAAGTTTTACAATAAACTTAATCTACAATATCCTGTGTTCTTTTTTTTTAACTGACTCAGTTATTCAGAATCCAATATCAAGTAAGTCCAGCGAGTTAAATTTATAATTTGTTGGAAATACATCTGTCTACCAGGTGTGGTGGTGCACATCTTTGATCCCATCATTTATGAAGCAGAGGCTGGAAGGTACCTGTGAGTTCAAAACCAATCTAGTCTTCATGGCTTCCGTGATAGCCAGGGCTCCACAGTGAGACTCCTCGACCGTAAACACATAAACATAGAACTTTTTCTCGGGAGGATTATAATCGCAATATAATAGAGAGGATCCTAAACCAGCGTGAGACTCGGCCTTGCCCGGAATTGAGAAAGACGACTCCTGCACCCTTGAACATAATTCACTCTGGCTTATAAGTTTGGGAAGCCCGTGGCCAAGAGCAGAGGAACCAGTTTAACGACCGCTGCCCGCTAGATGGCGCAGGAGGGAGCCCAACGCCACGCCTCCGTTTCCTAGGTGACTGAAAAAAGCACGCCAGCCCACATCCGGTTCCGAGTTGCCGACGGCTTGCGCGCTCTGCGTATGACGTCACACGTCCCTATAAAAGCGTGCGCGCACCGGCGGCTCCTTCCTTCCCACGGCCGCGGGACAATATGGCGCCGGTGAGTGTACGGGCGTGCAGTCTTTTTAGCGTAAACTAGGTAGCTTCTGCGTCCAACGAACCGGAGTGGGAGCGGCTCAGTAGGAAGACCGTGGGCCGTAGCGTCGCCCCGGGATCTCTACCGGTGAGGTAGAACGCGGGGCTTCGGAAGCTTTCGTGGGTGCCATGCGGCCTGGCGGAGCTGGGCGGGCCGCCGGTAGTTTACCCAGGCGATGGCTCGCGAGGTCGGTCTCAGGGCCTCCTGATTTCTCCCTGGCTCCTGGTGACCTGTCGCCGCGGTTACGTGGCCCGTCCGCCGTTGTATATGTTAAAGTCGGGACCTTAGCGATACGAGAAGCGTGGTTTAAACCTTTTTGGAAAGCAATTTTAACAAGATGTTTTGGGTTGTTGAGTTAGAATTATTCAAAGGTGAGTAATGCTAACGAGGCCTTAAACCCACCGGGGTTACCTGTTCGTTCCACGGCCGTGAGTAAATGGAGTCCCTTCACAATTGGTTCAAGTGCTAGTTCCGGGTTTGTGATAAGTGGAGGGTGGGGAATGACCTCGGGGCGCCCACTTAAATACCTGTGGGGTGTTCCTGACCCTCCCCCGGGGAGGCATGCTGGGATTTGGAGGCCAGACCAAACGCAACTCACAGGCCAGGGGCTGGGGTGACGCTTCCAATTTAACATTACAGGGAACAGTTGGGAAAGCTACCTCAGGAGGAAGACTTACTAATTGGGAGTCATTTGGGTGGATCTGTTTGGACGAATTGGAGCAAAGCATAGGGAAAAGCATTTCTCTGTATGCAGGCTTCAATATAGACAGGAGCAGGTAGTATTTTGAATTGAAGTTGTTAATTACAATACGAAACAGTTCTTTGAAAAACAAATAATCTCCCTATGTGTTCTAACATTGCTTTCCATTTGTGAGGCATGTAGTGGCAAAATGGAAAGTTTTCGTTGGTTAATAAGTGTTCCCTTTCCATGCAGTACAGCCTCCTTTAGGTATTCAGTGGTATTTCTATGTATTTTTCTTGGAAATGTGCTGTGTAAGCTGAGTGCCTTGCATTGACGCCATCATAATTGTGCTTGTAGCAGAAAGACAAGAAGCCTAAGAAGTCGACCTGGAGGTTCCATTTGGACCTCACTCATCCGGTGGAAGATGGAATTTTTGATTCTGGAAACTTTGTAAGTGTCTCTCTTTCTGTGACTTTATGCTTGGCGTTTAAATGTCGTGCCTGGTATTAACCTGAACTGTGCTCCTAGGGTGCCTTCCCTAGTGACCGTCTAGGGTTCCCTTCCCTAGTTGTGCACTTTTTCTCTTTGTGAACAGGAACAGTTTCTCCGGGAGAAGGTTAAAGTCAATGGGAAAACTGGGAATCTTGGAAATGTTGTTCACATTGAACGCTTGAAGAATAAAATCACAGTTGTTTCTGAGAAACAGTTCTCTAAAAGGTTAGTTCTTGTGTTTTAAATTGTATACTTAAATGGGATGTATAAAATGTAACATTTTAATCCGTTAAGGTGTTTGTACATTAGAGACAGGGTGAGGAGGCTGTTTTTGCTGTTCTCCCTGCTGGTTTCAAAGAAAAATGGTATAGTGTAGGTAGAGGGACAGCGGATTTCATGGGATGTGAACAGTACATGGGGTTGAGCAACTGCTCTTGTCCTTATCTCTTAGAAATAAAGGACTAGTGGATTTGGGGAGACGAATGTGGCAGTGTGCACCTCCATAGTAGGATTATATATCTAAATGAAGTCATGGTTTGTCTCCAAGGTATCTGAAATATCTTACCAAGAAATACCTTAAGAAGAATAATCTCCGTGACTGGCTTCGTGTGGTTGCATCTGACAAGGAGACCTACGAACTTCGCTATTTCCAGATTAGTCAGGATGAAGATGGCTCAGAGTCTGAAGATTAGATGGCCTTTGTATGCTTTAAAGAAAAACTAAAATTGGACTTTTTCGGCAAATAAAAACCATTGCACTCTTAAAAACAAATGGGTTTGTAAGTGTACTGGGTGTCTAGAAAATGTGTGGTTGAGTGACCGATCCTTGTCTTGAGAATGCTTTTAATAGAAAGGGTCTGAGTGGATTCTGTGCTGGTTGCCTAAGACGTCTAGCTGGGTACCACAGTTGAGTCTTGACCACCTAACTTCTGATTGTCCATCTAGGAAGTAGATTTGATGGGCCCTTGATCCTGGTAAAATGGAAGATGGGGCAGAAGAAAGTGTCTTACACAACCTGCATGGTCTTTCAGTATTCTGGTGCTTCTGTGGGGCTTTGGCATAAGTAGTAGCATTACCAAATGTCTTCCATTCTGCTTTGTAGATTGGAATGGTTGGCAAGTGCTTGTCTGTTTCCCTGGACTTACCCTAGTGTGGCAAGACTTGGGACTTCTCTTGGCTTTGGGTCCTATTTCTGCTTTCCACAAGAGGGTAGTAAATAGCATGCTTCTCTTCTCTCTGTTGGCACTGGGCAAATTAAAAAAAAATAAAAGCTTTCACTTGCAAAATAATTCAGTGCTAGAAAGGAACTTTCTAGATTTAGTCAGGTAAGACCGCAAAAACTTGGATCTGCCTTAAACAGGAAGGCAATATGGGGCAAAAGGTAGTCCAGACGAGTAGAATAATGCTTGGATCTGATGGGGTCAAGGTGAGTGCATGCAGAGGTCCAGTGTAGTGTTTTGAAGAAATGATAGTCAACAGATTTCCAGAAAGCAAATATAATGAAACAGTGATGTACTATACACTAATTTACTTTACATCTTTTGGAGGGTCTGAATTTCTGCTTCATGGCCCATATATGGTACAAGATAGTAGGTTTCATAAGGAAAACGAGAAGTCACAGGAGCACTCGGGGTAGAGTGCTATACTAAAAGGTAACAATTCTATTTCACAGTTGGTAAGACTCAAAACTGAGGCAGCCTGGCTGGCTGTGTGTGAGGTACAGCTAAGCCTTGGTCCTTTGTGGTCAGACGTCATTACTGTGACAAAATACTAAAACATCTTGAAGGAGGAAAGGTCCTAGCTCAGTGGCAGAGGCTTCAGGTCACGGGTCCATCGCTCAGGGCTGGTGACAGTGGTATGTGATGGCGCAGAGGCTGAGAGGCAACAGAGCTAGGTGCCCATGAGACACCCCAGTGAGTTGCTTTCTTCCGCTAGACCCTACCTTCCACAATTCCTCCACCTCCCACAGTCAGTTCAGAATCTGCCAGTGGATTAATCCACTGATGAAAACAAAGCTCTCATGATCCAGCCTTTTCCTCCACTCAGGACATTGCGGCCAAGCCTTCTCTGAGCAATGTTTTTGGTGGGGACAGAGCCTTCAGTATATGACCCTTGGGGGTGGGAGGGGGGGCGCTTCGTATCCACACAACCTGGGCTGTGGGGCTGCGATTACTGCCAGGTCGTGTGTGTTTGTGTATAAGAGAGTGAGCTCATGCCTGCGTATGTGGAGATGTGGAGGCCACAGGTTGATGTCTTCCTCAGTTGCTGCCCCACCTTCAAAACAGTGTCCTGCTCCACCTGAAGCTCCTCATTCTCCTCTAGACAGGCCAGTAAGTCTCAGACTCCTGTCTCTGCTGAATGCTGTAGTAACAGGCACACACCACCACATCCAGTTTTCACACAGATGCTGGCTTTGAACAACAAGCACTTTACACACTGAGTCAATTTTTTTTAATATTGTATTAACAGAACAATTGAGTACTATCTAGCCCTTTAAGAAAGAAGTTTACTTTGGATTTGACCAAGCATGCCCATGGGCTGCTGGCAGAATTTCAATCCTAGCTCTGTGGCTTTCTTGGGGTGCTGGAGACACACCAGCCGATTTCCCTTGGCGGGAGAAGACCAAGATGGAAGCTGCTGTGGCTGCAGAGTACTCTCAGAAGCAGCATGCCATGTATTATTTTACTGATGACACACTATTAGAACAGAGGAGGCAGGAGTCCCCAAGGACAGGAGTCCTGGGATGTCCTGGGATGTCCTGGGTCTCTTGGATGCTGGCCACTGCCAAGTGGATATCCAGTGTGGATATATTACTGAGTCCTGCAGGGAGTTATAATTGCAAGTGTCCTGATCTAACTTACTAACATTGTAAATAAAGGATTATAGTATTGCATTTTGTTAGACAAAGAATATACAAGACAAGAAAACCCTCACTTGGGCTATGCATTTCTGGACATGATACTCTGAAGATTCTTCCTCTGTGTGCCTCTACATCAACCAGGGAATTCTGCTCTGTTTTATTTTTACCTTTGAATGATCAATTGGTTGAAGCATCCTCCTCTATGGCTTCTCCTCCCTTCTTTTTAAAAGACTTTTATATATTTTACTTTATGTGTATTAGTGTCTTGTTTGTATGTAAGTACACCACATATGTGCAGTGCCCAAGGAAGTAAGAAGAGGATATTAGATCCTCTGAACTGGAGTTAGAGATGGTTGTGAACCCAGGTCCTCTGGAAGAGCAGTCAGTCTGTCTCCGTCTGCCAGCACTGGCATTAGAAACATGCAACATCACACGTGGTTTGACTTGGGTGATAGTGGTTAGAATTCAGGTGCTCAGGCTTCTGCAGCAGCAAGCCCATTACTCACCAAGCCATCCACAGTCCCAACTTCCTATTTACTATGGAACATTCCCATCATATATAAACATAGAGAAAAGATGTTTAGTCTGTAGGCTCACTTGTTTTACAACACCCTATCACTTCATCCGTAAGCCTCGGATTATATCTCTAAGTTGTAGTGCCTACAGGAGACCTCTACCTGAATACAACCCCAGTGCACAGACACTGAGCAACAATAACAAACAGGACCTCCAGAAACTGAAAAGCTTCTGGAAAGCAAAGGGCACAGTCAACAAGACGAAACGGCAGCCTACAGAGTGGGAAAAGATCTTCACCAACCCCACATCAGACACAGGGCTGATCTCCAAAATATACAAAGAACTCAAGAAATTGGTCATCAAAAGAACAAATAAATCAATTAAAAAAAAAAAAAGAGTACAGACCTAAACAGAGAACTCAAAACAGAAGAATCTAAATTGGCTGAAAGACACTTAAGAAAATGCTCAACATCCTTAGTCATCAGAGAAATGCAAATCTAAACAACTCTGAGATTCCATCTTACACCTTTTAAGAATGTCCAAGGTCAAAAACACGGCTGACAACTTATGCTGGAGAGGATGTGGGGAAAGGGAACACTCCTGCATTGCTGGTGGGAGTGCAAACTGGTAGTCGCTTTGGGTATCAGTATGGAGATTTCTCAGAAAATTAGGAAAAAAACCTACCTCTAGACCCACTTTTGGGTATATACCCAAAGAATGTTCAACCATATCACAAGGACATGTGCTCGATTATGTTCATAGCAGCATTATTTGTAATAGCCAGTACTTGGAAACAACTTAAATGCCCCTTGACCAAAGAATGGTTAAAGAAAATGTGGTACATTTACACAATGGTGTACTACACAGTGGGGGGGGGGGGGGATAATGACATCTTGAATTTTGCAGGCAAATAGATGGATCTAGAAACATCATATTGAATGAGGTAACCCAGACTCAGAAAGACAAATATAATATGTACTCACTCATAAGTGTCTTTTAGGGCTGGAGAGATGGCTCAGAGGTTAAGAGCATTGCCTGCTCTTCCAAAGGTCCTGAGTTTAATTCCCAGCAACCACATGGTGGCTCACAACCATCTGTAATGAGGTCTGGTGCCCTCTTCTGGCCTGCACCAAAGACAGAATATTGCATACATAATAAATAAATAAATAAATAAATAAATATATTTTTTAAAAAGTGTCTTTTAGACATAAAGAAAAACCAGCCTACAATTTACAACCCCAGAGAATGAAGACACAAAGAGGACCCTAAGAAAGACATACAAGGATCTAATCTACATGGGAAGTAGGAAAAGACAAGATCTCCTGAGTAAGTTGGGAACGTGGGGACCATGGGAAACAGTAGAAGATATATAGCTCAATAAAAACAAAATCACAGTGCCTAAAAATTGAATCCTTCAAACAACTATACCATTATCAAACTGGCATTGAATTAACAATAATTTTTATATTATTCATTGCCCAGTCAGTATTAAATTTCCTCATATGTCTGGTAATATGTTAACTGTGTGACGGGGTTCATGGTTGTAATTACATGGTATCTCTTAAACCTTTAAAAACAGAGATTCCCACTCTCTCTATCCTCAACCTCTGCCTCAAAAAAGGCAACCAAGATCCACGGAAATGAACAAAGCCAACAGCATCAAAGATGATTAGGATATACACGTTAGAACAACCGACCTAGAAGACAGTTTCCCCCACCTGACTGGAATCCAGGAAGGAAGAGAAAAGCTCAAAGTTGATACTTCCTGAGGAGAGTTCGGTGCTCTGGGGGCTAAAAAGAACATGCCTACACACAAACAAAACATGTCCAGTGAGGACAGGAAGCACACAGAATCTTCAGGGCTACTCACTCAAGGATGCATTGACCTCAGCAACAGGAACGCCTGGCCCAGTCTTGCCAATCTCCAAGACTCATGCTCTTTGTAAGTTAAGAGTCTGGATCAGCTGGCATTTTCACACACACACACACACACACACACACACACACTTCTTGAAAACCCTTTTACTGAATTCCAAAGCTGTCCTCCTCAGGCCACTCCACCCCACAACTCCTCAGGATACACAGCTGGGGTTTCACTGCCTTAGACTTTCAGTGAACCAGCGTGTGAGTTTATATATAGACACAGTGGATTCATCAACTCAGTCCTATTTCTTAAGAGCAAGAATGTGGGGACTGAAGAGATAGATGACTTGTTAAGATATAAAATTAAGGGGCTGGAGAAATGGCTCAGAGGTTAAGAGCATTGCCTGCTCTTCCAAAGGTCCTGAGTTCAATTCCCAGCAACCACATGGTGGCTCACAACCATCTGTAATGGGGTTTGATGCCCTCTTCTGGCCTTCAGGCATACACACAGACAGAATATTGTATACATAATAAATAAATATTTTTTAAAAAAGATATAAAATTAATAAGAGGAATGTCAACTGGAATACATTTAGAATTGAGGGCTTTCCTCTCTAGCCAATGTGACACATAATAAATAAAATTGGGGAAAAGTAAGTTCTACGAAGAATATGGGTTTTTCTTATTTAACGAGACAGCTAGTTAGAGCAAGTTGGAGTTCTGGAGAGATGGATTGCAGCTGCAAAGTCCTCCCCTCTGACTCTATCTTCTGTCTATCTCTGGTCGGTCTTGCTATGGCTAACTGCCACTCTTCCTCTTGTCCCCCACAGAAGGACTGGTGAGAGACTCAGTAATAAAAGTAGTAATATTATTAGAGAGGACCAGAGTTCGATTCCCAGCACCCACGCAAGGCAGCTCCTGAACATGTATAAGTCCAGTTCCAGAGGACCCTATACCTCTACCCTATGTAGGCACCAGTACTCATGACACATACCCAACCCAGCCAACATACAGAATTAAAAATAAAATGTATCTGAAACTATACAACTACTCCCAAACTACCTGGCAAAATAGCTCCAAACCCATGCTGGATCTGTGCTCCGCTCCCAGGAAGAAAAGAAGATGGACCGATTAAAAAACAAAACTCTTGGCGGATCTCTGTGAGTTCGAGGCCAGCCTGGTCTACAAAAGCTAGTTCCAGGACAAACCCTGTCTTGAAAAATCAAAAAAAAAAAAAAAACAAAAAAAATCTCTTGAGCAGGCTGCATATAACAGTAGATCAGAGTCTAAAAAAGGCAATTTGGTTGGAGGAGGGAGTTGTGTATGTTTTACTGTTTTTTCTATTTGCAGGGGACACCGCCCAGCTCCCAAGTAAATCACACACAGAGGCTTATTCTTAGTTATGAATGCCTGGCCTTAGCTTGACTTGTTTCTTCCCAGCTTTTCTTAAATTATTCCAACTACTTTTTGCCTCTTGGCTTTTATCTTTCTCTATTTCTGCATACCTTTCTTTACTCCTCTCTCTGTGGCTTGCTGTGTAGCTGGGTGGCTGCCCCTGATGTCCTCCTCTCCTTTTTCTCTTGCTTGCCCTCTTCCTACTTCTTCCTTCTATTTGTTCTTCCCACCTAGCCTTGCTTCTGCCCAGCTATTGGCCGTTCAACTCTTTATTAGGAACATCAGGTGTTCTAGACAGGCAAAGAGACAGCATCACAGAGTCACAAATACAGCATAAACAAAAGTCACACACTTTAAAATAATATTCCCCAACAGGAGGGAACTAATTTGGGGTCATTCTGGGGAGCACACTGGCATAACAGATAAAAGTCCTGAGGAGGACATCTGAGCATACGTTTGTTAAAATGACTTACACTGGGTGGTTGGGCAAAGGCTTCAGGTAGTAGGGACTAACTCAGGTTAGGGGTTCCAGGAAGTCCTCTTATGGCCGGACATGGTATTAGTCAGGGCTCTCCAGAGGAACAGAACAACAGAATGAATACAGATCAAAAGGGGTCTCATTAGAATGGCTTACACAGTATGGTTGGAGTAGCCCAACAATGGCTGTGTCCACCCTGGAGAGGGTCAGAATTCAGTAGCTGCTCAATAAAGGCTGAACATCTTCACCCTCCCAATCTCCAGGAGAGCTGCTGGTCTTTGGTCTCTGTTGGAAGCCCTGAGGAGCTGATTATTAGCAAATGAATCAGTAGAGACCCCAGGAGCGGGTGAACCTGCAGTGAGTATGGCTGGTAGGCATGAACAAGAAACTTCCATTTTTCTATGTGCTGCCAGCAGAAGGTGCCCTCCACATTTAAACTGATCTTCTCACTTTAAATAAGCTGATCAAACAACCCCTCACTGGAGCGGTATCACAGGCTTCTTTCTGGTTCTACCCCGGAGGTGGGAAGACCAGTCAGGGCTGAGCTGTTGCAGCTCCTTTTATGGTCAAGAAGGGATGTGTTTTGTTACTTTTGTGCGTTTGTCAACACTCTTGACCGTGTGCGCGATGTGACTGTAATTGCTTTGTTTGTTACTGCCTTGCTGTTTCGCAGTTCGAGCAACTTTGTCTGCAGGGCGCGTTTTATGAGAAACTTTATGTTTAACAGAATACTGTGATGTAACTGTGAGTGCCAAGCTCAGTCCTACCTGCTTTTCTGTCTCTCGTGGCTAAGCTCCAATAAGCTGCAAATGACAGGAAGAAAAATAAAAAATAAACAACAACAAAACCAAGCCTAATAATCGAAGAGTAAGTTCAGGTCTGAAGTTCCCATGGTTGGAGCAAGGTTAGGTCTGGAAGTAACCAATCAAGATAGTCAGTTCTGGAAGTAACCAATCAACTTGATGGCGCCCTGGACTGAAGGCGGGAGGTATGAAGAAAGCCCTCCCCCACCATGTGTGAAGTGGGAGAGGGAGAGATTTCCCTAAGGCCATTCAGTTTCACTAAAACAAACAAACAAAAGCAAAAACCAACTGTGAATACTAAAATGTATATGAAAGTTTAAAGACCCATAACAGTGAAAACATTTTGAAGTAGTGTAGAATGGGAGAAAACAGTATGCCTGATTTCAAGACTTGTTTTCCAGGCACATGAATCAAGACTGTGAAGTTAGTAGAGATGGTAAAGTTTAATGCTGTGTGCAACGTTCAATATAGTATCCTATTTGTGTGCACTGTATGGATGTGGGTGGACACGTGTGCAAGTGTGTGCGAGTGCACTTATGTGTATGTACATGTGTGTGCATGCTTGTATGTGTGAGTGTGTGCATGTGTGTACATGTGTGCGTGTGTGTGCTTACATGTGCATATGTGCATGTGTGCTTGTATGTGCACATGTGTATGTGTGCTTGTGTGTACGCATGCTTACACGTGCATATATGCATGTGTGCTTGTGTGCACATGTGTGTGCTTACATGTGCGTGTGTGCACACATGTGTGAGCGTGTGTGCATGCTTGTATGTGTGCACGTGTGTACCTGTGTTTGTGTGCGGGTGTGCCTGTGGAGGACAGAGATAGAATGTGAGTGTTTTTCTCTGTTGCTCTCCACCTTAGTTTTTTTTCTAAGATTTATTTATTTATTGTTTTTGTATGCATCTCTGTTGTCCGTATGTATGTGTGTGCCTGGAGCCTGCAGAGACCAGAAGAGGGTATTGGATCCCCTGGAACTGGAGTTATAGACCACTGAGAATTGCCATGTGGGTCCTGGCAACCAAACCTGGGTCTCTTGCAAGAACAGTAAATTTTCTAAACTGCTGGGCCATCTCCCCAACCCCTCCCCTTTTTACTTTTTGAGACAAGTTCTCTCACTGAATTTGGAGCTCACCCTTTCAGACTGACTGGCTCACCAGGGAGTTCCCCACATGCCTGCCCTAATCTGACTGTCCCAGGCCCCCTGTCCTCTGTCCCTTCCACTTCCGTCCACCCTCCTTATCTCTCCCACTCCTTACCAGTGCAGAGGCCCAGCCATTCACAGCCCAGCCAGGCTTTAACATGGGTTCTGGGCATCCAGATTCCGGCCCCACCTTGTGCCGTGAGCGCTTTACTCACCGAGTCATCTCTCCAGCTCCCTCTGTCCTGTTTTCCACAATCTATCTGTCTTAGTGTTTCATTGCGGTGAAGAGACACCCTGACCGTGGCAACTCTTATAAAGGTAAGCATTTAATTGGGACTGGCTTGCAGTTTAGAAGTTGAGTCCATTATCAGCTTGCTGGGATACATGACTACGTCCAAGCAGACTATAATGGTTACTCATGTGGAAATCAGTCATGGGCCTGTCTCAAAAGTATGTAATGGATGAACATGGTACACCTTTGTTTCTCATTAAAAATTTGCACATATTTATTGAGTGCTTACTATAAGCCAAACATTGCATATATGCTCTATCCACACAGATCTCACGCAAAAATACAACAGAACTTGACCGTGGGATGGAGAAAGCAATGAGCCATAGGTGGAGGTAAAATCGATTACAAATTTAGCTTCAAAGTTAAGAAATGAGGACAAAGTCTTATTTCTGACTTCATATCGCTGAGTTTGAGCTTTAAAATACAAATATTTTTCTCAGTGGGAAGTTTTAGGCACAGAAGGGCTGGATAGACGGCTCGGTTGTTAAGAGAACACACTGCTCTTGCAAACCTGGCTTTGGTTCCCAGACCCTATACCAAGAGTCTTATGGACCCAAGTGACCCAAGCTCCTGGGCATCTGATGCTCCCCACCTCACATACAAACCTGCCTGTGTGCCTACACCCACACACAGTCACATGGGCATAATTAAAAATAATAATCAACTATTAAAAGTTCAAAGAAATGATGGGTAAGATCAGTACTGTGATTTAAGCTGGAGACTCCAGCATCCTAGACCGCAAACCATTTACTGACAGAAAGCCCTGGTTTCCTCGATGTAAAATATGTGTGCTCTCTTGGCATTTGTTTTGGAACAATAGAACCACTCCAAGGAGAGTTCACACACTGTCCAAGCCTGGCAGCTCACTGATATCAGACGAGGGTACCCCTTTTTAAAAACTTTCTTAACTGGTTCCCAGACAGGGTATAGAACCCAAGATTTTGATCATCTCTAGTGTCCATTCCTTCTCTGATTCTCAAAACCAGAACGTTAAATACTTTCTGGTTTTTGTGTCTAGGTGAATGGGGGCCTAGAGTGGGGTTGATGGTTATACACGACAGAAATATATTAATATCTCATAGTCCAAACCATGGGAAGAAACTCCTTTAAGAAAGAGACTGGGTGTTCTGAATCCCAGATATGCACGAGAAGGAGATGTACAAAGGACATCCAAGTGTGTGGACACGGACAGCGCCCATATGCTATTTTTACTAACATTTTGTAACTCCGGGCGTCTTGAAGGGCTGCAATCACATATTTCTGCCAGTAGGTGGGGCTATGGGCTTTGACGCAGCAAAATTTTGTGCCCTATAAGAGCATGTTTCATACATAATGAACTTTAAAGCAAAACAGGAAAGAATTGCATATAAAAATGCATGCCATTAATTGTTTTTAGACTATCAAGCTATTTCAAACATTTGAAATATCTTGAGTCATTGATCTGGTTGGCTTAGCCGCAGATATAACCATACTTTAAAAAGGGCTCCAGCCACTCTAGGAAGAGTGGTCTTGATAGTGTTTCAAGCCAGGGGTGGTGGTGCTTGCCTTTAATCCCAGCACTCGGGAGGCAGAGTTCCAGGAAAGCCAGGGTTGTTACACAGAGAAACGCTGTCACCAAAACCAATGCAAATAGTATTCCAATCAAGACACTTCTAGATACACTTTAATAACCCCTTATGTACAACTAAAAAATCCAACAAGTCATATTTGGAAAGCAAAAAATGTTACATTCAAGTTACACTTGAATTCCAGATATAAATTGATTCCTTTTACTGTGTGTTGTGGTTAATATTTGGGATGTTTGTTAACAAGTACTTGTCTCCCAACCCTCTTACCACACAAAACACAAAAGAATAAAAAAAAACAAAATTTATTGTTTATATGAAATTCAAATGTCACTAGGCATTTCCTGATGAGTTTTTACATAATATTTTATTTTTTAAAGAAGAGTACACAATTTTTTATATTTATTTATTTATTCTGTATACAATATTCTGTCTACATGTATGCCTGCTGGGCAGAAGAGGGCACCAGACCTCATTACAGATGGTTGTGAGCCACCATGTGGTTGCTGGGAATTGAACTCAGGACCTTTGGAAGAGGAGGCAATGTTCTTGACCACTGAGCCATCTCTCTAGCCCTCCTGATGATTTTTGAATTTAAAAAAGTTTTTATAACTATTTGATTATAAAGTATGACTTAAATTTATGTGACAGTCTTCATAGTCTTAAATCAGATTGTATTTATGCACACATCATGGTAAAGATGCTGTTTTTGGTTAATGAAGGTGCTGTCCCAGGTTACACGAAGAGTACTATATGATTTCTTATGTTTGTGCCATATACATGCATATATTTCAGTGGTTATGTATGAATATACATACATGCCCTTTTTAAAAAAAAGAGCTTTTTTTAAAATATTTATTTATGATATACACAATATTCTGCCTGCATGTATCCCTGTGGGCCAGAAGAGGGCACCAGATCTCATTACAGATGGTTGTGGGCCACCATGTGGTTGCTGGGAATTGAACTCAGGACCTCTGGAAGAGCAGGCAGTGCTCTTATCCTCTGAGCCATCTTGCCAGCCCAAAGCAGAGCTTCTTTTTAAAAAATCTTTTCAACTTAAAATATTCTTTCAGAATTTCTTTTCCATGCATGCTGGTCTTCGATGAAAGTGTCCCAATGCCCTCCTCCCCTCCCCCTCACACTTCCCCAAGCCCCTCCTACTTTCACGCAGTATTTGTTTGTTTTGTGACCATGCAATTAGCATTCAATTCGGATTGTTTGAAGGGTGGGAAGTTATTTACTCGAGTGAGGCGCTGTGCCAATAACTACACCATGGAGGGAAATTGCTCTCTCTCCAGCGAGTACGAGCGAACAAGGCCTGCCTATAGCTCCTGGGGAGGCCTGCATCCTTGTGAACCCTCTCTTCTCCCCTGCCTTCATGATGCAATGTTGACAGTCCAGTGTAGGCAGGTGCCTGTTGCCTTCAGACTAGCTCCAGCTGGTCTCACACTCGAGCTCTGAGTGCTACACTAGAGTTCCAGGCGTTTGTCACTATGTCCAGCTCCATACCATCTGCTATTAAATGTTTAAAGTACTGGATTCCAAAACATTTTTGTCTCCAGGATGTTTGGATGCAGGGGTTTGTCTTTATTGTTAATTGAGGTGGAAAAACCTACCCTGAATGTGGGGAGACTATTTCACAGGCTGAGCCCTGAATCCTATAAGGGTAACACAAGCCAGCAAGCAGGGAGCGTGGCTACAATCATTGCTCCCTCCTTCTGACTGTGAGAGTAGAGAGATTATCTCAAAGTTCCCACCACTGATTTTCCTGCAATTATAAACGCGAACCTGGAATATAAGCCAATTAAATCATTTCTTTCCCTATGTTGTTTTCTGTTTGGATATTTCATCAGAGCCACAGAAAGGAAACTGAGACATATGCTAACCTTAAACAACCGATTCAAACACACATTGTTGACTGGACATCGGGAAACCAACTCGGTACTGACCAGGGACCTTTTTTCCTGCCGGCTTGCATTGTGTCAGGTCCAAAGGTATCCCCAACCCCCGCCCCCACTGACCACCACCAAAAGAGTCAGGGCCCCTCGCTTGGCACAAGATGTCAGTAAGGGCTCAGCTCGAACTGGGCCTTGGAAGGATTGCTGGGGAAAGATGAGAGCCTGCAGTTGGCGTTCCTCAGGAGCCTGGGAAGCGGGCTCTGCTGGCGGAAAGAGCCACTTCCCTTGACGCATGCATACCTGTGGTTATGTATCAAAGCCCGTGCTCTAGAACCTTCGGTCTTCACAGTGTTCCCAACAGGTCTTTTTTATATCAAACTGACTCCTTCTAATGAATTTTTAAAAATAGGGCTGAAGATCTGGCTCAGTGTTGAAGAACGCGCGCTACTCTTGCAGAGCGTCTGGGTGTGGTTCCCAGATTCCATATGGCTGTTTACGACTGTTTGTAACTCTAGTTCCAGGGGATCTGATGTTCTTTCTGTGTCTGAAGGCAACACACACATATATACAAGCAAACACTCATGCACATAAAATTTAAAAATTAAGATTTTTATAAAATATATTACCTAATGTCCTGATTTTCTTTTATATATAAACACCCATGTACATTTTTTCTATCTTCCAACTTTGTCAAATAAACTCAAAATCTTATTAAATGCATTTATATCATCACTATATATATATATTAGACGTCGTTACTATGACAAAGTACCTGAATTGAACTTGAAACAGGGAGGGGTTATTTTGGCCCCTGGTCTTAGTCATCTTGACAGGGAAAACCATGGCAGGACACAACAGTTTACAGACGGCAGCAAAGAAGCAGAGGGAGGCAATGCCTGTACTCGGGGTTTTCTCCTTCTTCCTCGTTAGTTCCACACATGCCCAGTCTATGAAACAGTGTCCTGCAGATTCAGCACGTTCCTGCCCTTTGGTTGATCTTCATAGATGCCCTCAGGAACATGTGTTATTAATACCCTTAGGTATACTCAACCCAACCAATAGGCACAGTTAACAACTTTAAGTACACCGCCTGACAGCTTGTTATCCAAACATGTTTTCTTTCTTTGTTTTTTTTTTTGTTTTTTTTCTTTTTTTTTTTTTTTTTGTTTTTGTTTTTTGTTTCTTTGTTTCTTTTTTTTAAAAAAAGGATTGGTTTATTGGCTGGGTGGTGATGGTGCAGGCCTTTAAGCCCAGCACTCGGGAGTCAGAGGCAGGTAGATCTCTGAGTTTGAATACAGCCTGGTCTACAGAATGAGTTCAAGGACAGCTAAGGCTACAAGGAGAAATCCTGTTTCTACAAACCAGATAAATAAATAAATAAATAAGTAACTTACAAACAAAATGAATGAATAGCTTATTTATTTATATAAATGTTTTGTCTGCATGTACATCTGGACATCAGAAGAGGGCATCAGATCTCACGAGACTACAGTTACAGATAGTTGTGAGCTGCCATGTGAGTGCTGGGAATGGAAAGCAGGACCTCCTGGAAAACAGCTAGTACGCTTAACCACTGAGTCATCTCGCCAGCCTCCAAATGCATTGTCCTTAAACCATAACTTTCTACCTCTGGCTCACGAAAGGATCATATCCAGCACTCCATAACCAAGAACTGCCATAACCTCAGCAGTTCAAACCTTGTTCAAAAACCCGTGCCCCAGATCTCTTCTGAGACTCAAGGTAACTTAATTGTGAGCCTCTGAAAACTTAAAAAGCAAGCCACAAGCTTCTAAAAAACAAGGGGAAGTAGGAGAATTGGAACCAAAGCAGGATCCAAACTCGGCCAGCCTGACATGAAATCTTGTAGGTGCAGGCCATGTAAGCAGGGCCTGTGGATATTAACTCCAAGAAATCTGGCATTTTTTCCCCATGGCCCCACCGTTCTAGGTCTACCTGTTCTCTCCTCTTTGCTGGCTTTCCTAAGCAGGCACTATATGCATTTGGCCCTGCTGGCTTCTGGGATCTTTGTTTCCTTCTCAGCTTCGCTCTCACTGCTCCAAGCGCCCCACTCTTGGGGGGGGGGGGGGGGCTGCCTGCAGGAGCTCTGACCTGCTTGACTCCTGGGACTTCCCTTGAAACCTCAGCTGAGACCTTCATCACTTTGTAACATTTGTATTTTATAAAATGGACACTGCCAAGGTTTGCTGCCATCTGGAGTTGTATCAAGGATTCCTCCAAGCACAATTATAGCAACTTCTGGGTTCCTGGGTGTCTGCACGGAAAAGAACAACTTCCTAATTGTTCTATGCAGTCAGGGTACCCTGGAGCTGCTCTCTTCTCAGTGGGAAATCTTGATGTGGGATTTCCCTCTGTGTCCTGTGCTGTGAAGATGTTCTATTACCATTGGCTAATAAAAAAGCTGCTTTGGCCTATGGCAGGGCAGACTATAGACAGGCAGGAAAACTAAACTAAATACAGGGAGAAAGAAGGCAGAGTCAGGGAGACGCCACGTAGCTGCCCAAGGAGAAAGATGCCAGAACCTTCCAGTAAGCCACAGCCTCGTGGTGATACACAGATTAATAGAAATGGGTTGATTTAAGATATAAGAGTCAAACAATGTTGCGATTAAATATAGTTTTTGTATGATTATTCTGTTCTGGGCAGCTGGAGAACTAGAGTGCAGTCTCCGTTCACAAAATCTTTCAACTGTATCTACTTCCTTTTCATACCCTTGAGCTTGCAGTGGGTAGTTTCCTCAGTTCTTGGGATGTGCCATGTTCTGATGTGAAATTCTTGGCTGCGTTTTTCATGGTCTTAAACAGTTTAGAAACTGGTGTGGGGGCTGGAAAGATGACTCAGTGGTTAAGGGCACATACTGTTCTTGGAAAGGACCCAAGTTTGGCTTCCAGAGACAAAGGCTTTTAATGTACTTTCCAGTAAAGTCCCTCAGTCTCATTAGCATCAGAGTGCAATCTGTTTATCACACAACAGTTCTGCTCTCTGTGTCCCCCCAGGTTTTCCCTTTGGTCTTTTCTCATAGCGCTCATGGCTTTTTCTGACACATTTCCCTCAGCTTCTCTAGTTCCTCCTGCAAATCAGTCCCAAAGCCCTGAGAACCAACCACGCGGGCAGATGGCTTAATCACAGCCACAGTGCCCATCCTCTGACGCCAATTTCCTAGGGTAGTCAGACTTCTTGTCACAGGGACCCAGTCCTTTCAAAAACCTTGATGGGGAGATGGTTCATTTTGGCTCCTATCTGCAGCAGTTTCAGCGCATCGTGGCAAAGTGTAGAACACAAGAGTTCACGTTATGGTGGTCAGGAAGCAGAGAGGAAAACGTCTTAGTTTCTGGCTTTCTCTTTCCCCCCTTTTCCCCATGCAGACCCACAGACTGTAAAACATTGCCCATCTAAGCGTCTCACCCTCAGGAGACACCTTCACAGAAACACTCAGAGGTCTACTTTCCTGGTAGTCTAAGTGCTTCTTAATCTAGTCAGGTTGATTAAGACTAACCATCACTGCAAACTTCAGTGGTCTGTCTTGGAAATCAGGAAAATAGTCCATTGCTGTGTCAGCATGAGGTTTATCATATCAAAGGGAAACAAGACTTGTTTAGCACCACTGTGTGAAGTATCTTGTTCACATAATACACACACATACACACACACACACACACACACCAACCTGGATTTTAACATACTATATAAATTAATGACTTTTAAAAGTTAATAGTTTTGGGATGTATCTCATATAAACTTACCAAAATTTGCCTAAACTTTCTCTGTTCTTGAACATTTAGTCTGTCTAAAATAACTTTACCACCATATGCAGTTTGAAAATGAACATGATATTTCATTTAAAAATATTTGGGATTCTTTAGGCTAGAGAGTTAAATAATATTTAAATGAAAGGATAATTTTCAATCTCTTGATTCTCCCAAAAGAATTGTGTGGAAATTATGTTTCCATAAGAACATATGAAAGTGGGTCTTGTTGGAGTTGTCTATTACTTAAATAGGGAGATCTTTTTCTTTTCTTTATTAAATGTTTTCTTTTTTTAAAAAAATTGATTGATTGATCGATCGATCAATTGATTATGTATGCAAAGTTCCGTCTGCATGTATCCCTGCAGGCCAGAAGAGAGCACCAGATCTCATTACAGATGGTTGTAAACCACCATGTAGTTGCTTGGAGTTGAATGCAGGACCTCTGGAAGAGCAGCCAGTCCTCTTAACCTCTGAGCCGTCTCTCCAACCCTGAGAGATGTTTTTCTTAACAGTTTTTGACAGATATTTAGACTACTCAAGACTCCAGCCTAAGACCTGGTTGTGTGTTCAGTTACTTCCCCACATCCAATGAAAAGATCATAAAATACGAAATGGGAACACTGACTTGTTCATAGTCTTGACTGTATGTGGGAATAGAGCCACTCTTTTCCGCCTTTCCCCATAGCAGTGTTAACATAATAGGAGGGATAAAAGGGGCCAGGGCTATGCACAGACAAAAACAGATGTGAAGCCACTGAGTGGGCTGGGGATAGATAGATAGACCCTCCTCCTGGTCCCAGAGGGAAGGTGAGTAGAGCTGGGGATAGACAGGCCCTCCTCCTGGTCCCAGGAGCCAGTGAGTGAGGCAGGCGATAGATAAGCATCCTCCTGGTCCCAGGAACCAGTGAGTGGGGCTGGGGATAGATAGACCCTCCTCCTGGTCCCAGAGGGAAGGTGAGTGGGGCTGGGGATAGACAGGCCCTCCTCCTGGTCCCAGGGGCCAGCAAGTGGGGCTGAGGATAGATAAGCCCTCCTCCTGGAGTGAGGCTGGGGATAGATAGGCCCTCCTCCTGGTCCCAGGAGCCAGTGGCTCTAGAGATGGTCACTTTACTTTCAATATATTTCCCAGAGTGAACAGTAACTAAAAATAACAATTTCTTTAAAAATCTTAATTTCAAGGTAGATTTTTACTTCCAGGTGACTAAGGACATTTAAAATAACTAAATCTGTTTTGCAATGAGTTATATGCAGTTAAACTCTTTTCCTCCCTTTTACTGAAAATAGAATTTTTTCATATAATGAATCCTTAATACAGTTTCCCCTCCCCCTACTCTGCCCAGTTCCTCCCACCTCCCCTCCCATCCAGATCCACCCACTTTCTGTCTCATTAGAGAAGGCTGCATGAATAAAAACAATAAAATAAAAATGAACACATTAGAATTTGACAAAACAAAGTGAAGGAAAAAGAGTTCAAGAGAAGTCACAAGAAACAGAGACCCACCAGCCATGGTGGCGCACACCTTTAATCCCAGCACTCAGGAGGCAGAGGCAGGTTGATCTCTGTGAGTTTGAAGCCAGCCTGGTCTACAGAGCGAGTTCCAGGACAGCTAAGGCTACACAGAGAAACCCTGTCTCAAAAAAGAAAAAAAAAGGAAGAAAGAAAGAGACCCAATCATCCACACATTCAGGAATCCCATAAAAACACTAAACTCAAAGCTATAAAACATACGCAGAGGACCTGGTGCCGACCTGTGCATGCTGCTTCAGTTTCCGTGAGTTCATGTGAGCTTTGGTTATGTTGATTTAGAGAGCCTTATGTTGGTGTCCACCATCCCCTCTGGCCCTTACACTCTTTCTGCTTCCTCTTCCACAGGGGTTCTGAGATCTGAGGGGAAGGATTTGATGGAGACATCCCATCTAGGGCTGAGTGTTTCAAGGTCTTTCATTCTCTGCATAGTGTCTGCCTCTGGGTCTCAGTATTTGTTCCCGTCTGCTGTATGAGGAAGTCTCTGTTGATGGCTAAGGCACTGGCCTATGAGCATAACAGAATGCAATTAGTAATTAATTTATTGCTACATTTATTGTTGTTGGGTTTTTTCTTCTTTCTTTCTTTCTTTCTTTCTCTCTCTCTCTCTCTCCCTCTTTCTTTCTTTCTTTCTTTCTTTCTTTCTTTCTCTCTTTTCTTTCTTCCTTTTTATAGAACAGTAGTATTTGTTTTACCGTAGGTCCTGGGCTACCTAGTTTCAGGTTCTTGGTCACCGAAGCAGTGTTGGGTATGAGTTCCATCTTTTGGAGTGGGTTTTAAGTCAAATCAGTTATTGGTTGGTTACCCCACAAGCTTTGTGCCACCATTGCCCTAGCATGTCCTTTAGGCAGGACACCATTGTAGATCCAAGGGTTGTGGCCGGCTTGATGTTTACATTTCTCCTTTGATAGTGTACAGAGAAAAAAAAAAGGAAAAATAAATAAAAAAAAAAGATAGTGTACAGAATTTTTACTTGGACCGAAGATGCTAACTTGAAGGGAAGAAGGCTCGCTGAAGGCACCAGCTCAACTTCCCCGTGTCAGTGAGTTGTGTATCTGTTGTCTCCAGCAATGAGGCCTTGCTGTCAGTTTGTGGAGCGCACCCCTTGGTAATCTTGGCAACAGTCTGGGTTGTTTGGAGAATCCCATGAGCTGCCTTTGGTTTAACAGTTAGTTAAACCATTGATGTTGATCCCATGATTTATTCACGTAGAGTCAGAAGTGGAGAGTTTCTGATATTTGTAAATCAGAGCGGCTGATGCACTGCATCCAGTCACATAGGGAGCCTTGATAACTTTTGAAAGCACAGAAATAAAGGGAGGACCATGTGCATGCTCCCCTACTAAGTCAGCAAGTCAGCGCTGCTGGCTGCTGCGATTCCTGTGGTGACCTTTCAGCTGGTTCCTTGATACTCTGTTTCTCTTTCTGAACATATAATGAAATTATTTGTTCTTCTTACTCGTCTTTGAGGTCAGCAGTGTCCCAGTGATTTGCTTTGATTGATAAGGAAAGAGCAGAATGATGCCTTCCGGGTGGGAATTCTGAGAGCTGCTGTGTCTGTTGTCACTTCCGTGTTCATGGGCCTGTGTGATTGTGGAAGTCTGTGCTGACGTAGAGACTCTACCAGCCACGGCCCTGATTGACTGTAGGAAACAGAAACTGCTTCTCAAACTCCGATAGATGTATAAACGCTGGCGGAAAACAACATTTGTTATCCTAACCCCCTAAGACTTTTAAGCATTCTTCCTATCTGCAGCAAGTTCTAGCTCGTGCTCCTCAGTCCTGCTGCTCCGGGGGAAATGGGCGCGTGAGTGGTCTCACTCCTGTGGGCAGTTTTGCCAAGTTTCCACTTTGTCTTTAGTAGGAGTCTTGTCTTTCTTCAAAGAGCAGAGTGTGTCCCTTTTTGTGGTTACACTGAACCTAGATTTCCTCTGTCAACTGTGTTTCCTCTGTTTAAAGGCAAGAATAGGAAGTAGTTACCTGTGTCTAAGATAAAAACTGGGGTGTGGCAAAGGGAAAACAATGGCGGTGTCTGTTGGGGCTAATTTTTCTCTAGTTAGCCCGACACTGGCCTCTGCCCTCACTTTCCCGTCACTCGGTGCCATCCATTATACCTTTATAGCTGGGCTCATTCATAATTCAGGGAAGTGAAAGAACAACTGAGGGAAATGCAGGGGTTTCTGTCTCTCAGGCGCACACCTTGAAGCGTGCTTTCGTTTCCGTTGCTGTGATAAAGCCCCTGACAAGAAGCCGCTCTGGGAGAAGGGGTTTGTTTCAGCTCACAGTTCCTGGATAGACTCCGTCATGGTGAGGAAGTCAAGGCAAGAACCTGGAGCAGCTAGCCCGATAAAACCCACAGTAAAAAGAGCTTCTAAAGTTGCATTTGACTTTAAGATGTTCTCCTTCATTATCAAAAACAAACAAAAGTGCAGTACTGTGCTTATTTCCTGCCTTGCATTAAAAAACATCCAACCCTGGAGAGAAGGCTTGTAAGTTAAGAGCGCTGGCTGCTCTTTCAGAGAACCCATGTTTGAGCTCCCCTGCCCACATGGTGGCTCTGCAATTCCAGTTCTAGAAGATCTGGTGCCCCTCTCTGGCCTCAGTGGATACCAGGCACACACATGGTGTGCACACATACAGGCAGGCAAAACACTCATATACATAAATTTTTTTAAAAAAAACAAATATTGTATATAAAGCTATCCAAATTTCGATTCTTGGGCATTTTACACTCATTTGTGGTGAGGTTTATTTGGATACCTGTTGATTGCCAAGGAAACAGATACTGTTGGGTGTTGAAACTCTGGACAGAGCCTAGGTGCACGTGTGGCCTTTCTCAATGTAGACTGAGAATGGAGAAACCTATCTAAAATTTTGCTGTGTGCAGCAGTATAGATGGGGCCAGAGAAAATGAGCAAGTTAATACACTTTCTTCCCTTTTTAAGTAGGGCTTTTAAATTGCTGGTAACTGGGCCAAAAATAATATACACGGCTATTATAAAAAAGATAGTGTTGTAGAATCTTTTTATACACTGTGAAGATGTGTCACTCTGATTGGCTTAGTAAACAGCTGAATGGCCAATAGCTTGGCCTGATTTCCAGGCACAGAGGGTACAAGAGAGATGACGGCAGAGTCACCAGGACATGTACAGCAAGCAGCATGGACATTACAAAGCAAAGGTAACTGCGTCACATCAAAGAACATAAATTAAAAGATACGGGCTAATTTAAGTTATAAGACCTAGTTAGAAGCAAACCTAAGATATCAGCTGAGTTTTCATAATTGTTAATAAGTTATTTATTGGGGCACCGATGGTTCTGCTAAAAAAAGACTGTCTACAAATAGTGTCCAACACGGAGACACGTATTTCCACATAAGACCTGAAAAAGCTTTTTAAAAAGGCTCCAAACACAGAAAAACAGAGCCAAACATGGCTTCTTAGTCCCGCAGTCTCTCCTGCAGGCTGCGCTGTATAAAATGGCTGCCACTGCCTGAGGCTTGAACTGCCAGTGCCCCAGGAGTTAAGCTGCCAGGCTGTTTAAGGTTTTGCTCTTGCAAACAGAAAGGGTTACAGATACGCCATAAAGCAGGTTCAGATAGAAAAAAGAAACTCTAAACAGGTTACAATGTATTTAAAAATATGCTCAGGCTTTAGAAAAAAGTAAAAAGGGTATAGAAAGTCACAAAAAATAAATAAATTAAAAATAATAAGATGAAATCTTTAGAAAGAGAAGTAAAGTAAAAAATAAAGTAATAAAAAGAGAGAATAAGCCGTGTAAGTGTGGGAAATCTAATAACATGGGAGTTTGGACCTTAGATGGCGTTTTGTTAATTTTGAATTTTCTGAATGCTAACAAACAGACAACAGCTGCCGAGAGACACTGGATTGTGGAAGGCTCCTGAATTAAACCTATATAATTTATGAATATTTTAACTTTAAAATGTAAGTCAAAATGTATTATGCTGAGGAAGAGGTTATGCTTTTGTTTCTATAGGGAGTGAAAGGCTGTGGATTCCTTCCAAGTTAATAGAGATCAGATTTGAGCAGGGGAGACCTTCTGAGTATCTTGGCTACAAATAAGAGGGAGGAAGCCAAGAAAGACTACAGGACAGGTGATGTGTAAGCTCATACGGCATGAATAGAGTTTATATTACGGTTTGGCTATGCAGTCCAAATGGGTTTATAAAGCTGGCAGATGTCTTTCACCTCTTCAAACACAGAATCTTGGGCTGACTTGTGCAGATCACACATCCCATACCTGTGTTAATACAGATATGCATATGAACTTTAAAAGTTTGTGTGTTTTCAGAGCAAGGGGCCAGACAATGATTAAAACGGGTGGCCTAGGTGATCCAGTCTCTCAGAGTGACTCTGTTGCAGTTTCCTCAGAATTCTGCATCAGAAGAGCTTCAAGACTGCTTGTCGAGATGATCCAGCCTCACAGACTATTCTAGCCAGCACTTGAGACAAGCCTTGCACTTTCCCACTACAGAGACTGGACAACAAATGATACAGCTAGCTCTCCCAGGACTTGACCATATTCCAGTTTTCTCGGGGTCCCCTGAAGATGCCAGTGTCTCCAGACAACAGGAAACAGTCTAGTGTAACATGAATTCTAATTGGTCTTAATAAATAAAACTCAGAGTCAGATAGATGGGTTAATGCTGAAGATCAGACACGCAGAACAGCAAGCTACTAGCTCTTACCTCTACCCCGACTGAAAGGGTGATCCTGTCTGCATGAATCCTCAGACTGAAAGCTCTCTCTAGGAAACCTCAGACTGCATCCTCAGACTGCATCGGCTCCCCTGTCTCCTCCTGCCTCCACTCCTCTCTCTGTGGAACCAAATCACTCCTGGCTCCTCCTCCCAAATGCTGGGATTAAAGGCATGTGATCCCAAGTGCTGGGATCATCTTCATGTGAACTCTAGTTCTCTTTTAAATAGATTCAATCTCACATAGCCCAGGCTGGCCTTGAGTTTACAGAGATCCGCCTGCCTCTGCCTCCCAAGTGCTGGGATTAAAGGTGTGTACCACCACTGCTCAGCTTTTTGTTGCTTTTTAAATCTGGAACAATGTTTTATAGGGTAGTGTTTAGCCCCCTCTAGTGAAGAAGTCCAGGAAAATTCCCCAAATAGTTTGATTAGCCTATGAAATACATCTAATTAGATGGATTTTCTCAAGCACACTTAATTTACTAATTCGTTTTTACTCAGTTAAACGGGAAGAAAACTGGCCACCACTACCCCCTTCATTAAAGCCTTCTTTCCCTGCACTATTACAAATAAGTCATCTTCATAATGATTAAAAAAAATCAACTGAGCAGGGCATGGTAACTCCTGCTGTAACCTCAGCTACTCAGGAGGCTAGCCCAGGAGCTTGTGACCAGGCACAGCAATGTGGTAAGATCCCAAGCCCAAAGTAACAAAATAAAGCAATACAAGAAAGTAAGATAACTAAATATCAGTAACATTTTACATCTTAGTCAAATAAGGCAAATGTTGAAAATGCACGGCTTCATTCTGAGTGAATGGCGGGGACTCGATCTTTGGGTGAATTTCTCCTCCAGAGCGTTAACTCTGGTCCTGCTGTCTCTCAGGATGAGCCCCAGTCATGGGGGGATGCACAGGATTTCCGAACGCAGCTCTGCTCTTGCTGTATTTAGGAAGAAAACTCTGTCTTCTTACAGAATCGGCAGCTGGCAGTGTTCAGGAGCAATGGACATCTGCTCAGCGCGGGTATTACGTGGCTCCAAACACATTTCTTCTCCCAGAATCCTTCGGGGCTCTGTGCACTCTCTCTGTGCCAAAGATAACATCTTCATCAGCTATTTCTCATAAATCACTAGAACATGGAACATGAAACAACAAGAAAAAAACCAGGAATTCAATAATAAATACGGCAAGGTGCACAAACAAGAGAATTGAAACCAGATGAAAGGGGCCTCTCAGTGCGGAAGGCTAGGGAAGGGCTCTCCACTCCCTCGAGCCGCACAATAATCCCCGATTGTGCCTGCTCCCAGCCATCAGCTTATGTGCCAAGGCGCTTTGAAAATATTTTTTTGTGGTAGATTTAAGGCTTTAACACACGACTGAAAACTTACTAAAAAGTTTATTTTAGTTTGTACAAGGCCTTAGGCCATATGCAACGAGTGGAAAATTGTGTTTATTGTCCTTTTAGCACGACAGTGTCAAATATACCTTGTGCTTATACAGTGTTAAACATACAGTGCTTATATCCTTGAAAAATGCTTTAGATATGTTTATATACATATAGCCAAATTATGCTGTATTTGTATGCTTACATATGAAATCACATGCTTGATAAAATAATGTACCTAAAAATAGATAATGGTAAGAATATTATTAAATAGTAATAAAATAGGGCTGATACCCACTCTACATAGTTTATTCAATATGTTAAGTTGAATGTTGGGATTTTCCCAGGGGGAGACTTTGTTCTATCTTATAAGAAAGCCTCATTTTGGCTATTTGAATATTTCAATTTAATTTGACATGCGTAAGGAGAAACACCTTTAAAGACACGCGACAAGACACGGCTACAGTCTGCTCGATACAGGGTTCACAGGCACAGAGTCAGGGTCCTCTGCAAGGGGTAAACAAGGTGTGGTGGCTTGCACCTGTAACACTAGACCTTGGTGGAAACGGAGGCAGGAGGATGACAAGTTAAAGGTCATCCTCGAGGCTACTCTGGGCTACACTTCCCTGCCTCAAAGACATCTTTCCAGACTAAGACCTACTTACCAGCAGTTCACTGCACGGTCAGATCTACATTTGAATAGTCGTCTTCAGAGATCTGAGTGAACCAGTAGGGTGATACCCGCCTTTGATTGAAGCACTCAGGAGGCAGAGGCAGAAGGAGGTCTGTAAGTCTGGGGACAGCCAGGGTCTATATAGCAAGTTCCAGGCCAGTCAGATTTACATAGTAAAACCAAGTCTTAGCCTGGTGGTGGTGCTTTAATCCCAGCACTCGGTAGAAAGAGGCAGGTGGATCTCTGTGAGTTCGAGGCCAGCCTGGTCTACAGAGAGAGTTCCAGGACAGGCTCCAAAGCTACAGAGAAACCTTGTCTCAGAAAAAGAAAATGTCTTAAAAAATTTGAATGCTCTTTTGAGGCATATTTTATGATTAAATTGTATCATTTTTAAGATACTCAAGCAATTCATTCTGGCCCCTCACAGACCACCATGAATTTCTTCTTACCCGTGACATCTGTTCTCTGTGTTAGGCTGTTGAATCATTGTATCAGAGCCTCATTGTGTCCACTTTCTTAAATCTCCCTTGGAGGTAATTCCTCCCCATGCTGAAATATATTCAGAAACTGAACTCCATTTTGTGTCTGGGTTTCATGTACATGGTTTGGTGTTAGCTACATGATGTGGCTAAGTCTTTGGCTCTGGATCTGGTGCAAATCCCAGCTTCTCTCTTCGACAACCATGTATCAGATACAACCTGCTTGGTTGCTTGGCTGGCCCATGTCTCAGTTTTGTGGACAAATTGGAAATTAGTGTCCTCTACTTTGTGGGATCTAAGCTTTAATGAATCCCATTTGCAGCAAAGAGCTTGTGCCCTTGGCAAACCTCAGCAGGTACCTGTCACTGCTGGTCCTCTAGAGCAAATGCTGGGCGAGCCTTTCTGCTGTGCAGCTGGCCCTCTGTGTCCACCATGGGTAGGAAATAGCGTTTAAAACTGTATCTGACAGGCTCCGTAATTTGTGAAGACCTTATTCTTGCCACCAGCCCCTAACAATACAGGAAGAGGCCATTTATATAGCATGTGGTTGTATTAGGTACTGCTGATGGTTTAGAGGTGATTTACGGTACTAGGGCGGCATGTGGGAAGAAAGGCAAGTGACGATCACAACAACACTGAAAGAGAGACCTGGAAAGAGACTCACCACCCCGAGAATGGCTTAGGCACAGAGCCGGCTGCTGCCTGTGAGCGTGAAATCTAGTTACTTTTGGTTACCAGAGAATGAAGACCTATACCAAGAAGCCGTCAGTCTCTGGGCTCATGAACATCTTTACTACATATGGGCATTCTTTTCCTTGTCTTCTCTTGGTCATACCAACCCGCCACACAACACTGTTTGTTCTCAGTTTCAAAAGGTGTCCCTTAAAGGGGGTTTTCACTGCTTTGTCCTGATAGGCCGTGAGTTTCCACATTAATGTTCCGACCTTGGAAAACTCCCTGAGGGCTATAGAGCTTCTGACTGCAACTCCAAAGACCCCTAGAGGAAGTCCTTCTGCGTTTACAGTTTCTGACTTTGAAGTGATCAGCATATGCAAGCGACTTGGGAGTCTGTGTATTTTGCTAACTGTGAAGTCCTAGGACCAATGCCCCATGGATGTTGAGAAATGATGCTATGTGTATTTTTCTTTTTAAAGTAAACTTATTTTTAACTTATATATAAAATATAAAATTATACATATTTATAAGGTAGCATGTGCTACATTTCAATATGTGTATATATATTTTAATATGTATATATGATGTTTAATATATCAGCCACTTGAAACCTTTATTATTCTTTACTCTGAAAATATTCAAAATTCTTTCTTCTAGCTTTTTAAAATGTATGGGCACATTTTTAGATTTATGAATGTATGACAAACACTTTCCTATGTCTGTGAATGTATTTTATAGCTGATAATAGCCATCTATAAATGTGCCATAGTTTACTACATTAATTCCTTACATTAAATATTTGTGGTTTCTAAATTTTTGTCATTATAAATAATATGACAACCTTTTTCATCTCAGTTTCCTTAAAAATAATTGGAGCTTCAGGGCTGGAGAGATGGCTCAGCAATTAAGAGCACTGACTGCTCTTCCAGAGAATTCAGGTTAGAATCCTAGTACCCACAGCTAAGCTCATGACTATCTGTAACTTCAGTCCCAGGAGGTCTGATGCCCTCTTTTGGCCCCTGAAGGCATTGCATGCATGCGGTATACAGACACATGTAGGCAAAACACCCACACACATAAAAAATAAATATAAAGAGAATTTTAGGAAATTGAGTTTCAGGCCAGGTTTTGGTGGTGCACACCTTTAATTCCAGCACTCAGAAGGCAAAGGCAGGCAGATCTCTGTGTATTGAAGGCCAGTCTGGACTACAGAGCGAGTTCCAGGACAGCCAGGGCCACACAGAGAAACCCTGTCTTGAAAAAAGTGGAATGTATGAAAAATTTCACAAGCTAGATGCATTTTTAATTCTTATTTTCCCAAAATTGCTTAGAAGGAGTGTGTCAATTCACACACACACACAAGTATATATGTAACATATATAATAATATTTATAATCTCTAGTAACATACGTGTGTGTGTGTCTGTGTGTTTGTGTTACTAGAGATTTTAGGATTAAAGAAGCCTGGGGTTTGGCAATGTCAACAAGTTACAGTTGGCCACCATTAGCCAACCTAAAGAGATAAGTAGTTTTTATTTCTTAAAGAAAGAGAGAGAAAGGTTGTCAGAACATGGTCCAAGAAGGAGTCATGAACTGGAGAGATAGCTAAGTGGTTAAGAGCACTGACTGCTCTTCCAGAGGACCAGGGTTCAATTCCTAGCAACCAGATAGCAGCTAACAACTGTCTGTAATTCCAAGATCTGACACCCTCACACAGACATACATGTAGGCAAAACGCCGATGCCCATAAAATAAAAATAAATAGTAAGAAAGAGAAAGAATGGAGTCTATATACAAATGACAAATGTACTGAGAAAAGAATCAGGGAAATAACACCATTCACAATAGCTACAGATAACATAAAATATCTTGGGGTAACAGTAACCAAGCAAGTGAAAGACCTGTATGACAAGAACTTCAATTCTTTGAAGAACTTGAAGAAGATATCAGAAGGTGGAAAGATCCCCCATGCTCATGGATGGGTAGAATTAACAGCAAAAATGACTATTCTACCAAAAGCAATCTACAGATGCAACACAATTCCAATTAAAATCCCAACACTATTCTTTTATAGACCTTGAAAGGATAATAGGACAATACTCACTTCATATGGAAAAACAAAAAACCCAGAGTAGCTAAAACGATCCTGTACAATAAAACGAACTTCTGGAGGTATCACCATTCCTGATTTCAAAACGAAAGCAGAGATCTGACTCCTAAAATGTACCCTGATTTCCTCATGCAGGTCATGGCATTCTCTCTCTCTCTCTCTCTCTCTCTCTCTCTCTCTCTCTCTCTCTCTCCACACACACACACACACACACACACACACACACACATTTAAAATGTGTGTATTATTTATTGCACATAATATACATCTGACAAAGCAGGAAGACCTCTGTTTGCCCCCAGGAGAAGTAGCAGGTGGAACGCAGAGATGAGAACAGATTCTGTCCTTCTCTGTCTTTCTGTCCTGATAGAATGCTGAACTTCGTGAATGTCACATGCGTTTAAAAGTAGACAAGGACAATACACGAAGACTTCTCTGCCAAGGAAATATCTTATGTTATTCCTTAATTTACACAGTAGTGCTGATATTTGGAAGACGTTCCTGCCCTGTCATACATTGTCCTGTTAGCATCTGTGATAAAGGATCCTGGGATTAAAAGGAATTCTTCTGACAGATCAGTTTATTGTAAATTTCCGATTTCTATCATTAAAAACCTTCCACATTACCTGCATTTTTATTTTATGCTGAATAAAGATGAAGGACTGGGGAGCGAGGGGATTTCATGGGCTCGGTGGTAGGGCTGGGAAAGAAACCCTGAAGCTGACTTTCCTCTCTACCACAAAGACGAAGCTCCTGGTGTTTGACCACCCACAGCTACAGATTGTAAAGGCATCTGTCCTTGTGTTTTAAAAGTACTTTAATAAAATGCAACCCAAATGATTCACTTGGACAAGTGGTCTTGGCAGTAAGGAAAACAAACACTTCATGAACACAGTGTCTCTAAGCTTAAGTGTCCTATCTTTTGTTTCCACTATTTTCTCAGAGTCGGGCATGAAACAGATACACACTAGCCTCCACAGGGGGTAAAAAGAGAACTCTGCAAATATCACAGCGTTAGGTCCTGAATGTTGATGACTTCTCTCTGCTGCCACCCAAGGCCTGGCTCATGGTGTGGACCCCGATGTCTGGCCCAGTGCAGATACTTGCAATGTGTTCTAGAAACAGCAGCTTCTTCCCTCGGGCCTAGTACAATATCCCCTCATCTCTGAAAGAGCTTCCATATATTTCTCAGAGAACTGAGCATACACAGCCCACCTGGGTCTACGCCCACTGTTCTGTTCTGTTTTAGAGTCGAGTCTTAACCCTTTCTTCTCTTAGGTTACCTTTTAGGACCCACTTCTGCTGGTCCATTTAATTTACCAAGTCCTTATTGCCTGTGTGTTATCAAACACAGGTATGGCGGGTGAACTAGAGGACACAGACACCATTAGAAATCAGAAGGAAGTTGGAGACAGGGGCATTCCTTGTTAGTTCTCCAGATCTCCAAGTAAGAAAGCTGCCGATGGCCACGTCAGAGGAGCAGCAGGTGGCAATTGAAGCTGATGATGTCAGCCTACTGGGAAGCAACTCTCATGTGTGAATCTCGTTTAGGCAAAGCCATGGGACTGCAGACTCAAAATGCTGTTTGCTTCTGCTGTGCCTCACATTCTTGTTACTGCAATACTCCTCTGGTATCTAGCCTGGTGTGAGTGGATGTGGGGAGATCTCCACTGCCTGTAATGTAGTGTGTTTATCTCTTGGAAACATCCCGTTCTATTGGGCAATTTTATCTGTGGGTTGTCAAGAAGATGACCCCTCCCTAAGCTGTACTGTCTAAATTGATAATAATAATGATAGCCTATACAGAGTTCTAATGAATAAAAATAAATACAAGGAAATGCTATATAGCCAGGGTCTGTGGGTTTAACCTAAGGAGCTGCAAGTTCATGATTAACTTGTTACTCAAGCTAATGATTAACAGTTGAGTCCCAGTAGCCTAGTTAGTTTAAATTCTTTTAACCTCAATGTTGGAAGATGTGTTCACAGGTCTCAGAATATATTACAGCTGAAACAAAGCCTTGAAAATAATAAAGTTAAACTAAGGTGTTTTTGTTAAATAACTTTGAGGTAAAAAACCCAAAAAGACAATCTAAAGTTTTAGAAAGGCATGTAAGTTGAATGCAGAACTCGTTAAAGTCAGAGAACAAGAACAAAACAGCCCAATTATAACTAGTTGATGTACTTTTCTTGCTAAGTTTGGCTAATGTTCAAAGATGATGATTAATTCATTATACCCATTTCTTGCCTCAATTTCCTGATATAAAAAACTATTGATGAGTGCGTATGTAAGCTGACTCTTTTCATTTATAAAACTTTACATTTATGATTCCTTTAAGATTCCTTAAAGATTACCTTTCAAGATAAGTAATAAAGGGCTGGAGAAATGGCTCAGAAGTTAAGAGCATTGCCTGCTCTTTCAAAGGTCCTGAGTTCAATTCCCAGCAACCACATGGTGGCTCACAACCATCTGTAATGAGGTCTGGTGCCCTCTTCTGGCCTGCAGGCATACACACAGACAGAATATTGTATACATAATAAATAAATAAAATATTAAAAAAAGATAAGTAATAAAGTAATTGGCCCTTTCTTTGTAACTGCAAAATGCAGCCTGCCTGTAAAAGAATACCTTGCTTGCCCATACAATTAATCTATAACAAATTGCTTGGGTATCAATGTATGTGAGTTCTTGGGATAATTTATTTTTCATCTGTAATATGTAAAATGCTTAATCATGTAAGGAAGATGAAAACATGTTTATATCTGCATTCATTATAACCATTTACCTAAAAAGTAGAATGTAATCACATTGTAAGTCCTATATTGCCTGAAAAACGTTGTTGGAATACATAAGCTATAGAAAAAAAGTATACAACAGAGAAAGAACAAGAGAGAGCAGAGAATACAGAAGGAAGCATCAAGAGAATATGTGAGTGTCTTTTTCCCTAATTGCCCTCAGACACAAAAGTCTGGCTTACACCAACTCTGTGGTTTCTTTTCAAAGCTGTGTGCTGCTGTTGGCTGACCCCCAGAGAGCAGTAGAAAGCCCCAGGTGATGTTGGGAGCATGTAATTCCATGATAGAGCACAAAGAAGCCTTTACATTCGGAGGGGTTTCCTAGGGAAATAAGCAGTATGAGGTGGCATGTTAATGGTGGTAATGATAACTTCAAATGAAGTGCTAAGTAACTCCCATATTCTTCTGTTTAATTCCTTTTCAAATCTCTTACTGTGAACTCACTGTTTGGTAGATCTACAAGCTTGGATGCCTTTTACCTCTTGGGACTTCATTTGAAAAGTTTTTAAGATGGAGACAAGAGCCGAAAGTTTACACCCAGTGGAAAAGCAAATGAAGTTACAGATATGCAATGCCTGCCATGACGTTGCTGGGTACACACTAGTCCCATGCTCTTTTATTCTTGACCTCCCTTCATTGTGATATCAACAGTTTGGTTTAGGATAAATTAGGACAGTTGCATCTTGGGAGAAGATCAGCCCACTACCCTGGTTCTTAGCCTCTTTTCTGTTTTATAGTGACTGGGGGGCTCACTGGGGACTCTGCTGATCACTACATACCTATTACCTGGTCAAAATTGGGAACACTTGGGTGCTGGTGAGGCTGTGACACAACAGAACTCCTCTCATGGGTCCTGGGAGTCAGCCAAGTGATCCCCAAATGCTTTCTAAACAAAAACTTCCACACAGATGTTCAGAGTGACTTTAGTCATACTTGCCCAAAATGTAGACGTTGTGATGTCTTCAACAGGCAAATAAATCATAGAGTACTGGTGCTAGACCTTGAACTTAGACTCAGAGCGTACAAGCCAAAGGAACTTACAGAGCAGAGGAACAATTTAGCTATGAAGAGGCTTAGAATAAACTTGGAAGTGTTTACTAAGAGAATGTAGGCTGTGTTCTATATGACTCTATGGCATTCTGAAAAAGAAAATCTGTGTAGAGAATGCAGAGAAAGTCTTGTGCTTGCCCGTGGCTCTGAGGAGAAAGAGCAATGAGGTGGAGCACATGAGACACGCAGGGCCGTGAAGATATTCTTAGGACACTCGGATGGGAGGTTCACATCAAGCTACATTGGTCAGAGTGCACGAGTCTCCGCTATTGTGATAAACCCCAGAGAAAAGGCAAATCAGAGCAGGAGAGGTTTGTTAATCTCACAGCACGTCACTGATTGAGAAGTGTCAGGACAGGACCTTAGGGAAGAGCTTGGGGGCAGGAACTGAAGAGAAGACCTTGTAGGAATGTTGCTTCAGGACTTCCTACTCAGGCTTCGGATCAGTTATCTTTTTTTTTTTTTTTTTAGATAGCCCAGGACCACTTGCTTAGGGATAGTACCTACCACAGTAGGCTAGGAACACTTATCAATTAACAGTTTAAAAAATGCCCACAGGCCAATCTGATGGAGACTTTTTTTATTTACATTGAATTTTCTTTTATTTAATTTCCTTTTTTTAATTTATTAGATTTTTTTTAAAAAAATACCAATCCAAATTCCCATTTCCTCCCCTCCCCCATTCCCTCCACACATCCTCCTATCCCATCCCCATCCAATTCTCAAAGAGGGTAAGGCACATTGTCCAAGGCCCTCCCTACTATATCTAGGCTGAGCAAGGTATACATCCAAAGAGAATAGGTTCCCCAAAAGCCAGTATATGCAGTAGAGATAAATCCTGGTGCCACTGCCAGTGACCCCTCAGTCTGCCTCAGCCATGCAACTGTCAACCACATTCAGAGGGACTCGTTTGGTCCTATGCTTGTTCATTCCCAGTCTGGCTGGAGTTGGTGAGCTCCCACTAGCTCATGTAGACTGTTTCAGTGGATGAACCCATCATGGTCTTGACCTCTTTGCTCATATTTTCATTCCTCCCACTCTTCAGCTGGACTTTGGGAGCTCAGTCCAGTGCTCCAATGCGGGTCTCTGCCTCTGTTTCCATCAGTTGCTGGATGAATGTTCTATGGTGATATTTAAGATATTCATCAGTCTGACTACAGGGCAAATCAAGATCAGGCCCCCTCTCCTCTATTGCTTAGGGTATTAGCTGGGGTCATCCTTGTGGATTCCTGGGAATTTCTCTAGAGCCAGGTTTCTGCTAACCCTATAATGGATTCCTCAATCAAGATATCTCTTTCCTTGCTCTCATCTCTGTCCTTCCTCCATCTCGACTATCCCATTCCCTCAAGTTCAATGGAGACAATTTTTGAACTGAGGTTTCATCTTCCCAGATGTTGTTTTTATCTAAGTTGTTCTATTTACCAATAAAGCCTCAGGAGTCAAATATTGGAATGAAAACCTGCTAGATCAAGAAAGAGATGCAACCAGCTGACCTTCCATTTTGGCCAGGGACCCAGCAAGAGAGCACCTCTCCATCCTTCTCAAGTCAAAAGGACCATGAATCTCTAAGTCCTTTCTTCCTCTTTCCTGTGCGTCTCTCTATCCATATTCCTGACTCCTCTGTCCTCTCTATGGCTAATTCTTATCAACTAGTTGCTGGCTCCGCCCTGATCCAAAGTTAAGTCTTGGAGTTTCACAGTGTGATCAAATATCCCACAGCATATAACACATAACTGACAACCGAGGTTAGCCATCATACCACAGAATACAGAGCACAAGTTAGTTCGTCGTTTCTAATAAACACTCTGGTGTGGAATGGTTGCTAACTGGAAGCCTGTGGATATGTGTGGTGGGCACTCTATGAGAAGTTGCTGTACCTTCTACTAAGTTTGACTGTGGAAGTAAAACTGTTCTAAAAATCAAAGTTAAAAACTCCAACAAAATTCTCATTTATGAAAATAACAAAGGCCTTGTTTGATTTTTAATTAATTTTGAATCTATTATACTTTAAATTTGATTTGTGTGGGTGTTTTACCTGTGAGTATGTCTTGTCACCACGGGCATACAGTGCCTCGGAAGTCAGAAGAGGTGCCGGATCCCCTGGAACTGGAGTTGTGACAGTTGTTAGCTGTTATGTGGATGACAGGAATAAACATGCGGGCTTTCTGGAAGAACAACCAGTGCTCTCAACTGCAGAGCCATCTCTCCTGCCCAACTTGGTGGTTTTTGGAATAGGATCTCACTACCTAGCCCCTGCTGTTCTGGAAACCACCATGTAGACTATTATAGTGATGCTGCCTCCCAGGTTCCAGAATTATGGGCATTTGGCACCACATTGGTCAGACTGTTTAGTTTCAACGCTGATTTAGTCAGCCTTGGGGTAGAAGATGGTTTTTGTTTGCTTGTTTTTTCTTTTCTTTGGAGATGTTAAGGCTCAAACTCAGGCCCTCTGTGTGCTAGGCAAGGGAAAGTGCTCCACCAGTACCTATATCCTCTGCTAGCTTCCTTCCTTCCTTTGTTTTCACAAGGGCTTTCTGTGGAACCTACGCTGTCCTGGAAATCTCAGTCTTCTTGCCTCTGCCTCCCACATGAACTTTGTTGCTGATCAGTGAGGACACTGACCAGCGAGGATGCTGACCAGTGAAGACGCTGACCAGTGAGGATTCTAGACTCTAGAAAGTAACAAGAGTTGACTTCAAATTATTCTAAGTGGCAACATCTGAATTTCCCCCCTTTCTGTCTTTCCTCTCTCCTAACTCCCATTTTTTTCCTATTTCTTTCTTTTTTAACCAGATTATTTCTTACCAGGAAACCATGAGGAACAATAATACTATATGCTAATGCATATCTAGTTTGGGTCATCACCTAGAGAAGAGAAATCAGAATTCTCTGGGTTATTAATACAAACTTAAGCTGACTTTATTGTTTATTTATTTATTTGTGTCTGTGTGCTTATGCACATATGTCCATATATTGCACACATTTGTGCATCTCATGGTGCATTGTGGAGGTCAGAAGAACAACTGTTGGGAGTCAGTCGGTTCTTTCCTTCCACACTGTGGGTCCCAGGACTGGACTCAGGTTGTCAGGCTGGGAGTCAGCACCTTTACCCCCGAGTCATTTCACCAATTACTTATTAATAATAGAGGAATGATCTTTTGATGATAGATGCTAAAAAAGATTGGAAATACTATAGGCTCCCTGGTGCCAGGGAATGTTTTTTTTATATTTAAGGTTTGTTTAATCTTTTTATCAATATAAACATTTGAAAAAGAAAATGTCCAGGAAAACAACTAAGGGAAACTGAACTAAGGGTTCAGTGCAGGGAAGAGAAGGCCAACTTTAGCCTGAAGCCAAGAAGAGCCTTCCTTGTCTTCCTCAGCATTGGAGCACTGAGGTTCTCTTCCTAGGGTTCCAGGAGCCCCTTGAAGTTGAATGTTAAATGCTGTGTGCATTGTTTATGGTCAAAGGGTCTGTGACTATTGCTGGGTCTTTAGAAGAGTCATGACTCAGAAAAAGTTTTTAAAAATTGTTATGTTGATGCATAACATATTATTGGTCTTTTTATATAAATATATAATCATATATGTGAGTATAATTTAGATTTTTGGAAACTTTAACTATGCTGTCAAGTTTGGCAAATGTATCTGTTTCCCATGTTCAGTGGCATTGTATAGAAATAAATAGCCATGATATAATGGTTTATGTCAGCAGTTCTTAACCTATGAGTCATGACCCTTTGGGGGTTGAACAACCTTTTAGTAGGGGTCACCTAAGACCCTCATCAAAGTCACCAGAAAACACATTTTAATTCATACAGTAGCAAAATTACAGTTATGAAGTAGCAACGAAAGAAGCGTATGGTTGCCGGTCACCACAGCATGAGGAACTGTGTGAAAGGGTTGTAGCATTAGGAAGGTTGAGCACCACTGGTCTAAGTGATGGCTAATCCTCACTGTCAGCTTGACATACCTGGGGCAAGGCAGCCTCAGTTGCAGAGTAGCCTCTATCAGATTGCTCTGTGGGGGGATTTTCTTGATTGCTAACTGAGGTAGGAGGGCCCAGCCCACTGTGGGTGGCACCGTTCCTAGACAGGTGGGCTTGGGCTGCATAAGGTAGCTGAAGGTGAGCCTGAAGCAGCCAGTAGCAGTAGGGAGCATCCCTCCATAACTTCTGCTTCAAGCTCTGCCTTGAGCTCCTGCCTGCTGCCCTTGAAATAAACCCTTTCCTCACCAAGGTGCTGTTACCCCCAGTGTTTATCACAGCACAGAAAACAAAGACAGCCTAGAAACAAAAAACTGATTTTTTTGCCCATTTGTACATTTATTTTGCTATAAATATGCAAGAACTTATCCATGTGAGTTTACTATAGACACTAATAAAGTATTTCCTAAATTATAAGTAGAAACTGCTGGAAGAACTTGTTTGATAAAAGCTCCATGCCCATGTCTTGACAATGAAAGCCGGTCTGTAGCAAGGAAGAGTGGGCTGGTGGACGCTCTATTAATGAGGAGTGAGGAGAGGGCTCTTCCACCAGGAACCACTACTTAGCCTTCCTCACCTTTAGCACAGATCTAATAGCGCTCATCCAGGGGCTGTCATGTTCAATGGGTGCTCACAAAGTCCTTAGGATGGTACCTGTTGCAGAGCAGGGGCAGGTAAATGGAGTTAGTATCAGTAGATGTCATGGTTACCATCCTGGGGACTTCAGAGATAGTTGCACAGCAGCAGAAGTAAATGTCCCAGTAAATATTTTGGTCCCAGCTGAAGGATCAGTGGTCTCCCAGAGAAGTAGGGACATTTCTCGCTCTCTTGACCAGCAGTGAAATGGAAGCTCATTTCCAAGAGGCTTGGGGGTAGGGTGGGAGGGTGCTCTTTTTGCTGCATTAGCTTATTAGAGCCCAATTTCTGCAAGGGGAAATTGCATTTTTAACATTACATACATACATCAACTTCTCTCCTGTTGTGTCTTGCAAAGAAACACCATGATTTCCAAGTACCCAGCCTGTAAACCAGTTTGAAAAGCATTAAGCAAAGTGGTATTTTGAGAACTATCCAGAGGCTGGGCTCTTCAGTCATCTGGCTCTAAACTGTGGGGTCCTCTCTCTGAACCCATGCCCATAATAGAAGAACCATTTCCCTCTACTGTGTTCCCCAGGAACAAGTTTGGTATCTAACCAGATGCTTGGCTAAGAACGTAAAACCACCCAGCCTCTGGGTCCTAGCGCTCCAGGCAGTGTCAGGGGGCTCACTCTTGTGGCACGGGTCTCAGACTCAACTGGAGAAAAACAAAATGTCGATGTAATGATGCCTAACGATACTCTGCTATACTCATAGATTGGTGGCTACCCAGTTGTCCAGAGAGCCGTCATCCAGTAACTGATGGAAACAGATGCAGAGACCCACAGCCAAACATTAGGTCTAAGTCAGGGAGTCCTGCTGAAGAGAGGGAGGAAGGATTGTAGGAGCCAGAGGAGTCAAGGACACCACAAGAACAACCACAGAAACGACTAACTTGGGTTCATCGGAGCTCAAAGATAACCAGGGAGCCTGCATGGGACTGACCTAAGCCCTCCACATACATGTGACAGTTGTGTAGTTTGGTCTGTTTGTGGGACTCCTAGCAATGGGGAGCAGGGACTGTCTCTAATGCTTTGGCAGGCTTTGGGGACCCTATTCCTCATACCGGTGCCTTGCCCAACCTTAATACAAGGGGAGGTGCTTAGTCTTACTGCAACTTGATATACCATGCTTTGTTGATACCCATGGGAAACTTACCCTTTTCCCCCTTCTGAGCAGAAACAGAGGAGGGGTGGATTGGTGGGGGAAGGGAGAGTTGGCAGAGAGAAGGTGCAGGGAGGGAGTGTGAGGAGAAAATGGAGGGGAAACTACAGTCAGGATGTAAAATAAATAAATAAATATAATTTAAAAAAGAATGTAAAACCATAATATCTACTCACTAACAAAATAATAACATAGAAATATTTTCAAATATTTTGTTTTCTAGAAAAAGGTTGAAAATAGGCTGAAGCTTGCGATAATATTTTGGTGTAACTCACACTGGTGGGACTGATGCTAACACTTGGCAGCAGTGTTGCCTGTTGGTCCCAGCCAATGAACGCTTGTGTTTTTACAGTTCCTCCTCTCAGCCAAGGGCCTCAGTGGGGTAGCCGGGCTCTTGCTGCTCAGAGGTGAGTTGTGTTGTTAGAAAGGCAGAGTCTCTGGTTCATCCCTTACATGCTGAATAAAGACTGCATGTGGTGTGGCACTTGTGCATGTGTGTGTGTGTGTGTGTGTGCATGTGTGTGTGCAGTGCACCTGTGTGCTTATGTCTGTGTGCTTGTGTATATGTGTGCTTATGTCTGTGTGTGTGTTCTTATGGCTGTGTGCTTGTGTGTGTGCTTACGTCTGTGTGCTTGTGTGCTTATGCCTGTGTACTTGTGTATGTGTTCTTATGTCTGTGTGCTTGTGTGTGTATGTGTGCTTATGTCTGTGTGCTTTCTGTATGCTTATATGTCTGTGTGTACATGCCTATATGTGTTCATGTGGAGACCAAAGGATGACAATAGGTGGTTTTCTTTTTCACACTCTACCCTTGAGACAGGTCTCTTACTGAACCTGGAGCTAGGCTGGTGGCCAGTAGGACCCACTGATCCTCCTAACTGTGTCCCCCATGGTGCTGTGGTCACAATCATGTGCGGCCATACCTGCCTCTTTGTGTGTGTGTGTGTGTGTGTGTGTGCGCACGTGTGCGTGTGTGCTAGGGATCCGAACCCAGGCCTTATGCTTGCACACTGAGCTCCACTCCCAGCTCTAGGCCTCGGGTGCTTCCTACGCATTTCCTTGTTGAAAAATCATCTTTTGCCCACCAGAGACCTGTTGCAGATGACAGCTTCCCAGTGTGAAGATGACTTCCTGCTTCTTGCTTTTTCCCCAAGTACCAGGGTATCGCAGTCACACCCTTAAATCTTTTCTTTGTGCCTCGTCCCAGGATGTGTCCCATTTTAATCGGGGTTAATTGCCTCCATCTCTTGAGAAGCCCAAAGCCACTAGAGTCAGAGCCAGGCAGAGGCCATCCTTCCTTTCCCCAGGGTTCCCAAACAGAGAGTAAAGACTGCTTCCCAATGACAGCCCTAGAGCCAGTTATAAACACCTCAAGATGAAAGACAGACCTGGCTCTAACCCATGACTCACCAGATCATGCTGGGGGAAAGGAGTGCCCAGGGAGTAACTGGAGGAAAAAAGTGCATGTGTGCGCACTCATGTGTGTGTCTGCATGTGCGTGTGCTGTTTTTGACAGCTGGGGGAGTCTGTTCTTTCCTTTCTCCCATTTGGGTTCTGGAGGCCAAACCCAGATTGTGCAGCTCTTCGGCAAATGCATTTATCTGCTGAGCAAATCTTGCAGGCCCGAGAAAGGTGTAAAAAGGAAACACCGTGTAGTTCAGCGGGAAGAGTGCTTCCTAGTAAGCAGGGGACCTAGAACCACAAAAACAGGGCACGGTGGCACACAGTTGTCATCCTAAGCACTTGGAAGGTGGAGGCAGGAGGAACAGAAGTTCAAGGTTGTCTTTGACAGCATAGAGATTTGGAAGTTGGCCTGGGACATGTATGAAATCACACATACACACACATTCTCTCTGTATACACACACATGCCTACATATGTGTACATACATGCATATATTCACCAGCATTAACAGTATTATGCCTCCTGCAACAGTCACTTAACAGAATGCCTGGGCTGGGGTGTGCTTTACCTCAGATTCAAGGTGATTTCCAGGCACACACTTGCCTCTTCCAGGGCCAAGGACAGGCTAGCTCTGTGGATCCTTGCAGCCCAGCTTTAGGGGAGCCGGGATTTGTTCTGATGGTTATAATAAGGCATGTAGCATGGGAATAGCTGATAAGATGGGAAGTTTTTCAGTAGTTTTTATAGCCACAGGTTTGAAAATCAGGAGGCACAACAGACCACAAAAGGCCATGTGATTCCTTATTACATAGACGCCAACAACAGACAAGAGTCGCTGCCACAGTTTGCCCAGGAGGGCTGGGTGAAGAAGGGCAAGCGGGTCAAAGTAATTTTGAATAATTTTCAAGGGCTGTAGGGTGGTCAGTGTGTGGGTGCCCGGGAACTGATCCTAGCTGCAACTTAGCACAGGTCGGTAATGTTCAGGGTTTGAGAAACCTTCCAGTGCTGACAAAAGGAGGTGGTCAGAGGTGGATGCTCTGGGTTGGTCATTTGACATATGAAAGGAACATTCAGCTGCTCTGTCTGAGGGGGCCAGGGCTCTCACCTTGATCCAGGGTTAGCCTAAAGTCCTTCATTTCATGTTAAAGCATCAGAATTTTTTCTTTTTTCTTTTTTTAATTTTCTTTGTATTTATTCTTTGTCTTTCACTTACCTCCCCACCCCCATCAAAAAATAAAACAAAATACATTCAAATTGAAAAAATGGAGGAAGAAGAGGAAAATCTTGTGGAAGGTTCACTGTGACACAGTCACACAGTAAACCTCTTCATCCATGTATCTTTACTTGCAGGTGTTCATTGCAAAAACTCCCTGGTTTAGTTCGAGGCCCCTTTTCTCTGCCACACCATTGAGGCTGAGTGCTCATTGGGACTCTTCCTGGACTCTTCCTGTCCTCTGCGTTGGATCTGGGAGGCATGCAAATAATGGGGGACAGACCATCAAAGTCTATGAAATCAGAAGTAAACTTTATTCCAAAATTTCCCATGGGGCACAAAAACTTACCAGATAGCGGGGACCACAGTCAGAATTCGGGCTTCTGAAATTGTGGCAATGGGGGCTGGCTCAGGGTCCCGTTTTATAGCAAGAAGTAAGCAGTAGGCATGGACAAAGGAATTTTTACAATTTCGAGGTTAAGCTTAGAGACATATTGTATTTTACAATTTTTGCTTACAAGGTTTTGGCTCAAGGGTGTTTACAAAAAGATCCTCCAGCTTTCTTGACACAGCTAACAGTGTTTACAAAACCCCTCAGCTTTCATGACATAGCCAGTTTCCCATAGCAGGGAAGAACAGGAAACAATGTGAAGCCAAAAGTCACGCAGAAACAACTTATTAAAAGTTAACCTTTGTCTGCAGCAGCTGCGGCCCTAAGGGGCAGAGGGGTTATCCTTAAAAGTTAACCCCTGACTGCCGACAGAGGTGCTAGCTCTAAGACAAAAAGCCATCATTCAAAGTTAACCTTTGGTCTCTGACAAAGCTGCTAATTGTCAGTTTTCATTTCTTTAAGTTTATGATTTTATATTCCTACATTCCTAGACCCTTCACTGCGTTGTGGAGATCCTGCACCTCTGGATCTACAGGACCATCCTGTCCCCTCCAGCCCCACCCCACCCCAACACACACACACACGACATGCACACACACACACACGACACTCACACACATGCACACACACACACACGACACTCACACACACGCACACACACACACACACACCTGTGCTCCAGATCTTGGGGAGAACCAACACACAACCATGGTTCTGGCTCTGGACAGTTGCTCTCTCCAGCACTGCCCTGCCTAGCTCACTCCTTGCAGGGATGAGCAAGAGGCGGAGCCAGTCCCTGACTTTCATATCCTTGGGCTCAGTTCTCTCCACACCTACACCATCAGGGCCATATGTTGCCCAGGTGAGGTCTATGGGCCACTCTCCTGAGTGCTGCAGCTGATGCGGGGCAGGGACACCTCTCCCACTCTTATGACCGCAGGGCCAGCTCTTCCGCCTGCTTCAGGCATTGATGGGAAGGTCATCTCTTCCCCCATGCCATCACACTGAGTGACATGATGATGAGTAGTGGGAAAAACTCCCATGCTACCAGCACCAGCTTCGGAACTGGCTCACCCACACCTCTACCCACAAGGTCAGCTCTACTGTGCTGCCTAGGCTCGGAGCAAGACGCTTTCCTGAGTGCTGCAGCTGGTAACTGCAGCTGGTAAGAGGGAGGGTCGGCTTACTCTTCTGTTGCAGGCAGAAAGGGTCAAAGGGTAAGAGGACATCTCTCCCCCACCCACACTGTGCATGACAGACAGTAGAGGGGACAGCCCTCCCTGGCTCATAAATTCGGAGCTGGCTCATCCACACTGCCACCAACATTGCTGGCTCTATTTGCTGCCCACGAGAGGTGCAGGGCCTGCTCTCCTGAGTGTTATATCTGCTGGGGGACAAGGACAGTTCTTCCACTCCGATGACCTCAGGGACAGCTCCTCCACCTGCCTCAGGTGTTGATGAGGGGGCATCTTTCCCCCTCCCATGCTGCCACAAGACAGATGGGTAATGGGGACAGCTCTTCCATGCTGACCACTTTGGAGCAGGCTTACCCACACCTCTGCCAACAGGGTTGGCTCTGCTGAAGCATCAGAAATATTAAAAAAAAAAAAACCCAAACACATGAATAATTCAATCCAGCTAAATTGAAGCCAACCCTAGAGAAGTTCAACTTCTCAGTTTTTGATACACACACACACACATACATTCTGACAAGCATGCTGTTCTGAGTATGTTGAGGAAAAAGAAACCTCTGTAATCACTTCCTATAAGGAACACAAAAGTAGACAACAATGACACCATTGGAAAATGTGATGGTTGCTCTTGTCAGCGTGACAGCATTGAGACAAACCTCTGGGAGTGTCTGTAGTTGAGTTTCCAGAGAGGTTTTAATCACATGGGAAGACCCGTCCTGAATGTGGGCACCATTTTCCTATAGACTGGGATCCTGGGCTGATTAAACATGAGAGATGAAGCTGAGTACAGCAGCATTCATCCCTCGCTGCTTCCTGACTGTGCACGCGATGCCGCAGCCACTTCACACAGCTGCTGCAGCTTCCTGACAGTGTACGCAATGCCGCAGCCACTTCACACTGCTGCTGCAACTTGCTGGCTGTGTATTCATGGTCATGTGGCCATTCAATATGGTCTCGATGCTAAGAGTACAGCTACTTCAATATATACCAGAACTTCCTCTCCTTCAACCATCCTGTGTTATTTAGTTTTATATCAACTTGACACAAACTGGAGTCACTTGGGAAGAGGAAACCTCAGTCGAGAAAGCGCCTCCATTGGTCTTGATTGATAAATGTGGGAGGAGCCAACCCACTGTGAGTGGTGCTAGCACTGGGCAGATGACCGTGCAGCAGTCCCAATAGGCCCCAAGTGAGCAAGCCAGTAAGCAGCATTCCTCCATGGTTACTGCTTCAATCCTGCCTCCAGGGTGGTGCCGTGGGTTCTGGCCCTGCCTGGGCTGTGATTCAGGAGTGAAAGCCAAGTAAACCCTTTCCTCTCCCAGTTGCTTTTGATCAGGGTGTTTTATCACAGCAACAGAAACCAAGGACACTCCCTTCAAGAAATGATTGATCGATTAATTGTGTCCTTTTTGCAATACCTCTGACTGAACTCGGACCTCATACCTGCCAGGGAAGCACTCTGCAGCTGAACTGCAGCCCATATTTTTACTCTTCATCTTGAGACAGAGTCAAGTTAAGCTGTCTAGGCTGACTTGAACTCTCTCTGTAGTCCAGGCTGGCCCTGAGTTTTCAATCCTCCTGCCTCCGCTTCTGGAGTAGCTGGGATAACAGGCCCGCATCATCAGACCAGCCCCTCATCCTTTTAAAGTTTTTAAAGTTACTAAGCTGTGGTTTGGCAGATCCAGCAGGGGAGCTTTGTCTTCAGATGAGAGACTTTTGGGTGCTCAGAGATCTGTGGGAGCCCGCGCCGTGTGGGGACTGTGTTTGGGTAAAGGATACTCCCAGCAGGAGAACGTGGCCCTGAACGTGTGATGGTGAGTGTTGCCAGAGCTGTTCCCGGAACAGAAGCAAAGCGTCAGAAAATGAGCGACGGCTTTGAAAGGAGCCTGCGCTGTCCGGGCGGAAGCCGCAGTGGAGTTCCGAAGGTCCTCTGCCAGCAGATCAGGAATTGTTTGTTCCCTGCCCTCTACAGTTCGTACTCCCTCTGTTTTCTCCTTGGTGACTCTTTCTTCTTTCTCAGCTTCTCTGTGGGTGTGAAAAGAAAAGTCCTCCCAGCAGTGAGGAAAACTTGTGAAACAAGTATTTTGGATCTATTACAAATCTGTTGTTTTCCTTTTCCTCCGACTATTTACAGCTCCTTCCCTTCCTGGCGTTGGTGGAGATGAGGGTGAGGACCGTGTAGGCAAGCCCTGGGGCATAAATTAAAACACAGGTGACGCCACAGCCCCGCAACATGAGCTATTAAGGGTGCCATTAATATTTTCACCCGGGCAACTTGCTTTCTGAGCCTCTGAAGAAGACAGAGGTATAAAGGGCTTCCTGCCAGCTGTGGCCAACTTTGTGATGAGACAGCTTCCAGCCACTTACCATTCCAGAGACTTTGAGTCACACTGTGTATACTAATTAATGTCTCACTTTAGTGTGTGTGTGTGTGTGTGTGTGTGTGAGTGTGTGTATGTGTGAGTGTGTGTGTGTGTGAGTGTGAGTGTGAGTGTGTGTGTGTGTGTGTGTGTGTGTGATGGGGGCATCAAATGTCTTCTTCAATGACTTCTCCGCCTCATTTTAAAGATAGTCTCTCATTGAACCCAGAACTTGCAAACCTGGCTAGACCAGCTGGCCATGGAGTCCCTAAGAGCCACTTGTCTCTGTCCCCAGGGCTGGGATTACAGGCATGTTTTGTTGCGCCTGGCTTTTTCCTAAGTGCTGGGGATCTTCATGTTTGTGCAGCCTGCACATTTTACTGATTGAACCATCTTCCCATCCCTTTATTTAATAATTTGTTATGTAAAAACCTTTCTTGTGGTGAGGTATATTTGTAAAGGAAATTTTTCTCTAACAGACATGTTATATGACATATGTACCTGGTGTTTAGTTTTGGAGCATTAGGGAATTCCCAGGCTCTTGTTGATATAAGCCGCAGTGCTGTGAACATCCTTCTGAACAGAAGTGTCATCTGCATTTGTGACTCTGTTCCTGGGACAGTTACCTCAACATGGGCCAGACGATGTGAGCATCTAACTGGGGGGCTCTTAACATACATCACCAGAATATCTTCATTGTCTTTCTCCTCCATATCCACTCCTCTCTACTCTGTCTTCGCTCTCCTTGAGTTTGAAAGGGTCAAGCAATGGAATACGTGTCCAGGGCCTGCCACTTCATAGTGACTGAATAAACAGAGTGGAGGCTGTGATCACTGTTGCCTCCTTCCCTTCCCCGTCTCGTCCAAAGGCTTCAGTGCCCCAGGCTGCTCTCTCTTGTGTGTCGCCAGCTCAGCATTGCCTGAGTCTGTTCCCGCAGTGTGTGGCCAAGGGACGACTTCAGACACTGACACATGCCTTGACTCAGGGTCCTGAGAAGAAAAGTGGCTTACAGGTTTTCAGCCCTGGGTTTTCATTCGCAATGTAGAAGTTGTTCTGATCTTAGCCTGCAGGGTAGACGCCCCAGCGAGCTTGGTGAAAGGAAGAAGCACAGCCTGGGTTGCTGGAGAGTAGGGCCTGGGCATCCACAAGTCAGGCAGAAGCAAGGCATGAGGACACTCAAAGCAAGAGACAATCATCTGGGAACGTGCAGGTGCCACGTGGGACCTGGTGATTGGCTTATCCAGACACTGGGTGCCCCTCTAGTGCTACTCAAAGACGGCAGCACAATCACTGGACGGAGTCCCCGGTCTTCAACGTGTTGTTAGTGTCTGGATGGTATGTCTGCCTGGAGGCTAGATCTATCCTAAACTATGAAAAAGTCCTGCTTCTCTCCCGGTTCGTTAGAGCTCCCACGGCACCAGCCTGCAGGACGAACAGACGATCTAAGTTGTCCCTAGCAGACTCTCTGGTGGCAAGAGGCAGTTTCAGAGTCACACTTAGGCTGGAGGATTTCACACTCTGCTGCATAAGTTGGTCCTATAAAAATTACTCTCAATGCCAGGCATATGTGACCCCAGCCTTTGGGAGCTGGAGGTCTGAATATGTTTGTGTTTGAGGCCAGTCAGGCTACGTAGCAGCCTGTCTCTAAACAAGCAGATAAACAAATAACTGCCGTCACATGCTTAGATAATTTATTTTGATGTTTTTGTGCTCTGTGGAGCTGACTTCTTATCTGATTCCAAAGATGCGTGTACTTTGATCAGGTCCCTGGATGGGGTGTGTTCTCAGGATAGCCCCGGAGGAATGTGGCTGTATCTACTCATCATTTTATAAATATTGATGAAAAATGGTAAAAATGTTTTAAAGGAAACTTTATCTGAGGGAGTGTTTTGGAATTCAGGTTTTTTTTCTTCCTTCCAAAGTCTTTTATGTCTTCCATTTTGGCACTGAAATCTAAACAGTCAAGGTGGGTGGGCCAGCCCCCATAATATGTTCACTATTGATGTACCCCAGTTGTGTATAGAGTAGGCTTGAGGAACAGGGCCTTCAGGAGTTATAGTTGCCACAACCAACCCTTGTACCCTAGATATGACTTCCCAGTGTCTTCCCAGAAGAAATGGAGAATTGCTCGGCATTTTGCGAATGCCCTTCAGTGCAGAGATACAAGAGAACAGAAAGGGCATTCTGTCAGAGCCGCTGAAGTGGGCACACACACTGTCACAGGTCAGAAAGAAAGGGAGGGCGTGTCTGAGGTGGTTGCACCACAGCGGAGCCTGCGGCTTCATGTTTCTCTTCTGTAGTCACTCACTTAAATGACAGAGCTGGGATGAGACTCAAAGAGCAGCCAGATACTTCCCAGAAGGGCTTGAGACTCAAGAGAGAACCTGGACCACAGAAGCCTCGGACCAGTGAATTTGAACTTTCGGATGAGTTTTTACCTTGGTTCTTCTGTCTCCACCTCTCAAGGGCTGGGTTCTCTGGAGTTACAGGCAGCTGTGAGCTGCCTGATGTGGACTGGCCCCTGAGCCATCCCTCTAGTCCCAGGGAAGTCTGTGCCGCCTTCCTTCTTACTCTCTTGATGGACAGCACTCTTAGCTGACAGTGCCGACCCTCCTCACCAGGAGCTGCTGATGGCACCTAGTCTTTGTTGCCATCTTTGTTATGACATATTTACCAATTGCCAGTCGAAAGAATGGAGAAAGGAAGATAAGTAACTTGTTTAAGGCATTCTGTCTAGTGACCGATGGCCCTCACTTGGGCATCCCCTGACTCGCCCCTGTGGAGCAGTCTACAGGGATTTCATTGCTCTCTGGTTCATCGTCCCCCACCCCCCAAAGTCATCTGAAATCCTGGAAGACATAAATCTCTGAGGCTAAATTCAGAGTCTTAAAAGATTAAAATCTTGAGAACCTTAATTCTCATGAAGAAGAAGAAGAAGGGTAGGAAACCAAATTCTGAGGAAGGAGTTGGTCAAGTGATTTGGCAGCAACAGACAATCTGGCTTTAAAATGCATTTTGGGGCTGGAGAGCTGATTCACTGGTGAAGCATTTGCTGGGCAAGCTTCAGGAGGACCAGACTTCCAGTGCTCGGCACCACACTTCCACAGGGGCGGGCACCTGTGATTCCTGCGCTGGGGAGGTGGAGACAGACCCCTGCAGCTCGCTGGCTAGCTAGTCTAACTGAACTGGTGAGCTCCGGATTCGCTGAGAGACCCTGAGTGACCGAAGAACACACCAGCTGCTGACTTCTGGTTCGCACACACACAGGAAGGGGCGCAAGCAGAGATGCACAAACACGTGCTCACACTCCAGAGAACACACACACACACCTCAGAAAGAGGGAGAGGTAGAAGGAAAGGAGGGGCAAGAGGAAGTAAGAAGGGAGACAGGAAGGAAGAAAACGCTTCATTGATCTGCACTGGCTTTCTTTCCAGGCGGTGAAATTCCAGCAGCGTTTACTGAATGAAAGCTGGTTTTCCCTGAAGAGACCAGGGAAGTCACTAGTTTGAAGAGGATTGTGTGCACAGTAGGATAAGAGCACACACAATGCCCCGAGTACCGTGTCCACTAAACCTGTGGTCTGAGTATGAGAGCGTTCGGACCTGAGAGCTGAGTACCCCAAACAGCGCAGACAAGATGGGACCGTTAATGGAGACTGTCACTTTGGTGTGTACCTTGTCAGCACGTATCAAATTGTGTATAGATTTTAAAATCAAGTGTCACATGGAAAGTGAATGGGGATATATTCTCTCAGTAGAGCTATGTCCTAAAAGAAAAAAAAGAGGGCGGCATTCATTGTGATGAAAGACTTTAAAGTACAACAATAGCCTTGGAGGTTGGCCACCTCTGAGTTCTTCTGGTCTACCATCATGTATCCGTGCAGGCCCCATCCCTGTAATATGCATTGTCATGCATCAAATCTTCTTTTCCAGCATTTTTGTTGGGGTTTCCCTGCTACCTTAAATCCTCAGCATTGTTTTTCACAAGTGGTTATCATGTGCATTTTATCCTCATATAATTTCCAATATTACAGGTGCCTATTACATGATAATTTTTTGAAAGGTTCATTGATTTCGTCTTTGTAAATCTCAGTGTACAAACTGCATTGTTAAGACAGTACTTTGGAAGTACTAAATATATTTACAACGCAATGAAACTTTTTCAAGAAAGAAAGCTGCATCCTTTTGTTCATGGGCATTATTAGAAGGACAGTTTTTCCACATCTCTCCTTTCTGGGTGACAGATTTGGTCCATCCTATCAAAGACTTTGGTTGTCCATCACTGTGTCCCAGATGACAGCCATAAAGCTGGATGCATACAATTACATACCTACCACATAGCATCTTAACTTTTGACTTACTTAAGAATTACTGCTACACATTGGGGTTATTAGTACAACTGAATGCTTATGCTTAGAACAAAATTGTTGTAATGAGCTGCAGGCCTGCTTTTTGTTCTGCCTGGCTCCCGCACGGCTAGCTTTACACCAGAAATAACAACACACAAACTGTATTCTTTTAATCACTGCTTGGCCCATTAGCTCTAGCCCTTACAGGCTAATTCTCATATCCCGATCAACCCATCTCTAATAATCTGTGTAGCATCAGTCTTACCAGGAAAGATTCAGCATGTCTGACCTGGCAGCTTGCTTCATGGCGTCTGCCCAGGAGAGGGGAGCATGGCCTCTGAGCTCACTTCCTCTTCCTCCCAGCATTCTGTTCTGTTTACTCCACCCACCTATGTTCTAAGCTATGAGACCAAGCAGTTTGTTTATTACTTAACCAATGAAATCAACAGATTGATATATGACACTCGCACATCACAAAATATCTGTTATGGTTATACCCACGAGGCAAGAAGCAGGTTCTCTGAGTTCCAGGTCAGCCAGAGTTGCATGGTGTTGTCCTGTCAAAAACAAAACAAAACAAGAAATGTAAATAGGGCTACAGATGTATCTCAGTTGAAGAACACTTGTCTGACGTACACAAAGCCCAAGGTTCCACCCCCAGCACCTCATAGGTCAAGAGTGCACGTGCCTGCAGTTCCAGCACGTGGGAGGTGGGAAGATAGGAAGCTCTTGGTCATTTTTGGCTGCATTGAATTCAAGGCTAGACTGGGTTACACGAGACTCAAATAACAAAATAACAAAAACCTAAACAAAGCGAACCCCCAAAAGTAAATCAATGAATGCCGGGGATGTCGTTCCATGGTACGTGCTTGCTCTACAGGCAGTGGGCCCTAGTGTTGATTGCCAGCAGTGGAAATAATAAATAAATTCATACTTTATAATAAGTTTTAAAACTTCTTTTTTCCGTCAGCATTCCCATTTTTGGATTTTCCTAACTTCACTGTTTGGGATTGTGATCTCCAGCGTTGTGCCTTGGTGTTTGTGGAACAGACATGCCATTTTATATTCCGACCCAGGTGTTTGGTTTCCATGACCAAAGATGCAAAGCCTCTCCATGACCCACATGAAGCCCTGAGCCTTCTCACATGTGTGTGGTGAATATTTATTTTTTTTTAGAAGTTATTGATCATGTTTTTACAGCTGGTCAGATGCCGGTTTTTTAAGGGAAGGATGAGGTTCATGGCTCATGACGAGAACATGACACTCAGTTGGCTCATTCTTCAAAGGCAGCCTGGTGACCCCACTCAGTTTTACCAATCAAAATGCAACAACTCTGTAAAGTCCAGTTCAGTATGAGACACCAACATCCCGTTCCTGGTGTGTACAACACTATCCAGAGACATTCAGGAGTGACGCTTGGGGAGCCGGGAGATTCGTGCTGGTTCACTTCCTCTTCCAGAAGGAGGGGAATTGGATCCATGCGCTTGCACCAATGGCTCAAAGAAGCTATAGCTGGGAAAGTGTTCATGAGGAGACCTACAGGATAGCAAGTGCTTCACCCACGGACGGGATGAGACAGCATCCCTCGTGGGGTCTCTTTCCTTCTCTGGAATTTAGAATCGTGTTATGGTGTAGTCAAATGTGTTGGTGTGGATGTTTCCCCGTAAGCCCCAGACCACTCGACGCCCCGTTGGCAGTTTTGTTTGGGGAAGCTTTGGAGGCGGGATCGCGCTAGAGGAAGTGTGTCACCAGGGGTGGGCTTTGAGGTTTCAGAGTTCACAAACCACTCCCAGTTCACTCTTCCTGCTTACTGTTTGTCGCTGGAAAAGGAGCCGTTCTAGCTGCCATGCCGGCTTGCTTCCGCCTTTCCCTGCCATGCTGGTGATGGACTGCGATCCCTCTGGAGTCATAAGCCACAAACAAACCCTTCCTACTGTAAGTTTCTTTGGTCATGGTGCTTTAAAACGACAAGAGAAAAGTAACCAAGACACCAAGATAGTCCTCAGACCCACTGCATACTCAATCATGGCCTTGTGAATTCGATCCTCCTGCCTCCACGCCCTGGTGCTAGGATTAATGGGCACATACTATCATGCCTGGTTGACTCAAGGTTTCAATCATGCACGCACTCTACCAGCTGAGCTGCTTTCCCAGGCCTGTCACATGGCCTTAATTCATTTTCAGTTGCTCTAACTGAATATGGCAGGCTAGGTGAGTTATAAAGACCGGAGATTTATTCAGCTCATGGTTTGGAAGGCCAGACAGCTCAGGAGCATCGTGCTGCCATGTGCTCCACATCTGGGGAGGGTCTTCTTGTGTGTCACATGGCACAACTGACTATTTCTCTTCCTCTCCTTAGAAAGCTCCCAACGCCGCCATGTTCTCCAATCCCAGTCACTTCTTAAAGGGACACTTCCAAATGTCATTCGCGTGTGGATTTTAGGATGACGTTTCCAACACATGGGGACACATTCAGGCACAGTACACAGTTGTAGGTATTCCACTAAGAGCTTCCAAAGCAAAGCCAGATCTAGAATATCAAACCAGGGTCTTTATAACATCTTTCTACTTGTAAGCCCCCTTGCCTGAGACATCTTACTACCACCTCACACAATGAGTCTGGATAATAGTTGTACAAACCAAATACTCACTAAAATAAACCACATCTATTTTAAAGTAATTATTTATTGTACATACAGTTTTGACACTTTTTAAAGATGAAAACAGATTTGCATCTTAATGAGAGAGATGTCTCTATTTTTAAAGAGATTTATTTATTTATTATGTATACAGTGTTCTGCCTGTGTGTATCCCTGCAGGCCAGAAGAAGGCACTAGATCTCATTATAAATGGTTGTGAGTCACCATGTAGTTTCTGGGAATTGAACCATGCACCTTCTGGAGGAGCAGCCAGTGTTTTTTTTTTTTTTTTTTTTCCAGCCAGTGCTTTTAACCTCTGAGCCATCTCTCCAAAAATAGAGATGCCTCTATTTTTACGTAGAGAATAAAATCTTGGGCGAATATTTGATGTTGGAGGACATACAGGGTCATCTGCATTTTTAGGAACTGACTGATACTCTGATCCTGTGATTGTCGATGCTGGTCACACTGTTTTACACCTATCCAAAGTATAAGATGGCAAATGAGAGTTTAGGGTCATTTCAAACAGCGCTGGGAATTCTGTCCTAAACCCAACCCTAAATTCTTTTAAAATTTTTGCAGATGTGGGGCTGGAGCGATGGCTCAGTGGTTAAGAGCACTGGCTGTTCTTCCAGAGGACCAAGGTTCAATTCCCAACAGGCAAATGGCAGCTCATAACTGTCTATAGCTCCAGTTCCAGGGGATCTGACACCCTCACACAGACACAAATGCAGGCAAAATGCCAATGCACATGAAATAAAAACACAAACTAAAAAAATTTGCATGTGTGTAAGTATTTGTCTACATGGAAGCAAGCATACTGTGTGAATGTCTGGTGTCCACAAGGCCAGAAGAGGGTGTCGGATCTCCCGGAACTGGAGTGATAAATGACTGTGAGCTGTCATGCGGGTGCTGGGAACCAAACTGGAGCCTCTCTGAGAGCTGCAAGCGCTCCTGACCAGGGTCACCTCTGCAACTCCTGACCAGGGTCACCTCTACAACTCCTGACCAGGGTCACCTCTGCAGTTCCTGACCAGAGTCACCTCTGCAACTTGCATTCAATTTCTTTTTATCGTGAACTCCAACCAGTATTTCAAACGCCATCTTTGAAAGTCAAGCCTCCTGACACAACCCAGTCCAAAGGCCCTAATTTGGTACTTGCTGGAAACGATGGCGGGAAATGCTGTCTTTTGTTTTCCGTCACTAAACCATACTGCTTTCATAGAAGTGGATAGCTATTTGTGTATAGCAAAAGCACTGTGGTTTACAGTGTACAATAGCTTCACATCTGCGCCAGGTGTTTCAGGCAGCGTCTGTTGGCACAGCAGCATGGTGTGAAGGTATAAGCAGTGCACAGCGAGCATGGCTGTAGAGAAATCACGTGATGCATGTGTGAGCATAGCCAGAGCACCTGGGATCCTTACATGCTTAGTTTTGAATTAATACTTGTTCATGGGCGCTCAGAAACTTCCTGCTCATTTTTTCCCAACTCTTAAAGGATTGCAAGGCTCAAGACAGAAGATGTGGGGTTGTGGTGGAATATTATTCTAACTAGGCAAAGGTGTGTTACATTTGTTTGTGCCGTCTTTGTTAGTGATGTAATGATGCGTTACATTAGTTTCTGCTGCATTTGTTTAATTATGTAAACATGTGTTGCATTTGTTTCGCCTTTCTGCCTAAGGCACCTGATTGGTCTAATAAAGACTTGAATGGCCAAGAGGTCGGCAGGAGAAAGGATAGGCAGAGAATAAATAGGAGGAGAAATCTAGGCTCAAAAAGAACATGAGAAGAAGAGAGGAGGGAATGTGGAGAGAGAGGGGGACAAGCCCAGGTGCAGAAGCCAGGCAGCCGTCAGCCTGTCAGACACAGAGACAGCAGGAAAGGAAGATAAGCAGAAAGGCGAGAGAGAAAAGGTTAAAAGCCCCGAGGCAAAACACAGATGAAGTGAAACAGATTAAAATAAGAGCTAAGCTCAGAGTGAGCATTCGAAACTAGTAAATCTCCATGTCATGATTTGGGAGCTGGTTGGTGACCCAGGAGAAAAGGCCTGGTACAGGGGTCACAACTGAACACCAGGCATTAGTTTTGTTATACTTCTACAGGCTGGAGGTCCAAGACCAAGATGTTGTGTTTTTGGTGAGGACTAAACTGTATCGCAGGCAGCCTCCTCTGGCTATGTGCTCACGTGACCTTGCTATCTGACCTCACGGAAAACGTGAATCTTCATCTCTGCTAAGGATGCCAGTTCTCAGACTACCCTGCCCTTAGTGTTCTCACCAGCCTTATAGAACCCCTTCCCCAAAAGTTCCACCTCCAAATCAGTCCCTGGAACTTCAGTATAGGAAGTTGAGGGCTTGAGTGAGCACACATTTAATATTTAACACTTCTTTTGTCCCCAAATATTTCCGATCAACTTTCTCGTGTTAGGTAGACTTGTGCTGACTAGTTTTATGTCACCTGACACAAGCTAGTGTCATCAGACAGAAGAGAGCCCCAACTGAAGAATGCCTCCGTAAGACCAGGCTGTGGTAAGCTTAAAGGGCATTTTCTTTAATTGATGGGGGAAGGAGGGCCCAGCCCACTGTGGGTGGTGCTATTCCTAGGCAGATGGTCCCAGGTTCCATAAGAAAGTAGCTCAGCAAGCCATGAGGAGCAAGCAATGTAAGCAGCACTTCTTCATGGCCTCTGCATCAGCTCCCGCCCGCCTCCAGGTCCCTGCCCCATTTGAGTTCCTGTTCTGACTTCCTTTAATAATGGACTATGATATGGAAATGTAAGCCAAATAAACCCTTTCCTCCCCATGTTGCTTTTGGTCATGGTGCACAGCAATAGAATCCCTGATTAAGACAAGCTTGGTGTTAGGAAAATGATGGAAGAAATGTTGCAAACCCCAAAAAGGAACTCACTCCAGAGCCTTGACTCTCTAGCTACTTCTGCAGCAGAATGTTCTGGAAACGCTGCGACGTGCACTCTCCCGTGGCCTTGCCCATGGCTCTACCTTGAGCACACATCTCTACAAACATCCCAAGTGAATGGCAGCAGTCACAGAGCTGCACATCAGGTTGAAAAGGTCCCAATGAGATGAATTTCCAAAGCAAGAAATTGGTATAAATTTTAGAAATTGGGCCAAACTTAGAGTGAGCTCTGCTGGGCTCTCAAGGTTTTTTGTTTTGTTTGTTTTGAGACAGGGTTTTGCTGTAGCTTTGGTACCTGCCCTGGACGTAGCTCTGGTAGACCAGTCTGGCCTTGAACTCACAGAGTTCCACCTGCCTCTGCCCCCTGGGTGCTGGGATTAAAGGTGTGAGCCTCCCACCTCCCAGCCTGTCTCAAGGTTTATCTGGGCCAACCTCCCTGACTCACGACCCCATTCCCTCCCTTACACCTACAGGCCTGAACCAAGAGGCATCCTGGTAGGGACCCTGCGTCAAAGGCTTCTTGAGAAAACAGGTGGGGGTTGTTGGAGGAGGACGTGGTGGGGTGGAGCAGGGGCTCTGCCGAGGATAAACCAAACAGAGAAAGCTGAGGCTCGGAAACACAGACTGAAGACTTTTAAACTTCTTACTAGCGGCACTAAGCTTTCACATTGCTGCCCAGAATATCCTTCCATTTAAGACTTGAGATTGTTTGGGTTAACAAGGGAAGCACAAACGACCTGGGAGTGCCATTACGGGTAACTCACCACTAGGTGGCGCTCAGGTTTCCCTGTCCTTGGACGAGTAGCCAGGGAGACGGGATTATGAGGAATGACGATAAGGTGGAGGGTTTATGGTACTGGGTAGGGAGGACTTTGGAAGCTGTTGTGCTTGTTTTGGCAAGTGAGGGGCACTTAAGACCCAGTTATTAAAGTATAGTGTGTGTTATTAACCTAGACATCTCTGTAAACCTACTGGGTGAAGAGTTCTGGGGTGTACTGTTCTAAAGAAAGGCTCACATTAAGATAACTTTCTTGTGCGAGTGTGTTTTGCATTACAAGGGAGTGCATATTACACCCGAGTGTGTGTGCACACACGGAGAGGCGTCCTTTCTGACTAAATACATTAACACACGGTTTGAACATTCCTTCCAGTTTTAAAAAGGCGCTGTGTCTAAACCATACCATTATTTCCCTAGAAGATGCATGAGCAGAGAAACTGTTGCTTAATTTCAGAAAGTCTTTACATTTCACTTTAAATTTCAGTGGCATAGCAGTTGAGGCTGCCAAAGGCCAGCAGAACGAGTCACCAACCTGGAGGCATCAAGTAGAGTTGACACTAGGTCCCAGGTCGAAGCCATCCCCATCCTCTTCTGAACTGTATCCAAATTCATAGCTGTGACCCGCGCCATTTATTGGTGACCTCCATTAATCCTAGAGTCTGCCTTTCCCTAAAGTCTTACAGCCTCTGTAACCCCTTTTGTTTTTCTTTCTTTGTGTTCAAAATATTTATTATTATTTTTAAAGTGTGTGTGTGTGTGTATGTGTGTGTATGTGTATTGGTGTGTGTGTGTGTGTGTGTGTGTGTGTGTGTGTGTGTGTACATGAGAGTGCAAGTGCCTAGGCCAGAGGAGGGCATCAGATCCCCGGAGCTGGAGTTACAGGTGTCTGTGGTCTGCCGCTGTAGGTGCTGGGAACTAAACTCACGTCCTCTGCAGAAGTGTTTGCGCTTTTGGCAGCTGAGCCATGTTTCTGACCTGTGCCAACAGGTTTCCTCACTTACATGTTTAGTAGGCAAGTCCAAGGGCCTCCATATTTTTTTTAATATCAGGGATTATGGGATAGGAGATCAGAGGTGCAATGCAAAATTCCTCTGACTTGATTTCTGCTCTCACCTCATCTCTAGGAAGTGATAGTCGTAAAAAGAGGCTAGACCACTGTCAAGGACAGTAAGACAGTCTTCAGGCTAGACCAAAGCCAAGGGCAGGAAAACATTCCTCGAGCTAGATAAAAGCCAAAGATTTGACCTGGGCCAAGGGCACTAAGACAAGAGACAGAAAGTTTGCTGTGTTGTAACTTCCTGTATGTGGTAGATGAGGTGACGTGACCAGAGACATCAAGGGTCCTCATACAGCTCAGGGATTTGAAATCAGATACTCAGACTTAAAATCTAGCTTCTTTTCCAGCCTTGGCTATAAAACTATGAGCTAGCCTACCCAAGCTACTTGAAATGAGGGGTCTTATGGTGACCAGCTCTCTGGCTGGTGATAACAGTGATCACAGCTGACTAACGGACACTGGGGCCTCATTGCCTTCAGCCCTCTTGAGAGCGCGCACATAGCACCATTACCATTTCACAGACAAATCTCGACCTTCAGGGATGCCAGAAACCAAACCAAGCCAAAACACACAACCTTGTAGGTAGTGAAACATCCTACATTTGGTAAAGTCCAGAATTAAACCTAGGTTTGCTCTTTAAACCGAAAAAACACCAGCATATGGGCTATCTGCAGATTCCTTTAAAACCTGAAACAATAGTGAAGGAGTGACATTGAACTTCATGTGGCGTGGTGCAACGACTCAACTGGAAAAAATACTACCACGCAAAGACAGGAAGCTGTCTCACCTTCCCTGCCTGGGAAAACAAGCAGCTGATTATCTCCAGTTACTCTGTCCTTGAAGTGGAACCTCCAGATGGCTGCTGTAATTGCACGGGAAGTCAACCTGGACTGCTACTGTTTGTCAGGGGCCCATTTCATCACTTCTGTGACCAGCCCATGACTTATCGCTGGGAACCGAGTTCATGGGTGTTTCTGGTTCAATGAATCCTTCTGGTAATTAAAGTTGAGAGAATGAATGGCATTTTATTGGGAGCTGCTGACATCTGGCTGTAATGCCATAAAAAGGGGACTGTTCAGGAGAAAGCGAAAGTGTAGTTACCACTGAACTTGCGTGTACAGGTCTCGGCACATTGAATTTGAGTCAATAGCGCTGCAGTGTTAGGGATGATGAGCAATTAATCCCCTTCTCATCAGTGCCTTGGAAAGAATCAACTTTCAAAGTAGACTTCAGCAACTAGTCAATACTGCCTAAAGAAGTATTTTGCATCTCCTCAAAAGTTCGAGCATTTCTCTACTAACACTGATAAGAACAAACACCAGGATGTGGCTGTAAAGCAAGAATCAGATGTGTTTCCTGAGCATATGGGGGAGATGAATAGTTCTGCCCTTCGGTGAACTGAGTATGCAGCGCTTTGTGTAATGTGGTTATGGAGATGGGCACAGGAGAAGAGACCAGGACACCGGCCCAGGGAAAACTCACTCTAGATGGCAGCAGTGAATGAGGGTTTGGAGAAGCCTCAGGTGTGGCGGCTCGGGTGGGGGTGGAGACAAGGACACTGGATCTTAGATCTGATTGCAGCCTTGCAGTAGGTGCTGAACGATGCTGCATGAGTCACTGGAGTCCGTGGCGGTGCAGAGCCAGAATCAGAAGGCTTTGTTTAGTTCAGCCTGTCCTGGCTGTGCCACGGGGGGGGGGGGGGGGGGGGGGGCAAATTCCTCTGTGCACTGCGCCTCCACCCTGGCTGTGCCCCCGGGGGCAAATTCTTCCGTGCACTGCACCTTCACTGAGCTTTCTCATCAGACAAGTGGAACAGGACGTGAGGTCGTCCCTAAGTATCCTCAGACCTTGTAATGACTCAGAACCTGTGATGCTCTGCCACCTCACTGTCGTCTTTGCAATAAAAGAACTCAAATACACTGGGGCTGTGGCAGAGAGTGTGGCATGCACACATGCATGGCACGCATGCCCCAGAGACGGCGGCATGCCGTTGATTTCCTGACAGAGGTGCTAGCAGACTCACCTTCACAGACAAGTTCAGTTCTGTGCCAACAGTAGCAAGGCATTTTATGTGGTTGTTTGTATAACCGGCTCCCCATCACTCCCTCTTACGTGGACCCATGTAATTCAGCAGCTCTCTCCACAGAGGCCACAGCTTTTCAGCACTGGATTCCAGCCAAGTGAACTTTGGCCATGCCATGATGGTGATTCACATGCGCCACCCTTTTCAGCCTTCAAGATAACTGAGCGACAGGCAAAAGTTGAGGCCTACAGGGGCTTGTGGCCAAGGCCATGTGGCTGACAAACACCAGACACGGGATTTGAACCCTGGCACTGATCTCTGGGATCTTGCAGGTTATCAGGCTTTAAAAAGGGTTAATAATCTGTGCATAAAACTTCTGCTCTTCCCACCAGACTAGAAGCAGGGCTTGGAATTTATTTTTTCTCAAATGTGGGAATGCCATATTTAACCTTTATTCTCTTGCTAGGATTTATGGTGTAGTAATGTCATCACAGTGGTAAATCAAACTCCACCAAAGCACTGACAGTTACATATTTTTGAGAGGTATGGGGATGGGCAAAGAGAGGAGAGGAGGGAAAAGGAGGAGAGGAGAAGGGAGGGGAGGGAGGGAAGGGAAAAGGAGGGAGGGAAGGGAAGAGGAGGAGAGGAGAGGCAAACATCACTAGGTCAAAAGAGGCAGATGTAGCAGGCTTTTTTGAACCACCAACCAGCTCCCAAATCAACACATTGAGACTTATTATCAATACGAATGCTTGGTCTTAACTCCTGCTTGTCTCACTAGCTCTTTAACTTAATTCAAGCTCTTTCTCTTCATCTATGTTTTGCCTCAGGCCTTCTTACCTTTCTTTTATTCTGGAGGTCCTATTCTCTGTCTGTCTGTCTGTCTGTCTGTCTGTGTGGCAGCTGCTTGGCTGGCTAGCCCAGGGCGTCTCCCTCTCTTTCTCCCTCTCTTTCTCCCTTGGTCCCTCTCTCTCCTCAAGAGCCTAGATTCTTCCTCCTACTTATTCTTTCTGCTGAACAGCCCTACCTATCCCTTTCCTGCCTAGCTAGTGGCCATTCAGCTTATTATTAGACCAATCAGGTGCCTTAGGTAGGCAGGGCAACACATCTTTACATTGTTAAACAAATGCAGCATAAACAAATGGAACACATCTTTACATAAAGTAATATTTCACATTTCCCCCTTTTTATCTAAATAAAAGAAAAGGTTTTAACTTTAACATAGTATAACTGTATACAATGAGAACAATTATCAAGTAAGAATTATATTTATAATAGCTACTTCATTTATATTTGGCAAACTTAGAGAAAATACTTGGTTTTAACCTTTCATTCTAGATGTCCTATTTTGTGTCTGTCTATCTGGCAGCTGCCTGGCTGGCATCTCCCTTTCTTTCTCCCTTGTTCTCTCTCCTCTCTTTTTGCAAACCTAGATTCCGCCTACTTATTTTCTCTGTCCAACAGCCCCACATATCCCTTTCCTGCCTAGCTATAGACTGTTTAGCTTTTTATTAGACCAATCAGGTACTTCAGGTGGTCAAGGCAACACATCTTTGCATTATTAAACAAATACAGCATAAACCAATGTAATACATCTTTACATAGTTAAAGTGATATTCTCCAATAAGCAGATGCCTTTGCCATTAGGTAATAGGATGATCTGACAGAAGTATAAGGATTCAAGAAAAAAATGTCCATAACCTGAATGAATCCTTTATACTGAATTAAAGAGATGAAAAAATAAAGATGAAGACACTGATGGGGATGTTAACCACGGGGTAAAAAATAAATTCTTGAAAGAATAGGACCAGGGATGGGGATGTGATTCTGTTGGTAGAGTGCTTGTCTAGTGTGTAGGAAGCCTGAGTTTGACTCCAAGTACTACAGAAACCCACTGTGATGCATGTCTGTGATCCTGGCACTCAGGAGGTGGAGGCAGGAAGATCGGAAGTTCAAAGTCATCCTTGGCCATATGGTGAGTTTGAGACCAGTCTGAGCTACATGAGACCTTCCCCCTCCCTGTCTGTGCGTGTGTGTATGTGTGTGTGTGTATTTATCTACCTGTCTGACTGCCTGTGTGCAGACCTCTATAACTGGAGTCCCAAGTCCCCGGGAATTCTCTGAGTTTTCCATGGTTAGCTGAAGGATGCTCAGACTGTGCTTTTAAGTCAGTGGTTCTCAGCCTTCCTCATGCTGAACCTTTAATACAGTTCCTCACATTGTGGTGACCCCAACCATAAAATTATTTCACTGCTACTTCATAACTGCAATTTTGCTACTGTTATGAATCAGAATGCAAATATCTGTGTTTTACAGTGGTCTTTAGCACCTCCTGTGAAAGGGTCATCCAGCCCCTACAGGATTTTGACCCACAGGTTGATAACTTATGTTCTAAGGCTCCCAGTTTTGACTGTGGAGAACTGGCATACCTGACAGACATCTTTAAAGGCTCTCTCTGTGTCACTGGACTTGTATCACAAGCTGGCATCATTCTGAGTACAGAAGAAACAAGGCTTGGGAACGGGTTAGCTGATGATTCGTTGCTCAGGCAGCTGACTGACCTAGAAGGCAACTCAGCTGTCCTCTGAGATTCTTCTCTCTCTCCATCCTGCCTCTTTATTTCAGCCTCAGGGAAGACTCAGGTGTTTACACAATGTCTGCTGGGGCTGAAGCGGGCATGGGATATGGCTTTGTTACATTTTGTTCAGAATCTAATGTGTCTCAGAGGTTTCCAAATTCAAACTTGGAGCCAAATTGGCCATTCGCCATGGACTTTAGTTTCTTCAGAGAGAAGGAAGACTTTGCTGAACAGCCAAAAGTTTTTATTATTGAGGAATTTCAATCTCAGTCTATCTCTGCTCCTCGGGGAAGAAACTAGCAGAGGCTAATCTCATGACTGCAAGGGTTGGTTATTTTCCTGATACCATTGGGATCACACATCCTAGGCCCAGTGACTCTTGGCAAGTCCACAGAGGCTCTGTCTAGAGTGGGATAATTTGGGTTGCAGCTGTACCGACTGAAGGTTCCTGCTGTGTGCTTCCCCCAGACAGCCTCCCCCAGAACTGCTCCTTGAAGGAGGTTGGTACCAAAGGCACATTAGTCATAGAAGCACCTGGGTGCCAGGAGGGACTTGGCTGGTGCTGGGTGCTGCTTGAGATGAGTCTTGGCAATACTCTGAAGCCTTTAGCTAGGGAGGAAGCTACTCAGTGATTTCTGCTGATTTGTTCTCCTTTAGAAGCCCAAGAGAGGTGTGAGGACAACTGGTCAAGCAAGGAGGCCTCAGCTGTCACTGCCCAGAAGACATCCTAACTTACAAGGCTGCTTTGGAAACTTGGCAGTAGCTCTCAATCATTTGTCATGCATTGTTCTGAAGTCTAGACTATTCCCCTGGACAAATTCTATAGGTATTAGTTTAATGGGGAAGAATGAGAAACATGTGTTATTTTTCTAGGATTTTACAGCCCTATCAAGCTCTTCTGAACACACATTTTCTTAGCATTTCCATCACAGCTATGTGAAGTATTTATTAATATTTCTTATTTGTTTTCTAGACAAGAAAGATTAGAAAAGCCAAAGGGCTTACCTAAAGCCACACAGGTGGTAAGCAAGAAGCCTAGAGCTTGACTTGCAGATGTCTGACTTCAAGGCCTACAGATTTTGACTTTGGAGAGAGCCGCCATTGCCAGTCCAGGGTAAGGTCACAAATGTGAGATTTCTTTACAGTCCTCTCCCTATGGTATCTCCCCAGGAAACAATGCCCCCACCTCTTGGCTTCCTCTGAAAGGTGACTCCCACAGTAGAATCTTGGTCTCCACCCTCACACTTAGTTGAAGGCCAGGTGGTCAGGAAGAGAACATTTCCCCACAGAATCCTCATGAAATGGGGCAGCCATTCCTCCTGTCTCTCCAGGAGTACACGGAAGAGGTGTCAGATCTGCTGTGGTGTAGAGCGCACAATCTCGGGTTTTGTCTTCTAGTTCCTAGGGACAGCCATCACTGTCCTGTCTTTTGGCCTCTTTCAGGCCACCCCAGAGCTCCAGTGAATGTACACATTTGCACACTGCATCCAGGTGAGTTCAGGGTCTTCTCAGCTCATGTCGTCCTATTTCTAACGCAAGGATGCTTCTTTTCTCTGTGTTCATTGGTCCTTAGTGGCATCAAGATTGCTCTCTAGAAGACATTTTCAAAAGCAGGGGATGAGTTTATCTCCCTTGTGTGGAAAACAGATGAAGTCCTAATTGAAAGTGTGTTGTTGACATAGGCAAAGCCATGTCAGGGACCCTACTGCCTTAGATATGGGAAAAGCACGACATTTTCTGGGTCAGGCATAGGGAAATGGCAAAGCCTTCCTTCCTCAGGTTTAGTATGAATGCTGAGTGTGCAGGGAGCCTGAGATTGCTCCCCTACAGAGACCTCCCACCAAGACTAACTATCCCTTCTCCTCCTGCTATATAATAAACGCAAAGAGTTTCTGGGTTGCTTAGTAGATGCCCTCCATCATCATGAGCATACCCACCTGATCCTAGCTGTTCTCTCTGTGTGTCTGCTGTTTCTTTATTCCTGGGTCAACCTCTCACATTTCAGGACCAAGGATGTGACATCTACGAAGGGTGTGGCATCTATGAAGGAAGTGACACCTATGAAGGATGTGGCACCCTAGGGTGATTGTATCATATACTTTTTTATTATGAGTTACTGAAAAGATTTAACAATTAGCCCAGCCCATCAGATTAAGCTAATAAATATGTATGCAAATAAATTACATTATGTGTAAGCATCACTTTTGGGTAGTGAAAGGATCCTTATCATCACAAGACACCCAAGGTCAAGTTCTCAGCACAAAGGAGATTTATTTGCCCTAGGGGGACAGAGGGCAGGGAATAAGAGACAAAGACAAGAGGTGAGGATAAGGGGGACTAGAGGGAACTGTAAAGGAACAAGGGCAGGGGTGGGGGGTGGGGATGGGGGGACTGGGGGGAGAATATTTCCTAGGAGGTACACAGTACTGACTCTGGATAGGAGAAGCGTGTGGCCAAATGGCAGTTTATTAAAGGGGAAAAAGGGAAGCCCCCATGTTAAGATGAGGTGTTTAACTTTAATTGGTCATGTTAATTGGGTGAGCTAAACACAAAGGTGAAGGGAGCAGGATCTGGGATAAACATTGGGGGGGTGGTACTGTCGTCTCTATAGATAGCAAAGGTTACCGGGTCTTTAATAGTGTCCCCTCCCAGCATTCTGGGTTGAATGCAGGCATTTTGTCTTCTCCATTGAGGAGAGGCCCCTGCCTGCTTAACAGGCTTTGTGTTTAGCTCATAGTCAATAGAACCCATCCTTAGGGGAGATTTCACATGTATCTGTGGCCTGCTGACCCCTGTGCTATCTTTGTCAGGGACCATACTAACATCTAAGCTAAAAAGCCATGGACTCCGTCTCCATGGTCATATGTACACTGCAAAGGTGTGTCTATGTAGCCACGCCTTTAGCTTTATTGTGCACCTGTTAGTGGAATGATTGACCCTTTTCCAAAGTATACTGTGTTTAATTATGCTTCTAATAAGCTACCTGGCACCAGACTCTTTAGAAGCTTGATCCAGATCCACTAGGTCAGGCTGAACCTGGTTTCCTTTCTCACCTCTTCAAGAATCATGTCCCTGCCTGCCATGACACCTGCAGGGACCCCTCAATGAGGCATCTCTTGAGAAAAGGTTTCACGCAGCTCAGGCTAGCATCACACTCATTACATAGAAAAGGGTGGCCTTGAACTTCTGATCCTCTTGCCCACACCTCCTGATGGTTGGAATTACAGGCCTGAGCCACCGTACCTGGTTGCTAGGACTTGAACCCAGAGCTCTACGTATATTAAGTAAGCTCCCTGCCAATTAAGCCCTATTCTCAGCCCCCAGAACTCTTCTGAGAAATCCTGGAGCTAAATACATTATTCTATATGCCTCTCCTTCTGCTTTTACTTCTGTCTTTGAAGGCAGCTCAGGAAAGAAGCAGCTGCTTTCCCAATCGACATGTTGGCCTCATCCTCAGCTCAGGAAAGAAGCAGCTGCTTTCCCAATCGACATGCTGGCCTCATCCTCCATGTTTCACGCATTTCCCCGTTCTGTGATATTTTGTTTGTGTTCTGATAAATAATGTTTGCCTGGAGATTAGAGGGCAGAGCTAGCCACTAGTTAACCATAGGCCATGGTGGCTCACATCTTTAATCCCAGCACTTGGGAGAAGGAAGCAGGAAGCTCAGGCATTCAAGGCCTCAGCTACAGGAAACTGAGTCAATCCGAAAGAGAGACAGCAGAGCCAGGCCATGGTGGCTCACACCTTTGATCCCAGCACTTGGGATCTCATGTCTGATCCCAGCACATGGGAGGCTTAAACCTTTAAACCCAGCACTGGGGTGGGGGTGAGGTGGAGACAGGAATATAAGGCAGGTAGAAACAGAATCCCCATTCAGTCTGAGGATTTGTAGAGACAGGATCTCCCCTATTCGGTCTGAAATTTAGTAGAGGGAAGCGGTTTCTGTGTCTGATTCCTCTGCTTCTCTGATCTTTCAGCGTTTACCCTAATAGCTGACTCTGGGTTTTTATTGATTGAGGCTAATTAGATTCAAGCTTTATCTCCCAGAATGAAGATACTAACATGTGCAATGGGAGACTTACCAGGTTGGCAGTGTCCAACTGTAGGTCCCAGATGCTGAGACAAAGTAGTCATCTTCCTTCCTTTCTCTTCCTTTTATTGTGTGCACAAGTGTGAGGGTATGCATGTGCCCCAGCTATGCACAGGAGCCTATGGAGGTCAGAAGACACATTGGATCCCCTGGGACTGGAGTCCCAGGTGATTGTCAACAGCCATGTGGGAATCAAACTCTGGCCCTGAGTAAGAGCAGTCAGTGCTCTTAACCACTGAGCCATCCTCCAACCCAGGCCTCTGTTTCTGAAGAAACAGTCTCTTGCCTTCTAGAAAGCCTGTCTGAAGCCCAATGGACTATCATTGTGACATCTTCTGGTTAAAAGATCATGTGGAAAGAAAACTGTTATTGCCTGAGGAGGCTGCAGTAAAATTTAAAAGAATAAAGATATTCTAGATACTTTTTTAAAGAAATGGGGGGAACATTCTGGTGATTAAGACTTTGAAACATACACAGAAAATTAAAGTTGACATTTCTGGGCACCAGGCACGTGCTTAACCAAGGAAGAAAGTTATTCCCTCCCCCTTCTCTAATAGAAACACTAACAAGCTTTGGCTGGCCTGGGACGTATGTCAGTGGTGGAATGGCTTCTTGGCAGGTCTGAAGTCCTGGGTTTGAATCCTAGCTCTGCACATCGTATGTCCATACACATGTGCATGCTTGGATTATTCATTTGAGAGTCTTTACAACTCCATTGAAAGGCAAGCCAACGAGATTATTCATCTGCAGGCGATGAAAGGAAATATGTTGGGCGTGCCATTGGTCCTCAGAAACTAGGAGTACATGTACTTCATTTGTGAGCTAAACACTTGCGTTTTCTTAGGTTGGGATAAAAGAGACTGAGAGAGCAGACATTTACCTGACTCCCAAGGAGCCGCAAACTGTAGAAACCTTCAAAACGGACAAGCCATCAGATGTGAACACGAGGGCAGCTGTGCATACGATGCGGGTGAGGTCTGGAAATTGAGGCAGAAGGACAGAGGGCGTTGGCCAGCCTCAGTTCCATATGGAGACCCTATCTTACGTCTCCATGAGAGAAGCCTGCCAAGAGACTAGCAGCTGGGCAATACTTGCTGGACAAATGGAGTTTTCATAACCCCGATGGGATGAAGCAGGAGGCTGTGACTTTTCATCCAACTGCTCGGAACAGTTGCATTTGAAAACCTGTGGGTTATTTCTACAATTTTTCATGTGTTGTTGCTCAGATCACTGAAACCATGAAAATCAAAACTGTGAAAAAGGGTGGGCTACTGTAGATTCAGTCCACAGATTGCTCAACAAAACATACTGTGCCTTTGTACCGTGACACATGCACCTTCTTCTTTATTACCATTACTTCGGGTGTCCCAGAAGGTGTCTTTCGTGGAGAGGCCAGAACATGAGCGCTAGATCTGATCTGTAGTCAAAGCAACATGTTCTCTAGGGTGACCATGCTATGCTGTATGCAGGCCATGGGATATAGTTTGTAGTTGACCAGCACTGTGTGAATGTAACGATTCAGTGTTTGATACAGTGGCAGAATAGTTTTTATGGGGTTAATTTTTCATTCTATGGGGCCTCTCTCTTTCCTATAGAAACCTCAACATCTCTTACCATCCAGATCAAACGTCAGCAGAAGATTCAGTTATGGACAAAGGAGAATGACCTGACTTGTCCTTAGGTGTCCCCTGAGGAGGGAGCATGGCCCTCGCTAAGGATCTCTGATGAATTATGTCATTTTCGATCATCTACAATGGCTGACAAAATATTCTCTTGAGTTGTGTCTTGAAAAGAGAGTTGATCTGTGACATTGCTTGAAGGTATACTAGTGTCTTGGGAGACCCAAGAAGACACGAAGATGATTACTTCTTGGATATGTAATTATCACAGTGGCATGGGTAAGTAAAAACGTTTTTGGCAGGGGCTGTTTTATTTTCTTGAGACAGGATGTGAGGAACATAATTGAAACCATTTTGTGTAACTTAAGAAAACATGTACGTGACTTGGAATAATGTGATGCCTAAGCCCTAGGCAGCCCTGACAGGACCTAGGCCTCAGAAGCAAGTGCCAGGCGGGTCACCAGGCAGCCCTGACAGGAGCTAGGCCTCAGAAGCAAGCGCCAGGCTGATCATCAGGCAGCTCTGACAGGAGCTAGGCCTCAGAAGCAAGCGCCAGGCAGCTCTGACAGGAGCTAGGCTTCAGAAGCAAGCGCCGGGCAGGTTACCTGGCAGTTCAGTTAGAAAGCATGGCCCAGGACAGGCCTGGATATGCTAACGAACCCCCCCCCCCAAGGCGGTGTTTGATGTGCTAGCGAACCAATCCCAAGTGTGAGCCGTGATGGACAAAGCTACCACCCAATGAGATGATACAAACACTGAGGCTTTGGAAATGGCCTCTAGGCTCTCACTGCTGTGCTCCCAAGACGTGGCATCTCTTGCCTCCGTTGATTTCCGTCCATGAGAAGATGCGTGCACCATCACACCCAGCTTTAAGCACACCTTTAAGAGCACTGGCGGTTTCATCATCCTGCACTTGGGATGTAAAGAATATACTCCTGGGTTTTCTTTCACATTCTTCTAGGCTCTTCAGTAGCAAGAAATAGGCATACACTCAGTTACTTCAAATGACCAGAGACTAATGGTGACTGGCTCTTGGGAGTCAATAGGATGAAACTTGCATCCCCAGACCTTGTAGGAAGAGATGCTCATCAGGCTTGTGGGGAGAGGAGAAGAAAGGCTGAGCTATAGGGATGTTCCCTGCTCAGCTGAACTGTCCATCCAAACGGAGGTGTGTCCCTGTTACCCTGACAGCCACCCTTCCTAATACACACGTCTTACGACAGCTACTCACTTCAGTCCAATCTACTCTGTTTGCTCTTGCCTTTCCTTACTGCCTGGTCCTTCTCTACCGATTCCTCCCCCTCTACCTCCCTCTTGCCTCTATCTGTATGTGCATGGTATAAATACATGTGCCAGGTGGGGGCCTATGCATGCGTCTGTGTGCATGGTTGCATGCACTATCTATGGAGACCAGAGTTTGAAATCAGGTGTCCTCCTCTGTCTTTCACCACCTTGACTTCTGAGATAGGGTCTCTTTCTTTGGATGTGGAGCTCACTGTTTCAGCAAGACTGGCTGGCCATCAAGGCCTCAGGATCTGTCCTTTCTGCTCGCCGGAGTGGTTGGCAGACACACACCACAGCAGCCTGCTTTGTCCTTTTCTAAAGCTTCTCCTGTTCCGATAGCTTCTGACTCCTCTAGCCTTTATCCATCTGCTCATGATCTCGGCTTCACAGCCTTTGCTTACCACACACATGTTTGATGGCTGGTGACAGCTGTCAATCAACCCAAAAGTCAGAAGCACCCAGGAGATGGGACTCTGCGCATGCACAGAGCAGAACATCGTAATTATATTCGTCCAAGTTGGGAGACTCCACCAGGTTTGGCGGCTCCCTTCCTTACCTGAGTCCTTGTTCTGTGTGAGTGAGAGAGGGACAGGCAGCACTGGACACTTGTCGTCCTGCTTGTGGACAGCAGATGCCTTGTGACCTGCTCCCTCCAGCTCCAGCTGCTGTGACTCACTTCCCTGCCGTGGTGGACTGTGACCTGGAACTGGGAGCCAGGACAGGCCCTCTTCCCTCAAACTGTTTTAGCCAGCGTGTTTCCCACAGCAGCAGGAGGGTCGAAGGCACCACACGCAAGTTCAACTCTCAGGAAATAATCACATTGGGTCAGACTGCCACCACAGTTTCTAAATAGTATACATCTCAAGCCAAAGCTTGATCTATCCCTCTGATTAAGCTGTGATGTACAAAAATATTGAATTTTATTAGACACACTGTAAACATATCTCTATGTGAATGTGTATGTGTGTGTGTGCACACATGTGTATATGTGTGCAAGTGCCTGTGGAGGCCACAAGAGGGTGTTGGATCCTCTGAACTTGTAGGTACACGTGGTTGCCAGCCACCTGATGTGTGTGGGTGCTGGGTACAGAACTCTTGTCTTCTTCTTGAGAAGCAAGCACTTCCTTAACAGCTGAGCTATCTGGAAAAAAATGACCGTGTTTCTTCTTTAAAGTCAACGTGCATAATTTGTTTACAAAAGACTTGGGTGACCATTGAGCAGTGAATGTAAGTGGCCGTGACTTCATCACCGCAGAACAGGACTGCATTGTATAGAGTAGCAAATGAGGTCTCAGTGAGACCACTGCTGGGAAAGTTTGTGTGAGCTAATGCTGTGTGTGATTCTTGGTGTGTGCTTGTGTTTGTATGTGTGTGTCTGTGTGTGTGTGTGAGAGTGAGTGATAAAACCTTACATCATTCACCATTGTGTTCAGAGTTCCTTAAGTTCCTGTAGTAATAGGGGCGGCCGGGCTGTGTCCCCTTCACCCGGCCGCCCGCATGGCTTAGCTTAAGCCCCGAAATAACTACACAGAAACTGTATTTATTTAATCACTGCCTGGCCCATTATTGGCTTGCTCTTACACCTGGACTAGCCCATTTCTGATAATCTGTGTAGCACCCCATGGTGTGCTTACCGGGGAGATTCTAGCCTGCGTCTCTCTGCAGTGGGAACATCATGGCGACTCCTGACTCAGCTTCTCTTTCCCAGAATCCTCTTCTGTCTACTCCACCCACCTAAGGGTTGGCCTATCAATGGGCTCAGGCAGTTTCTTTATTTTAACCAATGAAATCAACAGATTGATATAGGACACTCCCACATCAAGTTCCCCTCTCCCCAAAGTTAATCTATCCCCTGACACAGGTCTTTGCCTCCCCTCCATTGGTAATTTAGTGCAAATAACATGCGTGTTTCTGAAAAGGCAACCCATGTAAGTGCTAGAACTTTCCGAGTGCTGTATTCTTTAACATTGGAAAGTTTCAGGAGGTTATCCCGAGAGTGACACAAATCCTCATGTGGTGTCATATTAATTAGCTCTCAAAGCCCTTTCCAAGTTACCCAAGTTTTAGCTCCAGCTCTGTCTTAGGGTACTCATTGCTATGATGGAACACCATGACCAAAGAACTTGGGGAGGAAAGGGTTTATTTGGCTTACACTTTCGCATCTCTGTAGAAGGAAGTCAGGACAGGAACTCACACACGCAGGATCCTGGAGGCAGGAGCTGATGCAGAGGCCATGGATGGATGCTGCTGACGGGCTTGCTCCACATGGCTTGCTTAGCCTGCTTTCTCATAGAACCCAGGACCACCAGCCCAGGATGGTAGTATCCACAATGGGCTGGACCCTCTCCCATCCACCACTGATTAAGAAAATGCCCTACAGGCTTGTCTACAGCCTGATCTTATAGAGGTGTTTTCTCTATCAAGGGTCCTTCCTCTCAGATGACTTGGGCCAAGCTGACATGAAACTCTCCATGAACACAGTACCTCCCACTCCCACTCCACACCCCCATTTCTCTTGTCTGCCACTGGCAGCCATTACTTTAATATTGCACCATCTGCTTATCACCATCTTTTGCTGCTCTCGTCCTTGACTACTGTATGCACCTTCCTTGTTGTTTACGACTGGTGAAGAGGCTACAAATCCTCTGGAATGCGGCTCGGCTGCGGCATCACCTGCAGAGCAGGATGATTGGTTTTTAACTGCAAACTTCACAAAACCTGGGAAGAAGGTCTTCATTAAGGGATTGTCTGGATCAGGTTGGCCTGCGGGCGTGTCTGTGGGGACTAAGTGAACTGCGATGTAGACCCCGTAGCACTATTCCCCAGGCAAGGGGATCTTGAACTGTGTGAGAGCGGGCAAGTGAAGCTGAGCACAGACCAGCACGCAGTCTTGTCTGAATTTATTTCTCTCTGCTCTGGGCGTGGCTTTAAAATGACAAGTTCCCCACCCTGACTCCCTGCACGGTGGACTAATGACTAGGAAGTGTCAGCCAAATAAACCCTTTCTCTTCTAAGCTGCTTTGGTCAGGGTGCTTTATCACGGCAATGGAAACCTTGAACTTCAGCGGCTCTGCAGCAGACTGTTCTTGGGTTGTGGTCCTGTCCAACTTTCCTCAGATCAGTGCTAGGTCAGTGTTCTTCTTTCCCAGGCCCCTCGGGTTTGGGGTGTAGGCCATGGGCAGCAGTTAACCCAGCAATGCCCAATGAATCCTCACACATTGGTTTACCATGTTTGGCAATACTCCAAGTTATTACTCTGGTACTAGTACTTAGATGCTTGGTACTTAGTACTTAACACTTGGGTGCTGACTATCATACTAACAACGCAGGCTCAGTCTTGTGTTCCTGTAGACCCCAGAGTAGGACCCTACCTAGTAGGCTGGGTACAACTCCTTTGCAGACTGATATTTCCATTTTTCCCGTTTCCTTATTATGTGATCATCTTGAAGACAGTACCTGTTACATAACTGCTTTAGTTTTTTCCATGTTGACTAATGCAATGAGTGCTCAATATAAATTATTGAACAAATTAATGTAAATAAAATGAGTCAAATAATTTCAACATTTAACCTTCTAGAAAACAAAGCCCTTGAATTTTTTGTTTGTTTGTTTTGAGACAGGGTCCCATTATACAGCCCATGCTGGCTTTGAATTTTTCCATCCTCCTGCTCAGACTTTTAAGCACTGGGATTATAGATAAATGCCACCACACCCAGTGATAATGCTTTTAGCAGACAAAATGAATCAGCCATTTCAGAAAAAAGGAGAAGGCTTCTGAGTTATAACTCCCCCCTCATTCAGGGGTAACTGAGCACAAGGTTGCAATTTTTAATTTTAATGATAAATCAGGATTTTTCAATTCAAAGTCACTCTGGAAGGTATTTTATATGTGCATGGGCTTTATTTCTTCCTTTCCTAAGGCCACATAGAATAAAAACTTGATTAGAAATACATTTTTCATATGCTGGTGGGTGGTTGCCTAGCAACAAGAAGTGAAGCAATGGGGGCCGTGCATGTAAACCAGATAGACACTCCACCTGGACTTTTTCCAGCACAGTTGGTAGGGTGACCAGATCATACTTATGGTTTGTCAAGCAATAAATTATTTTTGGAACAAAAGAACCAATGGAAAGAAAATTTTTACTTAATTTGGCTGTGTTTTATAGATTCATACCGGTACAGATGAAACAATTTTAAATTAGATAGTCTACAAGCTGGTCATTCAACGTCCCACACACTTTTGGGGAACACACTGAAGTGTAGCTTTGTGTACACTTCACTCTGTAATCTGTTTTGGAAACCTCCTTGGAAAGAAGCCCCACAGTAAAGTTTGGTCAAACAGGAAGCCACGTGAGAGTAACAGCAGCAGTGCCATCAGGGAGCCAGATGATTGGTTTTTAGTCAGTTTGTCTTACAAATTGTTTTACAATTAAATGAAGCTCTTAGTTGACTGACTTGTCTCAAATATGCACATAATATGATAGGTTATACACATGTATTGTTACTTCTAGAAATGACCGATATACTTATTAGCCTAGAGAGACCTTGGTATGTTTTCCTTTTTAATTTTTTTTAAACTTTATACTGCTATATGTGAGAGTGTGTTCATGTATGGTGTGTGTCCATGTGCGTTCGCATGCCTGTGTCAGCGTGTGTGGAGGTCAGAGGGCAAGGTTGTGGGGTCACCTCTCTCTTCTGTAGGCACAGCTGAGGCCTTACTGGCCAGAGCATCTTGACAGCCCCTCTACTAAGAAGAGTCATGCCCAACTTGAGTGCTGCTCAGTCGGATGCTTTCACAGCAAGCTTTTAGGATGGGAAGAATCGGCCTTTGCAAACATTGTTGATGCATGTAGACCCATGCAACCTTCAACATAATCTCATTACACATAAATTCACTTCTGTAACACACAGAAACACACATACACACTTACACATACATGCACATACAAATGTATACTCACACATATAGTCATGCACACAGAACTAGCCATCACTCCTGTCTTTCTCCATATTTTCAGCGTCTGTGGATTTGCCTGTATGACACTTCCATCCTCTTGCAATTGCAGTCTATCAGCCTCCGATGAAGTCTAACACTCCCACGGCCTACCATGCTGGAACATTGGTACTTCATATCTCTTTCTTTCTCTTTTCTTGTGTTTGAGATAAAACCCAGGGTCTGGGATGTGCTAGCTAAGTCATCTCCTTTACTTATCTGACTTCAGACTTATTTTAAAAAACAAATTCATAATTCATAAATTATACATTTTAATATTTTTGCGTATGGGTGCTTTTCCTGTGTGCAGATTGGTTTTCTCTTAACTTGTTACAAGGGAATATACAAGAAGAAACTTCAGTTGAGAAAAATATCTCCATCAGATTAGCCTATAAGCAAGCCCATAATACATTTTCCTGGTTCATGATTAACGTGAGGGGACCAGTCCCCAGTGAGCAGTGACCACCCTGAACAGGTGGTCCTTCATGGTAAAAGAAAGCAGGATGAATGAGCCACAAGGAACAACCAGGCAAGCAGTGTTCCCCCATGGCCCCCAGATCAGCTCCTGCCTTCAAGTTTCTACCTTAAGTTCCTCCCCTGACATCCTCAGAGACCGACTGTAATCAGGGTGTGTAAACCTCTTTCCTTCCCCAGTTGCTTTGGTCACAATCTTTACCACAGCAAAAGAAGCAGACTCCAATACTTGCGTGTAAATTTGTATATGCACCATGTGTAGGCCTGTTGCTCACAGAGGCCAGAAGAGGGCGTGGGGACCCCAGAGTTAGAGTTACAGATGGGTGTGAACTGCCACCTGGGTGCTGGGAGCTGAACCTGAGTCCTCCACAAAAGCAGTCAGTACTGAGCCATCTCTCCAACCCCACTTCATAATATTTTATTACTGAATGGTTTTTCTATTATATTGTTATGCCACCCAGAATTTTATAGACCTGCGTTGTAGTGAGTGGAGCTTCTATAATGACCAGGGGCAGGTTTTTTGTCCGAGCACCCCTTCAGTGATGTACACCATATGTCTAGGTGTGGAATTCAGATACATGGTGATTCTGGGTCTAACATTTGTGTAGCTGTCAAACGATTCTGCAAAATTGCTATACCATTTTCATCCACACAACAGTGGATGAACATCCTAGTTTCTCTGCATTTCCACCAGGACTTGTCTATTGCTTTTGCTCACAGTCATTAGAGCAGGGTGAAATGATGTCCTTAACAATTAATATTTTATTTGTTTATTTATTTTCACTGTGTGTACGCGTGCAAGTGTGTGATGCATGTATAATTGGATGCTCTCTTCTGTGTGGGGACATGGAGGACAGACGTCAACAACAAGCTTCTTCCTCAATTGCTTCTCTACCTGAATATTTGAGACAGAGTCTCTCACTGACTTGGAGCTCACAGTCATTTGCTAAGATGCCTAGCCAGTGAGTCTCAGGGCTCGTCCCCTTCGTGTATCCCCAGTGCTGAGACTGCAGATACACATTGCTGTGCCCTGCTTCTTTGTGGTGCTGGGGCAGGCCCTCACCTCCTCATAGTAGTACCTTACCCGCTTACCCCTGAGCCATCTCTCTAGTCTCCTTTTGACTTTCTGGATAGTAGCATTTGGAAAATGAACATTTTTAGTTTTTATGAAATTCAGTTTAGGTATTTTATTGCTACTTTTGTTTTTGGTGCCATGTTTAGGAATCCATCTCATAACCTGAGGTATGGAGGTTTACTCATACTGACCCATTAGTTTCATCTTAAGCTCTTTCCCTTAGCTCTATAACATTTTTTTGGGTTGTTTAATTTATTGTGAGGTAGGAATCTGACATTGTTTTTTATATTTGTATTTTTTAAAGCTTTTTATTTCTTTATTTGGTAACCTTGGAATCTTGTTAAAAATTAATACAAGCATTTACTTATGAACTCTCAGTTCCCTCCTTATCCTCAAACAGCAGTGTCTTGATTAATTTATGCTATTATTATGTTTAGAAATCAGAAAGTGTCATTACTCCAACTTTGTTTGTCTTTTTCAAGATGTTTCTGGATATGGTTAGCTGCTTAGTATTTTAATATAAATTTTAGAATATCCTTGTCACTTGCCCCAGAAAATGACACCTGTTTTTTTATTAGGATACATCAAATCTAAAGGCAAGTATAAAAAATAAAGTGATAGCCGGGCGATGGTGGCGCACACCTTTAATCCCAGCACTCGGGAGGCAGAGACAGGCGGATCTCTGTGAGTTCGAGACCAGCCTGGTCTACAGAGCTAGTTCCAGGACAGGCTCCAAAGCCACAGAGAAACTCTGTCTCGAAAAACCAAATAAATAAATAAATAAAAAATAAAGTGATATAAATAAATATTTTAGTCATTGGTTATCTTAGTTATTGCTCTATTCCTGTGAAGAGACACCGTGACCAAGGCAATTCACTTGCTTACAGTTTCAGAGGTTTAGTCTATTATGGCAGGGAGGATGGTGGCAGGCAGGTAGGTGCTGGAGAAGTAGCTGAGAGTTCTACATCCTGATCCACAGACAGACAGAGACACTGGACTTAGTATGGGCTCTTGTAACCTCAAAGCCCACCCCAGCGATAACTTCCTACAACAAGGCCTCCTAATCCTTCTAATCCTTTCCAATGTTTCCACTTCCTGGTGACTAGACACTTAAATAGACGAGCCTGTGGGGTCCATTCTCAAGCAAATCCTTGCACTGGCCCATGACTATGGGATATCTTTTCTCTCAAGTATTTTTCAAAATATCTGGGAGTGTTTAATGATTAAATTGTAGGGCTATTTTGAGGAATTTATTTATAAGCATTTCAGAATCCTATCAATTAAAAAACTCTCATATAGGTGGGTAAAACAAAATAGAAATCTCTGAAGTAGACTTTTACAACTATATTAGCCTTCCTTTCACAAGTCAACAAGACAACACAATGAAGAAAGGTTTGTTTTCCAACAGCTGCTGCTGGAATAGTCAAATGTCCACCTGTGGAGAAAGTGAACCTGAACGGAAACTTTGTGAACAAAAAACATTAAGCAGAAAGTAACTGTAGACATAAAATGCAAAGGTCTAAAAATGAGAATGTCTTGAAAATAGAAGAAATTTTGCTTGCTTTTGTGACTGTGATGGATTTGAAAATAAAATAGCAGATGATTCGGTTTAAAAATAACAAAGCCAATGAGCAGTTATGTCGCCAGAGAAGATACACAATAATAAATGCCTGAAAAGGGGCTCAGCCTCGTTTGTCACAGGGCTTTGAAGTGTAGCAGTGCTGGCTGCACACCTCTTAAAACTGTTAAAGCTCTAGGAACAGACACGGCAGCTGCCGACGGCAGAAGGCTGCAGGAGTCTTTCATGGTCGGGATGCAGAACCACATAAAAGCTTTACCAGGCAGCCACACTGCCCCCATAAGAATAAAATGGGACTGATGGTACATCCAGAGACCTTGCTATGAGGTATTTCCCAACTAATTTAAAACATGTCTACACAAAAGCCCAGGTATTTATGCTTAGAGCAGCATTGATGATGATGATGACGATGATGATGATGATGATGATGATGATAATAATAATAGTTGCTTGAAACAGAAACGTCTCCCAAAATGTGAGCGGGTGAAGAACAGAAGTATAGACACTCACTGCAATGCCACTTGATGATCAAAAGGGATGAGCTACAATCAATCTTTAATAAATATCTCCAGTGAGAGAAATCAGTCTGAAGAAGCTTTGTGTTACGTGGCTTCAGGAATATGACATCATGAAAAAGACAGGAGTGCCAACTGGCATCATTATGCCAGTCTTGCTTAGGTAACATATCTATTGTCTATAATATTACTAATACATATATGCATATGCATAAAATATATAACATATAATATTATATAATAACATATAATGTAATTATCATATATTATACAATAATATTATCTGTTATATATATGTACTAAATGTGAAAATATAATGTACATCTATGCATATATGTAAGTAATAATTATAGACAATAGACAAAGAAGTCCTGAATTTGAGAGGAAGTGGGAGGCACAAGAGGAGTGGGAGGGACAGAGGGAGCGGTGGAAATGATCTCAATACAGTGTTCATGTATGAAATCCCCCAAAACTAATTTACATTGAAAATTAAATCTTTAAAAATAGAAGTGGGAGGATCCTAGACTGCTGTAAAGTAATAGAATGCTGTAAAGTAATTCAGTGAGGTGGGATAGGGAGGAGTCCTGATCTAAGAAACTAAAGAAATGAATAGGTTCTGCAAAGCTAAAGACCAAATATTACATGTAAGCACAGTTCTGCAGCTCATAAGGCTGTTTCCTTGAGGTTAGAGGTAAAGCCGCTATATCTGTGCACTGGAATTAAATGAGAAAGCAAGAAGAATCTGAAACATCAGCATGGACTTTCATGGATGAATAAGATAATGTACAGAAGTATATATAAACACATATGCTTATGTATAAGGAAGCATAGATTCCAAGAAACATGTATGCATGTATTTCAAAGCTACATCAGCTGAAAGGGCCTAAAGTCAAGAAACACCCTAACAAAAAACCTCCTTTGTGTCCAGATATTGTCTCCCAATAGAATCCTTCAATTAAACAAACTAGTTCTCCTTGGAGAACTCCTTGCTTGTGGGAAGGAACCAGGAGATGTGTTAAAAAAAAAAAAAACCCAACTCATGGTTCTAGAAATAACAAAGGGTTTAAAATAGAATCTGTGGTGATGCAAAGATGTCAGAGGGACACAGCAATTGATTGAGCATGTGTTCCTTGGCAAAGATTAGAAAGTCTAAAAACCAAGTGTGTTGAATTATAACTCAAAATTGTTATGGACCAGCTCAGCCGGGACACTGGGACCAATGGGACAGGGCCTCAGAAATAGGTGGGTAAGGAGTCGGCGAATGACAAACAGACAAGACTCAAAGGAATCGCATCTGAATGCGTCTTTACTAGGCATGAAGCTCATCCTTTATACAGAAAAGATTCTTAACAGCATGTGTTGTTTTTTTCATATGATACAGATTATTCTGAGAATCATTATATCAGATACAGGAGAATAGATTTTCTCAGACAGATATCCCCGGTGTGAGTCTGCAGTTAGTCATGCTAGACATGGCTTGGCATTATTTCGATATAAATCTTTATCTAGGCTATGAGTTCATGGCATTTTGAGCTAAGGACAATTAGTTGTGGTTAACAGTCACACAGTCTCCAGTCTTTTTATATTTCTGCCATCTATGCAGCAGAATTTATTTCCTTCTCCTTCTCCATATTTCTAACTCCTTTTTAAACTTTTCCCAAAACCAATCTCAAGAAGTTACAGGCATTTATCTCTCTCTTCTGTCCTTATCCCATTTTGTTGAATCTGTCTTAATTGCTTAATTAAGTTTGCCTTTTGTTCTTCATTTACTAAGCACCAGATTAAACTTGGAAACCTTTTCCCTTGAATGTTAACCCATCTTCCTCCATTAGCATCATATCCTCCTGTATATAGCAATGTCTCATCAGTAGACTCTGGAAACTTAAACATCCTATCATCCCTTCCAGAAGAAACCAGACTGCGTTCTTTAGAACATAAGCAGGTAATGCCAAAGGTGCAAGGGCTCTGATGCAGGAAGCACAGCACACACACCTTCTCTGCAGGCACGCTTCCTTGAAGCTTGTGCCACAGCCTACGTGAGAGACCATGTAGACTCCACAGGAGGTGGCGTGACACAAAACTATAAAATAAATATCTATAAGTCTGCATTGACATAAATACATGACAGAGAAGATAAATAAATGTGGAAGAATAGGTAAATAATTTTGAATAAAAAGATTACAAATAATTTATCAGACACTGGATGCCTGAGACAGGGCAAAACTATCTCTTTAGATGGAGGTTGTACATACAGACTGCAGCCTTCTAAAGAGCAGGTGACAGGCTTGGATGGGACAAGTTTATGGGGCAGAAACCAGAACAGAACTGCTACAAGTCAGGTGACCTAAGTCATGTTAATAGTGGGGACCCTTCATAAGACACAGTGAAAATAGTACTTCATTTCTGTGGTCCCTCCCCAAATCTGTAACCCCAGAGTCATCATTACAAACACAAGAGACAAATCCAGCACCACAGCTGACTCGAAATTGTAAAGGCTTCCAAAGCAAAGGCTGAGAAACTGTCCGTAGAGGTGTCTGAGTGATATTCCCTTTTGGGATCTTAGAACAGTGAAAGATTATTAGGGAAAACTGAGGAAATGTGAGTTGGCAGGGCTGACATTATATTTCAATACATTATGTTATCTCAATAACATTATTTATCTGAATTTGGATACTTTCTGGACAAAATCTGTAGAATGTCTTATCAAGGTGCTTGTTTACTTCACTTATGCGTTCCAAAAAAAAAAAAAAAGGAAAGAAAATGCCAACAGTGAAACAGCTGGTAGGTTCTGATAATTATTCTGAATTTCCACTTAGTGTCTTGATGCAGAGAATTACTAGCTGCTACCTGGGGAATCTGGAAGCATAAATACAGCTCTCAAAGAGCCCTGTGTAGTCCCTGGGGAGATGTTTTGTACAGAGAATGGGTTACATTAACTCTGATCATGAATCGGAAATAGATGGTTACCCAAGCACTCTTGTATCCAAGAGCTTTGAACGTGTGTGAATGATGGAAGAATGAACTATGGGCATACAAATATTGGTGCAGGACTGGAGAAATGGCTCAGTGGTTAAGAGAGTATACTGTTCCTGCAGAGGACCTGAGTTCAATTCCCAGCACCCACTTTGAGCAGCTCACAATCACATGCAATTCCAGTTTCAAGAAATCTGATGCCCTGTTCTGGCCTCTGTGGCCACCTGCACATGTGCACATACTCCTACACACACACACACACACACACACACACACACACACACACAATCAAAATCCAAGTTCTGTATGTGAGAGGTAAAGGTGAAATGTCAGGAAACCTGACCCCCAATAAAATGGCATGCATGTATGCATATTGCATATGTATAATTGAAATTAAACTTTCACTAAATAAATTATGCCTTTATTTTGTAGCTTCTATTATGTTTCTAATATATAAAATATTGAAGCAGTTACTTGTTGAACATGACCAACTTACTTTTTAACAATTCAAATTAGTTTCTGACATTTTAATGCTAAATGCTTCACATGCATATTAAAAGCTGAAATTCAATATTAAAGTGTTTTGTTAGTACATATTAATTGCACACAACATTAGATTTTATGAATCTTTCATACATATACATGATTTCAGTTGTATTTACTCTCTACCCTTTCTCATCTACTTCTACTTTCTATATCTTTTTTTGGTTTTTTACTTTCACGTCTTTTTTTTCATCAACCAGTGTGTTTGGTTGAGTGTATTTAAAGAAATGTGAATAGAGGTGTCTGTAGATGAATGTGTGCTCACCAGGGGCTACACCAGTGAAGAAAATGTCTCCGCTTCCTTCATTAACCATTATCTGTGCATAAGTCCTCATGGATCGAGAAGGGGTATAATTTAATATCTTTAAAATATTTATTTTTTTACTATTTTTAATTGTTTGTGTCTGTGGTGTGTGCACAGAGTACAGTGTCCATGGAAGTCAGAGATGTTGGATCCTCAAAGCTGGAGTTACAGGCAGTTGTGAGCCACCTGAACTAGGTGCTGGGAAGCAAATGCTGGTCGTCTACAAGTACAGTGTGTACTCTCAACTGCTGAGCTGTCTCTCTAGCCCATTAGCTCAGTCTTTTTATGGTTCTCTGTTCTGTGTAAAGTTTGCATATTGTCAAGGGCACAATGGAAGGGAACAATAGGTATCTGGGGACTTTACACCTAATTGGCACTAGTTGAGCAACTCAAAAAGCAAAAAACTATTCTTGCCAGGTTGTGAAGCTCAAAGTCTGAAGTCAAAGTATAGACAAGTATGGATCTGTGGTTTGACTTCCATGATATAAAAAAGCATGGTAAAAGATTATACCTTCAATTGAAGTTTCCAATCAGTTCCCAGAACTTGCAGGTAGACAGTGGAGGAAGAACAGGTTGAAATGTAGAGTTGGAACTCGTAGAAACCTAGTGGCAGATGTGTACCACGGTGAGTGAGCAGATGTGTTCTGGTCAGCACTTGGCCAACAACAGTTCTTTCCTACCAGGGTAAATTTCATCATTGAAGCAAGCATAATTATAAGCTCACCACACATATTTCCTTTTGATGTAAGTTGGGGGGAATTGAATGTGTTAGGATTACTGACTTTCTAGCCCCAGTTAATAATATTGTCAGTATTGCCAGCTTTTTACAATTAGGGCTGTCTTCTAAATTCTCATCTCTCATTTAGCGTGTGCTATGTGCCAAGTACTTTATGGGTCAATAGAGATCCATGATAAGCACAGGTAAAACCATGAAGGTTGCATGAAGTTGTCACATGGTCTCCATCAGAACAAGGGGCCTGCAGAGACTCCTTCATGGTGGGCCTTCACTGATTTTTAAAAATCTACAAATGGCCTGGCACTGGAAGACAGAAAAAAAGAGTCTGGTTATCAGCTGTTTACCAAACAGATAAAATGAAATCAAAATGGCACTGCCCAGGAACTCTGCGGGTGCACACTTGCCATGCAGGCCTGGTGATCTGGGAATCCATGGCAGAGTGGAAGGAGAGCAACAGCTCCTCACTATTTTTTTCTGAGCTGCACTACTCCAGGGCACAAGCACACCTACATAGCATGCACAACAATGATAGATAAAGTTCATTATTTTAAATACCCCAGACAATTAGATCTTGAATTCTTAGAACTTTGGCCTATTTTTATGTGAATGAAGTCTACATAGAAATGATCATGATGTATATGTAAAGTGTGACAAGTTTCTGTATGCAAAAAAATACACTCAGTGAAGTAAACCAGGATAATTTGTCATAATCCTGAGACCACTGTGCCTTAGACATATTTTAAATGTAAGCATTGGCCAGGAATTTGCCTCTAATCCAAAGGTCATGAGGCTTTAAAGTTCTCCCTATTATTCTACACAGACAATACAGAGCATGTTAGATAAAATGCCCCAGACTGAGCCACTGACCTAGGCCAGAGCAGGCCTGAGGCAGCAAACTCCACAGGTGCAGGACTGAGCCAGCAACTTGGGCCAGAGCATGCCTGGGAAGTGAACTCCACAGGAGCAGGACTAAGCCAGTGACCGAGGCCAGAGCAGGTCAGAGACAGCAAACTCTGCATGAGTGGGAACGGATCTAGACCAGGGACATTTATGGAAACAGGACTGAGCCAGCAACCTGTGGCTGAACCAGAGCAGGCCTGAGGCAGTGAACTTCACAGAAGCAGGACTGAGCCAGTGACCTGGACTGAAACGGGCCCAAGAAAGCAAACTCTGCATGAGTGGGAATGGATCTAGACCAGGGACATTTTGGAAACAGGACTGAACCATCAACCTAGGCTAGAGAAGACCTGAGACAGCAAACTACACAGGAGCAGGTACAGGGGAGCAACTGCTGAGGGACTGGGCTGGAGCCAGAGACCTCTGTGGGTCTAGGCATGAGTCTGGGACCTACAAGGGTGTAGGCAAAAACCAGAGACCTCAGAGAGTCTGAGCCTGGGACCTTTGAGGGAATGGATTGAGCCAGGACCCTCTGGATACAGTCATGAGTCTGGGACTTCCAAAGAACCAGGCCTGAGCCAGGTGCTCTGTGGGTCTGGGCACACCTGAATCTGGGACCTCTGAGAGAGTAGATTGGAGCCAGAGATCTTTGTGGAACCAATCCCAAGCCAGGGACCTCTGCAGGACCAGATCCAGACCAGGGACATTTACAGAAACAGGTCTGAGCCTGCAACCTAGGCCAGAACAGGCCTGAGACAGCAAACTCCACAAGAGCAGAGCAAACCCAGAGAGCACTGAGTGACCTCCAGGAACACAGAGTGACCAACGAGGTGACTGGAATCATGGCATGAACTGCACCATGAGGAGCAACCATCTGAGCCTTGGATTCACTGTCACCTGGAAGACTGATCTCCAGAGTCACAGACAGCCCCAGTGACACCAATTAAAGGAAAAGATGGTAAGAGCACACACAACACCACAAAGAGGAACATGACACCTGTAAAATCTAGTGACCTACAACAGCAAGACTTGAACAACCAAATATAGATGAAGCAGAAGAAAATGACCTAAAAAATAACTTTAACAGAATGTTTAATGCCTTTAAAAAGGAAGGAGAAATTCCTTCAAAGAAATGGAGAAAAAGACAAACAAAAAATTAGATGATATCAACAAATCCCTTAAAGAAAACCAAGAAAAAGCAATCAAACATATGAAAAAACTATTCAAGACTTGAAAACTGCAATAGAGATAATAAAGAAAACAAAAACCAAAAAAATTATAGAAACAGACATCATGAGAAAATGATCAGGAACCACAAATGAAAGCATAAACAGCAGAATACAAGAGAAAAAAGAGAGAATCTCAAGCACTAAAGATACAATAGAGGAAATAGACTCATCAGTCAAAGAAAACATTAAATCTAACAAAAGCTTAACACAAAATTTCCAGGAAATATGGGACACCATGAAAAGACCAAACCTAAGAATAATAGGTATAGAAGAAGAAGTTCAACTCAAAAACACAGAAAATATATTTAACAAAATCATAGAAAAAAAAAACTTTCCCAACTTAAAGAAAGATATGTCTATGAAGATACAAGAAGCTTACAGAACACCAAATAGACTGGATTAAAAAAAAAGTCTCATCACCACATAATAATCAAAATATTAAACATATAGAATAAATAAAAACTATTAAGATCTGCAAAGGAAAAAGGCCAAGTAACATATAAAGGCAAAGCTATCAGAATTACACCTGACTTCTTAATGGAGACAATGAAATCCCAAAGGTCCTAGTCAAGTGTTATGCAGACATTAAGAGACCAGGGATGCCAGCCTAGACTATTATACCCAGCAAAACTTTCAATCACCATAAAAGGACAAATCAAGACATTCTATGACAAAAACAGATTTAACCAATACCTAGTCACAAACCCAGCCCTACACAAAGTACTTGAAGGAAAATTCCAATGCAAGGAAGTTGACTACATCAACAAAAATACACATAATTGATGGTCTCGCAGCAGCAAATCCCAAAAAAGGAAAAAACACACAAATTAATATCACCAACAATGAAAACTAAATGAACAGGAGACAGCAATCACTGGTCATTAATATCCCTTAATGTAAATGGACTCAACTCACCTATAAATACACACAGGCTAACAGATTGAATATGAAAACAGAATTCATCCTTCTGCTGCATACAAGAAACGTACTTCAACCTCAAAGACAGACATCGCCTCAGAGTAAAGGGTTAGAAAAATTTTCCAATCAAATGGAAACAAGTGGGTGTAGCTATCCTATTATCTAACAAAGTAGACTTCAAACTAAAATCAATCAAAAAAATACAAAGAAGGTCATTTCATATTAGTCACAGGAAAAATCATCAAGAGGCAATCTCAATATTGAACATCTATGCTCCAAATACAAGGGCACCCTCATATGTAAAAGAAACACTGCTAAAGCTTAAATCATACATTAAACCCCATACGCTAATAGTGGAAAACTTTAACACTCCACTTTCACCACTGGACATGTCAGTCAGACAAAAAATTAACAGAGAAATAAGAGAACTAACAGATGTTATGACTCAAAGGGACTTAACCGACATCTATATGTTGTATGGGAGGAGGCTGCCCAGAACCTAAATAATCACACAGAAACTACTTTATTTAAATCACTGCTTGGCCCATTAGCTCTAGCTTCTTATTGGCTAACTCTTACATATTAATTTAACCCATCTCCATTAATCTGTGCATCACCATGAGGTCGTGGCCTAACAGCAAAGTTTCAGCGTGTTTGTCTCCATGGTTATTTTCTGACTCTGCCCTTTTCCTCCCAGAATTTCGTTTAGTTTTCCATGCCTAGTTCTGTTCCCCTATAGCTCTGCTATAGGCCCAAAACAGTTCCTTTATTCATTAACCAAATAAAAGTAACAGGTAGACAGAAGGACCTCCCACACCATTTACAGAATATTCCATCAAAACATAAAAGAATATACCTTCTTCTCAGCACCTCATGGAACCTTCTCAAAAATTGACCACATGCTCAACAAACCTCAACAGATACCAAAAAAATGGAATAACACCATGTATTTTACTGGATCACTATGGCTTAAAACTAGAAATAAACAGCAACACTAATTCCAGAAAGCCCACAAACACATAGAAATTAAACAATGCTCACCTGAATCATCAATGGGTCAAGAAAGAAATAAAGGGAGAAATTAAAGACTTCCTGAAATTCAATAAAATAACCACAAAATATACACAAATTTATGGGACACAATGAAAGCAGTGTTAAGAGGAAAGTTCATAGCACTAAATGCTTACATAAAGAAGCTGGGAAAATCTCCAAACTAGTAAATTAACAGAACTATTGAAAACTTTAGAACAAAAAGAAATAAGCTCACCCAAGAGAACTAGATGGCAGGAAATAATCAAAGTTAGAACTGAAATCAACAAAATAGAAACAAAGAAAACAATACAAAGAGTCAATGAGACAAAGAGTTGGTCCTTCAAGAAAATCAACAAAATAGACAAACCTTTATCCAAAAGGTAGAGAGAGAATATCCAAGTTAACAAAATCAGAAATGAAAAGGAGGACGTAACAACAGACATGAAGGAAATACAGAGAATAATCAGATCATATTTTGAAAACCTGTATTTCACAAAATTGGAAAACTTAAAGGAAATGGACAACTTTCTGGATAAATATCACTTATCAAAACAAAATCAAGACCACATAAGGAAATTAAATAGACCTATAACTGCTAAAGAAATAGAAACAGTCATCAAAAGATTCCCGACCAAAAAAGCCCAGGACCAGATGGTTTCAGCTCAGAATTCTAAAAGATTTTGAAAGAAAAACTAATACCAATACTCCTCAAATTGTTCTACACAATAGAAACAGAAAGAACATTGCCAAACTCCTTTTATGAGGCTACAATTACCCTGATACCCAAACCACAGAAAGACACTACTAAGAAAGAGAATTACAAACCAATCTCACTCCTGAACATTGATGCAAAAATACTAAATAAAATACTGGAAATCGAATCCAAGAACACATCAGAACCATCATCTACCATTATCAAGTCGGCTTCATCCTAGAGATGCAGAGATGGTTCAACATATGAAAATCTGTCAACGTAATCCACCATATAAACAAGCTGAAAAATAAAAACCACATAATTATCTCATTAGATGCTGAAAAACCTTTCAACAAAATACAACATCCCTTCATGATAAAGGTCCTGGAGAGAGCAGGGATATAAGGAACATACCTAAACATAATAAAGGCAATAAACAGCAAACCAACAGCCAACATCAAACTAAATGGAGAGAAACTCACAGCGATTCCACTGAAATCAGTAACAAGACATGGTGTTCACTCTCTCCATATCTATTCAATACAGTTCTTGTGGTCCTAGCTAGAGCAAAAAGACAACAACAACAACAAAAAAAAGATCAAGGGGATATAATCAGGAAAGAAGAAGTCAAACTCTATTTGCTGATGGTATGATAGTTTACATAAGTGACCCAAAAAATTCTACCAAAAAACTTCTACAACTTATAAACACTTTCAGTAATGTAACAGGATACAAGATTAACTCAAAAAAAATCAGTAGCCCTTCTTTACACAGATGATAAATGTGCCGAGAAACATCACCCTTTTCAATAGCCACAAACAGCATAAAATATCTCAGAGTAACTGTAACCAAACAAGTGGAAGACTTGCATGACAAGAACTTTAAATCTTTGAAGAAAGAAATTGAAGAAGACACCAGAAAGTGGAAAGATCTACCATGCTCTTGGGTAGGTATAATTAACATAGTAAAAATGGCAATCTTGCCAAAAGCAATCTACAGATTCAATGCAATGCCCAGCAAAATTCTTCACAGACCTCAAAAGAAAGGTACTCAACTTCATATGGAAAAGCAAAACACCCAGGATAGCCAAAACAATCTTGTACAATAAAAGATCTTCTGGAGGCATCACAATCCCTGACTTCAAACTCTACTACAGAGCTACAGTACTGAAAACAGCTTGGTATTGGTATAAAAATAGACAGGAGGACCAATGGAATTGAATCGAAGACCTCGATATTAATCCACACACCTACTAACACCTGATTATTGAAAAAGAAGCAAAAAATATCAAATGGATAAAAGAAAACATATTTAGCAAATTGTGCTGGCATAACTGGATATCAACATGTAGAAGAATGAAAATAGATCTGTATTTATCACAATGCACAAAACTGAAGTACAAATGGACCAAAAACCTAAACATAAAGCCTGTTACTCTGAACCTCATAGAAGAGAAAGTGGGGAGTACACTTGAACACATTGGCACTGGAGACCATTTCCTAAATATAATTCCAATAGCACAGACACTGAGAGAAACAATTAATAAATGGACCTCTTGAAACTGAAAAGCTTCTATAAAGCAAAGGACACGGTCAACAAGACAAAACGACAGCCTACAGAATGTGAAAGATCTTCACCAACCCCACATCAGACAGAGGGCTAATCTCCAAAATATACAAAGAACTCAAATAATTGGTCATCAAAAGAACAAATAATCCAATAAAAAATGGAGTACAGACCTAAACAGAGAACTCTCAACAGAGGAACCTAAAATGGATGAAAGACACTTAAGGAAATGCTAAACATCCTTAGTCATTAGATAAATGCAAATTAAAACAACTCTGAGTTTCTATCTTATACCTGTAAAAATGGTCATGATCAAAAACACTGATGACAACTTACGCTGGAGAGGATGTGAGGTAAAGGGAACACTCCTCCATTGCTGGTGGGAATGCAAGCTGGTACAGCCCCTTTGGATATCAGTATGGTGATTTCTCAGAAAATTAGGAAATAGTCTTTCTGAAGACCCAGCAATACCAATTTTGAGTATATATCCAAAGGATGCTCAATCGTGCCACAAGGACTCGTGCTCAACTCTGTTCATAGCAGCATTTTCTGTCATAACCAGAACCTGGAAACAACCTAAATGTTCCTTGACTAAAGAATGGATAAGGAAAATGTGGTATATTTGCACAATGGAGTACTACACAGCAGAATAAAATAACGACATCTTGAAATTTGCAGGCAAATGGATGGAGCTAGAAAACATCATATTGAGTGATTTGACCCAGACCTAGAAAGACAATTATCATATGTACTCACTCATAAGTGGTTTTTAAACATAAAAGAAAGGAAACCAACCTACAAATCACAATCCCAGAGAATCTAAACAACAATGAGGACCCTAAGAGAGTCATACATGGATCTAACCTACGTGGGAAGTATAAAAAAGCAAGATCTCCTGAGTAAATTGGGAACATGGGGACCATGAGAGAGGGTTGAAGGGGAGGGGAGATGTAGGGAGTGGAGCAGAGAAAAAATGTATAGCTCAATAAAATCAACAAATAAATTAAAAAAATAAAAGGCCCCAAAGGGATGGGATGGCAAGATGTTGTGTCATTTAAACAGAGAAACGATTTTTCTTAAGCAGAAAGCAACTGTAGCTGGTATTTTGCAGAATGTATTAAAAAATATTAAATTTGAGCTTGCAATGAAGGCTTAAGGAATGAACTTTAAAAATCATTGTCACCAAGAGATTTGTGAATTCTCTAAAATAGCATTTAAACTTCAGCTCTGAGGAGGAAGCCACTTGAAATGCAGATGGTGTAAGAATGATAAATGCCTTCGGTATGACAAAGGATCTATATCCTGACAGCAAATGGAAGAGACTTTTCCCTTGACACCTCTGGCTAAAGGTTATACCAGCATCTTTGTTGGGATTTGGAAGGGCTGGAAAGTGTTACCAGGTGCTGGGCGATTTGTTTGTTACCTGTTTTCTGCAGACAGCTGCACTCATAGAAATGGCTATGAATATGGACAGCCAAACAGATATGTAGATTCTCAGACACATGCAACCTTTCTAGAAGGACTACTGCAACTTGATCTTGCAGCTTTGTGCATCAAGCTTCTAAAAACATGTATCTACAAAAGTACAGACTTTAGTAAGGACATCGGCATAGACAGAGAGATCGTACATAGCCCTTCCCCACCTGGAGGAATATATTCTAAGACCTTAAATGGATTTCTGAGTCATGGGTAGCACTAAACCCTGCATACAAACATCCTATGCTTTCTCTAATACTCATGATAAACTTTCCTTTATCAATTAGACAGAGTAGCAACAACAAATAATAAAAAAAGAAAAAAATAATATGCCATAGTAGAATATCCTACAATACAAAAATCATATATTTTAGTAATCTCAGACTGGGATTTTCTTCCTTAATAAGTTGAGGTGTCATTTTTTTTATTTAAAGGGCACAATTTGTGGTTTCTCTTTGCTATATCTGAACTCTGATACTTTTTGGCTTTGAAATTATTATTAAGTAAAATAGTGCTATGTAACACAAGCACTGTGTTCAAGCCACGTGCAAGATGATGACAATGTACAAGGCTTCTAGGATTGACAGAAAGGTAACATATACAGCATGGAAACACTGGACAAAGGGATAAATAACATCTTGGATGGCACAGAGTGTGATATTCTGAAATCTCATCATGCTACTCAGAATGATGTGAAATACAAAATAAGAAGTACTTACTTATGCAACTTTCTCTTCGTTGTTTTCAGACCACAGCTGAGTACAGGTAACTACAAGCTCAGAGAATAAAATATCTTAATGAGGTCTGTGGTAAACACACACAGTTGAAACCCATCCCCATTGAAAGGACTATCAGGCACTTAGTCCTGTAGTTTTGTGCATCAGTCTTAGACACACATACCCATAACCACATGCTTTGCTATCTGAGCAGCAAGTAAAGTGTATTACTTTATTTTTATTCTGAGTGAATTTGGCCAGTTTTGTTTATTCTTTGTCATTGTTACACAGCCCCATCTCCTTCTGAACTCAAAAAACCCGACATCAGGTATGGTCTGAAAGCCCGATTTTCCATTTTCCAACCACGAAATCTTAGGCAATTTGTTTACTCTCCAAGCCAATAGCATGAGGAGAGTGAGGCTGGTGTCCAAGGCTTCTGCAAGGATTAAATGATAAAAACATGGATAGTTTCTATCTCAGGGATGCATTGTGTGTACAACCCTAACAGGAAGTTTCCGCCCAGCTTTTCTGCTGGGAGGGATTGTTACGCCGCGTTTAAACGACATGGCCTCCTGTGCTTACCCCAGGCTTATCCTTGGCTTTCAGAAAGGAGACAGCTCTCTGCCTCTGGGCCTGTGTCTCCTGGCTGCTTACCATAAGTGGCCTCTCCATTGGCCTCTACCCCTTCTTCCACCTCACATCCCTGCCTTAAAGGTCAGGATGCGGTGTTTCAGCTGGTATCCAAAGCCTGAGCAACTCACGGGCATCCAGACTATCAGACTAGAGGACCTTCCAAAACAGGCTTCGTGAGTAACTGCCTCTCTGCCTCCGTCTTTGTCTACTGGTCCTCTTCGCAGAGAACACTGGAGAAGGTGAGACTCACCACAGCCAGGGATGGTTTCCTTCTCCTTGGGAGACTTCGATTTATTTTTCTCTTTTCACATTTTTATTACAAGCAACAAAGAGAAAACAGCCCGTCCTTTCCACACTTGGCTTAGAAATCTCAGGAAGTAAGTGTCCAAGTTCTTTGCTTCAAGTTCTGCTTCTGTATACCAGAGTGCCAGTCAGCCAAGTCCCGCCACTGTAACGAGGATCACCTTTCTCCAGTTTCCAAAAACAGGGCCTTGCTGCTCTCAGGGACTTCTCCAGCCATGCCTTTAACGTGGGTATTCCTAGTAAGATCCTGTTCATAATGCAAATGTATTTATTCTCTGCAACAATGACCACTTTCTCCACAGCTCACCTCTTTTCCAAGCCTTCCCCAGAGCTCCCTTTATCACGTGTCTCTCTGTCAACAGTCTCTCCAAGGCAAAGCAGCCTTTTTAATGTGAGTCTCAAGCTTCCAGTGCTACCCAATATCAAAGCAATCTTCATACATGTGGATACTATAGTAGAGCTCTGCATTTGGTACCAAAGTTTATATAAATTCTGAGGGCTGTCCTAACAGTACCATAAACAGAAAACTAATGCTTCACAGTTCGGCACAAGGTCAAAATTGAAGTATTGAAAGGCAGCTTCTTCTGAGGGCTTGCGAGAAGAATCTGTTCTGGGATCCCCCTCGCTTGTGGATTTCTCCCCCTTCCTGCATCCTGTCACATAGCGGTTCTCCCTATGTGTATGCCAGTGCCCAATTCCCTCTTCTCTGTGGCACTGGGATCAAACCAGGGTCTATTGAATGTTAGACAAGTCAGTCACTGGGCTTTAGTCCCAGGTCCCAACTTCCCTTCGGTCTGATGACATTTGTAGTGTTGGATTAGGTGATTGCCCTGTGCTAGCACTGACTTAATACTAAATATTTCTATAATGCCCATTTTCTGGTTAAGGCCCTATTCTAAAATGTCTGATTTGGGAAGGAAGATACGGTTTAATATTACCACCTTCATCTTGTAGCAGTTTCTTAAGTCAAAGTGAGTGCCAATTGGTCTGTGAGTTTGCCTAGAATGACAAGGGAATTCCTTGGGTTTAAGGTCTAGAAATGCCCGAAAATTTCATAGAACTGAAGCTGAAAGAAACGTGGAGGAAGAGCTTTAGTTAGATAGCAACTCCCAAACCAGTCAGTTAGGAGGCCTGGCAGCTCTGAATAAGCTGAGGTCGCTGGTAAGGGTAAGGAGAGAAGGAGTAAGACAGGGGCAGAAAGTGACCCACAATGCCACGCAAGGGGAACAGAGTGAGAAGTGGTGTTCCGGGAAGACAGGGCACCAGAGGAAAATGGGTTGATTCTGACTTCTGAAGTCCTCAGAAGTCTAGAACGCGGCGCTAAACTCGCAGAGATGGGGTCTTTCTGTGGTCTCATGCATGTCCTCTAGTTCCTTTGTAATTCTTTCTTACCCTCCCCGCTCCATCAAAAACCTGTTTCCCTGAGCCGAACTGTCTTAGTCGCTGTTCTGTTGCAGTGAAGAGACACCTTGACCTAGGCGACTCTTAGAAAACATTTAAAACAGGTCTGGCTGACAGTTTCAGAGGTTTACTCCGCTATCGTGCTGGGGAGCATGGCGGCCTGCAAGCAGACATGGTGCTGGAGAAATGGCTCAGAGTTCTACATCCTGATCTGCAGGCAGCAGAAAGAGTTAGCCTGGGCCTGGTACAGATTCTTGAAACCCCAAAGCCCAGCCACCCTCAGCGACACACCTCCTCCAAGAAGATCACGCCTACTCCAAAAAGGCCACGTCTAAAGGAGCTTGGGGGCGGGGGCGGGGGCATTCTTAGTCAAATTACCACACAGACCAATCAAACTTTAGAAGCTCTGTGGAAGTAGCACTTAGACAAGTCACGGCCCAAAGCTGGTCTTAGTGCCACGCCCACCAGTTTGTCCCTGTTTGATATGCTGGTGCCCGGCGCCTAAGCAATTCTCCTTTAGAGCAGTTGCTATACGGACCCTCTCATTGTTATATGGGCCTTGGTGAATTAAGCCCCCATCCGAACTCACTGTCCTTTGGAAACGCATCTTGTAGATGTGTAAGCCTGGGAGCAGGCGATAGGGTCTGCTACATTTCAAAGCCCTCAGCCTGCTTGTGACTGAGAAGCGAGGCCATCGCAGAGCGCCCGCCTTTCTTCCCTCTAAGCTGCAGGAGCAAAGGTTGGAGAAGGAACTGATGAGAGAGAGAAGATCCAGCTGACGGTTGCTAAGCAACCTTTGTCGGCAAAAAATGTAAAAACAAGATCCAAGGAGCTTTTAATTGGCCAGATATCTTAGAGAATATTTCTAATTCTGCAGAGGTTTGTTTTCAGAACATTCCTTTTTTTATTGAAATAGTTAATCACTTATTTTAGAGATAGTTGTCATAATTACATAAAATTCCATCAATTAAAACTAATTTTGGAATGTCACTGATTGAATCCTAACTATGTGCAGAAGGCACCCTAATTATCTTATTGAAACACGCACCAGAATGCATAGTGATCACACGTGCCTTCCACATCTGCCTCAGGTTATGCTCCTGGCAGCTGATGCCATACTGGGAATGGTAGGCTCGCGCTGGAGCTTCTGATTATATAATGGTCTCTGCAGGAGCGATCACTTCATGGGATCTGCTCAGAATCTACCCAGGTTTGGACTGAAAATCCTGTGTCTCAGGAGGCCCTTGAAGTGCATGTGGGTCACTCCCATCTCTGATCTCAAGGTTGTACCTGAGATGGTTAGATCTGGTTTGGAATGGGTCCTGGGACTGGAGTCCTCTTGAAAGATTTCGTGAACACAATGGGGCATCCTGTCTGGGAGCTCCCTTAGGATGGAAGCTAGTCTGGACCTGACGAGGTTTTGGATTTCCTGAGAAATCCAAGAGAGAGAGAGAGTAGCTGAGTGGAACCATTGAACCCCTGGGGAATGAGTGTGAAGTCCGTCCATTTCCTCTCTATTGCTGAGCTTTCCTAATGTATGCTATTGGTCCATATCCCAAAGCCTAACACTTGTAACACTTTTTAGGCCTCCATGGGCTGCCGTCAGTAGCACCCATGATTTCGGAAGTAATTCCCAGCGGTGTGAGATGCAGTAGGCACGTGCTATGAGGGCGATAGTGGCAGAGCTCTACAGTTTAAGGAAGAGAGGCACGATGGTGTTCATGCTTCTTAGGAGAGGGCCCTGTGCCAGTGATACCCAGCCTCTCACACAGACATGGGAAGACTCTCCAGAATCACATCAGAGGTGTGGGTAGGCTCAGGAAGCTGGACAGTGGTGCTCCATTGTCCCAGAGGTTCTTCCCAGTGTCTAGAGCACAGAATCTTTCTTAATTTAATTTTGAGAAATTTATACTTTAAAGTTATACCACATTATTTCTACCCCTACCCCTCCAACTCCTCCCTTATCCTTCTCTATCAAATTCACGACCTCCTCTGTGACATTTACTGTTTTATCTACACATAGTATGCACGTGTACATACACATTCGACCTCCTGAGTCCGCTTAGCATTGCCCCTCTGTGTTTAGGGCTGACCACTTGGGACTGACTGAATCACCTGTCAGGGGCTTGTCCCCGGACAGTGACTCCTCCTTCCTCAGCAGTCACTGACTGACTGTAGAAGAACACAGCATCTCAAGTCAGAGACACGTGCACAGCTACCGACTGAACACAAAACGGGAGACTCAGGATGGAGGCCTCTCTTACGGTTTGGCTACGAAGTACCCTCCACAAAAGGCTATGTACTGAAGACGCAGTCCCCAGCTGGTGAATCTAAGCATGGAGGTGATTCGATCCTGCGACCCTGGGCTAACAATGGGCTCATCCACTTGCAGATTCACTGCGAGCACATGTTTGTGAGGGTGTGTGCTGTCCTCAATCCCTCTCCTGCTTCTCTCCAGCTCTCTGCTTTCCAGGGACCACGCAGAGGACAGCTCTGTTCCACTCTCCACCATAATATTCATCCTTACCTCATGCCCAAAGTGATGGGACCAGGTGGTTGGGGACTGAGCCTCTAAAACCGTGAGCCCAAAATGAACCTTCCTTCCTTAAGATGTTCATCTGAGGTATTTTGTCGCGGTGACAAGAAGCTGACCAGCACAGCAACAAGGATGAATAAATAGGGTGGGAAATGAGAAAGTCCAAACCTGGGGAAGCCAGCCTAGTGGGAAGACCGACAGGCTGAGATAAATCAATAAATGGTAGACAAACACACACGACACAGGTAGGCTGTCCTGGCGTCCAGCACATCGTGATTCTGTGCCATGCAGTCTGGCAGCACAGGGAGCCCCCCAGAGTCTAAGGTTAACAAAATCTTTCTTAAGGCTTGGCCTGCTAATTCTGTTAACCATTCATTCACTGTAGGAGTGGTGCTAGATAATGCCTCACTGGGAATTCTCGCCGCAGTGATTTGTGTCTGTGAGCAAACAGCTAAGAGGCTGGCGGGAAGGAAAGATGTGAACACAGCAGGTGATTCACCGGCACCCTGTTAGGTAATAGAGATAAGCGTGGAACCAAGTTGAAGCTTTTAATATATCATTAGTCAGATGGCTAGGCTATTTTATGTTTCAATGTGCTGAGGAGGGACAATGGTTTTGTATTTTTAACTCACGTTGAGGGAGTTATTAGTGCATCGAAAGGAACAGATGGGATGTTTGGAGGTAGAAGAAAGGTGGATACAATCAGAGAAAGAAGCAGAATAACAAAGCGGTCTCAAAGAATTCTATTCTGGGGAAACAATTATGCCAACTTCTGGGTTGATTTGCTTACATAAACTGAAGAGTGAGATTTACTTTTCCTTTGGTGATTCTGAGGATCAAGTTGGGGGCTGAGAGCACGCTACGCAGGCACTCTACTGTTGGGCCAGTCCCGGGCCCAAGCTGAAGTGATTTTGAAAGTGCAGGCAGGCCATGATCTGTGCCCATTAATCAGAGGCAGTGGGTGCTCTAAATCACAAACCCGTTATATGTCTAGCAAATGCACAGACCTTTCAATTTTAGAATTTGATGCTTTGGCTCCCAAAGTTATAACCTTTCCCATATTAGAATGACAGGGGGCACACGACTCTGAAGTGGGGGAGGCTTATGGTGCATGTGTGTGGTTTTGTGAATCTTGTGTGTGTGTGTGAGAGAGAGAGAGAGACAGACAGACAGACAGACAGGCAGAGAAGGGGGAGGGAGGGAAGGAGAGAGGAAGGGAAGGAGGGAGGGAGAGAGAGAGGAAAAGGGTGGGAGAGGAGGTACCATTTGGCTCCTTTAAGCTTCTCTCGTTTCCAATCCTTCACTCCCTTGGCTCGCTTCTTTTCTGGTTTCCAGGATACCATGTCAGCTCTCCTCTGCCCCTCTGAGCAGCGAGATGGGACTGCCCCTCCCACCTCTAACCTGGGGCAGCGTCTACAAATACTTCTGCCACAACAGCATGGACTCCATTGCTCTAAGTGTTTGCTTCTCTCCTGGAAGCACTTCCCTTCCATCTCTGAGTACGGAGAATGGCCAGGCTACAGAAAAGGGTGGCTTGTCGTGCCACCAAAACCCTAAGCTTTGTCCACCGTTCAGGGTGGTTGAAACAGTTAACTTGGTAAGCAAAGGTTTGGACAAACAGGAAGGAAGGCAGAAAGGAAGGGAGAAATGAAGAAAAATGAAGGAAGGGAGAGATAAAAGAAGGGCTCCGTCATTTCCTGCTCTGTCTGTGGAACCAGGTTGATAGTGTAACCGAGTAACAGGGTGATTGACAGGAGTTACACAATCTTTGAGAGCCTGTGCCCTCCCCATTCCTCCTCACACCGCTTTCCATCCAAACTGTGTATAGCTGGCCTTTTACTCCCTTCTTCTTCTGCTCAAATACCAGCTAGTGCAGAGAGAGCCTTCCTGACCTCCAATGATCTTATCTTTATTCTTGCTCTGTAGACCAGGCTGGCCTTGAACTCACAGAGATCCTCTTGTCTCTGCCTCCGGGTGCTGGATTAAAGGTGCGCACCACCTCTGCCTTCCTACTCTTTATTCTTAAAGAAAGAAAGATTTGTTTTTATTTATGTGTTTGAGCTGAGTGTGTGTGTACACGTGCGTGCGTGCATGTGTGTGTGTGTGTGTGTGTGTGTGTGTGTGTGTGATGTGCGAGCAGATGCTCACAGAGGCAGAGAGAGCTTTGGATTCACCAGGGCTGGAGTTACAGGCGGCTGTGAGCTGTCCAGCATGAGTTCTGGGAACTGAACCTCGGTCCTATTCATTCATTCCATCTGGCACTTACCCTATCTGACGTGTGTAGTGGATCTGTGGATCACCAGAGGGTTTTTATTTTCCCCCACACCAAGCTTTACGTAAGCAGGGATTGACCAGCTTTTTCCAATTTTATCTGAGAACGGTTCCTGGCAATGTACGGTTGCTCCATAAACATACGAAATAAAAGTGAAGGGGCGTGGTTTCTGTGGGATTTTATTAATGTCTCGGGGAGTTGCTCTATTAATTTAGGTGTGTGCTGAGCTATAGCCTCTGATCTGTGGTCCTGAATTAAAAGATGAGACCCTGGAACCAAGCTAAAAGCCTGCTGGTGTATAGAACACCAAATACTTCCTGGCAGATAGAGCCTTTCCTTCTGCAGTAGATGAAGAAGAGCAAAAACCTTTGGGTGGTTGATGCTCTTTCAAACACTGAGTAGCTGAGCTCCTCAAGGACTCTTGTCAGATGGGTGTAGCTCAGGGCAACTGACACTATTCGTTAGGCCCTAACCTTGCCACTCATCCTAGCAGCAAATGGATGTCTTAATTTGACGGCTTAAACTCTTCTTTTTCTCCTCTGCTATATTTCGGACAGAAAAAAATTTCTTAAAAGGAGTTTTGGAATCCTAGACAAATAGAAAAACAGTTGCCCCAGTTAGACAATGCGGAGGGTGGACTTTTTAGAATCAATGAATTGAATAAGTAGAACATTCCACTTGGGGTTTGGATTTGATCTATAGAACGCCCCAACTTTTGTAATTCCCCCTGACTCCCACAGGCAGCTTGCATCTTATCTGGAGTAAACGGTCCAGTGGATGGAGTCTCATCAGACCAGTTTGACACGGCAGAACTGAATACTAATGGGCTTCTCCCATGCTGAGATGTGAGACTTTGGTGCTGTATATTTGAAATGAGCAGTATCTTCTCTCTAAATCAAATCGCCTTTAAAGGATCTCCACTCCCAGCCCAATCCATTATGTCCGACTGGAAAACAACATTTTCCCCTTGAAATTTTTATTAGCAATGCTTGCAGAAGTGGACTTCAGAGTTAGATATGGGTTCCAACCCAGGCTTTAATTAACCTGATATGGAAAATGAAGACAATGGGGTTGTTGGGACCTGAGAGAGAATGGGTATAGGAAGCTCTCAGCAAGGTTAGCCCTGATAGCCCTGGGAGGTGCAATGCAGGCTGCCGAGGAGAAGAGTCATCAGCAACCCGATTCTGCTGTGGACCCTGCGTGCTAAACCACTAACCTTTCAGGTAAGACATGCAGAACTGTGCCATTGTGCAATAGAAGCAACTCTATTATGGGGGATAACCAACCGCTTTTTAACTGGAGTTGAGGCCCATTCCGCAGGAGGGAGCGCACATCTGGTACTACAAGCCTAGTTAAAGCTTGAGGCTGGGGAGGCCAGAGGTCCCAGCGGGGAAGTTAGTGTTGTTGTTTTGCTCACTGGACATGTTGTGCCTGTTTGTTTTCTAATATGCTTATGCCATGGGCTAATGCTGTTTCATCTTTTGCCAGAGAGGCTTATTCTTTTTCTATTTTATTTTTAAGTGTGTGTGTGGATGTCTTGTCTGTATGAACTAAGAACTGAACCTGGGTCATCTGGGAGAGCAGCAAGCACTCTGAACAGCTGAGCCCAGTCTGTGCCCCATGGGGGTTTGTTCTTGAAGTGGAAACTGATCGTTGTAGAGACTGGAAACTGGTCAATAACCGACTGTTGAAAGCTGCACTTCACTTGGGACATCTAACACCTTCTCCACAACTCAGAGAACACCACAGGAAGCACATGGTGCTGAGGAACACTTTCTTCCTGGCTCGGCATGGCCATTACACTATTGAGCTCTCAGCACTGTGATTATCGGTACAGACCTGCTCAGGGATGAGCCCTCAATATCTTGTCATGGAGAGGATCGTGAGGCCTTATTCTTCCTTCCTGTGAATGTAAGTGTAGTTCCAGGTTTCTGGAGGAGGATGAGACATTGTTTTCAGTTGTGTAGCCAGTGATAAGGTGCCTGTTCTCTTGTAATTCATTAAATTCAATAGATCACAAGAAGAAAGATGTGAAGGAGGGAAGGAAGAAAGGAAGGAAAAAGGGAGAAGGAGAAGATGGCAGTGAAAGAGACTGGCTGGAAAGAGGAGGGAGAGCAACAGGAGAGTGTGTGAGGGTTGAATATTATCAAAGCCAATATATATATATATATATATATACATATATATATATATATATATGTATATATATATATATATATATATATGTGAAAACCCTTGGCAAATGCCTACCAACTATAGAAAATCTGCCCCTTCTCTGTCTGTATGAATTTTGTGTGGTCTACTCATTTGCATGAGTTTCTTCCCCATTTTACTAATTTGCATATTTTTTTCCTTAAATTGGATAGATGTCTGAGAGAAATTTGGTAGATTACAAGAAAGTCATGTTCAAGACAGAGGGGTCACCCAAAACAAAAGTGGATTGAGTACCTGGCAAAGGAGGTCAATAGTTTTAGAATAGCTTCAATATTTGCTATTACTTTTAAAAATTTACCCGTCCCCTGGGATCAACAAGAAGTGCCGCATTTCCATGCGAAGCCAGAATTCAGTGCCTACTAGACTGAAATGTTTTGCTTTGTTTCTGTCTGGGGCTTTGTTATCAGAGTTTTAAGACTAAATCTTGTGCTCTAGCCAACCCAAGAGCTAAGTTCTACAGTCCATCCCCTGCAAGCCAATTAAAGCGAAAAGTCATAGTGAAAAGCTGGAAAGAATACCCAGGGACCCACAAGACCATCTCCAGTGTCCTGAGATGAGATGCAGGTGTGGATGGAGGATGCATCTCCAAGCCATCACCACCGAGGGGAACACCAGTCACTCATCTCTGCCTGCCATTGCCACAGTTCAGGTCTGTCTTACAACACAGTCTGATAAGTCATCAGAACTGTGTTAACTCTTTCCCTAGGAGGCAAGTTCCTCCTCTGGCTGGCAGCGGGCTTCATACTGTCCTTTCTTAACACAGGAACTTTTAATTCTTTTTTAAAATTATTTTTTTATTTCATGTGCTTTTGTGTTTTGCCTGCATGTATATAAGTGTGTGGGTATCACCTGAAACAGGAGTTACAGATGGGTGTGAGCTGCTATGTGAGAGCTGGGAATTGAACCCAGGTCCTCTGGAAGAGCAGCCAGTGACCTAAACCACTGAACCAATCTTTCCAGCCCCCAAGAAACTTTTAATTCTTTTGAGGACCATTGTTTCAGTAGCCCAATAGTCAAAGAGAGGAGTACATGAATCGTTTAGAAAAGCTCTACCCTAGAGTCAGACTTTCTTTGGAACTCCGGTTCCTAAATAATGACTTGGAAACATATCATTAATTATGAATGCTTGGTCTTAGCTTAGGCTTGTTCACAACTAGCTCTTATAGCTTAAATTAACCCACTTATATTAATCAACATTCTCACACGTGACTTGTTATCTTTCCTCCATATTGTACAACCAACTCTTCTGTGTGGCTGGTGACATCCACATGTCTCAATTCATCCCCTGAGTTCCTCTCTTTGCCTGGAAGTCCTGCCTCTTCTTTCCTGCCTAGCTATTGGACATTAAGCTCTTTATTAAACCAATCAGGTGAAGGTGCCTTGGCATAGACACATCCTCACAGTGTACAGAACAATTATCCCACAACACTACCTCTTTTAGTACAGTTCTGGTGAGTCAGAACCCTTTTCTAATCACCGCTCTGTGTGTAGGATTTAGCTACAAAATACAAGGAGATCAGAGGAAGAAACAATGGGGCACTGCCCTTCAGGGTTCCCCAAAGGCCTATCTACACAGTTACTGTTCATCAGTGTCTTAAAACAGCTGACCTCTGCCCATACAGCAGCCTTAGTAGCCTTCCAGAACAGTCAGATGGAGTTTTCTGTCTTCCTTTATCCTTTTGAGTTCTTTCTTTGTGTGACTAGGTAAGGCCCGATGGTTTTAATGTCATAAATCTGCTGTCTCAGAATTTCCAGCTCATTTCTGACCCCTCTCCCCTAGAGCTCCACTTGAGAGCAACACTTGGTCTTCTCTTGACATACCCACTCTCTGCTCTCAAGCTCTTGGAGCTCCATCACCGAGTCTCTAAACAATTTGTTTCTTCTGTTCATCTTTTCAGTCTTCTCCATACTTTTCCCATTAGCAATAGATAATGTAGCCAACTGGGTGTCTAGTCCTTATAATAGTAGGGAAGGGGTTAGCAGATGGTAAAAGATCTCACCCTTTAGACAAGAATAAGAAAAGGCAGTGTACTGAGAGCCCTGAGAGAATACCACCTCCACGAAGGGCACTGGGTAAGGTGTTGTGGGAGTGGGGCTCCATTCGAGAGAGGTGTTTCTGCAGTTAGGGCCTGCAGCTCATACCATGGGAAGGAGGACAGTCCAAATTGATTAACACACAGTTCTGGGAGGTGATTGTGAGAGGCTGTGTGTGAAACCAGCTGTGCAGTCTCTACCATGCAAATATCACCGAGGTCCTAGTACCCACCTTTTCATATGGTGTTCAAATCCTAAGGAGGGACAGTTTTAATGTTCCCATTTCTATTATTTCCAAGGAAAGGCAAGGTGGTCTGCAAAGCTGACTAGGAGGGAAGGCCACTGAAGACACACCTCTACCCTCTGAGCTGTGTTGCCCATAAGATGCTTTATCCCCCTTATAGAATCTAGAAGTATATTATCAACAGTTCAAACTTTAGGGTATCTGTCTCAATGTGAAGGAAAGAGTCAACTCTTTAAAGAGATGTTCACAGAACTGTAGATGGTAATAAAAGGAAACATTCAAAACTAACATGTACTTCATGCAAACAGCTGCTATGCTATGGGCATTTATCCCACAGAAACAAAACTCACATTTATACACGGAGACTGGCAGCATGCACAGGTCCAAGTCAGAAGGCATCTCATTTCTGTAGTGGCATTTCATTTTTATTTTAATAAATAAAGCTTGCCTGAAGATCAGAAAAGTAAAACAGTCACATTGGCCAACCTTGCAGACCAGGCCGCAATAACACAATCCCAGTAGCCGCACTAGCTTGCCATAGAAACCGGGTAGTGCCTGTCTTTAATCCCAGAACTAGACAGAGTTATAAAATGGGAGGAGACAGCTCTAAGTCTCATTCTGAGGTTCCCAGAGGCAGGATCGCCATTTCAGACTGAGGTCGAGGTAAGGGAAAAGTTTTTGCGGCTGATAAATCTCTCTGTTGACGCAATAATCAAATCAGACCAAATCAAACTGAATTAGAAAAAGCCCAGGTTTAATGGATGCCAGCACTCCTCCCGGGTGGCCTTCCAGGCCCTCAGAGAAGAGACAGGGAAGGAAGACCAGGAAACCATGTGTTTGTTCTCTGGGGGGCAGTTTAAATACCCTGTGGGAGTGGTTTTGAGCTCTCTGGGGAAGGGTCACCATTTGGTAGGCTTTCTCAGAGGTGGAGTCTGGACTGAGGCAACTCCCTAGGGGGAGGGGGCTTGGGATGGAACTTTCCACCCAAACGTTCCAGACTTTTTGGATAAATGGATGCCAGGGGCTGAGGTGAAACCTTAACCCAAACATTCCAGACTCTTTGGGTATAGGGGTTCCAGGAGCTGGGGTGACACTTGCAACCAAGCATCCCAGACTCTTTAGGTATGGGGCGCCGGCTCAAGTCTGGTTACTTCCTGAGGGCATTGGGTGATGTGGGAGAGGGGAGAGTTGGGAGTTGGTGGGTTCACGCTCAGCAGGAGGTGTGGCTGGAGAGGCATTTAGCTAACTGCCATCCTGGAGACCTTGGGCATCTTTTCTTGAGGGAGAAGAGAAGGCCTGTGGCTAGGAGAAAAAATATGTTGTTATTATTGGCCCTATAAATGGGGCTAGCCATGGAAAGAATGGGACAGAGAAGTGCCCTGGTTGTACAGGAGAGGCACGGGTGAATAAGTAAGACTTACAAGAGCAGATATGCCTTTTAAAACCAGATTTTAGTTGCTGGGTAAGTGTCCATTTGAGCCAGGAGAGGTGGTGCCAATGGTGGAGTCCCAGGAGCTGGTGCAGGAGTTGGCATTATCTAGAAGGCCCTCTGTAAGTTGGTCTTGGCCCAGACAGCAGGAGTGACCTGTAAAATGTGTTTTAAAATGGGTGGGATTAAAATACGCTCTGGAGACTGTTAGTTTTTAACCAGACCAGATTTTTGATACAGTAGCAGAACTTTTTCCAGGAACCTGCTTGTATCTGTAAGATAGCTGGAACAGATTTACATCTTGGTGTCATAGCAAAAGGCTATGGCCTTAGGTTAAAAGGTATGAACATTTTAGAAGACAAAGGGTATTGGAAACCCGAACCTCTGAAGATACACATGAAACCTGTTAGTCCTGGACTATGAAGCCTGTGAAAGAAGCACACCTGTCTGTATTTTTAGCAGGAAACTTAATAAATGAAATAATGAGCTATCAGTACCTCAAGTCATCAAATGCCGTTAGACAGCTCTAAGGGGGACAAATGAGCAGAAATGAGACAGCTGTTTTAGCTACACAGGCAATCCCAAGTCTCTCCACTGTCTGTGGCAAACACCAGTCTTAGAAGTAGTACTTGCCTTTAGCTGCTGAGTCCAGGAGGCCCAAAGATTTTCCTGTGGGGTAAGGGTTTAGTCTACCTGTCTTGGCAGGATGGGATGATTGATCCCCTGGTGTAGTGTCCAGGAAGCTGATGAGGTGGAAGGCAGCTTTTTGCTGTGTGGGTGGCCTTGCCATATCCAAAGGCAAGCCTCCAGGCAGAAAGTATTTTGAAAGCAAGTATTTTCTTGGAGGAGCTCTAGGATGCTGCAGGAGCTGGCATGTCTCTGTCATAAGACGCTCTTTTGTTAAGTGCCATACTCTCAGATCTGTAAAGGCACTTGAGAATCAGAACACCATTACCTGTCAGGTATATTCAAATTGGACATATGAGTTAAATTTAGACATATAGTTTACCCAACCAGTCACAGCTTACCAATGTCAGTAAAGGCAAGAAGAATAGAAGGAATATTTTAGTAAGTCAAAGAGTATTGGAGGTGGAACGTCTCCTTGGTAGGTCTAGCACACATGAGTACTGTTACCAAAGATGGCACTGAGGTAAAAAATGGTGACTATCCATCTTATTCTGAGATTCCTGGAGGCAAGATTGCCATTTCAGACTGAGGTCGAGGTATAAGAGCCAGTTTCTGGCTACTTTGCTTTCTGGATCTTCAGGCTGAACCCCAATTTTTCTCTCTGAATTTTTATTACTCCCGTTTCACATTTCTTAGGTGGAGGGGGACAGTTGACATGAGCTCCATCGCTAACCAAGATGCCATCTCCTCAGTATACTCCTTTTTGTTGTTGTTTTGAGACAGGGTTTCTCCATATAACAGCCCTAGCTGTCCTGGTACTTGCTCTGTAGACCAGGCTGGCCTCAAACTCAGAGATCTGCCTGCTTCTGCCTCCCAAGTGCTGGCTCCCCCCCACACACATACACACACTCTCTCTCTCTTTTTTTGTACTTAAGTGAAAACGCCTTCTCCAGGAAGGAGACCTCGGCTAAAGTGTTAAAGTCAGTAGTTCTACTAGCTAACTAGGGAAAAGGATTATTTGAGTAAAATCTGTGGGGAGCCACATGCTCTGGAGACTGCACACAGGCAGCGATAGCAGGGAGGGCAGGCAAGCTTTGGGTGAATGCAGATGCCTAGGCCTCCTGGCCCCTCTAGACCTGACTCTGGGAGAGACAGTCTGGATTTGAGGCAAGTGTTGATTGCACTAAGGAAACACTGCCTAACACAGGAGGCGGGTTTTTCTCTCTCTCAGGATACCTTGCAAACTGGGCTGGATTTTGTTAAGGAGCATGGCCATCTCCTCTCCGAGGGGGAGGAAATGTTTATTTCCTGACAGTGTGGTCTTTAATTCGTGATCTAATAAAGGACATGTGGATGAGCAGACAGTCCTAAGAATCTGGATCTTTGCCAAGGCCTCCACGTTCACAGATAGCTCATTTCCATTTGTACCTTGGCTTTGGTGGGCTCATTTTCACCAAGATCCTCAAGGAGGGCTGTTTCATGGTTCCCCTCTGGTCTGTTTTCTGAGTAGCCACCTGCAAAGACAGACTTTAAGAGACAGGTAGTGGCAGTAGGCAGGGGGGAGGTCTGTTCCAGACAAGCTGCCCCATTGCTTTCCTGTTCTGTGGTGTGTTTACGGAGTGGGAGATTGACCAGCTTAGGTGACTCAGCGAGGAAAGACAGACCTGGGAGCTGGAGGCTGCTCAGTTACTGACTCACATGCCTGGCCTCTGGTGATGTCACCAGTCTCCCCTTCCATCCCAGCACCCCCAGAACAGAACAAGAAAGGGGTACCACTGCCCAACCCCAGAAGCAAGGGAGGAGAGAATCGTGGGCTCTGACTTAAAGAAAAAAAAATGAAAAGGGAAGGAAAAGAACAATACCGGTAGTTCCTAGGGAATGGTGGGGAGAAGGTTTACCGTAGTTATGTGGGAGGGCATAGCCAGAGGTGGGGACGTGTGGGAGAGTCCAGAGTGGACATGGCCCTGAGCCATGTGAGGAGAGTAGGGTGGGGAAAGAGGGGAACCAGGTACAGCAGCCAGGAGGCCCAAAAGAAAGAAGACAAAAGGCCAGGCAACCAAAATGGTTGAATTATATAAAGAAGGGCTGTTAAAAATAATCTTAAGAAGAGCCTCTTCACCGATGCAAAATAACTCCAATTAAACCAAATTAGACCGAATCAAAAATGCCCACGTTTAACGATTACCATACTTCCTGACGGACCGGGATAGCATGGCAGGGAGAGGAGCCCACACAAACCTCAGAGACCATGTGTTCCCTTTTCCTAAATAGCCCGTGGGAGTGGTCCTGACCCTCCCTGGGAGGGGTCAGTGCTTGGCAAGCTGGGAGTTGGAGTCCAGGCCAGGGGCTGGGCTGATGCTTCCCATCATCCCAGACTTATTGGATACAGGGTATCAGAGGGCTGGGGCCTCACTTTCAATAAAACATCCCAGAGTCCTTGGATATAGGGGCATCAGCTCAAGTCTGGCTACTTCCTGTGGGCATGGGGCAACATGGGAGAAGGGGGAGCTGGGAGTTGGGCTCACACTCAGCTTAAGATGTGGCTGGAGCAGCATTCGATTTGCTGTCATCCTGGAGCCCTCAGGCAGCTGCTTTTTGAGAGATGAGAAGGCAGGTGGCTAGGAGAAAAAAATATTGTTATTATTGGCCCTATGAAATGGGACTAGCCATGGGATGGGACACAATAGCAGATGAAAAAAGATTTTAGTTGGCAGGTGTCCTTGATCCAGGAGAGTTGGTACCAACGGTGAAGTCCCAGGAGCTGGTGCAGGTGTTTGGCGTTATTGGGAGAGCGCTTTGTGAGTTGGCCTTGACCCAGGCAGCAGGAGTGACCTGTAAAATATGCTTGAAACTGGCTGGAGTTAGCAAAAGGCTCTGGAGACTGTTAGTTTTTATGCACCTGAAACCTGTTAATCTTGAACTATGAACCTGTTAAAGAGGCACACCTGTCTGTACTTTAGCAGGAAACTTCACAAATAAATGATCTACCAGTATCTTCAAATGCTATTAGACAGATCTGTGGGGGATAAATGAGCAGAAAACAAGACAGCTTTTTAGCTACACAGACAATCCAAAATCCTTTCCTTAGTCCTTGGAGAACGCCAGTCTTAGAAGCAGTGCTTGCCGTTAGCTGCTGAGTACGAGAGGCCCAAAGATTTCTCCTGTGGGGGGAAGAGTTAGTCTACCTGTCTTGGCAGGATGAGGAGATAGATTTCCCAAGTGCATCTAAGAAGCTGAAGAGGTGAAAGGTCACTTTTTTCTGTGTGGGTGGATTTACCAAACCCAAAGGCAAGGCCTGGGGGTGGAAGGTCTTCTGTCTTCTTGGAGGAGCTCAAGGGTGCTGCAGAAGCTGGCTTGTCTCTGTGTTAGAGGCTCTTTTTGTTAAATGCCGTATCCTCAGATCTGTAAGACCTTGAGAGTCAGGGTACCATTACCTGTTATTTTAAATTTAATCGTGTATTTTATCCAATTAGTTATAGTTTATCAATGCTAGTAGGTGCAAGAAGATTAAAAGGAATATTTTAATAAATCAAAGAATACTAGCATATGTGGGTACTTTTACCAAAGATGGCGGACTAGCACATGTGGGTACCCTTACCAAAGATGGCAGACTAGCACATTTGGGTACCCTTACCAAAGATGGCAGACTAGCACATGTGGAAAATGGAGGACTAGCACATGTGGGTACCCTTATTAAAGATGGTGATAAGGTTAAAATGGTGGCTACACATGTGTTTATATTTTTCCAGAGCTGCTGTAATCTGGAGATATAAGTTTTACTGGTCTTAAACAAGCACATGTACACACAGAAATATAAAGTACATTGTGGAAACGTATTTACACACTCATACAGACATACTGTGGCCACATCATTCTAACAGACAGACAAATAAAACACTTTCAGCAACGTTCAATCAAACAAGGACAACTGAGGAGAGCAACTGGGGGAAGGGCAGCCCAGTCCCTGTGCTGGAGAGTTCAGTGTAGAGGTGGGGTATGCCAGCCAGGAGGGGCCTGTAACAGGTAGGGGCTGAGGGATGCAAGGAGAACCTGGCAGCCAGGTCTGCTTTAATGTGTTAAGTGGGCATCTCAGCCCTTGGTCCCAGGTTTGAAATCTGACACTGAAGATTCAGCAGCGTCAAGTTCCAAGCATGGTAGATGTGTCTTCTATTTGGGAGAGAGTGGAAGTAGGAGTCCCTGGAATAATGTTGAGCTATGTGTAATACTACAGAAAAACATATTATTCCAGAGGTGCATCAGGTTTGTGGTCTAGACTTGATACAGCCTGATTGTGAGACCCTTACCAAGGCACGTGACCTTGAACAAATCACTTGACCTCATCCATGTGACCCATCATTTGAACTGGGACGAAGATATTTTAAAGAGACACTTGTGCCCTCTGGCAACCAGACCATTGAAATAGTGGACCCCAGGAATCTTCTGCTCCCAGCCAGCCCAGCCCAGTGTCCCAAAGGCTCCCCCAGCAGGGCTGCTAAGTAGGCACCACATGTTCTGGCAGGTATGTGAGTGGTTCAGACTGTAACAGTGACTGCTCGTGGGTTCCAGGGAGCACCCTGATGTGTTGGGAATGCTCAGGGAAGCAAGGCTTGCTGGGAATGTTTTCCATTTTTCAGTTTCCCTAAGTTTGCTCATCACAGTTTAGTTAACAAAAATGTCTCTCAGCTAACACAGTCTGCATTCCAGTCGCCACAGCTGTACATTATGTGAAGTGCAATAGTGGCTCTTCTGGGATGATGGAAACGACAGACATGCACCAGGGTCAGTGACCAGCCAAAGTCTCCTGCTGGATGGTCACTTCCCACCCGTCACTCAGGCCCCTCCCAGCAGTAAGGCCTGTGCTACTATAAAAGGGGGTGGGGTAATCAAAGGAGAGAAACTACCTGCAAAGATGAATATGCAGGGAGTCGCCATGATGTTCACACTCCAGAGAGACACAGGCTAGAATCTCCCCGAGGACCAGACCCTATGGATTGCATCTATTCCGATATGGTATGATAGACCACACCCTCCTGAAAGGTTGCTGTGAACACCCTCAAAAAATTACTTCACTCAACTGCCAACTGAGATGACCCTGGCACACAGGTTATACCATGAAAGACCTAATTAACGACGCCCCCATTCAGCAGGAAGCAGTTTGGAGAGAAAAACTGCGCCCATGTTCCCAAATATTGGTTATAAATGTTCTTTTACATTTAAAGGGGGATATGATATAGATATGAATAATTTGCATTGGTGTGGATTTTAAGGTCAAGCTTGTTATATGTATATATATTTCTGATATTGATTAAGGTATTGTGATTGTGTAGTTCATTTAAAATGTAATGTATAATAGGAAATATAGGTTGTTAATGGATAATCATTGATAGTAATAAAGCTTGTAGTCATGTTAGTTAGATTTTCTAGATATATAGAGATATATTTCAGATAGGCATTCTTCATATCTCTCAAAGGCTGCAGATTATGGCATTTAAAATATTTTAATAACTTAGGGTTTTTCATGACAATGAGACACGTCTGCTCCTGGCAGCACCAATCTACTTCGAGAAGAAGATGGGCATCGAAGAGGATCCTTATGGAGTTTGATAGCCATTTGGGCAAGAAACTGCTCTTGCCTGGACTATTGCATAAACTGGACACAGAGAACCCGCAGAGAGAGGACTACTGAACTTGCCTAAAGGTGAGATGATCTTTTGGGGTTCCTAATTCATGAAAGAGTCTGCAAGACATTCTTCAGGACAAGCAGATAGTGACTGCCTTTGAAATTTCCTGCTTTGTGGAATGTCTGCTGAAAACTATGGGCCTGTAGGCTGAAGATGGATGCCCCAACGGTACAGAGGAACTTTGGGTGCTGTCCAGGCAGCGAGATGTCTCTGTCATTTCTAGAATTTTAGAAGTTGCTTATTTCTTGTTTGCTTAGATAATATTGTATCTTTCTGGAGTCTTTGATGGAGTTAAGAATAGTTAGTTATAGTTATACTTTTCCTTAGTTATGATAAAGATTATTGTAATTTTTACTTGATAACTGTTTTATGTAATTTTACTATGTTAAAGTTAAAGCCTTTCTTTTTTGTTTAAACAGAAAAAGGGGAAATGATGTGGGAGTGATTTCTTATTAATAAAGAAACTGCCTAAAGCCCATTCGATAGGCCCACCCTTAGGTGGGTGGAGTAAACAGAACAGGATTCTGGGAGAAGGAAGCTGAGTGAGGAGTCGCCATGATGTTCACACTCCAGAGAGACACAGGCTAGAATCTCCCCGGTAAGCACACCTTGGGGTGCTATACAGATTATCAGAAATGGGCTAGTCCAGGTGCAAGAGCTAGCCAATAAGAGGCTGGAACTAATGGGCCAGGCAGTGATTAAAAGAAAAAAAAAGATGAATATGCAGCTATGAAAAATGACCAGGTCGGATGTTACACTCAAACATCATGGATGCTATGGAAGAACTACCAGCCGCCAAGGAGACGATAGATGTGGCCAACAGACTTGGTGAAGATGAACTTGCCAGCATAACGGAATGAAGAGATGAAAAAGCAAGAAGCGGTAAAAACTGGCATGTGAAGGGGGAGCTTTCGGGGGCTAGGGGCGCACTGTGCAAGCAAGAGGACCAGAGTTCACATCTGCACCCACATAAGTGCTGGATGGGCATTGTGGCCCACCTGTAATCTCAGCCTTGGATCGTAGAGGCAGAGGAATTGCTGGAGTGAGCTAGCCAGTGAAGTTATTATACTGATGAACTCTGAGTTCCATTGAGGGACTCTGCCTCATAGAATAAGGTGAGAGGAAGAGAGGGAGATGCCTGACATCTCTACATTTGTGTGTGTATATATATGTGTGTGTATGTGTGTATATGTGTGTATGTGTGTGTATATATGTGTGTGTATGTGTGTATATGTGTATATATGTGTGTATATGTGTGTATGTGTGTATATGTGTGTATGTGTGTATATGTGTGTATGTGTGTATATGTGTATATGTGTGTATGTGTGTGTATGTGTGTGTATATGTGTGTATGTGTGTATATGTGTGTATGTATGTGTGTATATGTGTGTAGTGTGTGTATATGTGTGTATGTGTGTGTATATGTGTGTATGTGTGTGTATATGTGTATGTATGTGTGTATATGTGTGTATGTGTGTGTATATGTGTATGTGTGTATGTGTGTGTATATGTGTGTATGTGTGTGTATATGTGTGTATGTGTGTATATGTGTGTATGTGTGTGTATATGTGTATGTATGTGTGTGTATATGTGTATATGTGTGTGTATATGTGTATGTATGTGTGTATATGTGTGTATGTGTGTGTATATGTGTATGTATGTGTGTATATGTGTGTATGTGTGTGTATATGTGTATGTGTGTATGTGTGTGTATGTGTGTTGTATGTGTGTGTATGTGTGTATATGTGTGTATGTGTGTATGTATGTGTGTATATGTGTGTGTATATGTGTATGTGTGTATGTATGTGTGTATATGTGTATATGTGTGTATGTGTGTATATGTGTATATGTGTGTGTATGTGTGTATATGTGTGTATGTGTGTGTATATGTGTGTATGTGTGTATATGTGTCTATACGTGTATACTGTGTATGTGTGTGTATATGTGTATGTGTGTATATGTGTGTATGTGTGTGTGCGCACATGTGCAAAATATCAGCATCCACATGCACATGAGCATACACATACACACATTAAAAGAACAAAAAGAGAAAAGAAAGAAAATGTTATATTTTAAAGGTGTTTTCAGCACTATTTCACAGCCTTGAAAACACAAAAGATGCAGGGTTGGGACTGGACTGAACTTAGAAAAGATTGGCCACAGCACAGAAAATTGTCCCCTCTCTAGAGAGGACAGACTTGGAGCAGAGACTGCCCAAAACAGTCTTTGTGTGTTTTTACAAGTAACTAAAGCAAGTGTACCTTTGTTCCTAATGTTTTTAAGTTATAATACACTAAATAAAATTTTGCTTACCAGTTTTTATTTCTGGTTATATTTATATTACAAAAATAAATATTTATTGTATAAATATTACCAGTATGTATTGTAACTGATAGCAAGAGAGTTATATTTTTAACAATAGCTTTGAAGGGCTCAGAACAACATAAAACTCCTCATTCCTTAATAGGACCACATTGCAGAGTCTCAGCACATGAGATCATCATATAGTCCCATAAAGCAAGACTTAGTTGTGCTAATTGAGGAGTGGTCACATAACTACATGTACTTGTCCAAACACAACAGGTTGTCCATTTAAAACTGGATAATTTTATTATGTAAAATTATATTTGAATTATTAATTAAAATTATTAATTTAGTTACTACATATTGACATTGTTTCTTGACTCATATTTTACACATGCTAATCCTGTAGATTTAATGTAGGGTGGGTAGCACCCCAAGTTTGTATATAACAGAGAGCTGGTCTGACTTACCGCATAGCTACAATGGACCAGGGCTATGCTCTGTGCCCATGACTCCTTATGCTAACACTTCTCAGTTATTAGAACCAGAGGAGGAAATGTTCTGAATGCTAGGATATATCCCATTTGTCAGCAGGCTGGAGAACCAGCGTCTATCCACAACCCTCCTTCATCTGGGCCCATAGGAGATGGCATGATATATAGTCCGTGAAGACAGGCGTGAAAGTTGGGGTTGGAATGCCTAATTTCTATAAGTTAGAACTGGGCAGGCATATTGCTGTTCTTTTTCCTATCTAGAGGTCCAAACTACAAAGCACATTTTACATTGATTTTATAATTCCTATGCAAATAAATAGACACCTACTTGAGATTCCCATGAAGTGTAAGTAGAATTGAGATTTGGGTTCCAAAAGGGTTTTGTCTTAGTTTCTTATTCTTCTGCCCTCACTTCTCAACAGTTACTGTGTGCCTCTTCTGGGCCAGGCACTTGCTAAAGATTTCTGTATTCTGTTTAATTCTGTCCTGACCACCTTTGTCAGACAAGTTTCTTTCTTTTAAAGGAAATTATCCTTTGATAGCTCCACATGCTTATGTAGAGAGTTTCAGTCACTTCCCCTCCACTATCCTCTCTCATCCTCGCTCCCTCTCCTGCTGAAATAATGCTTTCTACGTATACAATGTTCTGCACAGAAGAGGGCACTGGATCTCCTTACCGGCTGCGAGCAACCCTGTAGCTGCTGGGAATTGAACTCAGGACCTCTGGAAAAGCAGCAAGTGCTCTTAACCTCTGAGTCATCTCTCCAGCCCGGAAATAAGTTTTCTTCCCAAGAAGCCTCCCTCCTAAGGCGAGAAATGACTCCACAACTTGGCTTTCTGACTGTGGCTCCTTTACCATACACACATATGCGATAATAAACGGGAAAGTAGCCATTTTAAAAGAAAACCCCAAGTCTCCCTCCTTTCACGTCTCTTTTGTAGGTGACCTACTGAGTTTGGCTAGGGTTGCTTGCGTGAGCACAAGTGAGAGGTTAGTTACTGGACCATGACCACTCTTCAGTGGCTGTACTGCTAAAGAAAACAACACCCCTTCCCAACAACCATAACTGACAACAGTCCCTCTGTGAGAGAGGGTTCTTCTCAAGCCCCTCCGTCATTTCTGATTTAGTGTTGATAGGCCCAGTCTAAAATGGATTTTGGGCTGGTCACCGCCACTGCAGGTTCATAAATGCAATGGCCCTGCCATGCCTAGACGATGTCTAATTTGTGGCGTGGTGTCACTCGCCAGCTCCTTCATTCTTTCTCTGTCTCTTCCGTGGTGTTCCCTGACCTTGGAGGGGTGACAGAGATGCCTAGGACACAGCATTACACTGTCATTTAGTCTTACCACTCGGATCAGTTCTGAGACTGGCTGACCACTGCCCACAGTTATAAAAAGCTTCTCTGACAAAGAAGGAGAGCAGCAGTAACCTATAGATCCAAACGGGAGTGTTTAAGGACAGTTTGACAATGTGTCCATTTATCAAAACAAAGCAATAGCTCCCCTTTCCAGCTGTATTAGTCAGGGTCCTTGAAGAGCAGAACTGGTGGAATGATACATGTATGTGATTCATTAGAGTGATTGACACGATATGGTCCAGGTAACCCCATAACGGCATCTCACACTGGAGAGGCCAAAAGCCCAGAAGGTGCTCAGTCTATGAGGCTGGGTGTCTCAGCAGTCCCAACTGACACCAGAAACCTGGAGGACTCTTGGAGACTGTTGGTCTTCAGTCTCTGTTGGAAATACAAAGAAAGAAGCCATCTCCAGTATCAGCAAGGAGTACAGCAAGAAGTCTAGATGGACTTGCCAGAAGTGAAGACAAGCAGGCAAGAAGCAAAGTTTCCTTCTCCCGTGTTTGGTCTGGGCTGCCTGAGAAGCTGCTGCCCACATATAGGGTGAGTCTTCCCAGTTTAAATAATCTTCCCAAGGAAGTCCCTCTCAAGAGTGCCCTGGGGATTTCACTTTAGTATTCCAAATCCAGTGGAGTCAACAACCAACATTAGCCATCGCAAGGGCCTATAACCTCCCTAGCCCCAAGTCCTTGGCCAGGCTTGTAGTTTTAGGTATGGGTCCCTTCCTGTGGGACGGGCCTCAATGCAAACCAGAGGTTTGTCAGTTCTTCCCGTGACAGCCTCGCCACCATTGCATCACTGGGTGATCAATTACATTTTACAGTAAATCCAAATACCTGAATTCTTACCCTAACCCACGTTCGTGTGTTGACTTGTCTGTAACGTACTTCCTCCTTCCTTATGTTTCCTTTTAAAGTTTGTTTTATCTTGGAGAAAGCATGGCTGCTTTGCACAAATGTATGATTTTGTGATCTGTTTTAGACCCTCAAGGAGATCTGTCAAGAACCTTTGTAGAAAGGGGCTGACCTCTCGTATCTAATACTTTTAACCTATAATTTCAGCACCCAAACTGAGGGCCTGCATCCCGGGTACAGCACACTTTCAAAGACTGGCGATCAAGCAGCCAAAGAAAATGTTTCAGAGGAACTGGACTGCATGTCTGATGGTCGGCCCAAGGCAGTTCTCCAAAACCCAAGCCACAGAGCCAGAGGACACAGCACTCCACTGGGGTTAGATGGGAGCAGCAATGGAAAAGAGGCAGGAGAGAGAAGCTAGGAAAAGTATGGGGATCTGGAAAAGGAAAGAAGCCCCTCACTCTGAAATCTGACTACCAGTGAGAAACTTTGACACAGCCGATGAGATCATAATTGCCCCAAGAGATCGCTAGCATTTCCTAGTGACACTCCCAACAAGGATATCAAACTGTTGCGAGAAAAAGCATCAGTGTCCGGGCCCCATGATCTCCTTTAGTTTGCCCCCCTCCTCCATAGTCCCATTGAAGACACAAATAATAATGCAGAAGAGCAGACCAAGAGATTTATTCAATGTGGTCCCGTAAGGAAGAGGCCCAGAGGCTCCTGCAAGTCCTCTTTGGAGAGCTAACAGAAGGTCTGGATTTTAGCTGAGGACAGAGGTTTGGATAGCTTAGCAGTTCTTGGCAAGGAGGCGCCACCTATGGCCATGGTCTGTGCTCTGGACCCTTCTGTAGAGTCTCCTGACACTGGAAGTTTTTCCAGGGAGACAGTGTGGTCCTGGTCTTTCCTTTCTTGGAGCATGAGATTCGCGAGGAAACTCCATTTTCTTGTTTCCATTGTTTTGATAGCTAAAGGGAAGGTCACAAGTGTCTCTTCATTCCCGTCAGGATGGTCACAAAAACATGGCTAACACTAAAGTGTCTGTAACCTTAAATTGGCTCACCTTAGTTCTCTTTCATCCCTAAATTATTTCTCTTGCCGCATAAATGAAACCAGCACATACATCTTTACTTAATTATAAAACTTGCTTAGTACTAGCTATAAATTATATCCTCTGAGCAATGTAAGCTGGAAAGTCAAAGTGTCATACATGTACATATGTGTATAACCACCCACTGTAAGGGAGCAATGTAAGCTGGAAAGTCACAGTATTATATATACATATGTATATATACACATACATATGTATATATATATATATATATATACATACATACATATGTGCATAACTACCCACTGTAAGGGAGCAATGTAAGCTGGAAAGTCACAGTGTCATGCATGTACATATGTGCATAACCACCCACTGTTTGGACACATAAGTGTGAGATTCTTCTCTTGAGAAAGCTGGATGGACATCGTGTGTGTGTGTGTGGGGGGGTGTGGTGTGTGTGAAAGGTAGGAGAGTGTGTTAGGCACCTCCTATCAGCTATGGTACCAGAAGCTCACCAAGTGCTCATGTTTCTTGCCAAGAATGCTCTTGTTTCCTGGAGCACGGTGTGACTGTGTGGACAGGTGCTCTGGAAGGAAGCGCCGGAGAAGGGAAGTTACAGGTTGATCATCAAGCACAGCACTCTTCAGTTATGATGGGCAGGGCCACAGTGCATTAAAAAAATAAATAAAGTCTAGCTTTTTATTTTTCCAGCATCTCCAAGAGTTCCGTGAGACAACCAGAAGAAGCGGGCTTTGAACGGATGTCTTCCTAGCAGCTACTGAGAGGCGCTGCTCTCCAAAGCCCTCCTGAAGGCTAACTGGGTCTCACAAAGCTGTCGTTCTTCTCTTTTTAATTTCTACTCCTCGGAATCTTCTGGTTTCCTCCCACAGCTCCCAAGGGCAACCTTTCTCTTTCTTCTTTTCATCTGTGCCTCTTGTTCCCTACTGCACAGCTCACAGGGATAATTTGCTTCTATCAACAGCTCCGTGTGTTCCTGGGGCCCTAGTTAACGGTTCTCATTACCTTTGGCGCTCTCATTACCACCCAAACTAAGCTCCCAACCACATTAATTTGAAAATCTAAAATTATTTGGAAACCAATCATGTTTTTTCCACAAGAATCAGCTGCCTCTTGAAGTAATGGTATGAAATTGGATCTCTTTAACGAATGCCTTTTATTAAGTGATTAGACTGGATTTACTTCCTGCCAAAGTTCAAGGTCAAAGAGCCTCTCTGCAGGCTGTCCACCAGCGTCTGTTTTTATACTGAATCTGAAAATAATATCCCAACCCTAATGTGTTTTCCCCCTCTCTTTCTCCCTGGTATCTGCTTACAGCTGGCCATCGTTTTCCCTGCTCCCCAGCTCCCTGGTCATGTGCTCAGCTTTGTGTCATGGCTGGCTATTCTTCTAAAGAGCAATGCAGTCCCACGCAGCAACATGGCAGACAGCCTCCAAAGCCTTCTGGTCACTGACCATGCCACTGGACTTCCAGGGAGATCCTGTCACTGGTCCTCAGAGCAGCCTAGGGCATCTCATGACTGGGAAGGTAGATTTATACATAGGAGAAACACAAAAGACTGGCTCCATCTCACTGACCCTAGCCCAGCATGGAGTCCAGACAAGCTTCCTGAGTCCTTTGAGCCTTCCTCGTCATCTGCAGGATGGAAGTAATAGTGCAATCCCCCGGTGTGGGAATTGGACAAGATGACGTACATTGAGCACATAGCACAGAGATAAAGTCAGCACAGCTCAGTGAGTGGGGATGTGTGGGAATGGGGCCTTTTATCTCAATCTCTCGCTGTCTGTGTAGCTTAGAACATGAAGCTGATGGAGCCTGTGTTGAAGATTCTATAAGGACTGGCTGGTGAGAACTTCGTGATTATGGGGATGGTTGCAATGTAATAGATGCGGAGACAAACTACTTTGGACAATCTTTTGTCTCCTTAGTGGCCACTTGTGTTCATCTCTAGCTCCGACTTCACATCTCTTTGATTATCAGGTAAAATATATGAAATGTATTAACTTAGCAGACTACTGGTTTCTATGAACCCCAAACCTAACGTATTTCAGGTAGTCTATGAAACTACACCAGGAGGTGCCCATCTTTGTTGTAACCCAATGTTCTCATCAGTGAAGGTGGTTGATACATTGACATGATTTTTTTCTTCTTCTGTTTTTTGGACACAGGCTATCACGTATCCCGTGGACTAGAACTTACCATGTAGCTATTGATGACCTCAGACTTTGAGTTCTCCTGCCTCTACCTCTGAGTGCTTGGATTATGACAGGCATGCACTACCATTTCTGATTTCTGTGGTACAGGGATCAAATCCAGGGCTTTGTGCATGCTAGGCAAGCGCTCTACTCCCTTAGCTAGAGCTCCAGTTCCTACAACAACTTCTTTTGCTTTTGTGATTATAAAAGCATCGTGTAGAGCAGGGTGATGGCTCAGTGTGTAACAGTGCAAACCTAAGGACCTGAGTTCAGATCCCTAAAACCCATGTGAGCAGCTGGGTACGGTCATATGTGCACGTAACTCCAGAGGGATGGGACGTGCTGGCCACCGGCTTGCTTCAGGCTCAGCGATTAAGGTGTACAGTGATAGAGCAGGAATTCCAGTGTCCCCCTCTGACCTTCACAGTGCATACACCACACAAAACACACACACACACACACGATGACAGAGACAGAGAGACACAGAGAACGAAATATTCACGTAATGCTTCGATATTGGATCATGTCATTGGTGGCAATTTGGATCTACGGTCCTATGCTGTAGAGCCATGGTCACTCCTTTTAGACTCAAGATAAAAAGCCTCTCGGTGCCTTTGGGAATGAGTGCTGTGATTTACAGAGACAAGAGCAAACCAATGAGCTTTGTACCTGGTTTCCCAGTCTTCAGAACAAGCAATAATTAATTCACCATCTAAGGTTGTTGTAAAGATAAAATGAATGAGGAAAAAACTTCTGGGAACAGGGCCTGGCACATGGCCACCACCGAAAAAATATGTGCCATTATTACTACAAAATATTAGTTTTACACCAGTTATTGGAAGAAACTGTGTCTTTGAAAACATTGTCCCGAAAACTTGAAGGAACCTTCGATCACGCATGGACTAAGAAAATAAAAGGAAACAGCGAATTCAGAGGTGACACTGACCCGGTTCTCCTCGGTCCTCGGGAAGCACAGGGTTCCAGGGAAACCCGCAGGAAAGGGAAACTATATCTCCTCGGTGAACAAAGCTGTTTTTCAAACATGAGGAGGAGGGATTATGAAGGCATTCACCCCCTTTGAGGACAGGATTTAACACAGCTGAGGGTTACAGGAGTCAATCCCCAACATACTCATTAGCAATTAGTATTTGGCTTATTTTAAACCAAACACAAGTGGGGCCGGTATAAAAGCATATTGGGGAGTTCCGTGTAAAGGCCGGTGTAATGCATGGAAACCATTGTATTGATAGAGTAGAAAGGAATACCAAAGCAACGGCTTAATCAGTGAAGGACCACGCATGACGACCAGAGTTCAATCCCCAACCCAGGTCAAAAAGTCACGTATGGTGATATCAGTGTGCCTAGGAAAGTGGACAGGGGGATGTTTAGGGCTGCTTGCTGGCCAGCCAGCCTAGTTTAATTGGCAAGTTTGCAATTGCAATGAAAACCTGTTTCAAAAAATAAAGACACATGGCATATATGCAGAAACACATGCATGCAGGTGCATGCACGCACATAGGTAAACAGTGTTTATTGTTTTGTTTTAAACTTTTCACAGAATGTAGAGCCATTATCAAATGCAAGCTTACTTAAAAAATGATGTTGAAAAGTTCCTTTGTGTACCAGAGAGATGGTTTGCTGTTAAGAGAACCTAGTAGGAGTACAGGGGGGGAAGGGGGGGCAAGTCAATAAAGTAAATGCAAGAAAAAAACCATCTCCTACTGAAAAGGGAAGCTGTATGAATAGTATACTATTAAAGAAGGTGGTGTTTGTGCTTAAGGTCTGTGGTGGGAGGTGGTGTTTGTGCTTAGGGTCTGTGGTAGGAGGCAGTGTTTGTGCTTAGGGTCTATGGTGGGAGGTCTGTGGTGGGAGGTGGTGTTTGTGTTTAGGGTCTGTGGTGGGAGGCAGTGTTTGTGCTTAGGGTCTGTGGTGGGAGGCGGTGTTTGTGTTAGGGTCTGTGGTGGGAGGCGGTGTTTGTGTCTAGGGTCTGTGGTGGTTTGAATGAGCATGTCCTCCATAGTCTCAGATGTTTAGATACTTGTCCTCAGTTGACAGAGCTGTTTGGGAAGGTTTAGGAGGTGTGGCCCTGCTGAAGGAAGTGTGATACTAGAGCTGGGCTTTCATAGTTTAAAGACTCTAGAGATTTCTATTCTATTCTGCTTCTTGCTTGAGGGTAAAGTTGTGAGTTCTCAGCTTCCTGTTCCTGCCATCAGGAACTCTAACCCTCTGGAACTGCAAATCCAAACAAATCCTCCCTAATCACAGCAACAAAACTGTGAGTAAAACACGCTTCTTCTGAAGAATTAAGTTTTCCCTTAGCGAACAACAACAAAATCAATTTTCTAACTGCAGACTGACGTGAAATACATCATCACAACCACAACAATAACAACAATAACAAAGGCAAGAAAGCTGGACCCAGGAGGCACAGCAGGTCGAGCATAGGGAAACTCCCCAAGGTTTTCCTGGGCACTAATGTGGCATTTCTGTCTGTAAGAACAAATAAGATTATTTGTAGAAAAACGGATAGAACTAAAGACATCACATTAAACGAAATAAACCAGGCCTAGAAAGACAAGCGTCAAATGTTTGTTCTTACATTTGGAATCTATTAAAGCACAGTGTGAAGAAAAATTCCTGAAAAGAAGTGGTGTCTGGCTATAAACACAGTCCTGGAAGGAGTCTGTGTTTTCAGAGACTGACTGACTAAAATTTTACTACTGTGTCCATAGGCTAATTACTTCTTTATCTCGGGCTAGATATAGCTTTCTGGAGCAGCTTCTCCTTGCCCGACTCTGTATCTGAACTAACACCTTGTGATAATAAATGAAAACCTTAGAAGCTATTAACTTAGCAGCACACTAGCTTCCACCAGTTCAAGGGCTAGGAGTGTCCTCAGGTAACACTTTAGGTCTATACAAAACCCAGCCCCGCCTCAGTGTACCTGCCTCTACGCTATACCCACCAATGTATTTTAAAGTTGCCTTCACTTATGGCTTTCTTCATTTTGTAAGACTATAAAAAAAAAAAACACACAAGAAACTGCTTGCATGGTGAAACATGCAATTGGGGTGACCTACATCTATCTGTGTTCCCCGACCACGGTCACTCCAGAGTAAATGTCTCCTGTTCCCTTTAGGATGAGAGCTGAGGTTTCCACACTGACAGTAGTTAGACATGAACATAGCAAGGGGATTATTTGAAGGAGGGGCCAACAGGAGTGGGAAAGGAAATGAAAAAAAAGATGGGGGTGCACATGACCCAACCACATAGCACACACGTATGTAAATCCTATAATGAAACTTACGTGTCTTAGTTTGGGTTTCTATTGTTGTGTAAAGACACCATGACCATGACAACTCTTATAAAGAAAACATTTAATTGAGGTGGTGGCTTACAGTTTCAGAGGTCCAGTCCATTATCATCATGACGGGGGAGCATGGCGGTGAGCAGGCAGACACGGTGCTGGAGCTGAGAGTGCTACTTCTTACAGGCAACAGGAAGTTGAGGGACAACCACACCGGGTGGTATCCTGAGTGTAGGAAGTCTCAAAGCCTGCCCTCACAGAGACACACTTCCTCCAACAAGGTCACCCCACCCCAACAAAGCCACACCCCCCGATAGTGACTCCCTTTTAGAGCCATATCCTTTCTAACCTCCACACCATCATTTTGTACAGGTCAAATATACTAAAGATAAAGTACCTGAGAGGACCATACGCTACGAGGGACCAGGAGCCACCCGACCTTGCTGTGTAGTGTCCCCAGCACTGTCTGCTCACTCCTCGGTGCCTAGATGACAAGTGTCACTTCTGGGCTCAGGGGTCCAGGTCTATTGAAGGTTAGAGCCTGTGGAAATGTCTAACCCTGGATTCAAGGCCTCTCTCAGGCCTCTGGAAACCCATCCTTCTCTATTTGATTACCTGAATCACGTTTCCATTACTGTCTTTGTGCTTGGGGCTGGGAGTTTCTTCTGAGGTCATCTTAAGGAAACAAGAGACCCAAGAAACACTATAGGGAAGTGTGTGTCTCACTGCACCTATGTGGCACCCGGTTCAGGAGACAGGCTCTGGAAGGTGTAAGTGCCGGATCCCTGGTTCTTGGGTACCCTCTGCTGATGCAATAAGCCAAATCAAACCAAATTAATTAATAAGACCAGATCTAATAAACAGAACAATGTAACTCCTGGGTGACTCCCAGGAAGGCAGGAGCTGGTGACCAGGTCTTAAATACCCTGTAGGTGTGGTCTTGAGCAGCTCTGGGGGAGGAGCTGACCTTTGGCCCCTCTGAGGGGCAGGGTCTGGAATGGGAGGAGTGGGAGCTGAGGCGGAGCTTCCACCCAGAGAGAAGGTACTTGGGTAGTTCCTTTCACTTAGACACCGACTTCCACCATGTGCCCAAGCTTCCTTCAGCTTTCTCTGCTTGTGGCCTAGCCACAGAATGAGAACATGAGATGAACTCTTTAACACACATAGAGCTCTTGGAATTGTTACTGGCATGCCGAAGCACTCAAAAATGGCACACTATTGTTGGGGTTCTTATAATTGATATCATTGCATTTACCTCCTGGAATTGCCGTATAAGGCACCACAAACTGAGTGACTTGAAGAAGAAATTTGTTGTTTCACAGTTCTGGAGAGCAGAAACCTGGAGCCAGGTTGCTAGCAGGACCATGCTCTCTTGGAGCTTGGCTACTTCTGGTAGCCCTGACACCTATGATTTGTAAGTGCACAATGCCAACTTCTTCCCATCTTCCTTGTCTCCGTACCTCCTCTTTTCATGATGACACAATCACAATGGGTTGAGCATCTAGTCATTCCCAGGACACTCATATTTAAACTAATTACAGTGACCTACTCCAAATAAAGCTACAGTCACAGTTACCTGGGGCTAGGACTTTAATATACCATTTGGGGAGGATATAGATCAACCCACAGCAATTGTCAGGTTTTATCTTATCTTAAGATATGCTAATTTTGTTTTTTTATGTGTATATCCATGGGTTTGTGCAGATACCTGCAGAGACCAGAAGGGGGCACTGGACCCCTTGGAGCAGAAGTTTTATGCAGCTGTGAACCACCCACCTGAAGGCTGGGAACCCAATGCTAGCCCTATGCAAGAGCACCAAGTACTCTTAACTACCAGTTCATCTCAGCCTCAAATCAGCATATTTCAGAACAGATTTTCAATGCTGGGTAAAAGGGGTCCCTTCCTTTTCATCCTGGACAGAGCATCAGGGCTGGTCAGTATTCTTTCCTTCAGAGGCTGTTTGAATGCCAGGTTTGCAGAAAGGTCAGATCTGCCCAAGTGCAAGGTGGAGAAAGGATTTAGTTTGTGAAGAAAATGCAAAGTCAATACATGGATGCTGTCCTCTTGTTTAAATTGTGGAAGCTGTAAGAGAAAGTCAGGGCCTATCGGTAGGATGGTTTGATTGTGGCCATTTATTTCTGACATAGCCATTTCGGAATACTCTGAATTTGTACATCTAGTCCTTCAGAACTTTCTTAAGGGTAAGGTAACAAAACTTGAGTAAAGTCATAACTGTTGTAGTTCCATGCCATTAGCCTACAGTCAAGACTCTCTAGGACAATTTGTATTCAGAAGAGACCATAGTATATTCAAAAGAGGCTAGCACAAGAAAAATGCACACATGTATGTAAGGCTATAAGCATAGCACATATGAGTATATGTGTGCACACATTTATACAAAGGATGACTCCCTATCAGGACTCCTGAACTGACTTCTCATTTGCCATTGGTAATATAAATATAGGTGAAAAATGGTATTTGTTCAGGAAAAATAAGGCCCTGAATTTCTCTTATACTTCCTTAATGAAAACAAGAGAGTGGCATTGTGTGTTGATTTTACAATTTCTTCACAAAGTAAATGATTAGAAATCACTGTATATCAATATACTTAAAGTTCTTACCAATTGGCTCCAAAAATAAGTCATTTCTCTGCCTGTTGTCCTTTTCATACTATCCTAAGATCACAACGATTTCTTGACAACCAGCAATCTTGTTACATCAGGGCCACTGATGACTGACAGAGGTCTTTTCCTTGCAAGCCTGTGAGGCTTGGGCTGCTCATCATTTTCCTGTGAGTCATCTTGGCCGCCAGGACGCTGCCAGGATCCCACATAACAGTCATTTCTCTGCTCTTATTTAGCCTCTTCCACATGGAGAGCAGACGCTAACTCTGATCTAATTGATTAATGTAATAAGTGCTCTTTCTGTGGGACCAGCTCCCCGGCAGCTCGCCGCTTTCTTTCTGAACAGGAATCTGGGGTTATGAAATCTATAAATAGCAAAATGGAATTTCTTATGCATCTGGAGAAAGAAACATACTTTTTTATATCTTATTTTATATTCAAACTGCCTTTTTAGTGGAGGAGAGAGATTTGTTTTTAATTGTTTTCTTTCAACAGAAAGAGGAGTAGACCATGACTACATAAAACCAGGTGTGGTGGCACGGGCTTCTAATCTCGGCACTTGGGAGGTGATGGCAAGTTCCTGCATAGTGGATTCCAGGCCGGCCTAGGCTACATGAGACCCTGTTTCAATCATTCCTCCCCACTAAAACATTAAATAAAAAAGCCAGAGTCAAATTGTTGGCCACTAAATGACTTTCAGCCATTGTTAGGGGCAAATTTCTACACTAACACACCTTCCATGTGGCTTTTTCTTTTATCCAACTAAAACTCTTGGAGAGAGCCAAGCACACTTGGAGATAGCTTGTCCACTGTGTTTATGACACAAGCTGGCATAGCCCAGAGTTCTAGCCACCATTTGAATCTTTCAAACCCAACTACATGACTTTGAGTTAGTCATGCTGCCATCTTGCTTTCCTTCTTGAACTATGACCTTAAGCGGAGTGTTCCCCATCATAACTTCCGAGCAATGTGAGCAGCCCTTAAGTGCATATGAGGATGTGAGAATCTCCAAACCAAAGCCCCCGCTTCCTTTGAGGAGCGCATCACTTTGGAAACAAATTTCATTTCTCCATGCTTGCTGCGGTTAGGGTATCTTTCTCCACTCTTATTTCTGGGCCATGCTTGTTTTAACTTGGCTTCCACCTAAATGGAAACCAACTGTGTTCTGCAAAACCACGACCAGGTTGGAGAGATGGGCCAGCAGTTAAGAGCACTGACTGCTCTTGCAAAGGACTGACTTTGGTTTCCAGCACCCGAGTAGTAGCTCAGAACCACCTGAAACTCCAGTTCTAGGGGACCTGATCCCCTCTTGTGGCCCCTTGAAACTATGACACACACACACACACACACACACACACACACACACACACACTGCACATAAACTCATGCAGGAACATACACATAAAAATTCAACAAAAACAACAACTACTCCTATGAATGAGGGTTGGGCACAGAGAGCTGACTTCAAAGGTATTTGGAGTTGAAATGTTTTAAGGGCAAAGTCCCAGGGAGCCTTCTGAAATTCCTTCTCTATGCATAACTAATTGACCTTCCACCCCAAACTGCTTTCCAATTCTCCTCCTTCCTTCCCACATTTTCCTGGAGGATGCAGGCAGTTTTGATTGGTATCACACCTTGAGTGACTGACATGGCATGGGAGGATGGGGGTCGGGAGAAGGGCAGCCTTCCTCATAACATTTCCTGGCTGCCATTTAAAAAGCAAAAGCAAACAAACCCACAGGCCAGGAATGCATGCTAGTTACAGCTTAGACTGTGGCCAGGCAAGGCGGAGTGCAAATCTAGGCTTTCTGGTTGGCCTGGGCTTGTGACTTTGTCTCCGGTCTTCAGTTCATTTCCTAACCTATGACTGACGACGGTGGTTACCTATCAGCTCACTGTGGAGATCAATGCAAGAGTGGAATAGAAAGCCGAAGATCAAACCTCTCCAAAGACACTGTCCAGGGAGGCTGGTTTCTCAGGCTCCCCGGACCCTTCTGGGCCTTTCCGACTCGGGGCTGGACTTCTTGATTTAAGCATTTTCCCTTTCTTGGCTTCCCCTCTCGTATCCCTTGTCACCTACCGACCACATCACGAGGGATGCTGGACCTAGCCAGAAATGCTTGCTCCTCGGAATGCTGCAAACCTTCCCAACATGGCAGAGGCCTTTGCAGGGAGAACTGAGACTTGATGGACTCCCAGGCTCGGTGTCACTCTCCATGGGTTCTTCCCAGCTGGCGGTGGGTAGTTTGCAGGCCACACAATAAAGTGTCATTTTACCGACTACAATTTTAAACGTATTTCAGTTTTATAAATCTCAAGAGTGATGTGCAGAAATGGCATGGTGGCCCAGACCTGCCATCCCAGCACACAGGAAACCGGGGAACTTAGATTACAAGTTGAAGAGCAGCCTAAACTTTTTGCTGAGTTTGACATGGCCAGCCCCAGCAACATAGTGGACTCTGTCCTAACTAAATAAAGTCATAACAAACCATGCCATAACCACAAGCTTTATGGTTGTTGTTATTTAAGTACTGACTTGATGGAAGCCATTTAACTGAATCTGTAAGATGCCACTGCTTTTTCTTTAAAAATGATCTGTGTTGGTTTTTTTTTTCAACTTGCAAAAATATTTTTTTCAGAAGCCAAAGTTTGGACTGAAGAGGTGGTTCAGCCAGTAAAGCACTCAGCGTGAGGACCTGAGTTTGAATAGACAACTCACATAAAAAGCCTGCCACAGTGACCCATATCTACAGGTTACAGCCCTGGCACACCCAGAGGAGATGGGAGGCAGACAGAACCTCCAGGAGCTCCAGGCCCAGACGGCTTGTTATACAGCAGTGCATGCCAGAGGCTGCCTCAGACAGGCCACAGGCAAGTACACACACCAGAGGGTGTCCCTAACTTCTCTATGGGAACCGTGGCATGCAGAGGACCATGCTCACACATAAACACACATACACACTCGCATACTCACACACAAAATGATGTGACAGGTTTTGTTGCTGTTGTTTTTTGTGTTTTTCAAGACAGGATTTCTCTGTGTAGCCATGGCTGTCCTAGAACTTACTTTGAAGACCAGAACTCAAACTCAGAGATTAAAGTTGTGCACCACCACATCCAGCCGAAAATGATTTTTTGAAAAGGAACTAAAGTTATATTTCAAATTCTGTTTATAAAGCGTGTTGCATATTAAGTTACACTATATCATTACTTATTTATTTTATTAAATTATTTTTAACATAAATGTGATTATAATTGTTTACATTTTATTTTTATTGATGTTTATTTATTGTTGTACATAGTGTTGATTTCAAAATAAGCTTTCAAGTGTATCACACTTCACTCATATGAATTACCCATAGCCTCCTTTCTTCTCCCTCTTTCTATACTGTGGAATAGACTTTCTGTACACTGTGAGTATGTACTACTATCACTGGTTAATATAAAGCTGGAAGGCAGGTAGCCAGGCAGGAAATGTACGCAGGACAACCAACTAAGCATGCCTAGAACATACCACCATACCAAGAATTAATGGATGAAGACCAGTGGAGGAGACGCCAGAGATGCAGAGGTAGCAGGATGTGTGTAAAATGAGGTAACTTGCCATGAGCCATGTGACAGAGAGTAGACAAAAAAATATGAGTTAAAGTGTAAGAGTTAGCTAATAACAAGTCTGAACTATCAGCCAAGCATCTATTATTGTATTTATTGAGAAGCTGCAGGCAGTCTGCGTAATTCTCTCTCTCCTCTCTCTCTCTCTCTCTCTCTCTCTCTCTCTCTCTCTCTCTCTCTCTCTCTCTCCCTCTCGCTCTCCCTCTCCTACTCTTTACCTTTTACTGAAGATACAGTGAGAAACTGGAGGCTCCCTCTGTCTTCGGCCATGGCTATAAGAGCATCCCAACTCCAACTGGGACTGAGCCTCTGAATCAAACTCTGGAGTCTCCCTCTGTCACCAAAGTGTTATGAAGCACTCCTGCTGTTACCTTCCTCGTAGGATGGCCCTTCTCCACGATTCCCAGATTATTTCCCAGAGGTTCCAACAGTCCATACATGTGTGCCCCTGTCATCTTACTCTTGGTGTATATATTTCTGACAGTGCCTATCAGTGAGCTTTCCTAAAACAGATCCTCAATAAACATTCTAATCATGTAATAGTTACAGAATCTCACACAGGAAGCGCTGTGAGAACACAAAGGCCACTGGTGATACAAAAGTTTGTAATCTCAGAGGATAAGGGGTGTTTATACAGCCAACTGCAGTTTCCACTGCAAGGATAGCAATCAATGTGGCTAGAAGGAGTACTTAAATGTGAAGGTCTAGTGCAACAAGCTGGCGTCAGAAGGGATGACGGACTGGTGTGGTGAGCTGACATCAGAAGGGATGAAAGGCTGGTGCGGTGAGCTGAAGTCAGGGGATGTAAGAGCTGGTGCAGTGAGCTAACGTCAGAGGGGATGAAGGGCTGTTGCGGTGGGCTGGCATCAGAGGGGATGAAGGGCTGTTGCGGTGGGCTGGCATCAGAGGGGATGAAGGGCTGGTGCGGTGAGCTGATGTCAGAAGGGATGAAGAGCTGGTGCAGTGAGGTGGTGCAGTGAGGTTTTGTATTCATCTGTGAGATCCTAAGTACAGAAAAGTAACCTATTTTAATGGCAGGAATGTAGTCAAATGGGAGTAGAACAAGAAAACCATCAAGGCAGTTTGAGGTGAAACCCTAGAGCTTGATTGCTAGGCTGTGGGCAGTTGTCCATGGAATGCTCCTGATTAATTGAAAAACACGAAGGAGGTTCTCCGGTATCTTCTATTTCCTAAAAGCAGGTACTGCCACTGTTTCCCTTGTTCAGACAGGATGGACTGAATCAGCAATGGTCAACTTTCCACAAAGATGATGGCACCATTGTTGTTGGTTGTCTTTTCTTTTACTTGTTGGGGGCCCACCACCCAGCTCCCAAATAATCACACGGAGTCTTATTCTCTCTTATGCCAGGCCTCAGGTTGGCTTGTCTCTATGCAGCTTTTCTTAACTTAATTATCCCATCTACCCTTTGCCGCTGGGCTTTTACTGATGTGGGATGTCCTTCTGTATATGTGTTACTTTTATTGTTTGACGAATAAAGCTACTTTGGCCTATGGCAGGGCAGACTATAGCCAAGCTGGAAGAGAATATATAAAGAGAGTAAGTCAAGTCAGGAGGCACCATGTAGCTGCCAAAGGAGACAGATACCCTGAACCTTTCCAGTAAACCACAGCCTCGTGACAATACACAGAATAATAAAAATGGGTTAATTTAAGATGTAGGAGTTAGGTAATAAGAAGCATGTGCTAATAGATCAAGCAGGGTTATAATCAACATAGTTTCTATGTGATTATTCAGGTCTGGGTAGCTGGGAACAAAGGAGCAATCTGCATTTACATTTTACCTTTCTCTATTCCTGCATATCTTTTCTTTCTTATTCCGTGTCTGACTGTGTGACTGGGTGATTGGTTCCTAGCATTTCTCTCTCCTCCTTTTCTTGCTCCTCTTTCCTCCTCCTCTTACGTTCTTCTCTTGTTTATTTTCTTTGCCTGGCAGCCCCATTCATCCCTCTCTCCTGCCTAGCTATTGGCCATTCAGTTATTTACTAGACCAATCAGGTGTTTTAGGCAGTCAAAATAGCACAGCTTCACAATGCTAAACAAATGCAATATAAAAGAATGTAACATGTCTTTGCATCATTAAACAAATATTTTACATAAATGAATGTAATTTATCTTCAATTAATATTTGTCAAAAAAAAACACCTCAAAGCTCGCTGAATAGTTTTATACTTAGGTTTATATAACTGGGTATATGAATATTTAAACACTGGGAAAATTCTCTCAGTCTTTCAGAACCAAACAGAAGACATCTGTGTTTAAACTTGTGGGTTTTGTCTCATTATAGGCAATGGCTAAACATCTGGAAACAACTGTCTATTCTTGAGGATACCAATTTAATTAGAATCCCCTATGCTAAAGGATGTTGCCTTTTTCTATTGAAAAGTAGTTTAGTTTGGTTTATGTATGATATCAAACAAAGGGTATTTAGCACTCCTCAAAAGAAATTTAAAAAGAACTATCTGGAAGCCTAAGGAGTGGTGTTTTTGCTGGCTTTTTAAAAAATGATGGTTTCAGGTACTGTAACAGGCAAGAGAGAGGGAGGGAGAGAGAGAGAGAGAGAGAGAGAGACACTATCCTGGGGTCTCCAAGGGGCAGGAAAGTAGCTTTAATGACTTAGTGGAAGGAGCTGACACTCAGGTCGTGGCACAGGTTAGTGAGGTACACTGCTATCTACAGGGCGTTTGGAAATATTAACACATAACAAACAGACTAGAGCTGAGAATATGAATTGAGGAAGAAGTACAATGTATTTTTTTTTAATTAAAAGTCAGACATTGACAATTTGACCTTGTGGGATCCTGGATATTTTTACATTTTTCTAAAACTAGTTAGCATTCTGTTGCTATAACAAGATACCGGAGGCAGGGTAGTTTTGAAGAGGCTTATTTATTTAGATAGATGCTTTACTAGATTTATTTATTTAGATTGATGCTGGCTCAATTCTGGTGAGTTTGCCCTTACTTCTATGGCCAATGACAGGGCGAAAGGCACACCTGCCTTCCCTTTGGTGACCCACAGTTGAAGCTGTCTATAATCTGATCGTAGAAATGAGGCACGGCCATCTCTGTGGAAAGCTGACCATCACTAAGTCCATCTTATGTCAGCAAGGAGAGGAGTGACGCGCCCACAAACCGGAGCCGTTGTTGTACAAAGCTCTTCTCAGGATGATAAGCCAGTTTTCCTGAAACTGGGACTGTCCCACAAAAACATTGCTAAGCATCCATGATTTGAATTCTTGTGTGTGAATCAAATCATGGTTCACAGTAAAGCTGTGAGGGGTTTATTTCCTAATAATTAAAGCAGACACTATTACTCACTGGCAGCCTTTTCAAGGTAGACTGTCAGCGGCTCTTTCTCCATTCTTAATCCCAGTAAAGACCATTTTTGTTCTAGGGATGTGACTTTTGGGATTCTCTGTCAGCATGTCCTCTCCCCCAGGTGATGCCCTTGTTCTGTTAGTTTCTCTGTCAGAGAGTCCAGAGGCCTGACCCTTCTTCCACGCAAAGAGACCATGGATATTTGGTCCAGTGATGGACTTGCCTCTGTGTTCCACAGTGAAACACTGGGCACACTTCCGAATAAAAATCCCTTTGCCTTTCTCATTATCACACATTTTAAATTTGCTCTTTTCCAGGCCCACACTTTGAACATTATATAGTGAAGACAGACAGACGGATGTCTTAGTTCTTCTTTAAAAAAATCATAATTGTGTGTGTGTGTGTGTGTGTGTGTGTGTGTGTGTGTGTGTGTGTGTGATTTTCCATGATGTACATGTGGAGGCCAGAGGACAATTTTGTGGAGTGGTTCTCTTCTTTCCACAGGTTCAAGGGACTGAACTCAGGAAAGGACAGACGGGATGCTGGAGTGACAGACGGAAGGATGGAGCTGCTCCAGGAGGCGGAGCCATGTAGAGGAAGTGCAAAGATTTCAGAGTCAAAGTCCAGCTTGGAGACGCCTTTACTGCTCACCAGCTGCAAGACTCCGCAAGTTCAGGACTGAGGCAGAGGACCTCCATTTGGGGACCAGTGCCACCCCCCCCATGCATTTTTCTCCTGGTTTGCATTTCCTAGACTCCTGCACAGAGGCGTGGTCAGGCTTTTGTGTTTACACTGAGGAATGACAGCATGAGGCGTGTGCTACTTGTCCGCCTGGCCCAGAAAAGTCACCCCATCTGGGACAGCTGCCTTCCCAACTACAGTTACCTGCTTTTCTCATTGCTGTGACTACAGCAGCTTTGAGAAGGAGGGGCTTATTTTGCCTCGAGGTTTTAAGGAGCGGTCCATTGTGGCAGCTGGAGGTTGAGGCAGCTGGAGTCTATGGCAGCTGGCTACACTGTACCTATCTTCAGGAAACAGGGATGGTTACTGGTATTCATCTTCCTCCTCCTCCCCATTCCTCGCAGGATGCCAGTCCCCTGGACAGAACCACCCACATTTAGAGTGGCTCTTTCTGTTTCAGTTAACCTGATGGAGAACTCCACAGACATGAGCAGAGGTGTGTCTCCTAGATGATTCTAGATCCCATAAAATGGACAATCAATGTTAATCATTCCACCAGCCTTGACAAGAAATTAAATGTGTTTGTATGACAATTGTTATTTGGGGGTCATTTTGTTCTGATAAGCTAATGCATTCTGCTTATGCGATTGTTGCACGGTCCAGAAGAGTTGGTGAGGAGTTGGTGAGGGGTGTGGCCATAAGAGAAAGGGGAGAGAAGCTAGACCAAGGCCCTTCCTGGGGAGCTCCTCTCGCACTTTGTAGAGGAGTGTGCAGAAGCGAAGGTAAAGTTTGGAGATGAAGAAAACTGTCACCGTCTAAAAATTCCAGACTGCAGGACCCTCAAGCAAGAAGAGAAGACAACCATGCAACTGCTGGTGGTGATGCTATAAGTAAAGGCGAAGTGGTAGCCATGGCAACAGGCTTTCAGCAAGGCTGCCCATCAGAATCTGGGAGTGCAATGACCTGGCAGGGATAAAAACCAACAGGGAAATGTGTTAGAGACTGGATACTGAGGCAGGACAGAGGCAGGGCCTGGCGTCCACTAGGGGCCCAGATCATGTGGGTAGTGCCACTTCTGGGGCTGTTGTCCTGTAGAGAAAGGAGGCTGAGCAAGCCCATAAGCACCACTCCTCCATGCCTTTTCTTCAGTTCCTCCTTCCCCTTCCTCCCTGAGTTTCTGCTCTGACTTACATCAATGATGGAATGTGAACTAAGAGCCGAGCTGTAAGCTCCCCATGCTGCTTCTGGGCATGGTGCTTTATCAGAGAAATAGAAGTCTAGATAAGACATTGTCTTGAAAAAGAAGCAAGAAAACAAACATACAAAAAAGGGGCTGCGTTCTCAGAAGAAACACAAATAGCTAATAAGCATTTTTTAAAAAGTGTGCAACATCCTTAGCCATAAGAGAAATACAAGTCAAAACTACTTAAAAATTCCATCTCACCTCAGCAGTTAGGAAAAGCGAAAAGTCCAGATTCCATCAACGATAGCTGGATAGCAGTAATGCGGTCCATATGCACTCGGGATACTACTTAGCACTATCTAAAGAAAAATGAAGGTAAGAAATTTGTAGGAAAATGGATGGAATAAAACAAAAAAAATTAAACTAAACGAGGTAATTCAGGCTAGAAAGACATACACCACATGTTCTCTCTCATATGTGGATTATAGCTTCAAACTAATTTTTTGTGTTAACTTGGAATGTCCGTAGGGACCAGATGCCACAAAAGGGTCATGGGTGCAGGAGAGACAGGCTTGAAGAGTCTGGCCGACAGAACTCTTAAAGATGAAGCCAGAGGAAATGAACACTGGGATTTAAACAGGGTAGGGGATTAGGGATAGGGAACAGAGGGGACAACAGAATGTTCCCTTAAATAAGGATGGACAAACAATACGCATGGACACCTCCTATTCTATAAGCTAGTTAAAAATACACTGAAGAGTTTGAGTGAAGATATTCTACCTGAAGATAATGCCCTGCAGGCTACCTCTCTGTGAGCTGTAAGTCACACACACACACACACACACACACACACACACATATTGGTTTTTCGAGACAGGGTTTCTCTGCAGCAGCTTTGGAGCCTATCCTGGAACTAGCTCTTGTAGACAATGTTGGCCTCAAATTCACAGAGATCCACCTGCCTCTGCCTCCCGAGTGCTGGTATTAAAGGTGTGCACCACCACTGCCCAGCTAGAACAGTTATCTTTTACAATCAATTTTACTCATCAACTCCATAACCCAATTTTTAAGAATACAGAGGCATATGACAGCCCATCTCAGGCTGGCATTTCTTGTGGCTTCAAGGACAGTAGACAGAAAAAATCTCCAAGTCAAAGCTGAGCAGATTGCCATATTCTGAGAAGTGTATTTTTATTAACTCCTAATGGTCAAAGGGCCAAAGAAGAATCTTCAGGCCAAAGCTGTTGTGGCTGTTGTTCAAATTCTGACGTAATGCAAGGTTTGCATTTTGTATCTTTATAGAAGTTGTTTATGTACCTAATCCTGACATTCTTTTGGTCTTTGGTCACATGACACCACAGTGGCTCTGCATGAGCTAACTTTTTTAAGAAGGGGAGGTCCTGACACCTCACTTTATCATCTTTCCACACCATTCTTTGTGCATCAATATAATATAAGTCTCTGTGTAGGGCAGAGGTAGCTTCAGCTAATCTAACTCTGTCACTGTATATGCCAGGTAATTGCCTGAGGATATAGTAGGAAGAGGTCTGTAATCTGTGATTTAAAAAAAAAAAAAGGACTTGTTTATTATATCCTGCATTTATGCCTGCAGGCCAGAGGAGGGCATCAGATCTCATTATACATAGTTGTGGTTGCTGGGAATTGAACTCAGGACCCCTGGAAGAACAGCCAGTGCTCTTAACCTCTGAGCCATCCCTCCAGCCCCACTTGTTGACCTTTTTAAGTTTATGTTGTTTTGAATATCTTGTTCCTGCATAAGTACAGGGACAGATGTTTCAAGAATATCTCAGAGCCTCATAAAGAGACCTCTGGCTTCTGTATGTGTGTTACACCCTCCAAGGCATAAGGAGCACCTTTAAGTAGATAAGGATACCTCCCTAAAAGCAGGAGGGGTAGCATGTTCAGCAATTTCCTGGGGAAGCTTAGAAGCAGTACTCCTGAGAGAGCATAAATGATTCATAAGAGATTTCCCATCAATCTAATAGCCCCAAATTGTACAAATATTATAAGGCCCCCCAAACATGCAACATGCTGTGTTGTAAGGAGAGGGGACCCCTTGTTTGTCCTGGCTGCCCAGCTAGCTTACATCCAAAATAACCACATAGAAACTGTATTAATTAAAACACTGCTTGACCATTAGCTCTAACTTCTTATTGGCTAACTCTTACATATTAGTTTAACCCATCTCCATTAATCTGTGTATCGCCAGTGGCTTAGTGGAGATTCTAACCAGTCTGTGTCCATCTCAGGCAGAGGATCCATGGTTTCTCTCACTCTGCCCTTCTTCCCAGCATTCAGTTCTGTCTTCACCTACCTAAGTTCTGCCCTATCAGGCCCAAAGCAGTTTCTTTATTCATTAACAATGCCCCCATGCAGCTGTCATGGAGACTTCCAATTTTTGTGGCATGAGTTTTCCCTCATAATAAGTAAAAATATAATTGTTTATCTTTAAGCTGGACTGGTTATTTCCCAAATCAAGTTAACTTAACAATGCTGAGATCAAAACCGAACATGGCACGGCAGCCAGCATGTGGCTGAGCTTCGCTGGCTCTTTGATAGGCAGCCGTGCTGGCTTTATGACTTCTGCCATTCCCATCACATATGGCTGCATCGAGACTAGCTACGAACTCGCAGAGATCCACCTGCCTCTACCTCCAGAGTGCTGGGATTAAAGGCGTGTGCTACCGCCACAAGGCCCAAATCACAGTTCTTAAAATTATAAAATGAATATGTGTTAAAGATGGCATCGGCCTAACTCATTGAGGGAACCCACCAGATGTTCTAACTGGCTTAAAAGAGAAGTCAAAGAACACAAGCAACACTCATGGCTTCAACCGGATAGCTTGAAAATACTTGGAATTCATGTGCGCCGAGACAGTTGCTATCATTTCCTAAACAACACACGGCATGGCAGCTATTCACATAGCGCTCGTATGAAACGCTGTAAGTAATCTGGAGATGACTCAGATCACATAGGAGATTATGTCCATGCTGTGTGCCAACACCGCACCCATCATGTAAGCTCGACACTCTTAGAAGACATGGTGAGAAGAGTCCTCTGAAATTCTAGGCATAAAGAATGTTGAAATAAAAGTACCCACCCTCTTTTCCTTGGTGTCTGGCAGAGCTGCCCTTCCTTTGAACACAGTTCACTGTTGAGAAGCAGCTGTTTTACCTTGGCACAAACCACCTACAATTTACAGAACAGAAAGAGCCAAATGACCCAAAAGGCTGTGCTTGGAAACATAGATTCCACTGGCATGGGATTTTTTTCCTCATACATTTAAGACCAATGTTTCTGGTCCCAGAATTCATTTTCTGAAGTCTTCCATGAGTGGCTTGGGCAAACTGGGTTTGAACATCTTCAGCGCACATTAGTCTAGGCAGAACTATTAGCAATTTCCCCTCAACAAGATGAAAACTGCCCTGAAGGTAGAATCTTATGCTGTCCTTGTCGCAAACTGTGTTCTCACACATTTCCGCGGTAAGGAAATGGGTTTAATTGCAAGCAGCTTTGCAATGGGCCACACGACTGACCAGGAGCTTTATCTGATTCTGTCTAGTTTTCATAAAACAGCATTAGTCTTGCCTGACACTGAATTTAAAACCGGAGAGTCAAGCAGGTAGGAAGAATCAGGAGGCCTACTATCTTGTCCAAGGTTTCCCACTAAATGCAAGTCGGTTTCCTCCACTGCAAATCAGGGCAGACTTGATCTCGTGGCTTTTTCTGTTCGCAGTTCCTACGACTGCGCGCATGCCAGTGTGATGTCTTGTTTCGCATTTCAGTGAAGTCTCATCTATGTCAGACTGCCACTGCAGTTTAGGAAGGGAAGGCGAGTCACAGCACACAACAGAACTCAGGTGGGAGGTTTATTGGCAGTAGGGGTTGCAGAGGTAGCCTGGGGGTGGGGGAAGGTGAGAGCAGAGGAAGAGAGAGCGGGGAGAGAAGGGCGTGCTTTTTATGAGGAGATACAGTGCAGTACACAGGGAGTGGCTGTACTCGGGCAGAAACTGACGGTGTATCCATCCTGTTAGGTCCCCGAGAGCAGGCCAGCATAAACGCCTGGTACCCAGATATGCAGTCAAATATTATTCCAGATGTTTCTGTGAAAGTATTTTCAGAACAAGATTAACACTTAACCGGGGGAAGCTGGTGAGACTTAGGCAATCAGCTGAAGGCTTTCACAGAGTGACAACTGATAGCCTTGTCCAATCAGCTGAAGGCTTTCACAGAGTGACAACTGATAGCCTTGTCCAATCAGCTGAAGGCTTTCACAGAGTGACAACTGATAGCCTTGTCCAATCAGCTGAAGGCTTTCACAGAGTGACAACTGATAGCCTTGTCCAATCAGCTGAAGGCTTTCACAGAGTGCCGCTTGATGGCTGGCTCCTGAGAAAAGGACTTTGGAGACCTGCAAGATGGCTGAGCTGGCTAAGGCACTTGCTCCCAAACTTGAGGGAGGAACTGAGTTTGATCCCTGAACCCTACACGGTGGAAGAAAAAAACTGACTCTCTTCAAATTTTCCTCTGACCTCCTCATGCATGCTGTGGCACACACACACACACACACACACACACTCTCTCTCTCTCTCTCTCTCTCTCTCTCTCTCTCTCACACACACACACACAAATAATAAATAATGTGATTAAAAACATTCAGTGAGGGGGCTGAAGAGATGGCTCAGTGGTTAAGAGCATTGTCTGCTCTTCCAAAGGTCCTGAGTTCAATTCCCAGCAACCACATGGTGGCTCACAACCATCTGTAAAGAGGTCTGGCGCCCTCTTCTGGCCTGCAGGCATACACAGACAGAATATTGTATACATAATAAATAAATAAATATTAAAAAAAAACATTCAGTGAGTTCATCCAAGCCTCCAAGTTGCTGGCCCATTCCCTCAGATTCCCAGGTCTTTAGGTCCCTCCTACAATGCGCAACAATTCCTAAAATCCCCTCTTTTCTGGTCATTCTTTTTTTTCTGAAGACCCCTAGTAAAATTAGACTGCCCTAGAAGTTTCAGAAGTCTGATAAAGCCTGTGGCTTCCTGCCTTCTTGTACAGAGCAGTATTGTATATGGTCACTACATACTACCCTCAATTCGTTCTGGAAAGTTCAGCCAAATTTATTCAGTAGGGAGAGGAAAAGAATGAGGTTTAAAGGCAGAAGCAGACGAGTTCATAAATGGCCTTTTGTGGTTCTGACATTCCGAAGAAACTGATAAATGACCCAGGAGCCTGGGCTCCTGCCTCAGCTTCCAACTTAGTAGAGTTTGGTTTTCCCGGGCCACACATCTGTGTGAGGCAGGAGGAGGTCACTAAAGCTGAAAATAGCCATTTGATGTGTGGGTTCATTAAAGCCCAGATGGAATATAACTGAAAGGGCTAGTTGTGGACTGGGTATGACTCTGCCTGACAAAAGAGCCAGCATCAGGACCATTTGAGTCACTACACCAAATCCGTCAATGACCTGAGCGAACAGAGCTCCAGTTTCCCTTCTTTAAGCATAGAAAATTCCCCAGTGCCACCGAGGTCCTGCAGAGTGCCAGCCTGTGGTCACTGTTCCTGAGAACATCTTCTTCTGGTCACCTTTCTGTTGCTGCCGGCGTGGATTTGTCTTGGTTTTTAGTTCCAGAGTGAACAGTCCATTGTGATGGGGAAGGGCTGGGCAGCAGGAGCATGGGCTGAGCTGGCGGCCAGACTCACAGTCACTAATCCCATCCCCATACAAGAAGCAGAGAGAAACAGAGGTGGGGCCACCCCAGTGATGTACTTCCCCCAGCAAGACTCTACCTCCTAGGGCTTCCCTAGCCTCTCCACACAGCACCACCAAGTATGGGTCAAGTTTTCACACACGTGAGCCTTTGGGGGCATTTCTCAAACTACATCTTCTAGTATCTTTTTGTTTTCTTTCAATGAATAAGAACACTGATGTAGGCTAAGGCAGTGGTGGTGCGCATCTTTAATCCAGCACTGGGAGGCAGAGGCAGGTGATCTCTGAGCGCAAGGCCAGGCTGGTCTACAGAGTGAGTGCCAGGACAGCCAGGACTACACAGTGAAACCCCGTCTCAAGCAAACAAACAAACAAACAAACCAAAAGAACACTGCAGTAATTACACAGTAAAATGGCCCCAAAGCTAGCCAAGAACAGAGACAGAGATCTAGGCCCCTTACTCCAGCTGTGGGGAGAACATGGGATGAGATGTTTGGTGGGGAAAAGGCCAGGAGATGTGGCCAGAGCACAGCAAGAGAAAGGACAGCAGGGGACAACACCGGCTGCACTAGGGGTTTGTGTGTCAGCTTAAGGCGTGTGTGGTGGTGTTCCCATGATTCTAACTTTTTCACTCTTCCTTCTGGCCCGAGAATTATTTCCAGTCATTGCCATGGAACTTTCGGTGCCTCTTTTAGGAAGAGTGTGAGTATGCACTGTGTTGCTGTTCATCTTATCACAGTGGAGGTTTAAACAGAAAAAAGAACATGAAAAAGAACAAAGTTGTGATATTTGTACAAAGCTGGATGGAACTGGAATGTTTGTTACGCAAATTGCCAGACCCAAGATGATAAATATTACAACCTTTCTTTTGTATGAAGATTCTAGATTAAAAACACAAGTGTCATGAAAGTAGAAGAGGGATTGGGGGGGGATGGGGACAGTCAGAACACAGAGGTCAGGGGGACACACACAGATACTCTGCTTTCTGTCTCATGGACTCTAGATTTAAAAACACGAATCTGTAGCTACGCATGTGTCTATCCCCCTGCCATGCACCCTCAAGACACTGAAAGCGGAGGTGGGGCTGCTTGGGAGGAGCCGGGGGTGGGGGTGGGGGGATACTGGTGGGCATACTGGGGGGACGGGGAGGTTGGGTAAAGTGCAGTGGTGCACATATGTGAAACACCGGAGCAAACCATTATGTTCCCAGGAATTTTAGGAAAAGGTGCTGCCTGTTTTTCAACAGTTCTCTAGGTTTTTATTACCTGTTGCCATTAGAGTTGTATCTCAGAGAACTTGCTCCTTCTGCTGGGCTAGACAATGAACCCAGCCTATGGTACATATGACAGGTGGACCCATAGAGACCCACAGTGACCATCACTGACGCACAGTGACCCACAGCGACCCAAAGAAACCCACAGTGACCATCACTGACCCACAGTGACCCACAATGACCCTCAGTGACCCACAGGGACCCACAATGAGCACAAGCTGATAGCAGTGAGAAAGATACTTCACTGTTAAAAGTAATTGACATTTTAGGTCATTTGTTCCTCCAGAAAAGCTAACTGATGAATGTTTTTGGCTTTATTCTGAAGACAATTAATTTTGTATTTGTGTGGTGGTGTGTGTGTATGTGTGTATGTATGTATGTATGCATGTGTGTGTGTATCCTCTTTCATCTCTGAAGTCCAAAGAATCTTAGTGGTGAACAAAACCTGATTTTAGTTTCTGACTCTTCGTGCTCCATCCCAGAAGCATTCTGAGAGAATAGAATAACACTCCTCTAACTAGCCTCTGCAGCTTCTGGATCAGAATCACCTTGTCCATGGGGATCCAACAAACACACTGAGGGCCACCAACACTGTAGCTGACAGCCGCGGGAACATCACTTAGCTGACGGCCACGGGAACCATCACTTCCTTCTAGGCACTGTGGCTAGATAGCATTGTCTTCCCATATAAAAGAAATATTTCAAACTTAAATGGAAGCTTTATTTTTCTGGTGATGGAATATTCCATTCAGGCTTAGCAAAGAAATATGAGGACAGATGTTTCGTGCTGGAAGAGGCCACTGGGGAAATGGCTTGGCCATGTGTGCTCTCCCTCACAATCTGTGCTGCCATCAATGTAAGTTCAAGGAGATTTAACCTTTCTAAGGCTAAGGAGAAAAAAATGGAGTGTACATGTTCTTGCTTTAATTTCTTATGTTTCACTTGGAAAAGCTCAACAATAGTGATTATTTATTATGTAGGAGAGGAGAAGACCTGCTGACGGGAGAATGCCCAGACTGCTGATCACTGTGTTTGTCACCTTTCGTCACTGTGGCAAAAAGCGGGAGACCAACGTACCAAGAGGGGAGGTCGATTTTGACTCAGTTTCGTGGATTCAGACTGTGGTCATGTGATTGTGGTGACCCAGTACTTCCCAGCGGACACACAAACAACAGGAGAGGAAGAGGGGAGGGTGAGCTCCCAGCATCCCTTCCATGAACAAACTTTCAACGATCTGCTCTTTGCTATATATACAGCAAGGATCCACACCTACTTGTGGTGCCATGGACTGTGGGCCAAGCTTTTAACACATGGGCCTTCAGGGGCAGTCAGCCCAAACCACCGTGCTAGTGATAGCGAAGAGAAAGGGAAAAGGAGAAACAACGGCTCCAAAGCCAGTGAACACAGTTACCTGAATGGCTTGTGACTCACTACATGGAGGAAAGCGGAGGGACGCATCTGAAACCCTCTGGAAGTTTCCTCACAGTGGGCAGATTACGCCTCTCCATTGGAGCATTTGTAAGGGTACCAGACAATGGGAAGGACGTTGGCACACAGTAGTCTGTAGCTGGTTTTTATTTTACTCTTTGCGGGGCCCGCCACCATCTCCAAAATAAATACACAGAGACTTATTCTTTCCTATAAATGCCCAACCCTAGCTTGGAGAGAGGCCAGGACAAGACTATTGGTCATCACCACCTGGGTCTTATGTCCTCAGGAAACACTTGGAGGAGGGAAGGGTCTGTGCTTGTCTTCCCAAGATTACAGAACACTGCTCTGAGTTTGACAAGATCTCATTAATATTATAGGTGTGCACTAAATTTTACAAATCAACCAATGAGAAAAAGCCTTTCAAACAGGCGACGGAAACTCAGGCCTGTGCTACATACTGTGAGTGTCCGCATCCTTTCCTTCCAAGACACTGAGGTCCATTGTTGGTTTTCATCTTACTCTTTACTCTTTGTTCTTCTGGGGGGCCACCACCCAGCTCCCAAATAAATCACACACAGAGGCTTATACTTACGAATGCCTGGCCTTAGCTTGGTTTGTTTCTAGCCAGTTAACTAAAATTATCCCGTCTATCTTTTGCCTCTGGGCTTTTATCTTTCTCTATTCCTGTATTCCTTCCTTTACTTCTTTCTCTGTGGCTTGCTGTGTAGCTGTGTGACTGGTCCCTGACATCTTTCTCTCCTTCTATTTATTCTCTCTGCCTGCCAGCCCCACCTATCCTTTCTCCTGCCTGGCTATTGGCTGTTCAGTTCTTTATTAACCCAATCAGGTGTTTTAGGCAGGCAAAGTAACACAGCTTCACAGAGTTTTAAACAAATGCGACACATCTTTGCATCATTAAACAAATGTTCCACAGCATAAACAAATGTAACACAGCTTACAATATTCCACAACAGCTGTTGAAATTGGGGCGCCGGGGCTTGCGTCCCCAACACCCCGGGCCGCCTGGCTAGCTTATGCCCGAAATAACAACACACAAACGGTATTCATTTAAACACTGCTTGGCCCACTAGTCTAGTCTCTTACGGGCTAACTCTTGCACCTGGTCTAACCCATTTCTAATATTCTGTGTTAGCACCCCAAGTGCGCTTACCGGGGAGATTCTAGCCTACGTCCATCTTGGGTCAGTCGGAGCTTCATCGCGAGCATGCCTCAGAGAGCCGAGCGATCCCCTCCGGCCCGGCCCGCGAGAGAGAAGGCTGACCTCTCTGAGCGGAGCTGCGTGCATTCTCTGACCTCACTTCCTCTTCCTGTCCGCATACTATTCTGTTTTACTCCTCCCACCTATGTTCTATCCTATAGGACCAGCCAAGCAGTGTCTTTATTTTAACCAATGAAATCAACAGATTGATAAACAGATTGATCACTCCCACATCACTTCCCGTTTTTCTGTTTAAACAAAAGGAAAGGCCTTAACTTTAACATAGCAAAATTACATAAAACAGTTATCAAGTAAAAATTACAATAATCTTTATCATAACTAAGGAAAAGTATAACTATAACTAACTATTCTTAATTCCATCAAAGACTCCAGAAAGATACAATATCACCTAAGCAAACAAGAAATAAGCAATGTTCAAACTCTAGAAATGACAGAGACATCTCGCTGCCTGTACAGTCACCCAAAGTTCCTCTGTACCGTTGGGGCATCCGTCTTTGGCCTACAGGCCCATAGTTTTCAGCAGACATTCCACAAAGCAGGAAATTTCAAAGGCAGTCACTATCTGCTTGTCCTGAAGAATGTCTTGCAGACTCTTTCATGAATCAGTAACCCCGAAAGATCATCTCACCTTTAGGCAAGTTCAGTAGTCCTCTCTCTGCGGGTTCTCTATGTCCAGTTTATGCAATAGTCCAGGCAAGAACAGTTTCTTGCCCAAATGGCTATCAAACTCCATAAGGATCCTCTTCGATGCCCATCTTCATATCGAAGTAGATTGGTGCTGACAGGAGCAGAGTGTCTCATTGTCATGAAAAGTTCTAAGTTATTAAAACATTAAATGTCCTATTTTGTAGTCTTTGAAAGATATGAAGAATGCCTATCTAACTAAAATATATTTCTATATATCTAGAAAATCTAACTAACATAACTACAAGCTTGACCATTATCAATGATTATCCATTAACAACCTATATACATTACATTTTTAAGTGAACTACACAATCACTACACCTAATCAAGAGCAGAAATACATATAACAAAATTGACCTTAAATTTAAATTACCAAAGCAAAATCCATATCAATGTAAATTATTCATACCTATATCATATCCCCCTTTAAATGTAAAAGCAATATTTGGGAACATGGGCGCAGTTATCTCTCCAAACTGCTTCCTGCTGAATGGGGGCGTCGTTAATTAGGTCTTTCATGGTATAACCTGTGTGCTAGTTTCATCTCAGTTGGGAGTTGAGCGAAGCAATTTTCTGAAGGCGTTCACAGCAACCCTTCAGGAGGGCGTGGTCCATCATACCATATCGGAATAGAAGAAATGAACAGGGTCTCATCCTCTGTGAAAACAAAAAAAGAAACTCCTTTCCAAAGTATTATATCCTTAGATCCAAATTTCCAAGTCAAGGCATTTTCACAATATCTATGTTGGGTTAGTTTAGCAGCATTTATAAGCAAATACCTTTTAGTAGCTTTTGCTCCTTTCTCAGCATTCAAATGATTCAAACAGAGCATAATAGCATACAGTATCAAGATTCTCTGTGTATTTTCCATCTTTGTGCGCTTTGTTTTAACCTCTATTTTATTTATTTCATTTATTTTTACTTTTAACTTTTTGCTTTTTTGACCTGGACACTGTAGACCAGGCTGTTCTTGAACTCTCAGAGATCCGCCTGTCTCTGCCTTCTAGGCACTGGGATTAAAGGCGTGTGCTACCACACTTTGAAGTCACAGAGGTCAATCTCCCTCTGCATCCCAAGTGTTGGGATTAAAGGCGTGTACTACCACAACCAACTTCTCTTTTTCTTCCTTATTTTTTACTTTTAAGAACTTACTTTTAGCTTGCATATATTTTTAACACAGTGTAAACCATTTAAAAATTTTCTTTATCTTTGAATCTCTCTTTACTGTATATCTCTCTGTTTTTCTGACCACATAAGTCTTTAATTTACCAAACAATCTCAGAAGGACTGAAGGCGTGGCTTTGCCAGCTAGATCCAGTCCATTCCTTAGCTTTCTGCCATTCCAACCTTGTGACTGAGGTACCGGCCAGAGCCGCGTTCAGTGCCACAAGTCTACAGTGTTTCAAGGTCCCTGCCAGCAATTAAGCTGCAACAGACAACACTCAAGTCCTCTCTCTGTAGCCAGCCCTCCTGCCTCAAACAGTCAGAGTTGCCCTGGCAGGATGGCCCAGAAAGCCAGCATTTTTAAATGGCGCAGCTTTTTTTCTGCTATGGCTGAAAACCGAAAAGCATGCGTTCAGCTTTTCGTCAATACCGTTTCAGTGTTTTGTGGCAGGACCTCTTAATGAGCTGCATGGCTTTGCAGCTAAAGCTGAGTCAGGAAGCCTCTCTTAGATGAGAGTGCTTGCTTGCTTCTAACAGCGCTAGACCCGAGAAATCGCTGCTACCAAGAAAACATGCTTTACTCTTTCCCAAGCTTTCTCAGACTTTCTGTGGATTCAGTTGTCCACACGTTGGGCAGCCATCTGTTGAAATTGGGGCGCCGGGGTTTGCGTCCCCAACACCCTGGGCCGCCTGGCTAGTTTATGCCCGAAATAACAACACACAAACGGTATTCATTTAAACACTGCTTGGCCCACTAGTCTAGTCTCTTACGGGCTAACTCTTGCACCTGGTCTAACCCATTTCTAATATTCTGTGTTAGCACCCCAAGTGCGCTTACCGGGGAGATTCTAGCCTACGTCCATCTTGGGTCGGTCGGAGCTTCATCGCGAGCATGCCTCAGAGAGCCGAGCGATCCCCTCCGGCCCGGCCCGCGAGAGAGAAGGCTGACCTCTCTGAGCGGAGCTGCGTGCATTCTCTGACCTCACTTCCTCTTCCTGTCCGCATACTATTCTGTTTTACTCCTCCCACCTATGTTCTATCCTATAGGACCAGCCAAGCAGTGTCTTTATTTTAACCAATGAAATCAACAGATTGATAAACAGATTGATCACTCCCACATCAAACAGCAGTCAAATTGCTGGAATGCCTGGCTTAGAGAGTTAAGCTGTACTTCCCATCATTGAGGACCAATCTCAGAATTCCATCCCTTGCTAATGTTTGGGGCATAAGCATGAGGACCCGAGTTCAGATCTTCAGCACTCATGTAAAAGGTTGGATGTGGTGTGCATGCCCAGAATCCTAGCCCCGGGGAAGTGGAGAAAAGAGGGCCCCTGGGGTTCATTGGCCAGTCAGTCCAGCTGCATCTGAATGCTCTAGGTTCAGTGAAAGACCCTGGCTCAAAAAATAAAAAAAGCAATTATGAAGCCACTTCATGTTGACCTCTGAACCCCCCACACACACACATATGTACACATGTGCACCCAAGCACACACATACAAACATGTAAATATGCAAGAATTCCATGACACTCAACAGTTTGTGCCTTCTGACAGGAGGAACGTAAACTTTGTGGTTTTACCCCTCATCTGGGAGGAAGGATGGCCGTCAGCTTCACAGCTGCACCTCACAATGCCCATGCTATGTTATAGTCATTTATTATATATAGTCTGGCTATTATGTAAAAACTGCCCAAAATGAAAGCTTTGCTTCTCTTGGGGAATTCACAGAGGTCTGTGCACAGAAACTTTAAAGATGTAAAAAGAACCACTTGTCACATCTGTTTTACGTAAATGGGATTATGAGGCCAGCCTGAATTTTACCAGGTTGCTAAATACTTCAACTACAAACTACCAAATATTGGGGGGAGCTGTTGTCAGTCTGAACCAGCTTAAGAGGCAAGCTCAGGCAAATGACAGGAAGAAAACTCTCTGTGGGACATGGGCTGAGAGGATGAAAGTCAGCCAAGATTAGATAGATAGATAGATAGATAGATGATAGATAGATAGATAGATAGATAGATAGATAGATAGATAGATAGATAGATGATAGATAGATAGATAGATAGATAGATAGATAGATAGATAGATAGATAGATAGATAGATAGATAGATAGATAGATAGATATAGGTAGGGAGAGAGAGAGAGTCAGGGCAGGAGGCTGAGATTTAAGAGCCCATTTCCCTTCTGCTTCCCCTGGCCAGACATTTTCAGGCAGGAAGAGCAACCTTCCTCCCTCTTCCGTAAGTCACTTTTCCTGACTGAGTGCACAACCTCCTTATGCAATCGGCATCAGTAACTCATTTTGAAGTTGTGACTGGAGAGTCGGAGGGGCCAGGTGTCACAGACGCTAAAGACACCCAGCTCACACACTTCATTAGTCTGTCTTCTGGGTCCCCACAGAGCAGTTCCCATACCCCATCCAGTCTGGATACCTGTGTCTAACCTGTGCTACATTCTTCCTTGCTGACAAGTGTTACTCCATCCAGCCTGGATGCATATGTCTAGCCTGAGCTACATTCTTCCTTGCTGATAGTGATACATTTCAAAAGCTACCAGGGAAGGAAGGGCATCCAAGCAGCCGCTGTTGTACAAGATAAGTCTCTCCTCATTGGTCTACCAGGGAAGGAAGAGCAGCCCAGCAGCCACTCTTGCGCAGGATAAGTCTCTCCTCATTGGTCTGCACCTGCCCCATCCCCTGATCCATTCTGCCTTCCCCTTAACACCCTACACAGTTTCATGTCAGTAAAAATTATGCCACTTCTGTGTCTTTCTTCCGAACCAGGGTTTGTAACAATGTAGACTGATCCACTGTAAGATGCCTGCCTCATGACTGATATAAAAAGTTTTCTGGCTGTAGTTCTCGGATGGGGTTCAAACCCCTTGGCTCCACTAGTTCAGGCCATAGCTGGATCCCTAACTACTTTGCAGTCATTACACCCTATCTTCCTTCCCCTTGCTCCACCAGAAAAGACTGCTCCAAATACAGATCCCTGCACCTTGTGTTCACTCCGAGTGCCTTGTCCTGCTTTCTAAGTTCTGTTCCCTCAAAGCTCAGGACATCATCACCTCCTTGTGGCTTTCCCCCCTCCATCCCAGTAGGTAGTGATTCCTTAATTCTTTGCCTTGTGCCTTCTGTTCAGCCCTCCAGATCCATCCCCACTCTGCCCACCCTGCCCACCCTGCCCACCCTGCTCCCCTGCCCGCCCTGCCCACCCTGCCCACCCTGCTGCCCTGCCCACCCTGCTGCCCTGCCCACCCTGCTGCCCTGCTCTGTATCTCAGGAGTGAAGAAGTGGCAGTGGTGGCTCACTTACTCTCAGGTACTGAACCCGCTGTGGCTTTTTCTTCTGCGAGCACTGCTTTTATGAACAGCTTTTAATCTATCATTATCATTTGCACTGTTTTAAGAATTTATTCTGTGTGTGTGCGCATGTGTGATATATGCCATGCACACATGGGAAGGTCAGAGGATGACCTGTAAGAGTTGGTCCTCTCCTTCCTTCTTGTGGGTCCCAGGGATTGACCTCAGGTTCCCAGGTTTGGTGACAAGTGCCTTTGACTTACTGAGTCATCTCACCAGCCTGCAATTTTTCCCTTGCTTTAAGCCAAGACTCTAATAAGTTTGTACTCTTTTCTTTCATTTACTGCTTCAACTCTTCCTGGACCACGTTAAACATCACTTGGGATCCATAGCTGTTTTCCTCTTTGAGTATATTTTCCCAACCGAGCTAAGTTTTCTGAGGTCAAGTCCCAGCAGAAAGTGGAGAACGAGGGAGCAGGAGATGAAACAAGAAAGACTCCCGAAGTCTTACTATTTATTTTAGAAACGAAAAGGGCCGGATTTCTCCTATCTGTTCTCCTATATGTCAAACAGGAATGATGTCCCTGCTATTTCCATCTCATTGGAATGATGTAAGGAATAAATCAAGTTCAGTACTATGCAAACTACAAATTATGGTGCTTTACCCATAAAAGGAGTTATTGCTCCTAGAATCCTAACAACTACCCTAGTGTCTGATGGATGAACATCACTCCAAAATAGGCAGTGTGCAACGAGACTGAGACATTTGAAAAAAATAGCAAGGGAGAATATCTGAAAATGTAAAGAGTTTTCAGTGGACAGAAACAAACATCCAAAGCTATTGTGTTGTCCGAGGGCCCACAGCACGGCTCAGGGGCTAAAAGAGCTTGCCTTGAAAGCTTACAACCAGAGCCCATGTGAAGGTGGAAGCAGAGAACTGACTCCCAGAACTGTCTCCTGACCTCCATGTGCAAACCACGGCACACTAGGGCCTGCACATGCACACGCACTCAGTGCACACACACAATAATGATGGTAATAAGATATAAAAGAGTACTAGCATTGATTTTTAAGCAAATATTGGTAAAACTTAGAGGACATGTACTTGGAAATGTCCAGTTATGGTGAAGTTAATGGGGGGTGCATGCTACACGCAGCTTGTAGGGGCTGGTTCTCTCTTTCCACCATGTGACTGTCACAGTCGACAACACTGTACAGTACCTTCTGCCTGCAAGTAGCTTGGTCCCATTCTACCCTGCTCAGAACTGAAGAAGTGTTTCCCCTGGCCTCTGCTTGTTTACTTCCTGACTCATAGAGGTCACTACCAGGGTTCTATCAACTCAGGATGTGACTTAGAAATGGCTTCTATGGAGGCTGAAAAAAAAATGGCTTTCTAGAAATCAGGGGAACCATCAAAGGTGTCCTAAACGGTAGACTTACTGTCTAAATCCTTGTGTAAATATGGAGGACCTGGCTCAGTGGCTTCACATTATTCAGGGGGGTTAGCAGCCTTCCTGATCTTCAGGTGCAGGAAGCTTGCATGCAGCTTATTAACTATGAAGATTTACACATGGACTCTTAATTATAAACATAATGCATAACTTACATGCAGCAGCAAGATAATGTGCATTTTACTCTGGAAACTTAAAATACATATATTTTAAATCATATCAATTTAAATTATAATAACTATGCCATACATTGAGGAAAACTGCCATTTTCAATTCACAAGAAGAGACTTCCTGCCTAAAACAATTTGATGAATAATCAAATGCGATTCATACAGTGTCTCTGTGGTCTGTGTGAGTTGCAGGTATAAGGGAAGTATTGAGTATTTAATTCTTTTGGCATTGCAGTTGTCTATAAGTGCTTATTTTCTGTAGACTTTAGAAATATGTTTTAAGAAGAAAAATCATAGCCATTTGATGAGATAAGACTATAAATAGCCAGCCAAATGTATCTTTATTTTCTTGTACAAAGCTTACAGAGTGGGAAATGAAACCCAACTGTTTTTTGGAACCAGGCATTCTCGGCTTCCCTCACCTTGCTCCTTCTTCTTCCTGTCTGCTTCTTTGCTTCGTTGTTGCTTGGACTCTCCTTCTTCCTAGTTCTACTATTCTCGCTTTCCTCCCCCCCTCTCTCTATGTCCATTTCTTGCACCCACGCGCACACATGTGTTGTCTCTCCCTCCATTCATCTGTTACCTTCCAAGGTCTATCCTGGATGCTCCAAAGCTGACTCAGTAGACATCCAGTAGAGACGTGTGTTGGTCTGAACTCTAGAGTCAGATCATCAATACCATCACTATGACTGACTGAGATAACCTAGGCTCAAGAAAACTGTGTGTGGTTTGTGTATTTGTATGTGTGTGTGCATATGTGGCGAGAAAGGGAGGTAGTATAGGCACTTCTGCTCTTTGTAGGCAGAGGTCACAGGTTCATCTTGGGTTATCTTAGTTACTTTTCTATTGCTGTGATAAACACCATGGCCAACAACAGCTTGGGGAGGAAAGTGTTTGTTTCAGCTTACAGTGTATAGTTAGTTCATCATCCATGGTAGTCAGGGCAGGAACTCAAGGTAAAACCTGGGAGCTGATGCAGGGGCCACTGAGGAGTGCTGCTTACTGGCTTGTTCCTTTTGGCTTTCCCTTTCTGCTTTATTATACCATCCAGAGCCACCAGGCTGGGGTGCCACCGCCCTTTGTGGGGTGGCCATACCCACAACATTCAACAATCAACAAAATGCAACACATGCTTGACCCACAGGCCAATCTGGTGGGGGCATTTTCTCAATTGAAGTTTCCTCTTCCAAAATAACTGTAGCCTGTGTCAAGTCTAAATATATAAAACTAGTCTGCACAGTGTAGTGTCCTCCTCAGTTTCTCTCCACTTATATCTTGAGACAGAGGCTCTCACCGAACCTGGAGCTCACCAATTTGACTAGACTAGCCGGCCAAGTGAGCTGCAGGGGCCCATCCCTCTCTCCCTCCTCGCTGCAGGAATTATGGGTATGTTCTGCTTTGCCTGGTTCTTGGCATTAGGTGTAACACAAATAGAGTGTCTCAGACACTGCAGCAAATAAACGGTTGCTAAGGCTCCAAACTGAGGTCCTCGTGCTAGCATAGCAAGAACTTAACCAGGACCCGTCCATCTCTGCTGCTCAAGAACAACCTTTGAAATGTTGAAATGTATTTTTTTTTTTACAGATGGTAAAACATGTTGCTTCTGGTCAATGTTTTATCACAGAAAAACAAACAAGAACAGTATACACCCATTGTCTACAACCTGACTCCTAAACTTAGAACTAGTATCTTCATTTCTCTTTTTGTTGACTGACTTTGTTACTGGGAGTTGAACCCAGGACCATAGACATTCTAAGTCCATGCTCTACTACAGAAATATCCCCCAGTGCCTGCTCTTTATCGTCACAATCCAAATACTTTCTAACCATTCTACTATTTCAGAAAGACCTTTCCACTACAAAGCTGGCATAGCCAGATCTGATTACAGATTTTTCAAGGTGTCTTAGTTAGTGTTTCTATTGCCGTGATAAACACCATGACAACTGGAAGAGAAAGGAGTTTGTTTCATCTTATATCCTGCAGTTCATCATCCAGGGAACTCAGGGTAGGAACTCAAGGAAGGACTCTGGAGGCAGAAGCTGAAACAGAGACTATGGAGGAGTATTGCTTTCTGGCTTGCTCATTATGTGTTGGGCACTCTGCTTCCCCTTCCTTCCTTCCTTCCTTCCTTCCTTCCTTCCTTCCTTCCTTCCTTCCTTCCTTCCTTCCTTTTTTCTTTCCTTTCTTTCCTTCTTTCTTTCTTTCTTTCTTTCTTTCTTTCTTTTCTTTTATCTTCTTTTGTTTTTTTGTTTTGTTTTGTTGTTTTTTTGAGACAGGGTTTCTCAGTGTAGTCTTGGCTTTCCTGGAACTCACTCTGTAGACCAGGCTGGCCTCAAACTCAAGAGATCCACCTGCCTCTGCCTCACAAGTGCTGTGATTAAAAGCATGCACCACCACCACCCGGCTCACCCTGCTTTCTTTATAGCACCCAGGATCACCTGGCCCAGAGTGGCACCACCCACAACTGGCACTGCATACCTCCCACGCCATTCACTAATTAAGAAAACTCCCCACAAGCTTCTCTACAGGCCAGTCTTATGGAAGTGCTTTCTCAATTCTGAGTCTTTCTTCATTGATAATTCTAGATATGTCCAGTTGATGAGAGAGAGAGAGAGAGAGAGAGAGAGAGAGAGAGAGAGAGAGAGAGAGAGAGAGAGAGAAACAGAATATAAACTCACCCCAAAGACAGCAAGGTGTTAAAAAAGACTGAACAAAGATACGGCCAACAGCTGAGCTCTACTCTTAACACCGTGGAAAGAGAATTTTAAATCAAATACTTGCTTAAACTCAGCGCTTATCATACAGATCCAAAGAACACGTACAACAACACTGTAGCCATAGCCATATGATTTATTTCCAGGAAAACTGCTCAAATTCAAAACAGCTGTCTTCCCTCATTAAGAGAAGCAAGAGGATCATAGATGCTAATTTTTCACCAATCATAATGCTGGTTATGGCAAAGTAATAGCAATCCCAGAACAGACCAAACAGAAGTACAACCATCATAGGTAGTCTGAAACAAAATGAGTTCCTGTTGACCTGGAGGAGCCACAGGACAGAGGATGCTACCTATCACATGGGCTGTTCCAAGCAAGACTGGAGTGGAGGACTGCCTCCTACAGGTCTGCCTGATGATGCGACACCAGCCAGCATGTAATATTGTAAAGAAGTTAATGCTGTGTGATACTATTGCCAGGGAGAGGTGATGTCTACTCACTTTAGATAGGGAACAGACAACAGACCAGAGGAACAATATCAAAGTCCAAATTGATGAACCAATCAGTTTATTGGGGTTACTTCCAGGAGTATGGATGAGGGGTTACTTCCTGGACTGTGGATGAGGGGTTACTTCCAGGACTGTGGATGAGGGGTTACTTCCAGGAGTACAGATGAGGGGTTACTTCCAGGAGTATGAATAAGGGGTTACTTCCAAGACTGTGGATGAAGGGTTCCTTCTGGGAGTACAGATGAGGGGTTACTTCCAGGACTGTGGATGAGGGGTTACTTCCTGGACTATGGATGAGGGGTTACTTCCGGGAGTACAGATGAGGGGTTACTTCCAGGACTGTGGATGAGGGGTTACTTCCCGGAGTACAGATGAGGGGTTACTTCCAGGACTGTGGATGAGGGGTTACTTCCAGGAGTACAGATGAGGGGTTACTTCCAGGACTGTGGATGAGGGGTTACTTCCAGGAGTACAGATGAGGGGTTACTTCCAGGAGTATGAATAAGGGGTTACTTCCAGGAGTATGGATAAGGAGTTACTTCCAGGAGTATGGATAAGGGGTTACTTCCAGGACTGTGGATGAGGGGTTACTTCCCGGAGTACAGATGAGGGGTTACTTCCAGAGGTATGAATAAGGGGTTACTTCCAGGACTGTGGATGAGGGGTTACTTCCAGGAGTACAGATGAGGGGTTACTTCCAGGAGTATGGATAAGGGGTTACTTCCAGGACGGTGGATGAGGGGTTACTTCCGGGAGTACGGATGAGGGGTTGGTTACTTCCAGGACTGTGGATGAGGGGTTACTTCTGGGAGTACAGATGAGGGGTTACTTCTAGGAGTACGGATGTGGGGTTACTTCCAGGAGTATGAATGAGGAGTAACTTCCAGGAGTGTGGATGAGGGGTTACTTGCAGGACTGTGGATGAGGGGTTACATGCAGGACTGTGGATGAGGGGTTACTTCCAGTACTGTGTATGAGGGGTTACTTCCAGAAGTATGAGCAACTCAAAGGCAGCAGCATCACTGAGAGTTCACCCTGCCTGAACAATGACTCACAAAAGCTGGACCACCGGTACTCTGTGCCACTTGCAGGCAGCCCTATAGTTTGGAGAATCTCCTCTCTACAACTTTTTTGATCATTCTCTCCCCCAGCAGTTATTCCCTGCGTCAAAGCCTTGGGCAGGGCAGGAGGTGGCAGCTCATGAGCCCTCTAAAATCTCAGCTGCCTCCGATAGAGAAATCTTGGTTTTGTATTGGGTCTCTTGAGCTCCAACTGTTTCTGGGAAGAAAGTTCTAATTCAGAACAAATTGCTAAACGGCACCAGTCTTTCTCAAACATAGAAAAGTCCTGCAGGGAGGGAGAATGGTTTTCTCCAGAGAGGCATTCAGTGAGACAGAAAGGCCAGAAGTAGAAGACAATGGCAAACGGCAAAGCCAATACTCTATTCTTAGATTCTCCCAGGAATAATTTCAACTACTTCCCAGCCCCAAGAGGGCAGCACTGATCTCCCTTCTGTACAGATGTGAAAAGCAGGGTTCAGGGGTGAAGCACTCACCCTTGGGAGCATGTTTGAGCAACAGCCAAGGTAGGATTTCAGTTCTGAGAGTCTAAACCAGGAGTCTGCCCTTGAACTGCTCTACTGCAAGGGTCAATCATTCAGAAGAACAAATTCTTGTGCAAGCTCCCACGTTGTCTTGAGTGACCCAACTTAGGCTTTTGGACTACAGGTTCCAGGATGCTTCCATTCTACCAGGCTGGCTCTCCCCAGTAGACAGCGGTACTGGGAGAATGAAAGGTCGGAGGAAGTTAAGATGACTGACACACCTTTTTAAAACACACATTTATGTATGTGCATGTGACTACGTGTGTGTGTGTGTATGTGTGTACATGTGTGTCCACAGAAGTATGTATCATATACCCATGAGCTGGAATTAGATACAGGGACCCTGACTCTGATCCTCTACAGAGCTCTACAGAGTAAGAGCTCTGAGCCCTCTTTCCAGTTCTCCAAAGGTGTCTTTTAAAATAAACACACTAAGGGGCTGGAGAGATGGCTCAGAGGTTAAGAGCACTGGCTGCTCTTCCAGAGGTCCTGAGTTCAATTCCCAGCAACCACATGGTGGCTCACAGCCATCTGTAATGAGATCTGGTGCCCTCTTCTGGCCAGCAAGCAGACAGACAGAACACTATATACATAATAAATAAATAAAAATAATATAAATAAATAAATAAAATAAACACACTCAAATTCCAAATGAACCGCTCCCTCAAAATCCCCTCTTTAGGTCAAACCCCATAAAGCACTTGGAGGATGCATCCAGGTTTTGATGGGGCTGTGGTTTGGCTAGCTAGTTACTTACTGGGACTCAAAGTTAACCCTAGAACTCTTCTGAGTGCAGATCGCTGAGTCTGGAGAAATAAGGGATGGTGTGTACTCCTTCTAATGTAGATCAAAGACTAACGGTGATACAAAATGGCTACATTCCTCATACCAGCTCTCTTTGCTAGCCTTGTAGATAAAAATATTTAGATTTAAAACAGATATTTTGGCAGATACCTGCTGAGGACACAGCCCACAAGGTTCTGTGAGTTGGGCTATACACATCAATGCTGGACTGGAGAGATGACTCGGTAGTTAAGAGGACTAGGTACACTCTCCAAGGAAGCAGGTTCCATTCCTGGAATCCACATGGCAGCGAACAACCATCTGTAAACACAGCACTAGGGATTCTGACTTCATCGTCTCAACAAAAATGTTAGGGACAACTTTGATAATATCACTGTTTCAACAGGATTAAATCTCAGATAGTGCACCTATTAGGTCAGTAAGCCTGAGCAGTCCATGTGACCCTTCTGAGTCTCATTCTTCTCTATAAAAATGGTGCCTAGCCGGGCGGTGGTGATGCACGCCTTTAATCCCAGCACTTGGGAGGCAGAGGCAGGCAGATTTCTGTGAGTTCGAGACCAGCCTGGTGTACAAGAGCTAGTTCCAGGACAGGCTCCAAAACCACAGAGAAACCCCGTCTCGAAATCCCCCCCCCCCCCCCCCAAAAAAAATGGTGCCTATAGGAGCCTCAGCCCTGACTGGAAGCTATCACTGCTGATGGCTGCTGGGGGTGGAGAGCTGGGCAGGGGGTGGAGAGCTGGTTTTCTATAAGGGTGCGACCCCTTGTAGATCAGTCATGCTCCAGGGAGTGGCACCGCACTCAAGAGTATATGGGTAGCACAAGATGGATTCAGGGAATTCTAAAAAAAGAAAAAGGAGCTCATAAATCTGGGAGGGGGCGGGAAGAGAATGTGACAAGTTAGGGGGAGAAATGGGGATAGCTATGATCAAATACATTGTATGCACGTACAAAATCCTCAAAGAATTAATTAAAGTATTGTATTTAAATGGCTGGTGGTTCCACTCTTGGCGTGCATTAGAAGAGGTGGGAGCATCAAAGGATGCGGTGTTGGACTCCAGGTTCTGAGCCCTCGCCCCCTGCTGCTTCGTTTGCCTTTTGTTATGTTAATGCTACTTAATTGTTTGAAGTTTGCCAAACCTCCTAGCTGTGTTTCCTCACTTTCCTAGAAGAATCTTCCCCTATTTGTTCCCTAGACAGAAAGAAAAGGATAAAGCTCTCGTCACTCTTCCTCAGTTGGGCATGGTTTTCCCAGGCAGTCTTCCATGGCTCCTCTATGCTCCCCACGACTTCCAGTAGCCCACTGTTAGGACGCTCATTCATTTTTCTCAGAAGCCAACATGTTTCACTCCTCACTCAGCTCTTTGAGTGTTTATTAACACTTGGTGCCCACCACAGAGCCTGACACATGATAGACAGTAAGTGATTGCTGAATTGATAATGAATTTCAGTGTAAAGTCTAAGCTGTGCTCAAGAAATTAAACCAAGAAAATCTTCTAGAGGCTGAGGATACAACTGGTAGTAGAACACTTGCCTTTCATGTGACCTGGGATCAAGTTCCAGTTATATATGTGACCCTTCTGAGTCTCATTCTCACCTATAAAAATGGTGCCTATAGGAGCCTATATATATATAACTAAAATATTTTGCCAAGTATGATGCTACATGTCTGTAATTCTAGCACTTGAGAGGCAGAGGCAACAGGATTAGAAATTCAAGGCCAGCCTGCACTGCATAAGATACTATCTCCAAATATTATAACTCAAACAAAAAAATCTCTTTTAGATGTAGAAAGCTGAGGAAAACTTGAATGAATGCATAAAGACTGGATGATCCCGAGTGAATGTGTCCTGTTTGACACTGGCACAGCCATGTCAACAACTTCAATGCCTCAGCCCCACAGGAGTGGCGAAGCCACACCTAGCCTGGGGTAGGTAAGCTCAGAGGGCAGGCAAAGCCTTTGGCCCGAGTGTGAATGTTGACAGTGCATGCGAGTGTTTAAGAATGACTGACCAGTGTGCGCAAAAACTAGCAACTTCAGTTTCCTCTTCCTGGATGTTTACACCCTAAGATAATGCCCCCTGAGACCTCCTACTAAGACTAGCCAACCCTCTTCCCTGTTCCACACTTAGTAAACATGTTAGGGTTCCAGGCTGTGGCATAATCGGTGCATTCCATCAGAGTGTGCACAGCTCACCTGGTCCCAGATTTTCTGTATATGCATCCTTGTGTCTGTTCATTCCCTCATGGCCCTAGTTGGTTTCTGGGATTCTAGAGCCAAGCCGTATAGTCCACGGCAATTAGAAGTACTAACACTCTTAGTACGGCTGGATGATCTAGTCATTAAACCTAAAATGCATTTTCAATTTGATTTTAATTGAACCTTAAAGCTTTGGAATTACAGTCCAAGGAGAATTCGACCCAGAGGAGATTGCAGGCCATTTTGTGATGGGAAGAGTTTCTAAAGGCCAGTGGAAGGAAGCCAGGGTATGCCTCAACTGACAACAGAGAAATTCCATGCAACTCTAATGCTGACTTCGTGTCTCAAGTTATCACTGATAATTTTTTGTCGGGGAGTAAATTATACAGCATAGTAATTGTTAGGAGATATGCAGATTTAACAACATGAAGAATAACTCTTAGGGTGTCCTTCTTTTTGCACCCCACACACTAGACCAAGGGTCTATGGGAACGCACACTCTTTTCGTGGCTCAAAGGGAACATTCAGTCCTTGAGTAACTCCCTGTAATGGAAACAGCTAAGTGAAGGCGTAAGCCACGAACAATGCCACACCAGTTTGGAATTATTATTAATAGGGTAGTATTTATTTAAAGAGGAAAAACTTACAGATCACGATCCCAGATAACAGCCCTTTGCGCAATCATGAAGCGAGACTAATCGCCAGCCGAACAGGAAGTCAAGAGGACCAGAGGAAGGAAATAGAAGCCTTTTGAAGGGAGAGAAACCACGCCCCAATGGGCTGGTATCTCAGCAGCTATTGTTGGAGGGGCGGAAAGACCTCCCGCAACACCTCCCCCTTTTGTTTAAATAAGAGAGTTCTAAACCTACTACGAAATTATATACAATAAGTATAAATATCCTATTCTAACTAGCTTAGGACTTGTATAATAAATAACTTGGCCAAGTCATGAGAGAAAAGTAACTATAGTTATATAGTCTTCAACCCCATCGAAGATCTGAGAAGGGAAATAATGTTACCTGGGTATTTAGGAAGTTCAGTAAAACAACTTCCTAAACATGCAACAAATCACAGGGACAACTAGCTTCCTGGGCAATCACCCAAAGTGACGTTTGCAGCGTTGAAGCAACCAACTTTGGCTAAGGCCTAACATAACTGACATACCATTTTCAAAGGCAAGCAACTTTTCAAAACTATCTTACCCTGTCTTGGCAGGATATGACAGTCCTGTTTTATCCATTGATGCACGCTCTGTATCTCTGTCAGTGGTTGAGGTATGGGCATTTCTTTGCCCCAAGGCCAGTTCTGCCAAAAAGAAAGGCTCCAGGTGGAGTGTCTTTGGTGCTCAACATTCTCTCGGGAATAGAGCGGTGTTGCCAGGAGCAATTGTGTCTCACTACCACAAAACTCTGAGTTAGATTAAAGGCCATTTTCTACAGCTCTTTGAAGAGGTTGAAGATCATCTATCTATACTGAGTATAATCTCTATATATCTAAATAACCTGATTAGTCTAATTATAAATGGCAAACTTAGATGACTATTAATCTATATAATTCTCAATATCTATCTAACTTAAAGACTAAGACAATAAACATCTGTGTAACAAATGAGGATAATGATCTCTAAATATAAACAATGTACAAATATACATTGCAATATGGTAAATATATATCAATACACAAACAATATATAAGTATCTTAATCAAAGGTAGAAATGTACACTGCAATATGGTAAATATATACAATACATATATATCGATACAATATATGTCAATACATAAAAAATATTTTAAACAGAGGTAGAAACATGCATGCATACAATAGTCAATATAATTTAACTTTGTATCAATATACAAGAATCAATACCAATATATTTGTCTAAAAATTGTAACTCACAATTACAAATCTATTATCCCATCATCCCTCTTTTTTTTTTTTTTCAATTTGATCCCTGAGCTTATAAAATTCCTCCCTAACTTCCCAACCCCTAAATGATGTCCCTAAACCCAGGGGCAAACTTTACTGGGAGAGGGGACATCGTCCTCTAGAATTACTTCCAGCTGTCATAGGGGCGATGTTCTTTCTGGGGGATCCTGTGAAAGCAAAATGATGGTTAAATTTCAAGATCAATGTCTTTTAAAATTGCAAATAGTCTCTGAGTATTTCGTGGAGGTCTGGCCAGAATGTTGTACAAGATGTGCACCATTTCAGCTAAACAAGTTGGGATCTTCTTGTGCAGCTGGTACCCAAAACAGGTCTTGTAGTAGCGCTATCAGTATCATGACGTCATATCAACCAGGTAGAGTTGTTGTTGTGGGGCCCCATCTTCTTCCTGGAAACTTCAAATGTCACTTCAGAAAAGACTCATTGTTTATTGTAAAAATACTTAAACATTTCACCCAGTTCAAAGCTTCTTAGGCCTAGAAAGTGCTGGTGGTCACACAGCAAGGAGCATCGCTCAGTGGGAATCCCTGTTTGGTGCCTGTGCGTTGTTGTTCCAGCTGACAACTGACTTGAACATAAGGAAAGGCCAAGCCTTTGTTCCATATTCAGTAGCAAGTCTACCTTTGCAGCGATACATAATTAAACAAGAGGAGAACAGGGCCGTCTTGCAGGTGGTCACAGCAGGAGCTGGCGCAGCATGGCTAGAAAGGCTTTCTTCCTTACTTCCTGTAATTGTGCACTTCCCTAAAATGGGGCAATCTTGTGCCCCTAGCCCTGAGTTTAGCAATAGGGATTTAATTCTGCCTGACGATACTTGAAGGATCACAGGTGGGTTGCATTGTTTTCCATATCTGAAAAGGAAAAAGCATGAAGCCAGGCAGTGGTGGCGCATGCCTTTAATCCCAGCACTGGGAAGGCAGAGGCAGGCGGATCTCTTTGAGTTCAAGACCAGCCTGATCTACAAGAGCTAGTTCCGGGACAGGAACCAAAAGCAACACAAAAAACCCTGTCTTAGAAAACCAAAAAAGAAAAGAAAAGGCACAGGAGTGTCTTAGTTAAGGCTTTTATTGCTGTGAAGAGACACCATGACCACAGCAACTCTTAGAAAGAAAAATATTTAACTGGATGGCTTACAGTTTCAGAGGTTTAGTTCATTATCGTCATGGTGGGAAATATAGTGCACAGGCATGCATGGTGCTGGAGAAGTAGCTGAGAGTTCTATATCACAGGCAACAGGAAGTGAGCTGTGCCAGTGGGCCAGCTTGAGCATGAGACCTCAGAGCCCCCTCACACAGTGACACACTTCCTCCAACAAGACCATACCTACTCCACTGGTCCAGTTAGGGAAAAACAGTTTCTATGTTGGGGCCTATGGGCCCTGACAATTGGTGCTGTTCCTTTCAGCATGCTTGAATGCTCAACCTGCAGATCTGCCCCCGTTTGGGCTTTCCTCCAGACGCCATCATTTTGACAGGAGTTTGGCACTGGAGACGATGGTGCACAGAGGCAGGCCCTCACCCTCATGGGTGCATTGTGAAAATATCTTTGATGTACCTGTATATTCACATTTCTTTTCATGCTTGTAAAAGGTGCATTTTAAAGCACACATATCATGTTCCATTTAGTAGACACGTTTGTCATAATTTACTTAACAATTTTTGGTTGTGAGCCTAGCCTTTAACAGCTGAGCCATCTCTCCAGCCCTACTTAACAATTTTTAACAAGTAAATTTGTCATAATTTACTTACTTGAATTGTTTTATATATATAATATACTATAACACATATATGTCATATATGTGTATATGATATGTATACACACACACACACACCCTTCCAACTGCTTCATGAATATCTAGATGCGAGACGCTCTTCCTCTGATGGGCCTGGAGAGGTGGCTTAGCAGCTACGCGCCTTGCTGCTCTTGCAGAGGACCCATGTCTGATTCCCAGCACCACATACAGCTAATCACAACTATTTATCATTCCATCTCCAGGGGATCTGATGTCCTCTTCTGGCATCTGTACATACATGGCACACATTCACACAAAAACAAACACATAAATAAAAATACACTCTTAAGAAAAACCGTATCGCTGTTCGGATTATTTGTCCTTCAAAGAGTGTCTGTGTACCTTAATTTTGTGAGTAGAAGGAGGAAATCTGAACCTAGTGCCAACCACTATGAAGGCATCCCAGCCCAAGCAACACACAGTGGGCATGTGTCTTCACTGTCACTCCACAGCCGTCTTCTGCGCTCATTCCCTGCGGTTTTCACAGCTACCTTCCTAAAGTGCTCCAAGGCAAACCAGTGGAGCCTTTCAGGAAGTTGGCAAATCTGCCTCTTAGATTGTGTTCTCCAAGAAGAACGCCGAGACAAGGACTCAGTACACACGGCTTGTGTGTGTGTGGGGGGGGGGACGGACTAATACAAGATGAGATAAGAACGAAAAGGAGAATGATCATGGCTTTACCAACCTGCTGTCACTGTGGGTAACCGGGATTTCATCTCCCAGAGGAACCAGTTACAGCCAGTATATGCACAAACCTCAGAATTGTCCCATCTTACCTACAGGGAAGCTGGGATATGCACTCACCACAGGAAGCCCTGAGTGAGTGAAATCCTGAGAGGATGCCTACTGCTGACGTGGGCACAGCTATGTCAAGGACCACAGCGTTGACCTGTGGAGGAACTGCATGTGGTTAGTATAAACAGAAAATGTCCACCATAGCTTTCTCCTCCTGAATACTTACAGCCTGAAGCCTGTTCCCCTTTAGAGACTGCTCCTGCCCACCCCCTTGATCAAGTTGTGTACATAAACCCTGCCCCCTTGTTCAGCTGCATGCAATAACCCTGACTTCTTGTTTATCTGTGTATAATAACTTCCCCCTTGTTTATCTGTGTATAACTTCTCCCTTGTTTATCTGTGTATAACTTCTCCCTTGTTTATCTGTATATAATATCTCCCCCTTGTTTATCTGTATGTAATAACCTTCCCCTTGTTTATCTGTATATAATAACCTTCCACCTTGTTTATCTGGCCTCCTGCACAACTCTATATAATAAACAAGCTGAGCTTCCAGGGTGCTAAGACTTCTGCACCAAGAGCTTGGTCCATCTGACGCCAGCTATTTCTTCATGTCTGACTTTCTGTCTCCCTGTCTGTTCTCATCTCTTCCTTCCCCCACTGCCTCCAGTCAGGACAGGTTCCTGGAGCCAAGTAAAGGACTCAACAGCCACCAGCTCCTGTTAGTCATTGATAGAAAGCTAAGCTGAAGGACCTAATACTCTGACATCTCTGACACGGGTAAGCAACCTGTGGCCAGAGAAAACCCTTAGGCAATGGGATGCAAGCATTGGGAGTTGGAAACCCCTGCATCCACTGGCAATGCATGGATGATCGTGGAAGGATGGGGTGCCATTATCCTGGGGACTCCACAGCTAAACTCCTGGAATATAACCATCCAGTCCTCAGAAGAAGATAGTCACCCTCTGAAATCCATGTTCTTTCCCTACAGCGTACCCACTAAACATGGTTGAGCTATGAGGACAATTGGCACACAATCAGAGGAAGCAGGTGTCATGATTCGAGTCTGAAACGCTCCTAGGCTCATGTGTTGGAGCTCTTTGTCTCCAGCTCTAAGTGGGCCTTGAAGTAGGGCCTACTTGGAGGAAGCAGGCAACTAGGAACAGACCTAAGGCCATCCTTCCTGTGCTTCCTGAGTGTGGATGCAATGGACCAAGCTACCTCACACTCTGGTCACCATGCCTTCCGCACCACGACAGAACTGGAAACTCAAACGAGCCTGTGTTCCCTTAGGTTGCTTCTCATCAGACGTCCAGTTGTGGCAGTTGTGGCAGTTGTGGCAGAATGCCAAGTGTGCAGCCTGCTAGGACTGACTGACACTCATCTATCAGGCACTGCGTAGAGCGGCTCTCGGCTCTTGCCTACCTGGACCACCAACAAGGAAGAGAGTATGAAGGCAATTTGACACAGTCCCTGCTTTTATTTGTCATCTAGTGAGAGTGACAGAACTCCCAGATCAGAAGACAGGAACAGAGGGCAGAGGCATCTGCATAGCAAGCTAGGGTGGAGATGACCTTAAAGAGCCTCCGAGATTTCCAGAGTCAGGTGTGGTCAGGTAGATGTGAGTCCTAAGCGATGAGCAGAGTTCTTGGATGAAGACCATCTGCCAGAGAGAACACAGGGCACTCTGAGGTATGCAGGGAATGTTCTGTGTGATTGAAGAGGGGTGGGCAAGACCAGGCAAGAATGGATGTGATGATGGCTGAGCTGACAGAACAGCCAAGAACTAGACGTCTCCCACAAACACCCTAAGTTCTCTGAGAGCATGGGAGGGATCACAGAAACTAGCAACCATATTGTTTGGGTTAAGAGTTTTACCTCCGTAATGAAAATAAGTAAAATGGGAACAAATAGGAAAGAGGATGTCAAACTATGCCTATTTTACTAGTGACGTGCTTCCGAGCATGAGCCCCTCAAAGACTCTACCAGAAAACTCCAAGTGTTGATAAACACTTAGTAAAATGTTCAGATGCAAAACCAATATGGAGAAATCAAAAGCCTTTCTAGTCATACCAATAATGAATTTGCCAAGAAAAAAATCAACAGAGAAATCCAATTAATAGCTCCAAAAAAGCAAACAAACACCTGGTCAGAGGTGGGAGACCAGTGTGCAAACTTTACGACTCCAGAAGATGGGCGGACCTCTTGTGTTTGTGGACTGGAAGACCTGATACTGTAAAAGATTCTACATTACCAAGAACAAGTTACGGCTTCAACACAATTCCCATCAAAATCACAGTCACATTCTTTACAGAACTATGAAAGTGCAAAAGATGCCAAATGGCCCATGAAATCCTAGGCAGAAAGAGCAATGTTCTAGGCAGCACAACACCTGCTCTCAGCTACAGTCATAGGAACAAAAACAGCATGATATTGGCACAAAAAAAAAACAGGCACAAAAATACCAACAAGATAGAAGAGAGGATTCAGAAATAAACACACGCAGCTACCAGGTCTGATTTTCAGAAAACGTGCTAAATTGTACATTAGAAAGAACTTTAACAAGTGTACTGGGAAAACGGATGCCAGCACACAGAAAAGTGAAACTGGACCACATCGTTCATCCTGGGCAAAAGTCAACTGAAAATATGTAAAAGATCTGAGTGCTAGGTTAAAGGAAAGCCTGGGTAAAATTCATTCCAAACATGAGAATTCTTTCACACAATGAGGTCTATCAGAGAATTGTATGGAATTATAGAAAATGATACAGGGCTGAGAAGATTGCCCAGTGAGTAGTGTTTGCTGCCTCACAAATATGATGACTGGATCTTAGACTGTCAGACGCCCTAAGCCAGAGGAGGAGGTACGCGCACAGCTGTAGCCCCGAAGTTCTGTGCTGAGAGGAGGGCTGGAGACAGAAACGGCCCTGACCAGCTGGCCTGGTAAATAGCAGCAGTGAGACCCAAATAAGAGGGAAGATGAGGACTGACACCTGGGGTTGTTCTCTGAAGACATATCCAACCCCCCCCCACACACACACACACACACGTACTCCTGTGAAAGAAGAAAATGAAGACAGGACATTTTTATTGTGTTGGAGTATGTAAGTCAAGAGCTCTTCCTGTGCCCACAAATTCTTTTACACTGTGAGAGAAAACCCATAGGATGTTTCTATCAGGAGAATGTAGTTGTCAGAATCAGACAGACTCCGGTTAAATACCAATTTAACTCTAGTTCCTAGTCTAACTGGGATTCTAGGGAAACTGACTGTATTTAAAGCCTTTTGCATTTCCGTTTCCTCATCTGCATAGCAGCTATTGTGGGAAGTGAGATAAAAGAATATAAGCAGAGCCCAGTGAGACAGACGCATGAAAACGTCACAATGAGAAGTGCGCTGTCTTAGTTAGGGTTTCTGTTGTGATAAAACACCACAACCGAAAACAACTCAGGGAGGAAAGGGTTTACTCCAGCTTCTATCTTGCAGTCCATCATCCCGGGAAGTTAGGGCAGAAACTTAAGGCGAACCCTGGAGGCAGGAGCTGATGCAGAGGCAGGGAAGAGTGCTCCTTACTGGCTTGCTCTCCAAGGCTTGCTCAACCTGCTTTCTCACTGCACCCAGCACCAGCAGCCCAGGGGGTGGCACCACCCACAGTGGGCTGGGTCCTCCCACATCAATCAAGAAAATGCTCTGCAGACTTGCCTGCAGGCCAATCCTGGGAGGCATTTTCTCAACTTGGATTCCTTCTTCCCAGATGACCCTCGCTTATGCCAAGTTGACATAAAACCTAACCATCACATGCATTATTGTACAACAACTTAAAAATTAATTGGCCGGGCGGTGGTGGCGCACGCCTTTAATCCCAGCACTCGGGAGGCAGAGGCAGGCGAATCTCTGTGAGTTCGAGACCAGCCTGGTCTACAAGAGCTAGTTCCAGGACAGGCTCCAAAACACAGAGAAACCCTGTCTCGAAAAACCAAACCAAACAAAACAAAACAAAAATTAATTGGCGCCCCCAGAAATAAATAAACACATCTTATTTGGGATCAAAACATGATAGAAAATTATTTACTGAAGGATTATTAAAAATGAACTTACTTTGAAAGTTTTCAGTCAAATGTCTACTGTACGTTAAGCATACCCACCCCCACTCCCCACCATTTCCCTCTCAGTTGTCAATTTGATAAGATTAGAATCATCTGAGAGATAGGCCTCTGGGCGGAACTGTTCACTCTGGGTGGCTCCATTCCCTGGGCTGAGATCCTAAACTGTACCCAAGGGAGAAAACTGGGCTGAGCACATTTTCCAAGCTGTTCCTGGTTGTGGCTATGATGTGACCATCTGCTTCAAGCCCTTGAACTATGAGCCAGAGTAAACCCCTTTCCCTCCCATCGCCTTTGCCAGCCTGTTTATCACTGCAATAAAAAAGGACACTGACCTGTCCTCACCTCTCCCTCCTCACTGAGGACTTTGGTAAGGTTGTTTCTTAGGAGGAAATGGTGAGAAGGCACTCCTGGGCTGGCAGTGCCTTCCGGCTGATGTCATCATGGCTTGCAGACAGAAGGAAATGAAACTGGTGGGTGGCCCAAATGACGCCATCCAGGAGCCATTGCGAAGACCTTGGATATGGCAGGGGCACTGCAGACGTACAGGAGACGGGCTTGGGGAGCAGCTGGTGCAGGGCCAACTCATCTGGAGAGTAGCTGCATCGCTTCCTCCTTTGGTTCTGCAGATGCAATTATGTCAGCTTTCAAGGATGACAGAATCTTCCTCAAGCATTTCCAAAGGATAAAAACTGCATTTTCCTCGGCAGTTCACAGGTGACGAGTGGGTACTGCAGATCCCGAATCTCCTCACGTGAAACACTAAGCGGCACGTGTTTTTGGAGGCATGCTTCTGTGCCTCAGGTCTGCTGCTTTCCAGAGCATGCTGATTGTTTTCTTTCTGGGGTACGTGCAATGCATTAATCCTTGGGAAATAGTGGTAGAAACATACCACTTTCTGCAGCTCATCTGCAAAGTGTATTTGCATAAAATGCAACCTGTATGCTGGATGTATTTATATTAAATTGTTTTAAATTATAACATTTCAAAAATTGTTGATTTTTTTTATCACAAATGATAGTCTAGAAAATTATTTTTTCTGTTATTTTTCCCCTTTGAAGTAAGCATCTGAACTTCAGAGATATTGCTAATCAGGGACTATACATACCTTAGAAATTTTAGAAATAATTTACCACTGTAATATAGAAAAGTCTTACAAGTGCCAGGCATACAGTTAGTGTTCGATAAAAGTTTCTCCTTCACTCACTGCACCACCAGGGCCATCTAGAGAAAGAGCTTTACTTTTCCTCAATCTTGCCTTGATATCCCATCCCTCTCCCTCTGCATGTCATGTCCCTCCGTGTCTAGCCTCCCTCAAGTCACGAAATACCTTCAGACAGCTGTCTTAGCCACTGTGCTCTTGCTGTGAAGAGACACCATAAGCAAGGCAACTCTTAGAAAGGAGAGTAACTGGGAAACGGCTTACAGTTTCAGAGGCTTGGTCTATTATCATTATGGTGCTCTCAAGCAGGCGTGGTGTTAGAGAAGTAGCTGAGAACTTTATGTCCTTATCCTGATCCTTAGGCAGCAGGCAGAGAGAGAGAAGGGAGAGAGAGAGAGAGAGACAGAGACAGAGAGACAGAGAGCTGACATGGGCTTTTGAAACCTCAAAGTCCATCCTTGGTGACACACTTCCTCCCACAAGGCCACACCTTCTAATCCTTCTCAAACAGTTCACCAGCTGGAGACTATGCATGCAAATATTTTAGCCAATGAGGGCCATTCTCATTCAAAACACAACAGTTCTGCTTCAAGTGTACCAGGAGTTTGCAGTATAGGGCAGACCGAATCCTTTCCAACAAACTCAGCGCAGAGCGGGAGAAAGGCAGTACAAACCTGGGTAGACTAGGCTGCCTCATGCTCACATATCTCCTCTGCATTTAGGTTTATAATTCTCTTTCTAGTCTTGCTTCCATTCATTCAACTCTGGAAGAACTGTGAATGGAGCCAGCACAACAGCATAGCTTCCCGTGCCCTTGCCAGCAGGGAGCCCCGTCTTTATTCACAACACAAAACCAAGAAAAAGTAACGCACGTCCTGCACACTCACTGTCATGTGGAGAGACTGTCAATGGGGAAGCTTTCCGAGCTTCTCTCTCCAGCCATAGAGACTCCTTCTTAGGACCTGCGGGGGTGTTTCCAGAACCTCCCATAACCTGTAATGAGTCAGCCATGACAAGTTCAACAGAGGTCTGAGTCTCAGTAGTTTACCCTAAGACAATACCTGGTTCCAAGAAAGACCACAAACTGAGACTACCTAGGCACCACCCAGAAACAGTCCATGACTTTTCACCAGGACACCCCTAGACAAATGTCAGCCAATCAGGGGTCCGGAATCTTAGAAATCCCTCACCCCCACCTAACTCTAACTGAGGTTGGGGCTCTCCGATCACTCCAATACATTGGACACATGGAGAGAACAAGTTTGCAAACTTGTGTAAGAATAAAGGCTCTTTGCTTTACTTACAGGAGTTGGTCTCCTAGTTGGTTTTTAGGTGACTCCGTGGTCTGGGCATAGCATTGCGGGTGGGGCATTCCCTGGGCAAGTAATCCAGTAATCCTGGCCTATAGAGAAGAGAGTGCTAACTAGCTCGTTAGCATTTACACCTTTGCTCTCTGTTCCTGATTGTGGATGAGGTTGGACCAGCTTCCTCACACCCCTGCTGCTGGCTGGCTCCTCCCCCTGCGATGGACGGCAACCTGAAACTGTGAGCCCCAATAAACCTTTCTCCAGCAAGCTGTTTCCTCAGTGTGTTATATCACAGCACCAAAAGAAATTAAGACAACTAAACTCAAGGGCAAAGAAGATTGGTATTTCCAACAGCCCCAGGCTGTTCCCACACACCAGCAGGTGTGTCTTCCTGTCATTCCATTTCTGTGTTCCTGACTTCCCCTCTCTCTGGTCTCCAGAATTCCCATTGGAAAGTTCTACAAAGCCTGGGCAAACTGGCTTTGCATAGAAGCAGCCTTAAATGCTAATCACAGTCCTAATCTCAACATTTGGGGCAACTTTCATTAAAGGCAGTTGCCCACAGCCCAGCCTCTGGTTCCTGTCTCGGGGGCAGAGTGGTATTTATAAGGCCATTGTTCCAAACAGAAGCTCCTGCTAGCCGTGTTTTTCCTCTGGCCTCCAGGGGGTGCCACACGTGAACCTTAGGCCACAGTTTGAGTCCCCCTGAAGGAGACTTCTTAATCAAAGTTCCTTCAGCTTCATCTAACAACAGGGGTGTGTTGACTAAAATTCCCGGAGAGAAGTGCTGGTCCTGCCTCCTTGAAAGTTAAACAGCAGACAGGAAAGGCACCCCGCCTAGATAAAAGCTATGCTAACAAGGGACAGCATTTCCCAAACAAACCCCTGGGATGAGAAAAGGGAGGAGGTGTGAGGGAGGAGCACAGGGCGACCTGGGAAGGCAGGGGCTGACAGGAAACTGATGGATTCGTGTTTCTCACAGTTTCCCAAAGCCATGCCACCTGTTTCATTCCCACTCTCGCTGTGCCACGCTTTCCATTTCTTCAAAAGGTCCATGCTGAGACCATGGTAGGCTTTGGTTCTGTGTCAAAAATATCCCTCTGGAGAGAAATAAGGAGTTTGTTGAGAAGAGGGAGCCTCCCTCAGTTAAGCCTGGTGAGGGAGGAAATGGGGGTGGTGGAGCCAACATCATTCCTATGTCTCTTTCCTCTCCTCTATGTCTCTTTCTTCACTGTTACAAGGCACACATATGTGATCTCAGGGCACATGTGGAATAAACATGGTGGTGGATATACAGCAGGAAACCCTCACGGGGCAGACTTCCTTAGTACTTTCTCTGTGACAGATGTGGTAGGTCAAAGGAAGCATAATAACAAGCAAGACACTTGTCCACTGAGGGGCAAGTCGTCCTGTATGTATAATGGGCAAACAAGGGCATGTGAAGACCCAGCCTGCCTCCATCTTAGGCTCAAAAGCCTTCTTAGAGTAAAGACTAAGTTCGTTCCTGTTTATGACTATACATCTGTTTCTCAAGATTTGGGTTATGCCCCATCTGTAATCTTAACTACAAATGTTTCTATACTACATGTTCCGGAAATTGCAATCGTGTCTCTATTTCAAAAAGTTGTTTATAACCATCTTACAACCCTACCTTTGTTCCAAAAGGTTCTGTGAGCACCTCTGACTACGTTGTTATGACTGCCTGTGATTAAAACCTTGTCTTTCTCACATCCAAGGCTGATCTCAAACCCCACCTTAGGTAAAAGTGGGTAAACAAATTGTTATGCCCAGTCCATGGGGATCCCAAAAGACTACCAGGGAGACTGACTCATAGAAATACAAAAGCAAGGTTTATTGTGTGTTCATTACAAGCCGGCAGGCAGGAGCCTCGTCAGTGCAGCAGCAAGAGGAGGTATCCTGCCATTCTAGAGGGCATTATTTAAAGGCAAAAAAAAAAAAAAAAAAAAACCAGAAAAGTTACATTAGCAGGGTGTGGGGTGACGAGTTCATTCCTGGCTGGCTGACATTTGTGTAGAGTCCTGGTGAAAAGCGATGGGTGTGTTCTGGCTGGTGAGCCTATCCACAATGGTTGGAATATTAGGATTTCGTTTGGATGGTCTGTCCCTGAGTGGTGCCTGGGTGGTCTCAGTTTGTGGTCTTTCTCAGAACCAGGTATTGCCTTAGGGTAAAAAACTGCTGAGACTCAGGCCTCTATTGAGCTTGCTGTGGCTAGGTCCTACAAAATAAAAAAGCTTGCTTTAATTAATTTGGCAATGGCTGGGCTGGTTGGGCAATGGCTCAGCTGTTAAAAGGCTAGGCTCACAACCAAAAATATAATTTGGCCATGATGAGTTCGGTCAATGGTCTTTCTCCTCCCATCTTTGGGATTAACAATATAACAGTTAGCAAGACTTGGTGGCCATCTTTATTAAAACTATCTTTAGGGGCTAAACGGTGGTTAAGAGCATATACTGCTCTTACAAAGGATTGCAATTCAGTTCTCAGGCTTAAAATCAACCGCGTTGGAGCCCAATTCCACCTTGACTGAAGGTCAGAGAGTTCAGTCCTATTCCTGCTCCTTCAGGAGGTTTGACCCAAGGAGTGGCTACTAACAGGATGTTTTGACCTAGGGTGAAGTTACTACGTGCTTTGGGTATTGAGAAAGTAATTGCTTTGTTTCTTGTCTCTTGGTAGAGAAGTCTTTGGTCTTCCCCCTCCTCTTTGGATTGGGTCTATAAAGCCAATGAGAAAGAAACACCGGAGGATTCAGGAGGATTCAGGATTGACTGGGTTGCCCTCCTGACTGTCTATCCCTTTTGTGTCTCTGGTTTTTTTTTCTGTCTAACATTTCTTTTTGTTTGTTTGTTTTTTGGTTGTTTGTTTTTTGTTTTTCGAGACAGGGTTTCTCTGCGGCTTCGGAGCCTGAACTGGAACTAGCTCTGTAGACCAGGCTGGTCTCGAACTCACAGAGATCCGCCTGCCTCTGCCTCCCGAGTGCTGGGATTAAAGGCATGCGCCACCAACGCCCAGCATCTGTCTAACATTTCTAATCCACACACCCCCTATCCTGGAATGTATGAGCCCCTTTAGGCTGGATGCCGACATAACCATAACTTCAGCTCTGTGGGACCTGCCACCTCTCAGTCCTCCACAGAAATCCTTCACGCCCACCCCAACATGTATACACATGTTTAAAAACTACTTTAAAAGTATATTGATGGAGTGTGTGAGAGGAAAGATAAAATGTCAGGAAACTCAGAAAACCCCACTCCAAATAAGACAGCTTACATGCTACACATACATATTTGCACATTTAATAAGCAGAATTAAACAAGTCTTGTCTTTATTTTGTGGGTTCTATCTCTGCAGCCTTGGCTGTCCTGGAACTCACTCTACAGAGCACACTGACCTTGGATTTACAGAGCTCCAACTGCCTCTGCCTTCCAAGCGCTGGGATTAAAGGTGTGTACTACCACGTGCAGCTGTGCACAAGTTTTGTTTTGTGGTTTTTGTTTTTGTTTAATCTGGAAAAGACAAGCTGGCATTTCTAGCCTCCTCCCACACACAGCCACCAGAGGAAGTGAGGTTCCTTTGTTACTAGTGGTGTATATATTATTCAAGTGTTGGTTGGCTTCTGCCAACTTGACACAAGCTTCTGTCTTTGGGGAAGAGAAAACCTTAATTGAGAAAATGCCTCCGTAAGACTGGCCTGTAGGCAAGCCTGTGGGGCATTTTCTTGATTAATGATTGGTGTGGGAAACTTGTGCCACCCCTGGGCAGGTGTCTGGGGTTGTATAAGGAAGCAGGCTGAGTGGCCCATGAGAAGCAAGCCAGCTTCAGTTCCTGCCTTGAGTTCCTGCCCTGACTTCCCTCAGCACTAGAGTGGCCTGAGAGCTGTAAGAGGCCCTGAAATAAACCCTTCCCTCCACAAGTTACACTTGCTGACGACATTTTATCACAACACTAGAAACCCTAATAAGACACAGAGGTAGTTTAAATCACTTACCTCTCCTTTTCTTTCTTCACAATTCCTCCCTGTGGAGCTCAGAGCCTCAGGATATGGAGCCTGGCAGAAGCAGTGAGCTTTCTCAGCAGGTCTCACGACCCCCAGGGAGCCCAGCTTAGTTGTGTTAGGATGTGATCTGTGCATTCAGGCTCAAAGTCCCTTACAAGCCAGTGCCCTCACATAGATGAATTCCTGCTCAGGCCCTGGGGAAGAGGCTCTTCCAGTTCATGTGACTCTTCCAAATGGGCCTGCCCTGACAACTTAGTCAGAAGAAACACATCCTTTGGGTGTTGTTCCAGCAGCTTTGAGAAAATTGGTGTTGCTGCTACAGACACAGGGACAGTGAGCTTGGACTTGATGCATTGTCAACAGGCCCACAATGCTCTCGCTTCCCTTGCTGGCTATTTTGGCATAGATAGAAATCAACATAAAAATAGCTTATTGAAAGACTTAAACCATTTCACTACTTAAAAGCATACAACCCCAGGTGATTATTCATATCAAAACTATGAAATTAAATTGCAAAATTATACTGCTTATCATAGGTAATTACTGGTCCTTTCATTTGCGGAGGTCTCTGCATAGGAATCTAAAGGAAGCAGCTCCTCAGTGGCAGAAAGGATGTAGGAGGCCCTGAGCTCGGAGGGGCTTCCTGGAACCCTCGTCACTGTCCTCAGGCCAACAGAGTTTGTAAAGCCCTAAATTTGTCAGCCTGGCATCACCAAATGCCTGCTGGGCCCGTGGCTTCATCCCACTACTCTCTCTTCTTTGAAAGACATTGAGTAGTAACCTATAAGAACACGTAGAAAAAGAACAAGGTCTCTGCTTTCCTATGGGAGCTAAGAAAATGAATCCAAAGAGTAAAATAAGGGTGGAATGGTACAACAATGCAGAAGATTACGAGTCACTAAAGACACTATATTGTCTTCCTGACTACTTCTCAGTGTATGGTGGCATTTGTTCTTAAACTAACTAAAGGGTATAAAGCAAAGACATTTTCTATTTCTCTGGTGATGATTCAATGTCTTTGTTTATTTTTGTGGTTTTTTTTGAAGCAGTTTCTCTGCATAACAGTCCCTGGTTGCCCTGGCGTCCACTTTGTGGATCAGGCTGACTCGAACTCACAGAGATCTGTCTGCCTCTGCTTCCTGAGTGCTGGGATTAAAGGTGTGCATCACTAATTCAATGTTTTACAAAGAATGACAGCTTCCAATCATTCCATTTACCCAAATTAATCCCCCCATTGGTGCTTTGTACTCGACCATGTGTGTTAGAAAGACGTGTCTTGCTTAGCTCAGAACAACAGATTCTTAAGAACTTTGGTGTGGAAGTTGTGCTTCCTTGGACACTTGTGCTGCTGCTGCTGCTATCTACCTGCTGCAGAAACCAGAGAAGATTCATCCAGACGCTTTCTAAGGAAAAGAGGAATTTAAAGTGGCAAAGACCCACAAAACCACTCTAGAAGGTATTCCCAAAGTTGTGTCAACAGATTTAAGGTGAAGCTCAAACTGTGCATCCTTAGTGACCATGAGTCAGCAGCTATCACTCAACCACAGTCCTGTGAGTTCCCTTCTCAACCCGCTGCTGGAGTGACAGGATGTTCCTCCCTGTTGCATGGTCAGTAGCTGCGACACGTGTAGATCACCTGACCACGCTGCACATAGGTCATGTAGGGCTTGAGGGCACTGGGTAGCTATGTAAGTTGCCTGAACACTTGGAGCATGCAAGGCCCTGGAACCTGGAAGTGCCAGCACCTGGGGTAACTAGACATTTTGCCAAAGTACTGGGTAATGGAAATAATAACTATCCTGATACCGTGATATTCACCCGTGGCTCCCTATTACAGATGACAGGTGTGGTCGGGTCAAGGGAGCTCAGGCAGCCTCGATCGTCCATGGCCAGACCTAGAAGGCTGGTTTGGGAATTGACTGGGTTTAATGTCTCCATGCCACAATGTACAGGAGGACAATCAATTGCCCAATGCCCTTCCCTATGGCATTTTGGACATAGTCTCCTGGGACCAATATGAGGATTAGGGCATGTCCAGGCCCAATGCCCAGTCTTATCACATTTAAAACTCAGGCCTGGTGGCCCTCAAGCCCCAGGGGACAAGGGAGTGGCACGGGCAGGACAGTCAGTCCTCTCAGCTTATCAAATGGCCTTGGCTAGTATTTGACATTTCTGTCTACAGTTCTTATGATCCCTTCCATGGTACAACTTCAAAGCCAGCTCTAAGACTTCTGCCTGTGGGGTCAGGGGGCCTTTCTCAAATGCTCAAGTTTAGACCTAGTGTGGGGGAATGATGGAGGAAGGTCATTGGTTAAGTAATAAAGAAACTGCTTGGCTGGCCCTCATAGGTTAAAACATAGGTGGGAGGAGTAAACAGAACAGAATGCTGGGAGGAAGAGGAAGTGAGCTCAGAGAGACGCCATGCTCCCCTCTCCCGGGTAGACGCCATAGCTCTGCTCTCTGAGGCACACGCAATGAAGCTCTGACCCAGGATGGACGTAGGTTAAGATCTTCCCTGGTAAGCCACCTCGTGGGCTACACAGATTATAAGAAATGGGCTAGTCCAGGTGCAAGAGTTAGCCGAGAAGAGGCTAGATATAATGGGCCATGCAGTGTTTAAAAGAATACAGTTTGTGTGTTGTTATTTCGGGGCATAAGCTAGCCAGGTGGCCTGGGTGCTGGGGACGCAGCCCTGCCGCTCCTCCTATTACAACAGGGGAAGCTCTGGGAAAAGAAATGGGTCATGATCAGCTGTTTGCCCTTTGTGGTCTCTGAATCTAAATTAGTATGCTACAAGAAAACCTTTGTGAGGCATTCTAATTGTTCAGATGATTTTCATTTGTGTCCTGAACAACATCTAAGAGTTTATCATAGTTTACTGGCTTGAGGGCAGCCTTACATAGACCCACCAGGAGGCAAGTCCCAGTCTCTAGCTAAAATACCACCTGGGTGTTATAATCCCAGGTCGCATTTGAGCTTTCACCTAATTTGCATTTGGCAGCATGGTCCTGTCATACAGCTGGAACACAATACCCTGTTAGTATACGGATGGCAGGGGGAGAGCATTTGGAGGGAACTGTGTCACACTTAAGATAAGTCAGACATCCAAATAAGGTGGAGAGGAAGCCTACTATGTAGGGAGTCCTCCATATTATCAAGCTTGGCAAGCTATCTGGACATGGTGTACTGCAGCGGCCTTAAGTATAAGGGTCTTCCAATACCTTCACAGCAGTCCCTGACTTTGACTTACATTCAGGATGCCCAGTGCTTCCAGGCCCCCATGTCTCTGTCATGTACTCCTGCAACTAAGCTGAGTCGTGGAGCACACACACCATTGGGAAATGTAAAACTCAGGCATTCCTCCATCCCCCAGACTGGACCTGCACACCTCCCCTTAGGGTCAGTCCAGGGAGCAGAGCCCCTAGGTAGTGGCCAAGGTGAGTGAGAATGGAATTGGCTTTTACCTGCCCCAGGGCCCAGCTATGGGATTCCTCTCTCTGTCTCTTCTCTCTCTCTCTCTCTCTCTCTCTCTCTCTCTCTCCCACTCGTTTCTCTGTCTGATACACAGGTCCTCCACTGTGGTTCAAGGATGCAAGACCTAAACCCACAGCCACACCAGGTCAAAAGAGAAGAAGCCAGGGCATGGCTCTGCCTGGTTCACAGCATGGGCAGCTGTGCAGGACACCCTGGATCTTCACCTTGTACTCTCCATCGCTCTGTGTAGTGAGATGCTGGTGCCAAACAGAGACCCATTATCTGAAGAGAGCCCACTTCCCACCTTCAGAGGACTGTGCTTACCCGAAATACACATATTTTTCTCTTCTTAAAATTTGCAAATTTAATTTTATTTTGCAAATTTAATTTTTTAATATTTGAGAATTTCATGCATCATTTCTGTTCTATCATTTTCTTCTTTCCTTCTGTAATGATTGTTCTATCTCTTCAAGAGACAAGCCACACCCACTCCCTCCCCTATCCGTGGAGGCAGGCTGATCTTCAGCTTCCGGCCTGAGATCTCTCTTTTTCCTTCCTCTCGTAGAAGCAGCTTCTGTCTCTCTCTCCACTTCTCCCCTTCCCCCTTCTCTGTCTCTCTCTTCTCTCTCTCTCTCTGCTCTTCTCCCCTTCTCCCTTCTCCCTCCATAACTCCCTGAATAAATATCCAACCTCATTCTGCATGGCGTGCCTATCCATGTCTCTGTCTCTCTTGCCTGCCTGCCACAGACACATGGAGACCTGGAGACCTGCCGCATGGTCTCGTGCGCCGTCCCTGCTTGGCACTGGCTGCTTACGGCAGCAAGCTGCCGGGGACAAGCAGAAAACCCATTACACCTTTCCCCTTCAACTCTCACGCCCTCTCAAATTCATGAATATATATAATATATAAATCCTAATATATATTTGTTTAATAAATATATAAATAACTACATATTTGTATAAAGATACACAGAATCTTACTGGATTCATTTAGTGTTATTGCTCAGCATTAATGTTCAGGACTGCCCACTTGAGATGGCATAATTGATCAGAGAGCTTGTCCCTGTAGAACACTGATTGTCCCTCTCTCGGTAGCTATTGATGATAGCCTGTAGTCTTTATCTTGCAGTGGGACCTTACGAAACTTTCCCCATCCGTGTTGGTGTGGCAACTGGTGTTGTCATTGTGCAGGTCTTACTTGTGAGTCATATGGTTGCAGCTGCAGGTGTGGCTTCCCTGTCATGTCTAGAAGACACTATCTAGCAGCAGGTGTCCTGGCCATCAGGCTAATAATCTTTCTGCTCTCTCTTCTGTGATCTTCACTGAGTCTTAGGTATTGCCTTGAGCTGTGTTAGTTGGAGTGGGGCACCCACAGCCACCTATTCTCCGCATTTCTACCAGTTGCGGTTTTTTATACTGGTCTCCATCACATGCAAAAAGAAGTATCTTCGTTGGGAAGAGGTGAAGCTATACTTGCTGTGGGTATGAGGAGAAGTATTTAGAATGCGGTTAGAAATTATATTGATTTAGGAAAATGGCAGTAGTAGTTTATCGAGGTTCCGTGATCTCTCTAGTCATGGTGCTTGACTGGGTTTACAGGACGAGGCATGAATTCCCTCGCACAGAGCAAGCCTTGAGGCCAGTTAGACAGAGGCTGGTGCTAAAAGAAACCCAAGGAAAACTGTGCATTGCAGTTCATACCTGCAATCCCAGGACCTGGGAGGTCCCGGGACTTGGCGGAATCGAGTTCAAGGTTATCTTTACTGCACAGCATGTGAGGCCAGCCTGTTCTACATGGGACAGACATATCTTAAGACAAACATCAAGGAAAGGAAATTATCGTAGCTCTCTTCTTGTGTATCTGAAAATAACTTTATCCAAGAAAGCTCCTTATTGTCTTATGGTACACCAAACTCCTTGGCAATTCATGAGAAAATGTTGCAACGCTAAAGCAGAGCTTCAAGTTAGAACCCTGAGATGCATCTACTCAAGGGCGTTTACTAAAGATCATTACATACCAGGGCTGTGTGTAAGACCTTAGATTAGATCACAGAAAGGAAAAAAAAGTAAATCTATCATTTGGAGGAAGGCAACTGGGAGAATTGTTAACCGTCTAAGAATTTGTGATAAGAGGCAGAACTTGAGGTCAGTTATAGGCAGGACACACAGAGGTGGAGACACCGGCCACACTTCACAGTTATAGGCAGGACACACAGAGGTAAAAGCACTTAACAGTTATAGGCAGGACACACGGAGGTGGAAGCACTGGCCACACTTCACAGTTATAGGCAGGACACACAGAGTGGAGGCACCGGCCACACTTCACAGTTGTAGGCAGGACACACAGAGGTAGAGGCACTAACCACACTTCACAGGTCACAAGGCAAACACAGAGCAGTGAGTGGGTGATGGGCTTGAAGGTGCTTCATGAGATGTTCAATTATTTAGCTGAGACCTCTTCCCTTTAGACGTACTGACCAAGGTACATAACACAGCTCCCCGTCTCTTTTAGAGAATGTGTCTGTGGGTGACGTCACTACTTTGATGCTGTCATGTGCTTGATACACTTCCCCCAGAGGTAGCTAGGTAATGTGATTTCTGTTTTGGAAGTAAAGGCTGGACAAGTAAGATGGTTAAGTGGGCAAAGCCTGCAATCAATGCCATCAAGCCTGACAATCTGAATTTGATACCCAGAACCTACTTGGTAGGAGAGAACCCACAAACTGCCCCTGTTCTCCACACTGCACACACACACACACACACACACACACACACACACACACCTAAATAAATAAGTGTAATACTTTTAAGTAAAAAATATTTGATTATAAAGAACTTGCAAATCTAAAAACTCTCACCCAGACCCAAGGCCTGTGCATCTCAGTGAAGTCCTGTACAGTTAGTTAGAATGCCATCCTGAGGCCCTGGAGCTAAATCCTGTAATTTTATACCTTCACTATCAATTGCATTTTAATTCGCTTATCCACAACAGAACAACAAATCCAACAGAGTCAAAATCAGGAAAACAATTAGCTTTCAAGCCTCTTTCATGAGTCTTACCCTTTGCCTCCATTCCATCTTTCCTCCTCCCCTAAACAGACGGAAGGATAATGAAAATCAGGCACACATATAGAACACTGAACATCCCTGAAGAAAAATAAGCCAACAAACAACAACAACAATAGGATAATGGATGGACTTAGAATGCGTACTATCAAACAAGGTCACCCAATCTCAAAAAGAAAAAAAAGGGGGGGGGGAGGAAAGAAGAACGTGAAGAAGGGAAAAAGAGACAGAGTGAGGAAGGAAGGCACATTGTCCTCCATATGCAAACCCTAGCATATAATGTATACACTTACATATGCTAACAAATATGCATGTTGGTATAGTATAACATGCAGTAAGGAAAGTAAGAAAGGGTAATACTCGGTGGTTAAAAACTCCTTTTAAAGAAACAAGGGCCTCAACTTCCTTCCCTTCATCCTCAGGTGGCATGGACATCCAGTTCTGCGGCCTGGCTCCCTACCCCCTATATCAGGGCCTCCCCGACTCCACATTCCTATAAATGCCCTACCAGTCAGAGGCCTTGGAAGCTGCAGCAGGTGACAGCTAGTGTTCAGATGTCAACCCATCAGAGGAATGATTCTGATGGAGGAGAATCCTGTCTGGGCAGGGCCTGTGGGACCACAAGCTCTGGAAACTGTTGCTCCTGTCTGTAATTTCCCTTGTGCTAAAGCAGTTTTAATGTCTCCCCAATACCCGCATTGTAATGTGTAATCTCATATGATATGTATGTGTATTCTCATGATTATGGGCACATATATTCATGAATGGTCAGGAAGATGACTTCCTGTTAAGCTGTATAATTTTGATAGAAAATATACTAGGATATGTTTCATAACTAGATCTATTGTACCACGAGGACTGTAAGACACTTCAAAACCTGCTTTGTTTATTTTACTCAAACTACACACAACTGGCTCATTTTTACCTCAGAGTAAGTTCAAACTCGACTAAATGTTTGTGTACGTGGATCATAAGTTAAAAACTTTACAGATATGCACAAGATCAGAGTTGCAGATGTCTAAGCAACATTATTAACACAAAGCAACCTAAAATTCATGCCAGTTCTTTGCTTGCCAAGTCTGGCTGATAAGACCTGACTCTTCGTGAAGATCTCTCTGTAGCTTGTCTCACCCGGGCACTGTGTGCCCAGCCTCTGGTCACAGTCTTAAAGTGGAAACTTTGAAACCTTGTGTTGCCATGGTAAATGGTTCTGCTCCTTATCGCTTACCCAAGGAATGTGATAAAACACTGATGAAAACCAACTCACAGAAGACTGTGGAGGCTAATAGTTCCAGAGGGAAGTTCTCTAGTGGTGGGGGAGGCATAGGAATAGGCAGGCATGGTAGCTGCGGCACAGAGCTGAGAGGTCTCATCTTCAACCTCAAACATAAAGCAGTGTACAGACCACTGGGGACCACAGTGTTCTAGTGGGGATGCAGAACACCAGCCTGGAGCTCTCCCTCCGTGGCCTCTCATGCCAGGGAAACTACTTGAGAAGGAAGACAAAGTCCCCTGCAGGCTCTCCGCCCACCCTCAGGGACACTGTCATGTGGGAACTGGGTTCACTGATGGCTGAGGGGAGATAAAAAATAACAAAGATGGCAATGATCACAGCAACCGTCAGGGAGCATCTGTGTACAGATAACCAGTGGCAGAAGATGCACTTTCTGATGTGGAGGAGTCGTGTGGGATTGAGGAGGGCATTTTCTTATCCACAGTAGCCAGAGCAGGAAGACCACATAGACACGGCACAAGCAAGAGCTGTGGAAGCCATCTGTAACCATTCTTGTTGCTGTGAGAAAAGATATAGAAGCGATGCCTTAAGAAAGAAGAATTTATCAGGTTCAGTGTGTTCAGATTGATATTGAGGTCTTTGATCCATTTGGACTTGAGTTTTGTGCATGGTGATAGATATGGATCTATTTTCATTCTTCTACAGGTTGACATCCAGTTGTGCCAGCACCATTTGTTGAAGATGCTTTCTTTCTTCCATTGTATACTTTTAGCACCTTTATCGAAAATGAGGTATTCATAGGTTTGTGGGTTAAAATCCGGGTCTTCTATACGATTCCATTGGTCGACTTCTCTATTTTTATGCCAATACCACCCCGTTTTCATTACTGTAGCTCTGTAATAGAGTTTAAAGTCAGGGATGGTAATGCCTCCAGAAGTTCCTTTATTGTATAATATTGTTTTGGCTATCCTGGGTTTTTTGTTATTCCATATAAAGTTGATTATTGTCCTTTCAAGATCAGTGAAGAATTTTGATGGGATCTTGATGGGGATTGCATTGAATCTATAAATTGCCTTTGGTAGGATTGCCATTTTTACTATGTTGATCCTCCCAATCCACGAGCAAGGGAGATCCTTCCATTTTCTGGTATCCTCTTCAATTTCTTTCTTCAATGCTTTAAAGTTCTTGTCAAATAGATCCTTCACTTCTTTGGTTAGAGTTACCCCGAGATATTTTATGCTGTTTGTGGCTATTGTGAAAGGTGATGCTTCTCTGATTTCCCTCTCTGCTTCCATATCCTTTGTGTATAGGAGGGCGACTGATTTTTTGGAGTTGATCTTGTATCCGGCCACATTACTGAACACACTGAACCTGATAGAAGAGAAAGTGGGAAGTACCCTACAACAGATGGGCACAGGCGATCGCTTCCTAGGTATAACCGCAGCAGCACAGTCATTAAGGGCAACATTGAATAAATGGGACCTACTGAAACTGAGAAGCTTCTGTAAAGCAAAAGACACTGTCACTAAGACAAAAAGGGAACCCACTGACTGGGAGAAGATCTTCACCAACCCGCAACAGACAAAGGTCTGATCTCCAAAATATATAAAGAACTCAAGAAACTAGACTTTAAAATGCTAATTAACCCAATTAAAAAATGGGGCACTGATCTGAAGAGAGAATTCTCAACAGAAGAAGTCCAAATGGCCAAAAGGCACTTAAGGTCATGCTCAGCCTCCTTAGCGATCAGGGAAATGCAAATCAAAACAACATTGAGATATCACCTTACACCTGTCAGAATGGCTAAAATCAAAAACACCAATGATAGCCTTTGCTGGAGAGGCTGTGGAGAAAGGGGCACCCTCATCCATTGCTGGTGGGAATGCAAACTTGTGCAACCACTTTGGAAAGCAGTGTGGCGGTTTCTCAGGAAAGTTGGGATCAACATACCCATGGACCCAGCAATGCCACTCTTGGGAATATACCCACGAGATGCCCGATCATATGACAAGGACATTTGTTCAACTATGTTCATTGCAGCATTATTTTGTAATAGCCAGAACCTGGAAACAACCCAAATGCCCTTCAATGGAAGAATGGATGAAGAAAGTATGGAATATATATTCATTAGAATACTACTCAGCGGTAAAAAACAATGACTTCGCGAATTTTGCATGCAAATGGATGGAAATAGAAAACACTATCCTGAGTGAGGTAACCCAGACCCAAAAGGATGAGCATGGGATGTACTCACTTATAATTGGTTTCTAGAGATAAATAAAGGTCAGTGAGTCTTTAATTTGATACCCTAAAGAAACTAATTAAGAAGGTGAACCCAAAGAAAAGCATACAGCTATCCTCTGGGTTATGAGAAGTAGACCAGATTGCCGGGCAAAAATTTGGGATCTTGGGGGAGTGGTGGGAGGGGGAATAAGGGGAGAAGGGGAGAGAAATGTGAGAAGGGGAGGGTGGGGGGAACTTGGGGCAACGGGATGATTGGGATAAAGGAAGGTTGGTTAGGGGAGCAGAGAAGCACACATCTTAATTAAGGGAGCCATCTTAGGGATGGCAAGAGACTTGGATCTAGAGGGGCTCCCAGGTGCCCAGGGCGATGCCCCCAGTTAGTTCCTGGGGCAACTGAGGATAGGGAACCTGAAATGACCCTACCCTATAGCCATACTGATGAATATCTTGCATATCACCATAGAAACTTCATCTGGCGATGGATGGAGATAGAGACAGAGACCCACACTGGAGCACTGGACTGAGCTCCCAAAGTCCCAATGAGGAGCAGAAGGAGGGAGAATATGAGCAAAGAAGTCAGGACCACAAGGGGTGCGCCCACCCGTGGAGACAGTGGGGCTGAGTCTTTGGGAGCTCACCAAGGCCAGCTGGACTCTGACTGAAAAAGCATGGGATAAAACCGGACTCTCTGAATTTGGCGGACAATGAGGGCTGCTGAGAAGCCAAAGACCATGGCACCGGGTTTTGATCCTACTTCATGTGCTGGCTTTGTGGGAGCCTATCCAGTTTGGACGTTCACCTTCCTAGACCAGGATCGAGGGGGGAGGACTTTGGACTTTCCACAGGGCAGGGAACCCTGACTGCTCTTCAGGCTGGAGAGGGAGGGGGAGGAGTGGGGGGAGGGGAGGAGGGGAGGGAGGAGTGGGAGGGAAATGGGAGGCGGGGAGGAGGCAGAAATTTTTTTTTCCAATAAAAAAAAAGAAAGAAAGAAGAATTTATATCGGGATGTGGTTTAGGGGTCAGCTGTCCACAGTGGTAGGGAAGGTGCGGGGGCAGGAACAGCGTACAGTTGGGGCGGTATGAGTGGGCTGGTTTTCGGCCTGAGACAAAGAGAGGAGGGGAGGAGTCAGGAACTGGTAGGCAGTAACTCCATAAGCCCTGCCCTCCAGCACTGCACTTCTAGATTATCTCCATCCTCTGAAGGTTCCGCAATCTCCCAAAAAGTGCCCGCCAGCAGGGCACCGAGTGCAAACACCTGAGCCTGTGGCACCATTTAGTATCCAAATCCTAACGTGATTGGCCCCAAAGACATATCACTGAAGGTACAGAGGGAACATAAGGAGGTGCCTAGCACCCCACATTTATACTGCATTCTTTGCCCAGAGGATCCAAGAACACAGTGACATCAGAGAAGTTCTGAAAGACAAGGCCCCAGTACCAGCTTGCTAATAAACGGTATCTGCGTACTTCTGGGTCCGCATCTGTGGAAGAATGGGGGTGGGGGAACAAGATGCCTGGAAGTCCCCTTTCTGCTCAGAGAGCTGATGAGCTGAGGCCGGAGCAGGTGCGACCCGAGGCTTCGCCTCCTGCAACCCATGTGACCTTGAGCAAACCACTCACGGTGTCTGTGCCAGCCTGACGGGATGAAAAGGCTACTTCGCGGAGTTGCTGTAGGATTAAAGAAGTTTGCAAATATAAAGTACTTAAAGCAGAGCCTGGTGCTTAAAGGCCCAGTTAGTGAAAGGTCTCCGTGGAACTGGGAGCTGCGTGATGGGAGGGAGTTCGGCCCCTGAGACGCTGTTGTTGTATCTGATACCAGCACCAGACTATGGCAGGTGCTCAGTGGTCCTCACTGAAAGGCTGGAGGCGTGAACGAAGCTTCCAACATTGACTCTGTAACTGGAGTTAGTACCTGCGACTGCTCTGCCCCTCCTCCGGCTCTCGCCACTTGAAGTTTCCTATCATGGTGCTGCACCATAGATCCTGAAGAGAGAACAAATATGTAAATTACAGTTCGGAAGAAAAACTTACACTGACAGACTGTTTCTTCCCAAAATGGCTGCAACAATATTTCCAACCTCATGCCCCCCCCAAAGATTTCCCCACCAAGAGATGGAGTCCGGCTTCCTCCCTGCCCCCACTGGAATGGAGTAGGCCCTTTCACTGCCTTGGCTAATAGAGAAGAGACATGGCGTCTTATGACTGCCCAAGGCTGAGGCACAGCTCTCTACATTTCTCGAAATACTTGGAACACTGAGCTGCTTTGCAAGAAGTGAGTCAAGCCTAGGAAGCCCAGGACGGACTTCTGGGGGAGGCCTAGGGAGCCCAGGACGGACTTCTGGAGGAGGCCTAAACAGCCTGGGATGGACTTCTGGGGGAGGCCTAGGAAGCCTGGGACGGACTTCACAGACAGATCTAGCAAGCCCACCTGGGACAGACTTTCCTGTGAGGCCACACAGAGGCCCTGAGACTCCCCGAGGAAGAAGAGACGCTTGCCATCTCTAGCTGTCACGGCTCCCCTGCCCTAGTCCAGCTCACTGCCTGGCAGACCTAGCTGCATGGGAGTTCCTAAGCCGCAACTATGCAGTTGTCCCTTAATTACTGACCCACTGAAATAATGTGCTGTTTCCAGTATTAGAGTTTTTCTTTTAATGAAACAAGAAACCATCTTGACCAACTTCTTGGCAAAGCGGAGTTCAGTTTCCATCACCCACACTGGGCAGCTCACAACTGAGGGACTGATCCCCTATTGTTGCCTTTTTAGCCACCTATACACACATATGGTTGCATTGCACACACACACAAATGTAAAATAAATCTTTTTTTTTAAAGTGTAGGGACAACAGAAGTCAATGTTGTTTGCCTTGGGTGCACCTGGGCCCTCTGTAGTTGAGAAGAGCTCTCTGATAAGTCTTTTCTAAGCCCAGCTGTGACCTTGTTTACTTGATCAAGCAGCCTTCCAGGAGACCTTGGTCAGCCTGACACAAACTAAAGACATCTGAGAGGAGGGAGCTTCAAGTGAAGACTTGCCCCCATCAGATTATCCCGTGGATATGCTAATGGAATATTCTATTGATTGCTAAATGATAGAGGGGACCCGGCACCCTATGGGCAGTACCAGCCCCGGCAGGTCGTCCTGAGATGTGTAACAAACGTAGGAGCCTAAAGTGCGCAGTTAGCAGCACTCCCCAGAACCTCTGCTTTAGTTCCTGCCTTAGTGTTCCTGTCTCCCTGGGCTCCCTTGATGGACTGTACCTAGAAGCTAAAATAAACTCTCTCCTGCCCAGTTGTTTTTGGTCATGGAATTTATCATAGTGACAGAAACTGAATTAGAACAGCCCAAACTCTTCTTCCTCCTAATATCCCAGCACACTGCCTGAGTCCGCTCACAGTGAAGTTCTCATGACTACAAGTAATAAATGTCACATGGCATTCTATTTGGAAGCTCTTTCCAGAGGACAAATAAACCCCTGGAGGTCCAATTAGGTGCAGCTTCCTATCTCAAGTGGGCTAAATTGCAATCAAAAGTCTACCCTTGGCTTCATTATTGCAAAAAAATAGTTTTATCACTGTGATAATAGTTATCTTAAGAATTCTAATTTTTTTGCATAATTGCTATTGAAGGCCTTATATATAGTCTTGTAGAATGACCCCCTCAAATGATATGCTGAAGTCCTAATCACGGCTAGCTGGGAATGAGAATTTATTTGGAAACAGAGTCTTTGTAAATATAACTAAAGCTCTTGAGAGAAGACTGTGTTGGGTTGGTAATGGCCTTCAGTCCAATACCAGGTAGCCTTATGTGAGAAAGGAGGAAATTTTTATAAAAGAAACAGAGAAGCCAAGACTGGAGTAATATACCAGCAATCCAAGGAAGGCCAGAGCTTGTCTACAGCTAACAGAACTGAGAGAGAAGCCTGGAACAGAGTGCTCTGTTGTAGAAAATTCCTTTAAGGTGTATTACTTTTGTTTATACTGCATTTGTTTAACTCTGTGAAGCTGTGTTACTTTGCTTGTCTAAAATACCTGATGGTCTAATATGGCCAGTCGCCAGACAGGAGAAAGGATAGACAGGCTGGTAGGCAGAGAGAGTAAATAGGAAGAGAAATCTAAGAAGGGGAAAAAGGAGAAGGAACAAGAAAGGAAGTAGGAGGACTTTAGGGGGTCAGTCAGCCAGCCACAGAGTAAGATATGCAGAAGTAAGACATGGAAAAAGTTGAGAGGCAAAAAGTAGTTGAGATAATTTAAGATTAAAAAAAAAAAGAATTAAGCCTCCATGTGTGTGATTTATTTGGGAACTGGGTCCCCAAGAGAGAAAAAAAGAACACAGAGTAAGAGCAAAGAATAAAATAAACAACAACAGTGCCCATCAGAGGTCCCCCACATCGTGATGGTGGGCAGTAGGCTTCTGAAATAGTGGCGAAATAAAATGCTGTAATTTTAAGCTATGAAACTTGGAGTCACTTGTTACACAACATCTAGAAGACTAATGTGAAATGTCACAATGTCAGAGATTAACAATAAACTGGACATAAAGAAACTAGGTTCTCTCCGGATGACTCTTTGTGTGTGTGTGTGTGTGTGTGTGTGTGTGTGTGTGTGTGTGTGTGTGTACTCCTACTAGGTTCTCTCTGGGTGATGGTGTGTGTGTGTGTGTGTGTACTCCTGCTAGGTTCTCTTAAATGACTGTGTGTATCCTCTGCACTTGGAAGGAGGAAGAAGCCTGCAACCTGAGAGTGACATGCTTTTCTGATAGCTCAGGTGGGGACCAGAGTTCCCGGCCCTGAATTTGTGCTACAAAGATGCCATTATTTTTCTATGTTTGTTCTCTCTTTAAGTTTAATATGGATATTTATGATTTTATTATAAAGCTCCTAAGATTCCCTTTGAAAAAGATAGCTATGAAGCTATAAATGATAAGCTACTTATAGAACAGCTAAGAGAAGGATCTCAGACACCAAACTTTCTAGACTGAGAGCCCAGTTCCACAATGCAGGAGTTGGGTGGCCATGGTAAGGATGCTTTGTCTTCACATCCTCAACTGTCAGTTGGGAATAATATTAACCTATCCATATGTGGATATTGTAAAGGATTAAGAGTATCAACAAATATGTACAACGCCCCAAAGTATCCATCCCACAAATGTTGGCTGTTGCTATTCTTTGTATATGGGATTGACTTACTTACACTGCTGGTGCCCCAATTGCCTGCAGGACAAGATTCAGAAGCTCTTCCACGGCACATTTGGACTTAGTCTGAAGATCAGCTTCTGAGGAGCACATCCTGTCTGCTGCTTCAGCAATGCTGGCCACACCCATACCTTTGGCTAACACTCTCCCAGGATGCCCCTGGCTAATTTCTGCTACCCTTTAAGGCTTGACCTTCTCTAAGAACCCAGCCCAGGCTGTGGTCACCGTTCACCTCAGAGTCCTTGGCATATCATCCTGCCCTCATGTTTCTCTTGCCTACTTCTTCCACAGCCTGTAAGAGGGACTTGGGTTGCACCTTTCTAGTCCAGAATATATGCAATCTTTTTACTTCAGTTGAATCTGCTGAGAGAAAAAACCTAAAAGGCTGTTGCAAGTGTGAAAACTTGTATAGCAAAAATCCTGTGGAAATCTACTACTGTATAAGCTACCTGAAAAACATAGTTCAAGAAAGAGCTTGAGTGGGGGTGTCATGTATGAGTTGATAATTCTGCTCCCGGAAGTCACAGATTTATAAGGAAAAACTCCCAGTGCCAGATTAGATACCTCCTCAGGAGCTGTTGACCAGAGAGCACTCCCAGAGGCTCCTGAAACAATGTTACCACGTTGCTTAGATGGAACATCCCTACTCCTGAATACAGCAAACACCTTGGATACAAGACACTGATAAATCAAGCTGGGATTACAGAATTACTGTAGTTTTCCACAGTGCAGAAGATTGCTCTGCAGGCTGCTGAGGGAGAAAGCCCCTGGCTGTGGACCTTGCATGCTCCAATCCTGACCTCCCAGGCAAGATGTGTCCACTGACATAATGGTGACAAGAAGGTTTCTGGTTAACCAAGCACTTCTCAATCGAATCCCAGGCCTGTTCCTCAGGAGGGAACCCATGCCTCATACCTAGTTAAAAGCCTGTGGCTAGAGGGAGCAGCCCCTAGGGGAGATTACACTACAAATGCTTTACTAATGGACATGTAGCCAAATGCCTCCTCAATGTTTATGTTGAAGCCTGTAGACTCCTGCTGTTGTTAGCTGAGTCACAGAATCTTCTTATTGCAGAGGATGATAGTTAATAAAGAGTCTTGCAGTTGGCCAAAGTGCTAAGAACAAGTGACTGTTGAGTGGAAGCAGCTAGAGTTTTGCCCCCTCTGTGGCCAAGGGAACATCTTGGAAGAAAGACCAGAAAGACTGTAAGCGCCAGAGGAGGGATGGAGGGGAGTGCTAAGAAACGTTATCTTCTGGATATGGCGTGGGCATCAATCACAAACACATGGCAGCCATGGCTGCCTCCCAAGCCCTGAACACACACACAAAAGTCATGGAGGTAGCATGAGGGGAGTGAGCAAGAGCCGGGGAGGGATAAGAGATGGGATAGTGAGTATGATCACCACACTTTCGTACATGCATGGATTTACCAAAGCTAGAATTAAAGGAAAAGGCTAACCAATGAACTTGGAAAATTCATATACAAGTCTTTTAATTTTGTATTATCATTTGTGGTGTGTGTGTGTGTGTGTGTGTGTGTGTGAGAGAGAGAGAGAGAGAGAGAGAGAGAGAGAGCGCTCTGCAGTACACACGAAGAGGTCAGAAGGCAGCATTATGGAGTCAGTTCTGTCTTTCCATACTTACGCGTGTTCTAGAGACACCAGATTCTCATGACAAGTGCACTATCCACTGATTCATCTTGCCAGCCCCTAGTGTGGAACAGATTCAGTTTCCTGAACAGAACTCAGAAAGGTTGCATTATGCCTGATGGTGGTGGCGCATGCCTTTAGTCCCAGCACTCAGGAGGCAGAGGCAGGTGGATCTCTGTGAGTTTGAGGCCAGCCTGGTTTACAAGACCTAGTTCCAGGATAGGCTACAGAGAAACCCTGTTTAAAAAAAAATAAAAAACCAAACAAACAAACAAAAAGTTACTTTAATTGCTCTGAATTTTCAACCCTCTGGCACAGTGTTCACTTACATCCCCTGCAGATTTTTAACTCATATATAGTGTTCAGGCTAGCTACACCACACTGCCTAATATGCTAGCCACAGCCTTATATGGTAAGTCATCTATGTGATCAGGCTATCCATGCCACACTGCCCAAAATGCTAGCCACAGGCCTTATATGGTAAATCATCTATATGTTCAGGCTATCCACACCACATTGCCTAACATACTAGCCGCATGCCTTATATGGCAACTGGGCACTTGAAATGTGTCTCGGGTTCAGCTGTGTTTTATGTCTATATCTTGAATTTTAAAGGCTCAGTGTAACAAAATCCTAGAAATTTTCCCATTGTTGATTATGTACAAAAATGCTAATTTTCTGGAGAGATTGTATTAAATAAAATATTATCAAAATTAATTATATCTGTTTGTTTTGCATTAATGTTGTGACTTTATGATATTTCTATTGATTAGTGGGATTTACACAGTGGATGGTGTCTTGACAATTCTGCCTTCCCTGAGATGGGGCAGACTTGAATTATTCCAGATTTCTTTTTCTCAAATGGTGAGCAGGTCTGGCAATGGAGAGAACACTTGCTCAGGAGCCTACAGATGCAGTTGCTCTTTTCACCTGAGCCACTAGGTTGCTGGGTGGCCTTGGCAACAATGGTTGCAATAGGAAAATGTGACAGCCATTGCCAGGCATTGCTCTCAGCATTTGACATATGCAAATTTTCACAGACTCTAAAAGATAGGGTCTATTATTAGCTTCAGATGAAGCAGTTAAATAACAAGGCTAAGCAATGAAAAATCATGGAGCTAGGACTCAAACCCCAGGCAGGCTCAGTACGAACCGCACGATTGTCTCATGTTATATCTAAAGAAGCATGAATCATATGTCAATGCCTATGAAGAGAGCTAATATCTGTTTCTTCTTACTGCATGGAATCAGAATCATATGATATCATTGGATGACAACTGAGTGTGGTCAGAAGCTCAGGGGAGAAGGTTACATTAAAAGATCCTCCCCTTGGAGGACTGGGACGGTTATCTTTATTTTCAGCCCATCACAGTCTAGAATCATCTGAGAAGACAAAGTCCGTGAGAGGTTGTCTAAATGAGGTCTACATCTTACAGGCAACAGGGAGTTGACTGAGACACTGGTCTGTATCCTGATCATAGGAATCCTCAAAGCCTGTCCCCACAGTGACACAGTTCAGCCAACAAGGCCACACCCACTCCAACAAAGTCACGCCTCCTAATGGTGCCACTCCCTATGAGATTATGGGAGCCAGTTACATTCAAACTACCACCTTCTTCTCCCTGGTCCTCATAAGCTTGTAAAACTGTCATTAGAAAGCATTTGTCTAGCAAAATGCATTTAGTCCAACTTCAAAAGTCCCCATAGTATATCACAGTCTCAAAAATGTTTTAAAGCCCAAAGTTTAAAGTCTCTTCTGAGATTCATACAATCTCTTAACTGTAATCCCCTGTAAAATCAAAATCAAAAAGCAGATCACATACTTTGATATATAATGGCATAGGATATACATCACTATTCCAAAACTCAGGAAAGGGAGCCTAGTGAGGAAACATTTGACAAAAGCAAGACCAAAAACCAGCTGGGCAAACTCCAAACTCTGCATCTCCACCTCTGATCAGGTTGGTATGAGGCCTGTGGTCTATGGAGGACTGTGATGGTGACATTAACTGGGGCAGGAAGACCTAGTCTACTGTGGGGACATCCAGTGAGTTTGGGATATGGTCCATACGGCCGCCAGTGGAAAACAGACTGAAGGAGAAGATGAAGAGCTACTGGCTGCGTCCTAGAACACATGTGGTCCTGAATGGGGATACTTTGGGGTTGCAGAGGGTGAAGGGAAAGGCTTGAGAGGAATTTATGTAGGAGGTAATCTCAACATGGCCAAGTTGAAGTCCCCTCCTCCCTTCTCTGGGGTGGGCTTTTGTCTGCTAGCCTACTATCCAAGTCACTGGAGGAAAACTGATGATAAAAGACACGCTGTTTGAAAGCAAACCGCCTAGCTCTGACTAGGATCTGACAGCTGCACCACTGCCTCATCCCCAGGGAGTTCGGGGCCTGGGACTGTGTCTCAACAATCTGCCCAGGAACAGTCGGCTTTTCTACAGCTGGACCTTTAACCAACTTGTCTCACTTCTTCAGAGGTTTCTGAAGCCTTGTTACTGGACTTCTGCTTTTCAGAAGTCCTAGCTAACACCTTCATCTCCTCTGTACTGCTGGATCCCAGGGCTTCCGGGAAGTGAACCTGCCCTAATACCACTACTGCTCTACCTGTCTGAAGGCCATAACCAGCGACTGGGTCTACTTCTTTCTTCCATTTTTATCGCTAATTATAAAAAATTGAGACATAGTCTCATGTAGCTCAGGCTGACCTCAAATTCACTACGCCAAAAGAAAACTGAACTTTGAACCCCCCAGCTTCCACCACTTGAGTGCTAGGATTGAGGGTGTGCACCATGCCAGTTTAATGTGCTGTTAGGGGTCAAACCTGGGTTTTGTGTAAGATGGATAAAAATTCTACTATTTCCTCAGGTCCCTTTCTCTCCATTTCTAGTTTTCATTTCCTCATCTTGGGACAAATAAGAACTCAGTTATCCTGAGGGCCTCTTCCAGACCAAACATTCTGATCCTCAAATCTGATCCACCATAGCAGAGAACATCAGGTCTTACATGATAAAGTCCAGGAGTTGTCTTCAGACTTACCCTAATGGCCACATAATTTCTACATTTAGAAAAGGCAAAAATAATCACATAGCCTTGATTTTAGTATATGTACCAATAAAACATGCATTAGTTACTGGTCAGTCTGCTAGACATCTCATTAATATCCTCCCCCTCCCCCAGCATTCTAATTCTTCCCCATGTCCACCTTAAGAGCCTGCATCCCTTCCTTCTCCTCAGTTTTGCAAATGAAGGCAAAATCCTGTCGCACTTCCTTCCCACAGAGCCTGCGGAGCAGCTACCTTTAAAGAGGTCAAGACAACAAAGACGCCACTTGAGGACAGATGAGATCATGCCTGGCCCTTGGATTTGTCTCTTCAAGTTCTGCTCTGCTGGCTGTACACAGAACCAATTTTGGCTCCCAGCTGGCTGTGATGGCCTAGACTCAGGGACATTGTGTATGTGGGCTAATCACAAGGTCCAGGTCATCATTTTTGCCAAAGTCCTTGTAAACTTGAGGTTTTGAATCTCAGGGACCCCCAAGATGGAAAAGGCCTGCTGAGCACCCAAGGGAGACTCTCTGTTTTACAAATAATAAAACAAAGTCCAGAAATGTCAAATACTTTCTCCAAGGTCTATGATGTCTCTTCATTTGTTTGTCCTGAAAATTCCACTCTGTGGACTTCACATCAGGGCCCGCTCTCATAAGCATATTGTCAAGGTTACGCAGCATGGCAGAATAGTAAAGATTAGAAACAGGGTTACCTTCTGTCCAAAGAGGACCACTCAAGTGCCCATGACTTCATAAGCACCTGTATGAAGAAGTCAGCTCTTGGGATAGAGAAAGAACCCCCAAGACTTGCTGGACAGCTGAGCCCCAGCTTCAGACAACATCTGCCCATAAAAACTCAAACTCCACCAAGTATGCCTTCTCAAGGTGGCTGTTCCCTGCAATGGCACGGGAATCCTAACAATAGCACAGCCTCATCCCAAAGCATTGTAAAACCACCCCTCCAGTCTTCCAAGAGTGGTACCCTTGTGTAGTGGGGCACCAGAGGTCTGATAGCACACTGAGGAACCGATGGGGTCAACTGTGACTGCTGCCAGCATGGACCCAGGCAGGGGTTGGGCATGAGTCAGCTGCAGACTGGTGCTCACTTCCCAAGGTGTCCCCAGCGACTGAGAAAATGCATGTCTCTGCCAGAACACACTTTCTCCAGCCAACTCTGACTCTAAATGCCAGAAAAGCAAAGGTGTGGGGGCTCAGGTCCCAGGCAACCTTTGCCACCTCAGGAGGAAGAATGCAGCCACAGTTCTCTGTCAGCAGAGGCTCGCGGGACTTAGCACAGCTGAGACTCCAAACGCTTTTGGGATATTCCATCTCTCTGTGAAGCATAAACACAGCATTCTTCTGAACCTTAGTGTGGGCTATTATAACTCTGTCCCCTGCCACATCCTACATTCTGTGAACAATCAAGTTCATTATTGCTCATTTGAGTCTTACTTCATAATGAGTCGAATACTGGACCTGGAATTCCGTTTTGGGGTTCTTTGTTCTGTGACCCAAGCTTGCAAGCTAGACTGGTTCTGAAACTATCCTATAAAGATCTATTTCTCTGCCTCTACCAACTGGTCATTTGGCCTACACTCAATTCCTACCCCCTAGAAAACCTAAAATTCTTTCACTCCAGACCCGTAATGCATCAGACTTGAGCCATTCTTGTCCCAACTGGCATCCAATTCCATTTTGCCTATGTACAATTGACCCCAAAGTTTTCCGTACTTTATTCTGAAGGCTTTCTTTTTAAAAACAGAAGGAAGCTATATTTACCAAACTAAGAGTGTCAGATGACAGACCCTCTCTATGCCAACAGCCAGCTTGACTACAGTCATCTTCTATGAAGTCGAACCAAGACTAAAGCCATCTTAAGGATAAATATCAGGTCTAACTTGGCAGAGAATTAAGACACCAGCTTATCAACACGTCATCTTTCCGTCCCTTGTTTCTCTCTGAAGACAGTTGCATGTTGGGCCACAGTATGGCATCCATCAGTAACAGAAAAGAAGTTTCTCCTGAGACTCTAACACTGGCCACTGTCTCAGTCACTCTTCTACTGCTGCGAAGACATGCTGTCTTGGGTTTCTATTGCTGTGAAGAGACACCATGACCACAACAACTCCTAAAAAGGAAAACATTTAATTGGGACTAGCTTATATTTGAGAGGTTTCATCCATTGTCATCACAGCGGGCAGCATGGTAGCATGCGTGCACACACGTGCTGGAGAAGATGCTGAGAGTTCTAGATCTAGATCTGCAGGCAGCAGTCACAGAACTGACTTGAGCTTCGGAGGCCTCAGAGCCTACTCCCTAGTGACACACTTCCTCCAACAAGGCCACACCTACTCCAATAAGGTCACACCTCCATATAGTGCCACTCCCTATAGACTAAGTATTCAAACACATGGGTTTATGGGGTCCATTCCTATTCAAACTACCACAGACACCATGACCAAGGCAATGCTTACAAAAGAAATGATTTAATTGTGGGCTTGCTTACAGTTTTAGAAGGTTAGTCTGTGATCATCATGGCTGAAAGCAGACAAGAATGATACTGGGGAAATAGCTAACAACATTTCATCATAATCCACAGGCAACAGCTAGAAAGAGTGAGACATTGGACCTGGTGTGGGCTTTTGAAATCTCAAAAAAATACCACACCTCCCAATCCTTCCCAAACAGTTCCACCCTCTGGTGTCTACGCATTCAAGTACATAAGCCTATGAGGGCCATTCTTATTCAAACCATGACAGACTTATGCCTACTCGTGTGACTTTCTTCTTTGTGAACAACTCTAGTTCAGCTCTAATGAATGTTCTTCCCATTGGATTTCAGACTATCTAAATAATCTGTAGTAAAACTATATTTCCATTTTGCACCAAACTATTTGAGAATTTGTGGAAGTGTGTTTTTATTCCTGTAAACACACACACACACTTTGCACACAGATGCTTGGTTACACTCTGGATGTTTCTTCAGAGCAGGAGCCTGGAGTGGGAGCCAGGTGACAAAGTTGGAAAGTAGCCTCGCTATCTTCGTCACCACTGACTTCGGTAATCTGGCTTTGTAGAAGTGCTTCTGACCTGGAACTCATATTCTCCCAGAGGGAGCGGGGAAGAAGCACCCCTCTCTGGAAGGGGGCGTTACCCTGGGGTTTTGCAACAGCATCATTAATCCTGGCAGCAGGAAAGATCCCATTTAAGCACTGGTGAGTTATGGGGTGACCAGAGAAGCTGTGGCTGCTTCAGAACCCAAGGTGATCTCACCAAGATACAGTCCTCAGCTATTCCTTGCCCGCCAATGCCAGTGGTGATCTCTGTTTTCACCACTGGATCAAGTCCCCAGTCCATAGTAGCTGCTTAGTTGAAACTGTGAGTGGTAGGACTCAAAGGGGTGTTTTTATATAAAGTTGAAGCTGAGCGCTGGCTTCTGACTACCAATGAATGAATGCTTTTCTCCCCCACCCCCTTGCTCCCAGCAAGTGCCTATTACAAGTTTCCGTTTAAGGGAACACATGGGACCTTTGAGCCAGGGTTTCATTTTACATGGCAAATTACCATTGGCTGCTAAGGAAGTCATAATCATCAATTATGGAACTTCTCTGGCAGTTGTCTGAGAAAGGGAGCTGGTTGATAGCAAATGCTCCTAGTAGGTGCCATTCACATGGGATAGAGTCAGTAAGAACTCCTCTCTCTCTCTCTCTCTCTCTCTCTCTCTCTCTCTGTGTGTGTGTGTGTGTGTGTGTATGTCCGCAGAGCCCTCTTTATCACTAACAATCTATTAACCAGTATGTTCAAAAAGCACCTCTGCTTCCTTCTACTTGCCAACAGAACCAGAGTGAAGGCTTGAGGCTGGGAAGCCCTATTGGGAGGCAGGATTTGAGGGACTAGAAACCAAGAAGAAAAACAGCAAATAATTCTTCTCTCCCCAGCAAGAATCTAAAGAATAATCAGAGTGTGCCCAAGCTGAGCAATTCAGCAATCAGGCCAAGACCCTGAAGGAAAGACGTTGGGATAAGTCCTGCCCCTTAGGGGGCACGTTCACCTCAGGCTAATGTTTACCTATAAATCTGGTGAGCGTGCTCACAGAGCTCGCTTCTGCTTTCCTGGTCTCCACGGGAACGGTGGTTCTGTAAGTCTATTTCTCCATTAAAGCTGTATATATTTTTACAATCTGTCTGCATTCGTTTACGCCGTTACAGAAAGAAACTCTCACGACTTTGAAATGCTCGGGTGCTACCTTTGCAAAGTGTCCTCCCAATGCCGCTCTCCATCCCTTACCTTGCTCTATAGTGGTTTCGGGCCCTTTGTTCTGCATTACACATTGAGTTTGCCTTTGCCTATGTGTTTGTTGTTTGTACACACACACACACACACACACACACACACACACACACACACACAGACTTGTTCCCTGCAGTATCTCCAGTGACTGAGATAGAACCTAGAACAAGAGCGAACTGTTAGAGACAGTTTGTCAGAATGACAAAGAGATCCAGCCGATGAGGAAACAGAGGCTCCAGTTAGAGCTCCAAGAAATCACTATTCACCCTCCTGTTCCACATGACAGCGCTGGAAAGTTCCAAATGCCAATAGTGGCGATGTCAGGTTAGAGACGACGGAAACAGGAGCATGTGGGCATGTGAAGGCTGAGGAGAGAACGTATGTAGACTCTAAACGATGGTATCATTTACACATAGGAGATGGCCAGGGCTTGTTGAGGGAGGGAATTAAACGCTTGGCCAATGCTCCCCCTTTCCGTTGCCAGCTCCCTACTGTGGGATCTTTTTAACTTAACTTTCTTATGAACATATACCATCAGCTCATCTCTAGTTGTACCAACGCCAACAACAGGCTGTGGTGGAGAACCATTGTCTTCTGTAAGTGGGAAACTCTGCCTTGTGGGAGGGCCTGATTAAGGGCTCTGGCCAGGCTCCAGAGAAAACTGCTTCCTTCATAAGCCCACATGCTCCTTGTCTCTCCTACACGACTGTGAGCCCTTGATCTGCCCATGTGCCGATCTGTGGATGGCACCCTTTCTTTCACACCACCCTGGGATCTCCCAAGGACCATCCATGACATCAGTTTCTAGATCAATCAAAGGAGAAATGTCCAAAACAGTCATCAGTCTAGGCGGCTGGCCACCGCAGGTTGCATTATAGCTGTGACGGTATTAAGCAGCTGTGCTGGACAGATGCCTGAATGGTTCACAGCATTGGCATTGCAGGGAAAGCTTCAGAAGTAAAATACTGACAGTTCTCTCAGTTGCCGCAGAATGCCAACAAGCAGGTTGGGGGCATGGATACTAAGTAATTTGATTGACAGTTCTGACAACAGTCCCTCGGGGCACCCTGAAGGGCTCGGGTGATTTATTTAACCTGACCATTTAAAGGGAAGAACACTGACTGTTGTTTGCTTTCTGGTTTAATATTCCACCCATCACCCAGGTTGATGGATTTCATAGGAGTGTTTTTCTCAAATGACCTTTAGTCTCATTTTTCAGCGTTGCCATCAGCCACAGCTTGGGTGTTGGCGATTGGTATTCTGTAATTTTCGTAAGGAGCTGAATGAAGCTCCCTGGCACTCTCTTGCCACGGGTGACGATAAAGAAGGTGATGCATGGGCAGAAAGTCCGTCTGAAGACGCTGTCATTCTGAGCTGCGGAAGGAAGGAGTAGGACTCCTTGACCGGATGGAGTAATCACGGGTCTGCACTCTCACATCCAATTGCTTTTTGCAGGATGGAGCTGGAAGATACCGCAGAGCAATTTTAATTTATCTTGAAAATAATTAGTGAGACGCAAAGGCCTGGAGATGGAAAATTTCTTGAGAATTAATTAGCGTTGCTCAAACCTTGCCTAGCCATTTGAGCAGCGAGAACGGCCTGCAGACAGAAATCCCAGCTTCATCTTTTTTTTATTATTATTATTTTTTCTTTTTTTTTCTTTCTTTTTTTTATTTATTAAAGATTTCTGTCTCTTCCCCACCGCCATCTCCCCTTCCCTCCCCCTCCCCCCAGTCAAATCCCCCTTCCTCGTCCACCCAAAGAGCAATCATGGTTCCCTGCCCTGTGGGAAGTCCAAGGACCACCCACCTCTATCCAGGTCTAGTAAGGTGAGCATCCAAACTGCCTAGGCTCCCACAAAGCCAATAGGTGCAGTAGGATCAAAAACCCATTGCCATTGTTCTTGAGGTCTCAGTAGTCCTCATTGTGCACTATGTTCAGCGAGACCGGTTTTAACCCAGGCTTTTTCAGACCCAGGCCAGCTGGCCTTGGTGAGTTCCCGACAGAACATCCCCACTGTCTCAGTGTGTGGGTGCACCCCTCGCGGTCCTGAGCTCCCTGCTCGTGCTCTCTCTCCTTCCGCTCCTGACTTGGACCTTGAGATTTCAGTCCGGTGCTCCAATGTGGGTCTCTGCCTCTGTCCTTTCATCGCCTGATGAAGGTTAATATTCAGGAGGATGCCTATATGTTTTTCTTTGGGTTCACCTTCTTATTTGGCTTCTCTAAGAACCCGAATTATAGGCTCAATGACCTTTATTTGCTGAAGGATCCGTTGGAGTCTGGTTTCAAATCCGTTTGAGTTTAACATTCGAGGGGTCTACAAAGGAACCTAGTGATCAGAGGGTCAGATGAGCTTCCCAAGGCAAGAATGAAACGGAACGATACAATCCCATTTAAGAGGCCTCTGTATGGTCTAGTAACCCAGGTAACAGTCAGTTTCTTTGTGTGAATGAGGAGCTGAATATCTCCTGCACTGATGAGACCCAGAACACCCTCAGTCACCACAGACACGGAAATGGAACAGCGTGACACAGTGCGTTTGTAGCGTAGGATTCACAGCGCCTGCCTTGAGAGTGAGCTGATTGCCGAGCCTGGACAGCCTGGACGTGCGACGTCATTAAAACCACTACGTGACTAGGAAGCAGACACAGCACGGGACTAAGGCTCACGTCTCTCAAGGATAGGAGCAGGAAGCAGGGCTGCTGATGTCACAACACCAGCATGCCTTCTGTCCCTTAGAGCCGTGGCCATCGTCTTAGCTGGGATAGAAATAAAGAGAACCTCGTGAGAGCTTCTGGTCCTGCATCATGCCACGCCTCCAGTGAACCAGGGAAGGACAAGTTCAATACAGTCCGGGCCATTTGACCTACAAAACTCCCAAAAGTTCAGACGGGCTATGATCTTGGGTTTCTGGGTTTTCTGCTTCTACAGGAATAGCCAAGGTGAGCCCTCAGATAACACTGAGAGTCTCTTCATCACTACCTCTATGGCTGCAACTCTGTGGAGAAATATCTCCCTCAGGCCATGGGTTGAACTGCAACACACAGAAGAAAGGAGAAGGGAAAGAGAAATAGTTATACTTGCGTATTTTAAAAAAAAAACAATAAGTAGATGTCTATGTGTGCACTTCGGTCCACAGCAATACCTTCCCTACCCTCATGAAGAGCCTTGGGAAAGGTATCCCCATCCGAGCACACCAGAACAGGGGCAGATGGCAGGCTAAACTTGAGAGTGCAGTTGCTACGCCACCATTCTCTTCTCTGTCAGCGTGTTCCAGAAAGAAACCAAAGGCATATTCCGGTGAGGATGCTCCAGACAGGCTTGGGGTGGGCCAGTGTGAATAGCACTCGGCCCTTAGTCTGAAGGACTGAGCATCAGTGCACCGCCAGCCCTTGCAAAGGAAAGAGCATATGGAAAGGTGACCCTTCAGAAAGAGTCAGACAGAGGCAATTCCACAAGAGACCAAGAGATTGGTCACATTCTGCCTGCCTCTGCCTCCCGAGTGCTGGGAATAAAGGCTTGCCCCATCATGCCCAGCTGAGTTTCTTTTCTGTGGTGCTGATTGACTGAAGATTCAAGAATCAGCAATGAGTCTCTTCACTTCTCACTTACAAATGGAATACATTAGGAAATTGCTCCACTGCTCGGTGTGGTTTTCAGCTGGAGTTTCCCACTCTCTGTGGACAGACGGAATGTTTTCCACTGCTCAAAGAGGCTGCTGACCCTGTCAGCCCCAGAGGGCTGGAAATGCGCTGCTCAGCATGCTTCATGTTCACATGCATAACCTGTGCAGCCGATTGAAGTAGTCAGCAGAATGCCTAGCCTCTCACAGCACAGAACTTAGACACGCACACACATGCAAACATGCACACACTTACATGCATGCATACACATGCAAACACACATACACACACTCTACCTTTTGGATATCTTTTAATGTAGAAAGAACAGGCAATGTTACATTCATTAGCCTTGTATTTCCCCCCACTTTAATATCAAATGCATAGACAGAAGAGTTAGCCTTATATTTCCCCCACTTTAATATTAAATGCATAGACAGAAAAGTTTGTCAGCCCAAATATGACAGGTAAAGGGTAAATGCCTTCTCACATCAACAAAAGAGCAAGTAAGAAAATCAATGAAACTCTGACATCAATGAGTAAGTGGAGAAAGGATGAGAACCAGACAATGCGCTCAGACATCATCGTCACATTAAAGTAATATTCAACCTCATGCTCCCATTCATTCCCATTCATGCTCTGTGTGCCAGGCACCAGTAAGCTCCCGGGAATAGACAGATGAGCAAAACACAGACCTCATCCTTGAGGGGTTCCCACTTTACCAAGAGACACCGGCAAACAAAATGGAGGTCATGTTCAGGGAAGGAAAGTCAATGACGAAAATCAAAATGCTTAAGTGATAAAAGGCGAATGCAACGTCCAAAAGAAACTTGAGAATCCAGGCAAGCATTACTTTCAGCGAGGAAAAGGTAGTAAATATTTTAATGATGATCTTCAGAGCTGCGAAGCAATAGTGAGTTGTACCGACCCTGCAACAGTTCAAGTAGTGATGGTCAGAGCACCAGCCTACTCCCGCGCGACAGCTGTCACTCTTAGAAGGTTAGATTCCACACCTGAAAGACAAGCCATGCCCGGTCACCCTGCTCTTCACCCCATCCACCCCACCAGCCAACCCCCACAACTCTTCCTCCAGCTCCCCCAACCTGGCAGCTCTCCCTGGGAGAGAAAATTAAGCCGCAGTCTGTGCTGTGGTTTCACAGTTCGTTTTGGTTGTTTGTTGTTTTTACATTCCAATCAGTTTCCCCTCCCTCCTTTCTTCCCAGTTCTTTCCCCACCCCCTTCCCTATCCAACCCACTCCACCCTAGCCAATCCTCCTCCTCTGCTTCTCATCAGATAAGGTAGGCCTCCCATATATATATCAACCAGCCTTGGCATATCAAATTGCAGAGAGACTAGGCACCTCCTCTTCTATTAAGACTCAATGAGGCAATCCAGTATGAGGAATAGGTACCAAAAACAGGTAACAGAGCCAGAGGCAGCCCCTATTCCCACTGTTAGGAGTCTCACATGAGGACCAAATTACACGTCTGTAACATCTATGTAAAGGTCCTAGGCCAGTCCGATGCAGGGCCCTGGTTGTTGGTTTAATCTCTTTGAGAACCTATGGACCCAGTTGAGTTGGTACTGTGAGCTTTCTTGTGGTGCTCTTGACACCACTGGTCCTACAATCCTTCCTCCCCCTCTCCTGCAGGATTCCCCAAGCTACACCTAAGGTTTGGCTGTTGGTCTCTGCATCTGATTCCATCAGTTGCTGGGTGAAGCCTCTCTGATGACAGTTGGGCTAGACATCAATCCACGAGTAGAGTAGAATATCACTAGGGATCATTTCATTGACTTTTTTGCCACTTGTGTTTGGGTCTATCCTAGGTCTCTGGGGTATCCCGCCTCTGGGTCCAGGCCCTCAAGAGGGAGCTCCCTCTTAGGGTACGGGTCTCCAGCTGTGCCAATCATTAGTTGGTCACTGCCACACTTTCAGCTCCGTCTTTACCCCAGCACATCTTGTAGGACAGACAAATTGTCAGTAGAGAGTATGTGGTTGAATTGCTGTCCCAGTTCCTACTGTGGAAGTCTCCTCTGGTTACAGGAGACGGCCAGTTCAGGCTCCATATCCCCTATTGTTAAAAGTCTTAGCTAAGGTCACCTCATAGATTCCTGAGAGTTTCCACTGCACTAGGTTTCTAGCTCATTCCAGAGATGCTCCCAGGTTCCAGTTGTTTCCTCTCTCCCTCCATCTTCTCCCAGCCTGATCCCTCTTGTTCCCTCCAGCCCCCTTCCACTGGCAATGTCCATTCTGTTTCCCCTTCACTGCAAGATTCATTCTCCTCCCCAAACCTCTTGAGCCCTCCTTGTTACTGAGCTTCTCTGGATCTGTGGCTTGTAGCATGGTCCTCCTTTACTGTGCAGCTAATATCCACTAATAAGTGAGTGCATTCTGTGTTTGTCTTTCTGTGTCTGGGTTACCTTGCTCGGGATGATCTTTGCTAATTCCATCCATTTGCCAGCAAATTTTCTGTTCTTTACAGTTCTTAATTGATGTTGTCTGGCTCTTCCACACTCTTGGTTGTGGAACCTGTATTGAACTACATCCTGTGATATAAAACTTCCCACTGGCACCCCCAAAGTTATAATCTGATCTTTCCTTTGTTCTAGATTGCTTAGGAAATTGCTATGGAGACTTTTTTCTGGAAAGCCCCCCCCACCTATCCACCATCCTTCTCACAGTGGCTACCACTGCCTCTCCCTCCCCCTTCACCTCTCCACCCTCCTTCTCATGGTGGCTACTCCTGCCTCTCCCTCCCCACCCCCTTCTAGTCTCACTCTGAAGAAGTTCCTCTCCCGGTTTTGAAGGAAGCTTCTCCTTCCTTGTTAGGTCCTTGTGTTTAGATCCCATAGAGTGTAGTATTTTCTGTCTAATGTTCCTCCACTCATATTGAGGCCCCACACTTGGCCTCAAATCTTTTTCTTCAGTAAACCACATTTTATGAAGGGGATTCTGTCAGTTTTCTTTTACCCAGAATTATCAAGACTATTTCTTGATCATTAATTAATGATTAAATAATCAATAATTATGTCTATAAGTCCTTACTGCCCAATACTCACTGAAAGACTCAGTGACTTATAGTGTATCTACTTGCCTGAATACTCCATATTCATCAGAAATGCCTATTTTAGGGGTTGGGCTTGTGGTAGAACGCTTGCCTAGCACACACGAACCCCTGGATTTAACCTCCAGTATCACAGAAGCCCAGTGTGGTTGGTGCTGCATTCTGAAACCTAATACTTGGAAGTAGAGGCGGTAACATTAGATATCTAAAGTCATCCTCTGTTACAAAGCCAGTACCAGACTACCCTGGGCTACGTGAGACCCTGCTTCAAGAAAAAGAGGTATTTGATATACTAACTAGAAACTCGCTGAAAATATTATATATGCTACACATTGATTATTTTAAATATGCGTAAAAACTAGGAGGAAACACATTAACATTCTAGCCATGATCACGCACACAGCACTTTTCTCTGCATTGCACATAAAATATGTTTTATATGATTACCCCCTTTTCAGAAAGAAGAATTAAAATTTCATAAAATGAAAAGTTGAAGAAAATAAAATTCTCCCCAGATCCCCTCAGTAGTGGTAGTAACTTTCCACTGGCTTGAACTCAAACATTTTCGAAGGAAAGCAGTCTTGGTGTAATTTCGGCCAAAGCCCTTGGCTCTCTAGTTACATTTTTTGAAAAATAGAACAGAGGCTCTGGATTCATCCTCGTGCTCCTTCTGGTCCCTAAATCTATGAATCTTGATGAAGAGTGTGTGCCTGTGTCACTGATTTCAGATGCAGCCAGCCAGACACTTCACATGGCTCAAGTACAAAACATCAGACAGGAAAAGACAGACTCGGAAAATAACCCATTTGCCGCTGCGGGCAAACTGCTAGGAAGCCGAGATGGCCTTTTCCCACCCAACTCATCACATCCTCGAACGCTTGCTTTTCAGATCAGTCTTTGCACAGGAGCAGGCTGTGTAGACCATTCCCACACGTGTCAGCGCGTTGCTGCTCAGGCACAGGAAGCCACACCGTCTGTGCAGGGTTTAGCTTGGACTGGAGTGATGGCGTCACTGGGAAAAGTGTTTGCTGTGCAATCCTGACAGCCTGAGCTCAGAGCCTAAATCCCACAGAGAGAACCAAGTCCTGAAAGCTATCCTCTGACCCCCATAAGTGTACATTGAATGCCCCTGCCCACACTCACTGCCCTCATACACACACAATGGCCATCATCCGCCCTCTGCCCTCCATGCTTCTGCCTTTCACCCAGGTATTCAGAACATCCTCTGACCTCCACAAGTATGCATTGAATGCCCATGCCCACACTCACTATAATCAACATCATCCACCCTCTGCCCTCCTGCCTTTCACCCAGTTCTTCACAACACAGCATCCACAGATGCGGTGTTTCAAACTTACAGGTGACTCTGGACAACAGTCACCCACTCAGAACTGGAGCAAAGTGTAGCATCTATATGACATTTCTTGACAAATGCATGTTACAAGCCCTAAAATATCCTCATTTTATTCTTCCAGTTGAACCAGTTTGGGGAGACAGCAATCAATTAAGAAACAAAACACTTAGGTGAGGGAGGTTGAGTGTGGTCAGAGGAATCCAAAGAGAGATGAGAACTTAAAATGTGCATGCCAAGTTTCAGATTGGATGAGGTCCGAAGGGCTTCCCTGGTTGACAGAGTTGATCAGAAGTTGACAAAGTATATCTGAAATACCTTTCATATCATTAGTGGCCTTCATGCATAAATACATTTCTTCATTTTTAAGCATGAGTCTTGGTGTTCAGCCTTTCAAAAGTCCCTTCCAGTTCTCCTGCGGTTTACTGGAGAGCATTCACAGTGGCTGGCTGAGCTCTGCCTCCTGAGACCCCCGGAAGAAACTCAGGAAAGCTTTGCTGCAGCTCTCAGAGAGAGAGCCACAGGAGCCGCCTGCACCCATGGAAACATAAGGCAGAGTACCACTCTACTGTAGGGCTGCTCACAGCAACCACCTACTCTGCCACTGATCGTGACTCCCCTCCCTTTGAACGGTCCTCGGGTTCAGACGAACAGAGACACTGGGAAAGAAGGCGGAGGCAAAGCTAAAAGATCCCAAAGAAGACATTCCCCAGGTGATTCCCTCGGCACTGAAGGGTCAGTGATGGAGAAATGTCTCTACAGAGCCCCAGGGCTGTGTTTCACCCACCAGGCACTTCCTCTGCTCATGACTGAGCATCTCTGGGATGTTACAAATTCTCTTTCCAGCTAAACACTGCCTTTGGGAATCTCATCACCATTCTGATGTAGCCGGCAGCCACACTGCCATCCGTCCACAGTTGGAGGCCTCGGGGGTCATCCCCCAAGTCAGGTACTGAAAGAAGCCTCTGGATTTCCTGCTTCACAATTCTGAAGTCTGTGCTTCCTGAAACTGTGGGAGCCATGACTGCCATCTTCTTTCCCGCAGCCTTCACAGTCACTTCAGACGTTCAGTGAGACCTGCTGCCCCACAGTCTCATCTCCACGGCCACTACTCACTCAGGCAACAGCCATCACACCCTGTCGTGGGCCTGTGCCAACAGCTACATTGTGACTTTTACCCCTAGCCTCCTCCAGTCACCCTCCACACACCCGTCAAAAGCTTTTTCTCAATCCGCCTAGAGTTAGACTGGCTGTCTGCTTGAGGCTTTTGCCTGACTCGGCATCACCCTTTGAATGAATCCAGCCTCCCTTTCTGATGTGCTAGCTGTGTACAGTGGGGTCCTTTCTCCCCTTCCCAGAGGGCCACACTCCCTTCTGCCCACTCACTGTGGTCCTCATGGCTTAATCATCTCAGACACAATAGTTTCCACGATGTCTCACAGCCTTTGCTCTGGCTGTCCCCTTGTCCCCACAATCCTTGTGTGAACAGCTCTTCTTACTGCCTCATCCCCACGCTCTTTGTGTGACTCTACCCCTCCCCTTCAAGGTACAATATCGATGTGAGTTGTCTCGGGTCACTAGTGTGAAGTGTGCACCACGGTGTCCACCTGTGACAGCCGTCCTGTTCTCTTCATTCTTGCAGTCATTTCTTGTGTCGGTCACCTGATTACTGTCTTCACCCCATCTAGCTTAGAAACCGACTGGAGCAGGCATCCTCCATATCCTTCCCTACCACTCATCCAGCAGGGCACATGACAGGGGCTTACTGAATATTTGTTGGTTAAAATAACCAGTGACAGAGGCTTGAGTTATTCCTATTAAACTGTTATGGAACTGATCTGATTAACCTAATATAATTCAGGCATAGTATCTTGCTCATTCCCGTTTGTTGAAGAGTTTACCTGCACCAGACTTTGCTTTTAGCCCACAAATCAACTCCCCAAGCATGACACAGAGACTTCTTATTAGTTTTGAATGCTTGTTTTAAGCTTGTTTTTGAGTTTTAAGCTTGTTTCTAGCTAGCTCTTTCAGCTTAAATTATCCTGATTCTCTTTATCTGCCTTTTGCATCGGGCTTCTTACTTCTGTACATCTTTACTGTCGCTGCTTCTCTATGACTGCCTGGCTCTGGCCCCAAGTGTTTCCCTCGTCTTCTCTTTCTCCCTCTCCCCCTTGTTCTTCCTCCTTCTCCTTCTTGAGCCTAGCTTTCTCCTCCTATTTATTCTTTCTGCCTGCTAGCCCTGCCTATCCTTTCTCTATCTATTAGCCATTCAACTCTTTATTAGACCAAATTGGTGCTGTAGACAGGCAAGGTGAAACAGATGCAACACATCTGTACAGAATTAAACACACATCCTCACATCATTAAACAATGCAGCATAAACAAATGTCACACACCTTTACACAGTTAAAGTAATATTCTGCCGCATAAACAAATGCAACACATTTTTGCCTAGTTAAAATAATATTCTACACTTGCCACTGCAAAGGAAGGAGAAAGGTTCATTCCATTTTAGGTGGGCATCTGACATAATTGTTCTACAACATCTCCTCTAGGAGGTTTGGCTGCTGAGCACAGAGAATACTGATTATAATCATTTATGGTAGCTGTTCTCCATTTTATAGCCAATTACCTCATAGCCCAGTAACATTTATGAATGCCATTAAATATGTGTCATTCTTTCAAACTATAGCTCAAGCAGTACAGTTGAACTTGTATTTAACATGTCAGGAAACAGTGTACCAACTACACAGACTGCTATGCTCTCATACGAAGCTATTGTTTTGTAAACATAGTAACAGCAATGCTTATGATTCATTTTAGACAAAGCCAGAATACAAGACAGCTCTGTTGTGTAATTAAAACTATTAAAGTAAGCATACACATTTAGAGCAATTACAAACGTGCAGGAAGGAAAACACACGTTGACTTTCTTGGGTTTTAAACTTATGTCTGATTACTTTAAAATCATCTTAACTGTCTTGGAACAATGTTGACATACACTAAGCTCAGAGGGAAGATGGGCTGGAAACCGGGCTGCCCATGTGCCCCTGCGCCGGGAGAGGGACCTGACACCTGAGTTCTAGTCCCCAAAAGGCTCACCGCAATGTCCCTGTTTGTTTGGACTGTCTAGAAACTGTGCCCTTTGTTTAATGCCTTTATCAGCTGATTAAATCTGTCAATCAAACTTTTCAATCAGGAAAGAGCTGCCAGAGGGAGCCTCTTTAAAATTTATATTTCCTGTCTGGTCACTGTGTGAGTGTCTGGTACAAGGGAATGTGAGCCGGAGTTAGGAAATGGCAGAGGCAGTGCATTTAAAATAAGTGCAGCAAAAATAAGAATTACAATGAGTAAGATGGGTTTCTATGTTTTGATTGGAACTTTCCCAAAGGTATTTTATTCAGTTAATCTCTTTAAAAAGTAAAATGTGTATATATTATTCTGCCATTTCTAATGTTTTAAAACTGATTCTTTAACCATTTTATACATACATAAACTCATATGTATATAATATATTTTGATCATGTCTGCCTCCAACTCCCCCTTCTGATTCCTCCAACTTCCCCAAAATGTGCCTCTCCCACCTTCACCCTCCTCTGCTTCCTCCTGCTTTAATAACCCACTGAGAACAATTAGTGCTGTCTGTCTGATCATGGCCAACCAACCAGCAGTCATACCCACACTGCCATCTTTTGTAATAAAAAAAAAAGTGTGTGTGTGAGTGTGTCTGTATGTGTGTGTGCGTGCACGCTTATGTGCTCCATGTCTGTACAGGTATCCAGGAAAGTCAAGGGCATTGGATCCAATCAAACTGCAGTTATCCACATTGTGAGCCACCTGATAAGCACTGGGAACTGAACTATCTCCTTTGCAGAAGTAAACCGTCTCTCCAGCCCTCACACCACTACTTTTGAGAAACAAAACAAGGAAACCAGAGTATGATACATACTCATGTTCATGTTTATATCTACATAAAAATTTCATCAAATGTAGATTTGCATAAGTATATGTGAAATGTCTAGCATACATGTGTATATATATTTGATACACTTGCTTTTGAGGAAAGGTATTACCTAGGAAGTTAAACAGTACCCTGATAGTAAGAGTTGCCTTTAGGAACGCAAACTTAAGAAACGGAGAACTGGGGGGTGAGTCACATGTCTTATGTATCATCTATCACGCTGTTTAAAGTATTTACCATGAGCATACATCACCTGTTCAAACAATAGGTCAATTCATGACCAGCGAAGATCGAGAGCGAGTTCTGAGAAGTCAGTATAAATGGATAATGAAGTAACGTAAATGTGTTTGATGAGCAATTTCAAAATATAATACAAGTAAAAAGAAAATAAATACATTGGCGTTAAAAAGCTATCTAAATTGCATGCTGAACATTTCATCAGGCACAGGAGGGCAGAGATGTGCTAAGCAAGTGTAAGATGCTATTATCTGAAAGAGAAATGTCTACCATAGGCTCAGATGTTTGAACACCTGGACCCAGTGGGTGGTACTGTTTGGGGCATGCTATGGGTCCTTGAGAAGGTATGGCCTCGACAGAGGAAGTACATCACTAGGAGTGGGCTTTGAGAATTTATAACCTCGCGCCACTTCTAGATTGCTTTCTGCTTCTTATTTTCACTTGGAGGTGTGATCTCTCAGGTCCCTGTTCATGATACTCCGGCCACACCTCCCCACCGTGGGGGACTCTTTTGCCTCTAGAACTCTAATCACTCTTTCTTCCATAAGCTGGTCTTGTCATTTTATCAGAGCAACAGATGAGTACAGTGCGGGTACAGTCATCCTCTGGGATAGAATTATTTCATCAAAGTATAGTATTGGAAACATGATTCCAGGTAAGTCCACTAGTTTGAGCCACACAGTGGGAACATGTTATCCCTATGCTATTCAAAGTTGTCTAGACACGCGAAGGTTGCATGACTGGGAGTTTTTATTTGATATCAATTGCTTAGTGATAAGAGTAGGTGAGATTTTATAAAATGCAAAGATTCCTGTCTACGGGTAGACATTATGACAATCATCCTTTTAACTCAGTCTGCGCAGTAAACACTGAGTTGAGAGCCCTCTTGTGCGCGTAGGACATTTGGGGACCTAAGCCAGATTAATGAAGGGACCCTCACGTCTATACCATGGTGCTCGGTCTTTAGCTACTATTTTAACACACTGACCTTTTTTTTTCTTGCTTGCTTGGATTTTTCCAGTTTTCCCCCTTCTTTCCTTTTCTATTATGGCATTTTTACAGACAAAACAGCATTGCTCCACTGTGAAGTACCAGACCAAAACAACTTAGCCTATAACCCCCCAGGTCTATGAAACATGATCATGAAACCATCCTGGCGCCTGCTATATGAGGGGTCCCTATAGTATTCTGTTCAGCCAACTCTACGGGAATCAGGGGCCTTGATCAGGATGGAAAAACATTTCTAGAATCGCAAATCTCCCCTAGAAATAAAATGGAGGGCAGCAACAAAATGCCTTGAAGCTGCAGCAACCTGTTCCCAGGATCTGGTCATTTCTTAGCTGACTGGCACTTGGGGTTGTAATTCCCAGTTGGCCAAATCTACCACCATCATCAGCTACCCTGCTAGAATGAAGAAAATGCTTTTGTTCCCTCAAATAGTAGAGGGGGACCGTTGGCACAAGGGAGATCTGCAGAACTTTTAAAGCAAGCTCCATGGGAAGAAGGGAATCGCAGCGGCCATTTGCTTCTCACATGTGAACCGTTATTTCTGCCAACCCTTGGCTTTCTTCTTGGGCAGTGTCCATTTTGTAAGTTTTTTCAAGAAAGGATATACTGTAAAATAGAACAAGAGAGTACTCTGAATTGCAAGAATGTAAAAAGAGAGGCAGCAACTCAAGTGCCAATCAATCAGGTGCCTGCAGTGATCCATTCCCGTGGGCCAGATGAAACAGCAGCGCCTGGTGCTTCAAAGCGAATGGATGATGACCTTTGTTGTCCACAGATCCCTCACTGTTTCCCTGCCCTGAATATGGAAGCTACCGTCCCTGCTGCTAGCTACCACCTCAGCTGCCACCTGGGTGACCCGACCTCAGAAAAGAAGCCAGCTGAGACCCTAGACCATTGGCCCAAGCTGGGTGTTCCAGTGTGGCACAGTATCCTGGGGTAAACCCATACAAAGAGAGGTCGCTGAGTCTGTGAAACAGTCAGAGACGTTCTTCTGGCTTGTATGCTATCTGGCTTGTTTTTCTACCCTAACCCATTGACCTAAAGAGCAAAGTTATATTTGACCTGAAGGTCTGGCCTCGTTTTCATCAAAACACCGGTTTTGTAAGTGTTGTCTGTGTCTTAATAAAACAATCTAGTAGGTTCCCCTCCCAAAGGGAAGCATTCTCCAGCTACTTCATGGTAAGTAGGATGCTGAAAAGCCAGGCTGGCACAAGGCTCACAGTCTAGCTGAGTCCTGATTGCACTGGCTGCGGCTAAACCAAGCCAGAGAGAACATCCGGGAATGCAGAGACTTGCCTCTGTCATCACTTGTTTTTTGTCCTGACTCAGCACTGCCCAGGGAAGTCAACTCTGCAGTTTCCAGCAGATCCATCACTGGGTGGGTAGCCTGGCTCCTCGGACTGGGCGGGGCTCCCCGGGCTGAGGGGCGGGGCTTCCCAGGCTGGGCGGGACTCCTCTAACTGGGCAGGCAGGGCTTTTCAGGCTAGCCGTGCTCTTCTGCAACTTTCTCATGCTTTCTCTCTGTGGTAGTGTTGAGGGGAGGTGTGACTTCAGGATTAGAAAGAGTCCTGTCTCTGTGCTGTGTTAATCAGCCTAGGCTTGTAACAGCAAGGCATTCCTCACTCAGGCTGCCAGTAAACCCAGGCCTGTTTGAGCTCTGTTTCAAAACCCACGCTAGACAGCAACCTATCTGAGCAACTGATTTTGTGAAGGGGGGAAAGGGGCATGGGATGACGCGCCGGCCTTTAAAGGTTTCGTTCACAGCATTGCGTTCACATTTTATAGAACTCTCCCTTGAAAAATATAACAAATGTCTACTGACCACAGCTGGGGCACCAAAGACAAGCTGAGATAGGAATTATCCCAGAGTCTAGCATAGTGGACCAATGGGTTCACTGGGTAAGGCGTTGCAGGAGCATGTCATCCCGAAGCAACTTCAGCCCAGGAAAGTCTCCCTCCAGCGCAGACAACTTCCCACAGTGCACAGGTGGAGGCCTCCCTTCAGCGGATCTTACACGGCACCGTGTGCGGCTGAGGCAGGCTCACACAGAGCTTGTGGGAGTCTATGGGAAAACGCCAACAGATCTGATCGTGAGGGTCTCTTGAGAGAGTCACAGCTGCCGTGATACAGATGGCAACGGTTGTCATGCTGAGAGGACTGTGGTCCACAGCGCTGATCCTTAGAGTCACATGACCAGACCTGAAATGGACAGGGCAGGGATATGTATTTAATCCACCCAGAAGAGACAACTTTCCACAGTTGCTTTTTACCCTGTGTCCTTCAGCAAATTATTATAGAGATTGTGCTGTAGACTTGGAGATGACAATAGATTAATTAAATAAATATGGATTAAAAACTGAGATTTTTTTTTAGTAAAGCTAAATAGAGAGAAGGTCCATTTTCTCCCACACTTGGTAGACTAGACGTATCAGTCAAAGATATTCTCATCCTTTAGAGGAAAGGATTCTGATACTCCAGTATGCAGATGTAGGCATTAATTACATCTCTTGGGAAATGCTCGAATTTTAATAATGTCCTTACATGTTGTTTTAACCAAAAGTTTTAATTCTAGCAGTGGGACTTTCATTTGCCAGAGAATGCCGATTATATGACCACTTGCCTGCTGGCACGGACATCCCATGAAGCTTTCTGGTTTGGACCTTGTAACCTTTACCTGAGTGAGGCTCTCCCTCCCTGGAGAGGACTCATGGGCCCAGAACAGATGCTTTGCAACTCAGGGCCAGCACAACTCTGAGAACAGTGTGACCTTTTCTAGTGTTGCCAGTACTCTGTCTTGGTTTTCAGCCGGCATGTTTGATTTCTAAAGCTAGTTTTGTTGCCCTGCTGGTCCTAGGCTTCCAGAAACCAGAATCTCCCTGCCCCTCCCAGACTATGATCTCTTTTTGTTCAGTCTTTAATATAATTAAACAAGGCCAGAGCTCCCCTGATGTCTAGATACTCGCCTCTTGTCTCCCACAGGACCGGTCTAATAATCCTGGTCCTCCAGGCTGGATCATCAGGGTCAACTAATTGCACTTTTGACCCCAATGACGTCACGGCCCAAATTAATCAATTTCCAATGGCCTGCACATCAATCACACTCCAGATCAGAAGCAATCAGAGGAGGAGAAGGCACTTTGTAGATTCGTCATAGAAGCCGAAGCCAGATCTGGCTGGCAGGCTATGACTACTTCTTCTAGTCTTTCAGCCATAAGACACTCTCTTCAGTCAGCAAGGTCACCAGAGATGCTGGTGACAGGAAACAGGTGACAATACACAAAGACGGAGTGTCGAGGGCTATGGTTGTCAGTCAAGGCCCTGGTGTGGTGATGGTAATGAGGTTCCTGTGTGCATGGCTACAAATAGTTCTATCAGAAAATGCCAAATGGACATTCCCATTGCCCTGGAACTGATAACTTCATAACTTTATTTTCTATCACTCCTATAGCTGGGCCATACATTAACCCCAGAACAACATAGAAGCCAAAAAAACATGCCTTACCACTCCCAACCTACATCCAGGTCCCATCTCTAGTTCACATGACGCTGGAAGTTGAGGGCCAGAGAGACGGCTCGCCAGGTAAATAGCTTGCCATGCGAACCTGGCAACCTGAGCTTGAACTCACATAAAAAGTCAGACATGGGTGGATGTGGAGACAGGAGAATTAAAGTTGTGGGGCCAGCTAGCATGGACTAGGCTACACAGAGAACAAGGGAGTCTGACTTAACAAGGTAGAAGGTGAGACCCAACTCCTGAGAGTCGTCCTCTGATCTAAACACACACACAGAGACAGAGATGGGGGGCAGGGAGAGAGAGAGATTGATTAATTTTTAAATTCCCTAAGAAATCAAGGATTGGAATGGAGGACCTGGTGTCCTATGTAGGTAGTGGAGCTCTCCTTAAGAGGCGCTACTTCACCGGAAGAGAGGATAAAAGCAAGCTCTCACAAGCCGGTAACACTCCCTGTAGCATAGCCTCTGCGACCAAGAAACTCCAAAGCTTGTGGTTGGAAGCACTTTGTTCAGCCAGAGCTTCCCCTCCAAGTGCTGGGGATCCTGTGTTCTCTGTTCTCCATCCCGTGCTTTTGCTATCATTTCCTGACCATTACCATCCACACCAGGGTCCTAGGGTAGGAAGATGTGTTGGCAGAAGACACAGAGGCAATGGAAGTGTTTTGACCGTCAAGTGTCCCAGATCACTTCTGCTCACAATTGACCGTAGCGTAGACAAAGGGGATAGGAGTTACAGTCCTTGGCTGGAAAGTGCCTACCCAGAGGTTTTCCTCTTTATGAATGGTGGGAACACGAGTTTAGATGCTATCTACTCTATGGACTCAGCCATCCTGAGCCGGAACCTCTACAACTGCCCCAGAGTAACCCTAATCAAGTTTTCCTGCGCAGTTTCCTGGAAAACTATGAATAGGCTAGCCCAGTAGAGTGGAGAGCCCAACTCTGATATTAGCTTAGAGTAAACCAGGTACATTAAAGCTTGGATGAAACCACTTTCGTCTAAGCCAATATTTATGCCCCTCCTTCTGACACACATTGCCAGGGTCCACTTAGTTTGCTGCTACCCAGAGTTACAATGTTGTCAGTGAGTCCTCCAGCAAATTGCATTCTGTGCCCTCCTGGATCTGTCTGCCTGACTTTCTATAGTATCAGCGTATCTCAAGGCTGGTTCTTACGCAAAAGGGCAGGGTTGTTACTCAGTGTCCACCTGAAGTTGGTATGTCACTTAGTGCCAAGTGAAAGGGCGAAGGCTCTAAGGGAGTTGCCTACAGAGATTAGAGGTGCTCACAAGAAGTAGGCAGTCACTGACCCATGAGTGCTCCCCTACTGAATGGCACTCTCCCTATCTGCCTTGCTTTGATAGTGCCTTCCGCAGAGGAGCAATATCCGTGGGTGAAATTAACATAGGTCCATGGATGGGGTAGAAACATGTTCTGGATCTTTCACACCGACATGTGCTCCTGGTCCAGATTCTCCTAAAGAAGGGCTGACAGAGGAAGGAGAGGCTAAAACACGATATGCTTTGATGGAAAACAGTGGATGGGACAGCCTCAGCTTCTGACTCTCGGAGTGTGTGGCCCACACCTCAGCAGTCCCAATGGCATCAAAGAGCATGGAAGCTCCTTTGTAAGGTTCTAGAGGAGCAATGAGCCAGGCGAGGCGAGATGAGGGTGGGGAGAGGGCCCCTTCAATCGAGCTGAAATAGAAACCGAGTTATCTCTGAGAGGTCCTCAGTACTCAAGCAGGGATGGGAATTGGAAACAAGCTGTATGTGATGTGTAGAAGTTTACTCAATCAAAGTCATTAGTATCAGCTAAGGCCAGCTTAAAAGAGTGTGGCCAAAGACATCTCCTACCACTAGGGTTTGGTCTGTTGTTGCAGCCAGTTCTGTAAGAGAACATCTGCCTCCATCTTTCCATCTGGGCCCTCGCCAACTCACAGAGTGGAAACCGTGGAAAAGAGGGACATTTCCAAAAGTGTGTGTGCACCCCTTTTTCCATTCCAAAGGTGTGTGCACCCCTTCTTCCATTCCAAAGGTGTGTGTGTGCACCCCCTTCCTCCATTCCAAAGGTGTGTGTGTGCACCCCTTCCTCCATTCCAAAGGTGTGTGCCCCCTTCTTCCATTCCAAAGGTGTGTGCACCCCCTTCCTCCATTCCAAAGGTGTGTGCACCCCTTCCTCCATTCCAAAGGTGTGTGCACCCCCTTCCTCCATTCCAAAGGTGTGTGCACCCCTTCCTCCATTCCAAAGGTGTGTGCACCCCCTTCCTCCATTCCAAAGGTGTGTGCACCCTTTCCTCTATTCCAGCATCCAGGGCTACAGCTCTGACCTGTGCTGCAGGGAGGCAAGGAGATGAGCTTTTAATAGCCTTTGAAATTAAATGCAGCCTTAATTAGCAGAAGTGACATGAAAGTTATAGGACCAGTTGAATACGTTGTTAAGAGACAGGAAATGGGGAACTTATCAGAGCATAGCTCAGATCAGTAATTGGAAAGAATAAGATGGTTGTACTCCACTGACTTGAATCTCCTCCATACACTGCTAAACCTATTTCTGAATCATTACCTTCTGCTGTTTGCCTGATTGAGACTAACTTCCTAATTTCAGGGGTGGAGCTATAAGCAGACTCTTTTTGCCTTTAAATATCAGGCTACTGAGCAGAGGTAAAACCTTACCAACCTTTAATTCTGCCATGCAATGTCCCTTGTGCTGAGAAAGTCCCACAAGGAGGTGGGTCTCTGAGCAGGCTTTTACACACACATAGATGGCAGAAAGAGTGCCCAGTGGTTTCAACTGGCTCTGATTCCCTAACGTAGCTGCCATGTCCCCCTTCAGAGGGCAGCACAGGAGGGGCCTGACATGACACACCCCATAGTGTGAACCATAAGCTGATGTGGGGGAGTCTCAGCAAACGGAGCAAGGCCACTTCTTCCCTAACCGCTCCGCACACCCTGCAGAATCTGCCCCTGCAGTGCATCAGGCATCCTGCTTCATGGTTAGGACACGCTGGTGAACATATGGAAAATGTGTCAGCTTGCGCTGTAGTAGAAAGAGACAATAAACAATGAAAATGAAATCTGTGCTAAGTAAGTGAGTAAGCAAGCCGCGCTGTTTCTCGAGGAAGACGATTCGGGGCAGAGGCTCTGAGGGAAAGCTGAGCGGCTTGTCTGTCTTCTGAGGCATAGTGAGACAGATTTGTGGAGGAACATTCCACAGGAGATGGCATCAGGGAGCCAGGAGGGGTCCTCTTAAAGACTCTGATGTGGATTCTGAAGAAAGCCTAGGGCCACGCCTGGGCTTTGAGCAGAGGAGCAGGTGATGTGAGTTTCATTTTGGATCACTTAGAGGGCTTGAAGAGAAGATTGGACTTAGGCAGCAGCAGTTGTGAGAAACTCACTAGCATGCTACAGCAATAATTCTGCTAAGTGCCTAATGGTGACTCCGGTGGAAGTAATGAGAGATCACCAGAGTTTTTTACCTCTAATATTTTTAAAAATCTAAGCTTATTCTCATTATGTTGTCTACAATGATCTTGAACTCCTGTTCTGAAGCAATCCTCCTATCCCAGCCTCTTGGAAACTAGGACTACAGGGAGGCTCCACTGTGTCCATCAGATCTGCACTGGTGTGTGTGTGAGAGTGTATGTGTGAGTGTGTATGCGTGAGTGTGTGTGAGTGTGTATGTGTCTGTGCGAGTGTGTGTGTGTGTGTGAGAGTGTGTGTGAGTGTATGAGAGTGTGTGAGAGAGTGTTATGTGAGTGTGGTGTGTGTGTGCGTGGTGTGTGCGTGTGGTGTGTATATGTGTGGTATGTATGTGTGTCTGCACATGTTAAGAGGGTGTGTGCAAGTGTGTATACTTGTGTGTGCACACCAGATGACAAAGCTAAGTGTCTTTCTCAGCCATTCACATGTTACTTTTTCTTCAGTGTCTGCACAGAACTAGGAGCCCACATCTTTGCTTAGACTTGTCATCTGCAAACCAGAGGTGTCACCTGATCCTACTCCTCCAGCACTGGAGTTAGAGACTGTGTTGCAATAGGTGACCATTTGGGTTTGTGATTTTTTTTTTTTAATGAGGGTGTCAGGCATGAAATCCAGGTCCCCACACTTATGCAAGAAGTACTTCACCAACTGAGCCAACTTCCCAGATCACTAGTTGCAAATCTTTGAATGTAGAGCCACCATGGCATTCTAGGAGACTGAGAGACAAAAATCATAAGAAACTGTAAGATTCTCAGCCCACGCAACTGGAAAATGAAGCTGTCATCAACGAAGACAGGAAAGCCCGGAGAGAAGTGGGAGAAAGAGCGGTTTAGATGAATCCGAGCCAGCAGACAGAGGTTGGCAGCTAATTTGCAAGTTCAGCATTTGGGAGAAAGACTTTGGCTGGTGTTGTAAGTCGGAGCTCACGGGTGGTGATTTACTTAAGAGGAAATGGCAGAGAGCAGAGAAGTGAAGAAACAAAGTCAGGCAAACAGTGCCTTCGCAAACAAGAGCCGCTGACAGTGTGATCTCATCTACTGACCTAGGCCAGAAGCCCGCATACAGCCCATGCCTGGTGCTATGTCTCCTGAGAAACGTGAAATTACCTTATTTATCAGCACTGGGGCACGTGGGGGAGATCCTAGGAAAGAATGGGGCTGAGTCTCTGGAACTTGCAGTTTGATGTAGACATGGGAGGCTCCGGGGATCAGGAAGAACTCTGAAGCCAATACCCATGGACACTGGCAGTTAGCTTGGTGAGCACCTAATTGCCCACACCAAGTCCACGTATGTGAGCGGCACACGTGGCTTTAGTAGTAGCATGTTGTGTCTAATAGCATCGTACACAAGCAGGGTTTATCCCAGAGCTACAGTGAGCATTAAAAATGTTACCCACGTGACACATCACATCCTGTCTTTATAGATGGAAATCCCCACATCTAACTCAGCAAATGCAGGAACGCTGTGTTCAATTACGTCTAATGATTTCTGATTGCAAATGTAGTTTGTTTTATGTGCGTGGGTGTTTTGCCTGTTGTGGATTTTTTTTTATGAGCTTTAGGGAAAAGAAGAGAACTTCACTTCCTTTTAGAGCAGCCTGAAGGCACAGATGTTGTTTCTTCTTCCCCATCATGTCAGAGATCACGTGACTGGTTTGATAGACAGTGTCCAGGGGTCACTCATTATTGTCTTGGTCTTTGTATCAAGAAAACTTAGCATGAACTGCCACCTTTCTTTTACTGAGACAGCCTGAAACGAGAATGATGCACTCCAGACCAGCAAGAGGAACAACTGAGATGGATCCCCAGATCACACACTAGCAGAAGGAGAGCACCAACTTCTAAATTGTCCTCTAACCTCCCCACATGCCCCTCCTCTGCCATAGACACAAAATGAGTAAACAAATATAGAATAAGTAATAAATGAACATTAAAAATTAGAGTAATGTACTCTTACACACATACACATGTGAACACACACATATACATGCACACACATGCACACACATGGACACAGTTAGAGACCTTTATCACTCTCGTGCAATGTCCATGCTATTCTGCACCTACTTTATAAGTTTGATAACTAAATTAGAGCACAGCCTCTCAGAAAACGTCCAGAAACTGGACATTTCTCCCACGAGCCTGGGTGAACACTGTCTTTTACCTGGCATGTATTCAAAGTGATTAGGCAAAGAGTAGTATAGGAATGTACTATTAAAAAATTACGTGGAAATATATCAATATAAGGAAATCATATACAGAGATAGAGTCTGTATCTCATTATACTGTCCTGGCCAGCCTGGAATTTACTATGTAGACCAGACTGGCCTTGAACTCACAGAGATCTGCTTGCTTCTGCCTCCCAAGTGCTTGTATTAAAGGCATGAGCAACCATGCCCAGCAGAAAATGTATTTTTAAAACCAAAAAAATAAAATGCACAATTCTATTTATATAAAGTTTACAAAGCTAAACTAAAAGATGAGCAAAGTAAATACAATTGTAGCGATAGTTTAAGAAGCATACTAACAGGTTTTTTGACACTAGTGTTTTCTTCTTGAAGGTGGGATTGACTTAGAGAACAAAGGAAGGGGGAAGAGGGAGACAGTGATGGAGGGAGGGAGGGTAAGGGAAAAAGAAAGAGACAATGAAGCCTAGGTCTTAAAAAGGCAATGCAACTTCCAGCCATTTGTCCATTGCTTTGTTCCCTCCCTAAGAAGTTTGCAACTCTCTTGCAACCTGAGATACTCATATTGTTGCAAGACTCAAGTCTCCTCAGCCACCATTGATGTCCTGCAAGTTCCGGCACCAGTTCTATGAGTCAGCCTTCCTGGGGGCAGAGACAGAGATAACCAACGACCTGGCTAACACCTTGACTTCAATCTCACGAGAGGCCTCGAACCCAGACCGCTCTAGCTAACTTGTTCCTGGACTGTTTCCAGTTGAAGCTGCCAGATAATAAATGTTTCTTTTAAACCTCAAAGTCTGAGGTCATTTGTTATGCAGAAACACATAAAGTGTGATTGTATTAAAGACTGAAGTGAAGAGTAGACAAGGAAGGCTGGTGAGGCGGCCTAGTGGTGAGGTGGCCCAGTGGTGAGGTGATCCTGCTGGTGAGGCGGTTCAGCCTGTTGCCACGCCCAATGACCTGAGCTCAGCTCCAGCAAGCCCGCACCACAAGGAAAGAACTGATCCCCAAAAGTTTTCTCTGACCTCCACACATGCGTCACGGCACACATATCCCGCCTCACAGAAAATAAATAAAACTGTAGTAAAACACTTATTTAACAAGCAGAAAAGTGAGCCCCAGAAAGAAATGTACTCATAGCGTTGTTTCTCATGCCGGAGACGAGCATAACTGTTCATTTTTCTCTGATAAATCAGACCACAAGCTTGCAACTTGTGAAATTTTTTTATATCTGTGTAATACTTAACAAAATCCCAACTTGGTAATTTTGCTAAATTCAACGGTGTTATACCAAAGATATTTTTCATTATTATGATACCAAAGACAAAACAGCTTGGCAAATGTGTGAAAGAAGATGTTTATAAGGTCCATGACTGATAATAGATTAATATCCAGAATTATAAAGAATCTCACAATACAAAGGAATGTCAGCAGAAAAAATGGGAGAATGGCCAGATAATAATACCAAAGCACCGTGAAGGACATGCAAGCAGTTAATAATCACATAAGAAAATTCCAACCTCACTAATAGCGGAAGACATTCAAGTGAACAATGAGAACTCAACAGGCAGCGCAGACACGTAACTGGCCAAAGTGCTGGGACTAAGAGTCCAAGTGTCCTGCTCTAACGGGACATCTTTCTCAATGCCCTCCCTTCCCCAGACAAAGCACGAGAACAAGGGGGGAAAGCAGAGAGAGTGTGAGGACCGGAGGATGGGGAGGAGTGCAAATGCCCTCTCTGGACTTGATGGAGCTGTGGCCTCCACAACAGCCATGCTTATCCCCAAGAAAGAAGGGGGAGGCACTCACCAGGGGCTATCCGTACTGAGAAGTTACTGGCAGCTGGTAGCAGCAGAGGGACAAAAAAAAATTGTTTTTCTTTGAAATTGTGACACTAATAGGCTTCCTACACTCCAGTGGGTGGCCCCACACCCATGCACATATGGGTAGCATCAGCTGGACTTCTTGGTTTATCAAGCAAAAGAGAAGGAGAAAAGAAGACTTGAAGCTGAGAGGGGACATGTTGGGGAGAGGAAATAAGGGGATTTGGAGAGGGAAATACGGGTAGATAGGATCATGTTTCATTGTATGTATGTATAATTTACAAAGAATAAAAATTATATAATTCTAAAACCTGATTAAAAAACATGACTTTACCCATATCCACTTGGCAAAAAATAGGAAAATAGCTAGAGTAAGCTTCTGAAGAAGACGTGTAGAAACAGAAACCCTCCCATGGTGGTGGAAATGAAAACCAGAGTGGCTGTGAATAAGCACTGCCTGCCCCAGGCACGCTTACTCCCAAGGACTCTCCAATTCACTCTGGATATAAATAGAAAGTAACCTCACAGAAGTGCATAAGGAAACATGTAAATAACCAGCAATAGAATGTGCCTGGAAACACTGAAGAATTCACCACCAGCACATTTCCTAAGGAAAATCAAGAACACACCCAAGGAAGAGTACATATGATGTGGGATTCCCCTCTGTATGCTGTGAACATGTTTTATTAGCACTGGTTAATAAAATAAAGAAGCTGTTTTGGCCTCTGGCAGGGCAGAGTAGAGCTAGGCAGGAAAACTAAACTGAATGCTGGGAGAAAGAAGGTGGAGTCTGAGAGACACCATGTAGCTGCGAAGGAGACAGACACTGGAGAACCTTACTGGTAAACCACGAAAGTCATGGTGATACATAGATTAATAGAAATGATTTAACTTAAGGTGTAAGAGCTAGCTAATAAGAAGGCTGAGCTAACAGGCCAAGCCGTGTTGCAATCAATATAGTTTCTGTGTGTTTATTTCAGGTCTGGGCGGCCAGGAAACAAATGAGCAGTCTCAGCCCACATACAGACATGTATCTAGAGCTGCATGCTACGGTGAAAATTAAGCTCAAGTAATTCTGAGCTTCCAAATAAGCAGTGAAATTTCTGCCCTGATAAAACACACACTCACTAATGTCATGAATTCTCATTGTGTACCTTTGTGTTAGTTTGTTCTGTGTTGCTGTGATAAAACCCCATAGCCAGAAACAACTTAAGGAAGAGTCTAGTTTAGCTTGTAGTTCCAGAGGAACAGAACCCATCATGACAGGGAAGACAAAGCATGATGGCAGGAGCAGAAAGGTAGCTGATTTCATCCATATATAGAAGAGAATGAGAGAGAGAGAGAAAGAAAGAGAGAGAGAGAGAGAGAGAGAGAGAGAACTCTGGCAAGCGCAGGGGAAAACAGGAAAATATTGAGAAGCTATAAGCCCCCAAAGCCTGCACCACACACACACACACACACACACACACACACACACACACACACACACACACACACACACACACACGCACGCATACACACACACACACACACACACACACACTTCCTCTATCAAGGCTCTGTGTTCTGAAGGTTTTCTAATTTCCCAAACACTCCACCAACTGGGGACCCAGTGTTCAAACACATGATCCTACGGGGAGGAGGGGGGGACATTTCTCTTTCAAGTCACCATAGCCTCTTAGTTACTTTTCTCTTTGCTGTGACCAAATTCCTAACAAAAGCAGCTTACTTACTTCGGCTCACAGTTTGAATACAGTCCGTCATGGTGAGGACAGAATAGTGACAGACACAGGATGCTGCTGCTCCTGTTGTGTGCCACAGGAGGCAGGGAGACGTGAGTGCCTGGCTAATTCGGTCTGTGGGATAGCACCGCCCACTTTCATTTAGGGCGGGTCTTCCTGGCTAAGGTAAAACTTTAAAAACATCCTCAGAAACACACCCAGGGATGTGTTTTCATGGTGATTCTGACAAGACAATCAGGACTGTTAACATATACAGTGTGTGTACATAAAGAGTGAAATGGGAGAATTTCTGAGTGAAGGAGGATCAGTCTCCCCAGATCGTCCTATATGATGAGAAGGCTTGAGGGAGGTGGAGGTATAAGCGTGACAGTCGGGTTGTGCACCTCCACCTCAGAGTGCAGATCAGGAGCAAGTTCAAAGTTCAAAGCCCTGGTTCAAAGGCTGACTTCTGGACACCACACGCACATGGCCGCCATTTTAGTTCCCTGCAAGAATAAAAGAAAAACTCTGACTCCTACAGGAGTTGTGGTTTCTGCTCCTACATCATATGCTCACTCCTAAGAGGAAAAACTTCCGGAAGTGGCGATATTTAAGCTGTTACTGATAAGGGGAGAGGGTAACGGAACACATATGGCGGGAAACAGAAGGAGAATTGCTACCTAGGGAAGGGAATTGGCCAGAAGGGAGTAGAGCACAGGGGATGTGGGGGAGGGGGAAAAAAGTGTAGAGCTGAGGCTGTAGCTCAGTAGTGAGCGCCTGCTTTTCATTCACGACCTGCTGGGTTCGATCCCCCAGTATTGCCCTGCCCCTAAAAATAGGAAGAATGAAGTATAAAGACACACATGTGAAGATACCATGATAAAGCCATTACTTTATGTACTAACCTAATTTAAAACAATTTTAAAATTATTTTTAAAACTACCATTGGTGAGGTACCTGCTGCTTGTCACAATGTTTATTACCACAGGTCTCCAGGCAAGCTTCTTATTCCACTATACAGGTCAGCAAACTGATGCTGAGACAGAGAGAGAGAGAGAGAGAGAGAGAGAGAGAGAGAGAGAGAAAGAGAGAGAGACAGAGAGAGACAGAGAGAGACAGAGAGACAGACAGAGACAGAAAGACAAAGACAGAGAGACAGAGAGAGAGAAAAAACTGAGTTTTTCACACTCTGGAACTGAATTCCAAATTTCCAAATTTGTCTAATTTTCACTACCCTGTGTCACTATTATGTTGTCTTAGGAAAAACAGAGCAGGTAAAAGCCATGTGGGACAGAAGTCTTGACATCGTACAGCTAAGACATGAAAAGCAGCCCAGGCTTAAACATCATTTTAAAAATATCTCCCCAGCATTGCTGTGTTTTTGAATATGATCTTGGCCATGACTCTGACAGTAGCTGCTGGGAATGTGGGACCAGGAACAGCTGCTGTACCATGGGTTGCCAGACACCCACCCCCAGTGCCTACGCGTATCCATGGTGTTTGCTCCATCAGGACTCAGGGGCAGAGAGCACCTGCATCCCTGTTGCTGCTCCCACACCAATGTGCTGAGCCTTTTTCTGGAGCCTGTCAATCAAAAGGGAAGTGGCAGTGAAGGACCAGAGTCTGTCTCTTTGTGCTGACAGCTCACCGCCACTTCAATCTCTATTATTCAAATACGGGCTTCCCACCCCTGTCCAGTCGGCCCTCTAGATGAGATGGGAGCATATCCCCATCCCCATGCAGTGTTAGAAATGGTACTGATTACAAGAGCTACGTGCAGCCCCCTCCATCAAACATATTTCAGCATCAAGGACAGAGACCCTTTTATGTATGTTGTAGACGGACTACTGTTCTAAAACATGTACCCCATGTTAAGAACGTGCAAGGACTCCTAAGTATCATCTATAATATCACTTCATTATTTCTGCCTGATTGTCCAACTCCTGAGATATTCCCAGGTCAGTTTGTGAAATAAAAACGAACACTCATATGCACACACACACAGTTTAATACGAGAATGTATTAAAAGAACTGCTCACTTTTACAGTCGCACCTCCGTGCTCCACTCCGTGCTGACGCACTTTTCCTCGCAATGTTTGTGCTAAACTATGGAATGATTTGGAGCGCACTCTGGCAGAGCGAAGCAACATGAAGAGGCTATTCCGCTGTCTTTCTCTGTTTGTCAACTCCCAATCTGTCCTGCACGCTCTTAATTTTCATCTGTGAACAAAAATCACGACACTTTTTTGGATGACAAATCTAACTTCATTAAAATTCTCCACCAGAAGAAAATAACTTGTTGCATCTGCAGATGGAAGCTTTTTGGGTCCTTGCATTGAGTGGCCATGACTTGCTGTGGAGATGCCAATGTTATAATTATCGCATGCAGATGACTGGAGATGAATCCTGCTGTTAGGGAAATCTGTCCAAAATAAGAGTCAAACTTAAAACAAGGCTTCAGTATAGGGCTGGACTGACAATCTCTCGGTCATAAAGAACATAGGTTCCCTGTCTTTTTGGTCTAGCCACATGGCCACAAGGCCTCCGTTCTTGGGAGCATCTCCTCTAAAATGGCTTACAACTCCAATGAGTATATTTAGATTCAAAGTAGGAAATAAGCTTGAAAAAGAAAAAAATTCACAAACCTGTGACTTCACCTTTTGAGGAAATTTCTACCCCAAACCCATGTTTTATAAGGAAATTAAAGTAAGCAGCCTCATGCATCTGATAAGGACAGGTACCAGCTGTGTCAGAGACAGCCATTCTGCTTTCTCTTCCATCAGGAGAGTTTAAATGTCTTCAGGTATTCCCCCTCCATACACACAGTTTATTCCGACAGAAGCTTCCTGTACGTCTAGCCCCACAAGCAGGCTTTGCTTTGTTTGAAGGGACACCCATCTCCCATGTCTGAATAATCCAGGTTGGCCACAGATGTCAACAGATGCAAGAAAACATTTTCCCATGACTTCCGAAAAAGTGAATCCTTACCCTCCTGAAAGGAGGTCCCAGGAAGCAATATTCATTGCTTGCCTGTGGAGCTAGATGTAGAGACAGCTTCTGTCAAAATAAGGACCCCGTGGTGGGGGGGGGGGGATACCTGAATAATGCCATCTTATTAATATGTACGAGTTTTAATTCCTGGGCAGCCCCTCAATGCCAGCATGAAACACCATGCAGAGAAGACAGAACTCCATGTGCACCAGGAAGACAAAGCTGCATGAATGGTATCAAAGCCTCACCTCTGAATCCCTGGTAAATATGCCTCTTCTGCTTTAAGATGACAGAGTTTAGTGACTTTTTAAGTTGCCAGTTTGTCTGCCATCCTGAAAAGACTCCTTCTTGTAATCGGAGCCCTCTATTAATGACCCAGGACCCAGAAGCACTCTGAAATGAACACATAGGATGCAGCATAAACCATCAATGAGTTTGTGAATCTAGAGCAACAATAAAAATATCCCCACCTCAGAGCTCCACCACACTAACTGCAATCAAGCCTGTCTGAAGGCGTAAGTCACGAACAATGCCACACCAGTTTGGAATTATGATTAATAGGGTGGTATTTATTTAAAGGGGAAAAAACTTACAGATCACCATCCCAGACAACAGCCCTCTGCGCAACCAGGAAGGGAGTCTAGTCGCCTGCGCAGCAGGAGCGAGCGGAGGGAAGTAGCCGCTTTTTAAAGGAAGAGAGACCACGCCCCAATGGGCTGGCATCTCAGCAGCTATAGGCTGGAGGAGCGGAAGGACCTCCCTCAACACCTATCTTCGCGGGTCTTCATACAAAATTGCATTTCTTTCTGCTGAGGTGTGCGTCACAGAAAGATCTCGGCATGTCTTTCCTACCTCATGGTTTGTCAGAGCCACTGCTTGCCATGGAGCAGGCATCCTTTGACTTCAGTCATCGCTTAAGTCTGGATGCATTTTCCCAGTGTGTGTTATCGCTGCCTCCAGCAGTGCCTCAGCTGTCTCGTGGTCTTCTGGAGTATATTTAAGGCAGAAATCTAATCATCTGAAGTAGACGCTGCTTCATTTTCTCCTCAGGCAGTTTCCATCACACCATTGTGGCCTGGCCAAACATGTGTTGACCGAAATCCACAGCCGATGAACATCCACCAAAGACTGACCTTCCAGAAGCGCAGACCTGCCATCATTCTTGGTGGCTACTTACATATTCAGCAATGTTTACTCATCTCGGTAAGAATTATTGACACAATATTTTAAAACATCTTTGGATATACTAAGTATTTTTATAATTAATGGTTAATTTTTTAAGTCCATGTGTCAACAAATATATAGAGCAACTGAAGGATTGATTATGAGTCTTCAGTCCGTTCATAAGCATGGATCCACACAAATGTAAATAGACAATGGTGTCTATAGCTAACATCACTCATTTATACCGTGAGTGAAGACAATACTGATTAATATTTATTTGTAGGAGAAGAATGTTGACAAATTTACTAAAAACAAACCTGTCTATATTCTAGTTATCAACAATCATAACAGCCTATCTACTAAGATGTAATGTAACTGGACTAACGACACCACATGGGATAATTCCTGCTGCTTACAAATGTGTGTGGACAGCCTTAGATTTTCATTAATTTGCCTAATAGCTATGGTTTTTGTACTGTACAAAATCTGCTTGGAGCTCCCGATTGGATTGAGATGTTTATGTAATTTCATAATGTGATTATGTAATTACATAATTTCACATGTACAGAAATGAAGTTCTCAAGTTCAGTCTATAGAAATGGCTGGTGATGGGGCCAGAGAGATAAAAGCACTTGCCACTCAAGCCTGGAGAGCATGGTCCAATCTCTAGAAACCATAATAAAAAGAGAAAAACAACTGCTCAAAACTGTCTTCCTGCCTCCATATATGTATAGTGGCATCAACACACACACACACACACACACACACACACACACGTACACAAGTTTTAGCTAAGATTCTATTGCTCTGATAACTCCATAACCAAAGCAACTTGGAAAGGGAAGGATTTATTTCACTTACAGTTCCATTACTGAGGGCAGGAACCCAAGCAGGGTAGGAACCTGAAGGCAGTAGCTGAAATAGAAGCCATGGAGGAATGCTGCTTACTGTCTTATTCCCCATGGCTTGCTGTCTGCTTCATCATACCATCTAGGACCAAGGGCATGGGAATGGCATGACCAACAGTGGTCTGGGCCTTCTCACATTAATCATCAGCCTGAAGGTTTGCCTACAAGTAATCTGATGGAGATATTTTCTTGACTGACAGTCTGTCTTCCCAACTAGCTTATGTAATGCTGGAATAAAACTAACCAACACACACACACACACACACACTTGTCCATTAGCATACTCAATAATACAGTCAGTAAAAATGTTTAAATATCCCGTGATAAAATAGTGTCGCCATAAACAAAAATCCAAGAGAACTCAAGTTGAGCAAGATCACTAAGATCTTAATCATCAACAAGATCATTAAAATGATCAACAAGATCATTAAGATTATGCATGTCACTCAGTGTATGTCTGCTGACTCAGAGGCATTGTCTACATATAGTAAAGACATCACTATAGACACCAACAAAGAACTAGTAGTTATGAGCATATGAACTAGTAAAATACTCAGTGTTCAAAGACCAAAACTGATCTTCTACATTTCTGAGAATCATTAAATTCTATTCAGCTTTCAAAATGAAGGCTAGTTACATTTTTAAAAACCCTATAATTTTTTTCTATAAAAGAAAGACTGATAATTAAATGAATGACTATTTGATTGCATTTTATAACTAAATCATTATGGTAATAGAGAAACTAGTTTGAAAACATTGAACCAAATATGCAAAGGTACTTTAAGAGGTTGGGAAATTACCATATGCTTTATGCTATCTGTACATCATCATTCCTGGGATTATAGACTGTAATAAATTATATTCAAAATGATTACACAGGCCAGGAAGATATCTAAGTTGGTAAAGTGCTTGCTTTGAAATGATGAGGATCTGAGTTCAGTCCCCAGAATAGACACACAGAAAAAGATTCCAGGGTTGGTGACTGATGCCTATAAGTCCAATGCTGAGGAGGCTGGGCAGCGGGATTCTGGCCGCACCTTGAGCAGTCAGCCTAGATGAGCAGGTGAGTTCCAGGACAGTGAAAAGCCCTGGCTCAAAAAACAAGGTAAGTGACACCTAAGGAGAGACACCCAAGGTTGACTTTTAGGGGACACATAAACACACACTTACACTCACACACATACACACACATTCTCACACACATGCTTACGCATGCTCTTAAACTCATACACATGCTCATGCACACACACATACACACACAAACTCACATATACACTCTTGCATATGCACACACACACATACACAAAACATACACACTTATGCATGTGCACACATACCCCAAAAACTGCTTATAGATTTCTGAGGCTTGGACAGAATGTTTGAGCAATGATCCCCTGCCATTATTGTTGGCTTGAATTATAAACTGACTGGTTACTGCGGACAGCTGGGGACTTAAATGTAGAGGCAAACACATGCTTCTGTCATGACTGGACTCTGCTAGTGTATGAAGTCTAACTTACATAACTGCCTCCCAGCATTGTGATCTTATCATTATCGTCTCTTTTGTCACATGAGAAACCGGAAGATCAAAAAGGTTAATGATTGCCTCAAGGTTACACAGCAAACTGGTGGAGCCCTGTCCCTCCCTCGCCCCTGCTTCTTGCCTCTGGATTTAGAAGGAGGAGAAGCAGTGCAGCGTTTCGTGCTGCAGAACACAGTCTCTCCTCATATAACGGTGTCCAGGGATACTGGATTTTTTCTAAAAATAACTCCTTGGATGACAGAGGCATCCATCTGGACATTCTCCAGCTATTCCAAAGTCATTGTTTTCTGGGCTCAGCACCGTGCAGCTAAAAGCCTCTGTGCTACTTTTTCCTGCAACTGGATTTTGAGAACAGAGCTCTTCCCAAAGCAAAGCTGCTCTTCTGAATAGTCATTCTGAAATTTCTGTTCTATATGAAATGATGTAAAGCGTGAAGATGTGCTGATCACTTAAAAACGCATTGCCAGTTCTAAAATCCTATTTATTAGTTGTCTTCATTTGATCATAGTAACTTTGTTTGGAAGATCGAGAAGAAACTACATCCCTTTCGTCCAGTGGTAGAAACTGAGTTTCACATGTGGATAGATGAATAGCCCACGTTCATAGAGATGGTTACAATAGAGCCATGATTCAAACACTAAGTCCCAGGAATGGCAAGATGGCTCACTGGGTGGAAAATGTTTGCCACAAAGTTCAACAACCTAAGTTCAATCCCTGGAACCCACGTAAGGGTAGAAGGAGAGAATGGATTCCACAAAGCTGCCCTCCGACCTCTATATATATATATATATATATATATATATATATATCTATATATATGCCGTGACGTGCATACATTCCCACACATAGCACAATAAGAATAAAACACATTTTAAATCCGCCTTTCTTTCTGTTGTTCCTAGTCAGCCACACCCACCCGAACTCCTCTGTAGAATGAGAAAGGACAGCATTTCAGGGAGAGGAGGGAGAGAAACAGAGACAGAGAAAACAAGAGCTGTGCAACCCAAGCCTACTCTAGTTTTATTCCAGGCCACGTTCCTCATACCCACCTCCCATCCCCCCATACCCACCTCCCACCACCCCACCTCTCATCCCCCCATACCCACCTCCCATCCCCCCCATACCCACCTCCCATATCCCCACCTCCCATCCCCCCATACCCACCTCCCATCCCCCCCATACCCACCTCCCATCCCCCATACCCACCTCCCATCCCCCCATACCCACCTCCCATCCCCTCAACCCACCTCCCATCCCCTCAACCCACCTCCCATACCCACCTCCCATCCCCCCATACCCACCTCCCATCCCCTCATACCCACCTCCCATACCCACCTCCCATCCCCCAAACCCACCTTCCCTCCCCTGGCAGCCACGCTGTCACTCAGCCCCATTAATCCACCCAAGGGAAACTAACTTTAAATACAGTCTCAAGGGTAGATTATGGATCAACACCAGCAAACATCCGGTGAGACCCTTTGATCAGGAAGATAGATACTGACTAAATCTAAGCTAATGAGAGGGTGGAAAACACTGCTGGAGCTCATAGGAAAGAAAATATACTCTCTTTCAGACAGTTCATGACCCTGCCAGAAGGCTGGGTCCATTGCAGCTATTCTGACACCAGCGTAAGAATCAAACCCAGAACCTCACGCTGCATGTACGGATGTGTGAATGGATACACACACATCGGTCTCTCTGCTGATATGTGGCATAGCATATCAGACACATCGATTAGACAGCAGCCCTAGGTGTCCACTCTCACCCTCCACCCTGTTTAAGCCATGCTGTTCTCTGCCGCATCTACCAGGATAGCTGACCCAGCCGCTTTCAGAACATCTCCTGGCTCCACTTCCCATCTCCGCAGAGGAACAACAGGATTATGGTATGTACACAACACCACACCCACCTTTTATTTGGAGTCTCTGTGTTCTAAGTTAGGTCCTCACATTTGAACAGCAAATGTTTGACCCACTCAGCCATTCTTCCCAGTCCTGTTTGCTCTTGTCTTTTAATAGAACCTAAAGCAGACATGTTGAAAGCCAATCAATATCTTCTATTTTTAAACAAGTTTGATGATTTTTCCTTTTACTTGAAAGCAAGCGCAATTTCCCTGATATAGGCAAGCATATGGTTATGCAACAGGGTATAAAACCGGATCACCCAGGGCTTTGCGGTAGCTCGGGCTAAGCCATCACAGTGCTCTTGAGTGAAAACTGGGTTCTAAGCCATCACCTCCTGCCACTTTCCACGTCAACAGTGTGGAATAACTTGCCAGTGTTCCTCCCCCAAGCATCCCTTTCTTCTCCTAATGTCAGTGACACTCAAGCAAAGCACACCCCCAGGCATGCTCAGTTAACACACTTAGCATTTCTGCCGTGAGTTTCAGCAAGGTGACTGACAAGTGGAGCCGAGGGGGGCTTGGAATCGAGTAGGATATTTTGACAACTAATGACAAGAAGAGTGATGTCTGGTAGCTGAGGTCATTGTGTGAGCTGCCCGAGTAATGGTATGTTATGTGTAGAGAAGGCTGATGCAGCACAGGAGGCTGTACAGATGCAGGGTACTGTCTCTCTGTCTGTCTCTCTCTCTGTGTCTCTCTCTCTCGTGTGTGCGTACACACAGGTGCTCATACATGCAAGAGGAAGTCATTGGATCCTCTGGATTACAACAGGCAGGCATGAGCTACCTATCTTGGGTGTTGAGAACTGAACTCTGGTCCCCTGTAAAGGCAACAAGTGCTCTTAACCCCAAACCAAGCCATGTCTCCGAGCCATGTTGTTTGTTTTGCTTGTTGTTTTTGAAACTGGATCTCATGTAGCCCAAACAAGTTAGTCTTAAACTGGGTACATTGACAAGGAAGACCTCAGTCACCCCTGCCTCTGCTTCCAGAATGTTGGAATTCCGGGGCACGTCAGCAAGCTCTGTGTGGAATGGCGCCATGAAGAAGACATTTATTTACTGCTGCTGCCAACATGGAAGTTCTGAAGGCAGGCCAATGACATAATACACGTGCTGTCCTGATTGACAAGTAACTTAGGTAGTAAGAACTGGGAATGGCAGCAGGAGATAACAGTTATTACCTGAGACGACTTGCAGGCTGGATCACTTAGGACTGTGTTCTCTTGGGCAGCGATCTCAAGAAAAAGTACCATGCTTGGCAACATTTTGAAAGTTCTCGTGTTTTGAACATGCCTAGAATCTATTTCTGTTTTCTCTAACAACAGTGTTCTAAACCCCACTCTGAGTCCCTGCGAAGCCCATGGTACTAACTAATCTCATCATCAGAACTGATGTGAGCCTAGGACACACAACCACCACCATCATCAGAACTGTGGTGAGCCTGGACACACAACCATCATCATCTTCAGAACTGTGGTGAGCCTGGACACACAACCACCACCATCATCAGAACTGTGGTGAGCCTGGACACACAACCACCACCATCATCAGAACTGTGGTGAGCCTGGACACACAACCACCACCATCATCAGAACTGTGGTGAGCCTGGACACACAGCCACCATCATTGTCCATCTCCCTGAGTTTAGTGTTGGATTGAGAAATGAGAAGATGATACCAGCCTGTGTAGGGTGTGCCATCTTGGGCATTCATTGGTTTTTCTGCTGAAAAAGGATTATCCCCTATTGGATAATCTAACCACTGTCTTTGTCTGTTTGTCTGTCTGCCTGCCTCCCTGCCTGTCTTTCTCCTCTCTCTCTCTCTCTCTATTTCTCCCTGCATTCTGTCTCTCTGTCTCTTTTTGTTTGTTTCTCTGTCTCTACCTCTGTCTGTGTTGTGTTGTGTTGTGTTGTGTTGTGTGCATTGTGATTTTAGGTCATATTACTATTTATCACCTTCAAGGACAGCTTGGATGAGGTAAACCTATTGGAGAAGAAACAGTCAGAGCTGAGGGAAAGAAAAACACTTTATGATGCTCTCTGGAGTCCTAAACCCAGCTGAGCTGAGCCGGAATTGTGAGTACTCCTTTGTGTATGCATTCTGCTTAAAAATCTAATCATGGGGAAGACTGAAGAAACAGCACGGCCACATTGCCGGGCTCCCCACTTAATCACAGCCCACAGTGGGGCTGGAAACTGCCGCATGCCTATTGCGTCTCACACAGCCTTCGCTCACATTGTCCCGGTCATGAACACCAAGAGCAGTGGGAGACCGCGTGTAGTAGTCCCAGAAAGGCGGAATACATAGAGACAAGGCGAGAAAGTGAAGGTCTGCCATTACGTGAGTTCAGAGCTTCATTTGAGGTGAACTTCTGGAGACGACAAGTGTCCCTCTGCACACCTTGCAGTAGTATGAGGAAAACCTCACTAGTATGAATGTAGTGAGATCTAAGCCTGAGCATGTGTAAAATGGTAAACCTTGTTCCGTATAGTTACTCTAAACTTCAAATTCTTCTGAATGTATTAGGTTGAAACTGCATGTAAAAATGGTCTTTTATTCATATTTACTCTCATTTGTTTGGTAAGTGAGTACTCGAGGAAAGGTTCTAACTCAGCCCTAACTGCCCCAGAGACATGTCAGGTCTCGCAGAACTCCGTGCCGGTCACAGGCCATTTTGCTGTCAATCCTCAGACCCACTCCAAGTTGACACAATATGTCCAGATCAGCATTTCCTCATCATGTATTCACTAACCAGCCATAAGGGCAAAGGACTAATTCTCCAAACGTTCAGGGTGAGGCCTTTGACTGGACACACTGTCCTCTCCAAGCCAGAGGTCACATGACCTTTCGAGGACACCACACATTCTACTCTTAGTCCCACCCTTACTGACCCTGTTGTTGTTGTTAAGTCTTGAGTCTTCCTAGCCAACTGTAACCATGGGTGAGATGGCCCAAGTTTAATTCTGAGTTCATTTAGTAAAAAATCAGGGATGTTAACGCTGCTTATAGCATGAAAAGGAGATAGGCACTTGCTTATTAAATCAGCCACTGTCAGCGTCTGTTCTGAACAAAACAATTCTAGTCTTCAAGCTGTGGTGATAAGGGATAAAGCTTGCCTCATTTCTCATATCTTAGAGGGTCTTCTGACAATATATTAATGGGCACAATGTTTCCAACACAGACCATAAAGAAAAGAGCAGCAGCTGATTCAGGTAGGGTGTGGGCTGGGAGTCAGGGCCTGGGAAAGAAATCATAGATACTGTGTCATCATCATCTTTGTCACGGTCACACCAAAAGGTTGAGTTCACAGAGAACATGGACAGAAACACAAGACCAAAAACCAACCTCATCGATGAAGAAAATCACTGTGATTGCTTCTCAGGGGAATAGAAGTGGATGTATGCTTTCTACCTGATTGTTACTTGAAGAGCTCATGCAGCTCCCTTTGAGCACTGTTAAATAAATATAGACCTAGACATGGCAAACAGTGCACAGTCCCCTCTGGGTGAATGATGCCAAGTGGGACCTGCAGACTCAGACCTAGAAAGCAATAATCCAAGAGGCCAAATCACCCTTCAAGTCTCAAAGTTTGCGGGATGCTCTATTAAGTCACTTGGTGAAGATGTCCCCGATCACACTGAATGCACAGCTAAGGGCACAGACTGTGCGGCCAGCCTAGAGACATATTGAATGATTGAATCCTCAGCATGGCATGTTAGTTCTTGCCTTCAGTCATCTTAGGGGCGTGTGTGGCACCTAACACGATAAGACTTTATCACAAGAGAGATTAAACAACACCGCATCTTTTCAATGAGAGGGCCACGGGGCATGTAAGCTTCATGGGCTCCCTCCCTAAGGATTATAAAGACAGAGGAGATAAAGACTGAAATTTCATCTCTATTTCTAAATTGTCTCATCGCTTCTGTCTACTGTCCTGGGATGCTTTACACAGCCTTCTTAAGAGCTTTAAGGAATGAGTAAATGGAATAAAAATTTTCTCATTTTCTAAAAGTCATTGAATTAAACAGGAGACAGCTTCCACACAGCAGGTGAATATCTATCTCTAAAAGGATGACAATAAAATAATCAGCTTCATGTGACAGATGTTTGCTCAGAGAGGAGTGATCGCCTGCCTGTCTTGTGCAGGGAATCTGCTGTGGACATAATTGGTATACTACCTCTACAATCCATTAGCTACATAGTGGCAGTAGCAAAGGCTGGCAAGCCTAGATCAGACCGGCGATCTCATCCAAATGTCATTTTCCCGCTCCAATCCCTTCCTATGCTTATTGACATTTTTTTTGTTTTGTTTTGGTCATTACTGGCTCTATGACAATGTGACCTTTCTTTCACGCAATGGTAACTAATAGGACTGCCCTCTACTTCATGGCCATTCCTTCTTTCCTAGGGTTGAGGGAGGCCATGGGCCCCTACTAGTGGCTAGAAAACGAATCCTAATGCTTTCTGGAGTTGAGTGACTGCTGGTGGGCCAGAGACTCTCTCACCAACATGAGGTCTTAGCCGTCTCATTGATGCACTGGATCCAGCTGCTGTCCAGGATTAGGGATGCTCCAGCCTGATCTAGGAAAACCATGTAACCTGGTACCCAGTTTACCTGGTTTGTAGGCTTGAGTCTGTGGAAGAGCTCTTTGAAGAAAGTTGTTCCTAAGTCCATATATATATATATATATATATATATATATATATATATATATATATAAACAAATGGAGGCTCAGAACAGGATAAAGCTCTTTAGTCCTCTTCATATCCATTTTTGTTACTAATTACACTAAAGAAATTTATCAATATTGAACAACACAATTTTCCCAGTACATTTTGTCTATTGCTTCCAAATCTTCGCCACAAGTTTGTGATTGGGCATCATCACACCTTGTGAATGAGAATGCCCCCATAGGCTCATATGTTTGAATAACTGGTCCTCAGTTGGTGGAACTACTTAGGAAGGATTAAGAGACGTGGCCTTGTTGAAGGGCATGTGTCATTGGGGTGGACTTTGAGGTTTCAGGATCACCCCTTGTTAGCTCTCTTTCTGCCTCCTGCTTGTGATCAAATGGAAGTTTTCAGGGTCATGCCTACCTGCCTGCTGCCATGCTCCCTTCATGGTAGTCAGGAGCTCCAGTCCTCCGGAACCATGAATTTCAAATTAAATGCTTTCTTTACAAGTTGTTGCTTCGGTCATGATTCTTTGTCACAACAATAAAAAAGTAACTAAGACATGCCCAACCAAGGACCAAGTATTCTAATATATGAGCCTCTGGGGGCAGTCTCCTTCACAGGAAGTGACATTATCCAATTACAAGTTTGTGGTGAAGATTTGGAAGCAATAGACAAAAACTGTTGGGCAAATTCTGTTGATCAATATTGATGATTTTCTCTATAGATATGGAGAGGATTAAATGTTAGAGTACTGAGTCAGGGAAAATTTGAAAACTTTGCAAAGGAAAGCGTTATGGGCACACAGGAACATCTGGGTACAGATCTAGCTAGTTGTTTGATTCTAGAATTCTAACTCTACCTTTTGACTTTAGGAATGCACAGAACAATTTAAAACCCTACCACTCTCAGGTTCCAGAAAATGATCCCCCCAACATCCACTATCATATCCTCCACCACTAGACATAAGATAAATTTCCAAACATCTGCTGCCCTCTGTACTGTGATAGCCTTTCTCAGTATTTTACAAAGTCCCTCTTAAGGTTAATAGAGGCATTATTGAGCTTAGAAATCATGTTTTATCATATCCTTAGATCATTTGCTTCAGCCATATCATCGGGGCAGTTCATAGGCAAATGTGTTTTTCATAGACATATGGCTTTTCTAGTGGGGACAAGAACAGATGTTTATTTGCCCAGATTTGACAATAGACAAAAGAAAAATTTCCATCCTAATCTAGTTTAGTGAATGTATTAGGGCTACTTACAGGAGGATATATGAAGCATTACAGGAGTGCAGGCAACACAGGTAGTAGCAGCATCAAAAAGCCCACACCAGTATTAGTGACAACTCATGAAAACTGCCACCATGGCACTCCATGTAAGACTTATAGGCAACTTCATAGATCCAGAAAGTCTCTTCCCATTAGAGGGAACCCCAACAAATAATTGCTACTGCTTAAATAAACCTGGAGAGGAATCTTGTGACCCCTATAAACGCCAGTCTTCTGAGACTTGTACGTTTTATTTACTCCCTGGTCTTAGGAATGCTCCTGCTCCCTCCAGGAAGGAGTGTTTCGGTTTGGAAATCACTGCACAACACATGTGGGAAAAGGGGTGGGGGGAGGGGAGAGGATTAGCCTGTGGGATGGTGGACCTGGGAACACCTCTGTGTGTGTTCAGGAGAACCTTACTTCCCGTGGAGACACGATGGTTCCACGTAGGAGCTGCTGTGGCGTCTGGATGCTGTGCTCCATCAAGCATGTCTGTCAGTCCAGGTCTAAGACAGCAAACTGTCTCAGCAATTTCCAGCGAAAGTGTGACAGTTGATCCACTCAAGACTAGTGTGGCCTGGCTCTTTAAGAGTGTCTTTCTTAGACTTCTTGGGAGAGACTATATCGGCCCTGATCCTGGTTCACATTCTGTTGACCTTGACACATTTTCTGAGCCTCCTGAGCCTCTGTTTTACGTGTGTGTATAAAACACAGCAATGACAACCTGCCGAGCCTATTGTGAGGACAGTAGTCATATGAATGTTCTTATGCAGCACCCAGAACTCAGCGGGCACTGGAATGATGACATCTTCATGTCTTTCTCTCTTTCTCAGTCACCCCAACCACCTTTCCTGGCTCACTTGTCTCCTGTGATGTCCCTGCTCTCCTAAAACTTTCCGATCACCATATATTCTCTCTGATATCATACTGTGTTTCCCCTGCGTGTGGTAAAGGGGACCCAGGAGAAAGTAAACTAAAGGTGGTTTTATTGGCTAGAGGAGATCAAAGAAGTGGGATATGATTGAGGTAAAATAATGAAAGTTGGTTCTCTGTAGAAAACCTATGTATGCGGTAGACACGGTTCTCCACGTCTGACTCTGCTCTCACTCCAGGCAAGTAGAAGCACAGTCTTCTCCACTTCTCTGTGGTTGCAGTGGAGTAGAGCCAGGTGAGCAGCCAGTGGGTGGCGGGCGATAGAGAAGAGATGGCACTGAACTTTGAGTTTCGGCTGCAGGGTCTGCCAAACCTGGTCTTGCTCACCAAAGTGAAGCCTAAGCTATCATGTTAAGGTAGGGCATCGTAAAACAGCAGTGGCCCTGAGGGGCGGAGCCCAGTGTGATCAGAGATAGATGTACAATGTGAATAAAGAAGCAGCGTCTGCTATTGTAAACTACTAGAACTTTGAGTGCGTTTAATATTGAAAAAAAAAATCACTTATAGAACACAATGTTCCAAAACTTGGCTTTCAAATTCTGGCCTAACAAATATTATATTTGTTGATATTTTTATGGGTTTTACTTTGTTTGTTTGTGGGGTTTTTTTTGAGTCCTCCCTCAAAAGAAACAAAGAACAAAAAAGCAAGAACAACAAAAAACCATCAAATCCTGATTTAATGGATCTTTTGAGGGAAAGCACTGGAATTTGAAATGTGCACATTGAACCTTGCCTTGTTGAGCTTTACACACATGAAGACTAAAGTTCAATTCCTAGAATACATGCAAAAAGGCTGAGAGCAGTGTGAAATACATGTAGTCCCAGCACGGAGGCGGAGGAGACAAGGGGATCCTAGGACTGACTGGCCAGCCAGTCTAGCACTAAGCTAGAGTGAGTTCCAGGCCAACGAGAGACCTTGTCTCCAGGTAAGTGGACCATGCTCTTTGTATGACCCCCAAAGTTGTCTTCTTCCTAGCCTCATGGACATGTCCATATGTGAGCACACACAGGCACTTGCTTACATGAACATGTGCACACACATACATGAACAAATGCACCTACTCACATGTACATGTATGTACATGAACACATAATAAGAGAAAAATAGAAAAAATATAAATTCTTGGGCCCCATCCCAATCTACTGAGCCCGGTTCTGCATTTTTAATAAGATCTCCAGATAGCTCTTGTGTGCATCAAGGCTGGAGAAACCCTGATTTAGATGCTAGCTGGACTTGACATTACATGACCTATGACTTTAGAGTTCAAAGTTGATTTTTTTGTACTTATTTGTCCATTTTTCTGCTTATTTTATGGGAAAAAAATCTCAATTTGAGGCCAGAATTGCTTACCATCTCACTAATAACCGTTAGTACCCATCTTAGCAAGAAAATGAATTTAGGTCGTGTTGAATTCTGGGAGAGGTGAAGGTGGTCAGACGGAATATAGCAGTGTTGCTTTATTGTCTTTCCAATGGTCATCTTTCCCCCATGGCAAACAATGCCAGCTTTCTAGATAAAGCATTGACAGGAAGATTCTCAAACAGGTTGATCTGTAGGAAGAACTGTACTTAAAGCAAGCACATAGTGGGATGTATTTGTTTTGATCTTTTCTTCCAGGCTAGGAAATCATTAGTTTGGCATCCCTGACCTCTGACCCCACTACACAGCAACACCCACAAAGCAATGTTCTGTCCTACGGGCTGAGGGCGAGGAGAGCACTCTGTCGGATTACACATTTGGGGAAGAAACGAGCATGTTCGGAATGTCCTCTGGAAATTTAGAATCTATGCATATTTTAGCTTAGATGTGTGCATGGGGCAAGTGTGCATGTGGAAAACAGAAATCAACATCAGGCATCTTTCCTAGACAGCTCTCTCTCTCTCTCTCTCTCTCTCTCTCTCTCTCTCTCTCTCTCCTTTCTTTTTCTTTCTTTTTTTGTTTTTGTTTTTTCCAGACAGAGTTTATTAGTGTAACAGGCCTGGCTGTCCTGGAACTCACTTTGTAGACCAGGCTGGCCTCGAACTCACAGAGATCTGCCTGCTTTGCCCCCTGAGTACTGGGATTAAAGGCATGAATCACAATGCTGAGCATCTTTTGTTTGTTTGTTTGTTAAGACAGTATCTCTCACTGAATCTGAAACTCTTTGGCTTGTCTAGGCTGCCTGGTCAGTAAGCTTCTAAGTCTGTCTGCTCCCACCCCTTCCCAGCACTGGAGTTGCAGGCACACAGTGGGGCTCCCAGCTGGGGTGGGTGCTGGAGATCTAAACACAAGCCTTCATATTTATAGCAGGCGCATGAGCTGAGCTGTCTCTCCAGACCCAGAACATTTTTTTAGCATGCCTTTAAGGTGAACTGACAAATCCAGGGGTTCAGTTGTCATCCTTTTGTTCCTCCGCACGCACTACTCCCAGCAGAAGGGTCCCACACCAGCTCTGTCCGATCAGGGAGCTACAGGACCTCGGATTTCTTAGTTTTCAAATCTGTCAGAGGCAAGAATACCACTGAGTGTAGAATTCTTCATCTTCACCTTCATGAAGCAGGAGACAAAATCAAACCTTGCTTTAAAGCCCCTGCCAACCCCTCCTAGCCCAAGTACTGCCCATTCAAGCAGTTCAACCACAGGGATGTTACCAATAACTCTTACTGGTAAATGGTACCAGAAAGGTCGTGGATAAGATGCCCTGTGCTTGCATCTGTGCATGCCAGTTCTCCATCATTAGGTTAAAGTGGTACCCAGTGCTACCGGGGCCAATGCTGCTTTATTCTCAACATTCTGCTTCCTCGGCAGCTTTAGGACTGACTGTAGAGCAGGAATCATTTTTGCATTATCGGATGTTGCATCCGGAGTGTCTCAAATATGTATTCAATACATCAATCATCAATACTTCCATAACCTGTTTTCTGGAACAAGAAATCCTCATGCCTCTGCCTCCTAAGTGCTGAGGTTAACGGTCCATGCCACCACACTAAATAGTCTTTTTGAGACAGAGAATTCTTCCAGGATGCTCACTTTAAGGGAAAGTGTAAAATAAAAGTGTCACATATCTCCTCTGTCCACTTGGCCTGACTATCTTATCTAGTCTGACCTCATGAGAGACTCTACATTCCAAAGGACATGTCCATTCTTTTGACAGACACATCCTGCTCTTCTCGTTTCTGGAACGATCTCTAATGGAAGCAAGAGGAGAACTCTCGTTTATTGTTGTCTGCCCAGGTCCAGCACAGAGCTAGACAACTGCACGAACACGATGACCACTGTCTCTAGAGTCCTGGGAGATCTTCACTTCACAGACAAGGAAAGAAAAGCTAGGTCATAGATGGAAAGTCCTTGTAGGTCTTCAAAACCCTCAAATCTTTGAAACATTGTGGACTCTAAAAGAAACCTGGTCTATTTGAGCTTTGGGTCTTGTCCATCACCCTTTTCCCATAGCGTTGAGGTTAAGAGTCATCAAGGGCTCCTCACCGGGAACAAGAACGCTGTTCAGGAGAGGTGGAGCTGGTGCCAGAAACCATCCCATCCAGCACAGCGACACTGCAGAGTCCTGCCCTACCCCACCCTGCGTTTCCAGGGCATAGAACCCAGCTCCTCTGCTTCCACAGCGGGCACGGAGGAGGCTGGAGGCCGCACCTGGAAGCTCAGGAAGCCGGGTGAGTGACAGACCGGGCGGGAGGGGGAGGGATGTTCAGGAGCGGTGCTAGTCCCCTGTAATGGAAGGGGCTGGGCTAGCCACGTGACTGCAAGGAGGCGGAGATAGGCAAGCTGGAGACCAGACTGGCAGGCGCTGGAGGGGTGCGGAGGGGTTTAGATCTGAATAATTGAGGAGCGATTCAGCAGCAGCCGCTGCCTCCCGTCTTCCTTTACCACCATCACCGCTCCCACCTCAGCTCTAAGTGCAGATCGCCGGCTATCAGCATCCAGGTCATCACCTCCAGCCCCTCTGGTGAGTGGATTCCCCCCTTCACCACAGGCTGTGTTCCTTGTGCAGCCCCTGGTTTCACAACTGGACCCCTGAGAGGAAGATGAACCAGGGAGTCCTAGGCACCCAAAGGGAGGAAGCGGGAACATGGCGCGGAGGTTGAGGGCGACCTACGGGAAGGGGGTCTCTGAAAGAAAGAAGAAGCGAGGTCAGGGTCGCGCGGGCTCCAGCCGGGAATGGGGCCCCCGGTAGCATCTCCGATGTGGGGACACGCGGGAGCTGACAGGCTGGGCGCAGCCTCCGCCGCGGCGGGACGAGGCTGAGATGCTGCGAGTCTGGGCCGCCTGGGTCTCCGCAGCTGGGGCCCATCCTGTCCTCCAAGCCTATGAACGCACCTTGCTGGGGCAACTGGGCTCTCGGCAAGGGCTGGGACTGAGCCCTTGGATAAAGAAGAGATGTTTTCTGGGCCGCAGTCCCTGAGAAAGGCAGGGACAGCAATCTGTCCTTTTACCTGAGCAGAACTCTTCAAAGGGAGCCCGACGCCCGGGACGAGGCTGGTGCGCCACGGGGAGTATCTGTCCCCAGCCAACTGGGACACCATGAGGCGCTGAGAAGGATGTGACAGGAGAGGTATCCACGTACGTTGCTGCCCAGAGCTGGAGGCTTTCGTCCGAGCTATTTTGCATCTTTAGCCTGGCCTTTTCCCCAGACCCAAAGCACGTTCAGTTTCCCATGAATTCTGAGGGCCAGAATAGAGTGGCGTGGCTCTGAGCCTCCTCTCTCCCCTGAGTCACCTCCTCCCCCGTCAAATGTGCATTTTATATTACGATCGAGCAGTAAGGTAGAGGCTGCCAAATGACTCAGAAGGGATGGAAAGGCAGAGAAAAGATGAAGGAAGGTAGGAGCAGCAGAGCTGTCGCCTGTTCTTAATAATGATCCCGCTACGTGTGTGAAACTCGGTTCATTGAGATCTTGAGTCCTGAGGCTCAAAGGACGTACGCCTGACTGGCAGAGGCAGTATCTGAACTCAGTAGCCTAGGGATGCAGGGATAACCAGCCTCTTCTCCCGGGTCGCGGAGAGAGCTGGGTGCTCAAGCGGAAGAGCTGGCAATAGGCGAGGTGCTGTCTGTGGTGCTGAAAGTTGCTGCTAGGAGGTACATAACCGGGAGCTCTTGGGATCCCCACTTTCTGGCTAGCTTTCCCTGCGACTGCGATATAGTCACCTAAAGGGCGTAGTCTGGTGTTTATCTAGAAAACAAGTGAGAATCCTTTGCCTTCCCAGTTCTCTGCTTCCCTGGGACTTGCTTGAGAGGTTCCCAGCTCTCCTGGGTGGATGAGCAAGGCGCCCCTGTCGTTCCAGGATATGACTTTATAACTCTGGATGATGCCTCATTCTGCCTGACGCAAGTCTTCCGGTCCATAAACTGTTGAAAAAGCTGCTAGGGATGCTGTTCTGCTAAGCATTTCTGTGGCTTTCAGAAACAGAAGCATTGTAAGGCTACAGAAAAACAAGTGAAGTCATTAAAAGGGAGAGAGATTTGCGCTTGTTTGGGGCTATGACTCTTCTCTCCTCTGCACCCTTCTCTCATCACCACGTGTTGTTTACATCCTCCAAACACCAATTTTAATACAGTGTGGGCTTGTTTCTTTAACTGTGTCTTGTGGGTCAGATGAAGAAAGGAGAAAGGCAACTGGAGGATGTCTGTTAAGAGAATATTTATTTGCCGGATACCTACAGTCTGCTAGACAATGTCATCTTTAAACTTCACTTTCCACACACCACTCTCTTCTAATCCTTTCTTCTTTAATCTGTTCGCCTACCCACTGTCGCTCACTCCCACCCTCCCAGATGCCTTATGCTTGCTACAACTGTTCACACAACTTGAGCCCCAAGTTTCTAGAAACAGGTTGGAGGCAAAACCAATAGGCTTTCCTGGAAGGACGAGAACTAGAAGAGTGGAGAGCTGAACCTGGAAATCCACATCTGCTTTTGTATTTCGATTTGTGCTGTTGTATTTAGGGTTAGAATAGTTTGAGTATGTAATCGGCACCACTGCTCTAATGAAAGGAGAGGCTGGGAACCCAGAGGAGTCACTCTCTGCGGTCACATAATTGAACTGTTAGTATCTGAATCCTGCAAATGTGTGGCAGAGCCAGTACCCTTCCCACTAAGCCACGGGGCCTGAAATACTCACCCACAATGCCACTTACCCAGATACCCTTTCCCATCACATCCTTTATGCCACCTCGTGGTGTTCTGGTCAGCCAGGCACAGATGCTACCCATGGCTCACCAGCCTAGATGATATTAGTATAGTGATATACCACAAATGTCTAACATACAGACAGTCCTCTTAGCTATTCTTTCTCTTGGATTTTTCCTCTTCTGGTTCTACCAGTCCAGTACTGTCTGTCTCTGTGTATCTGAGAGACATAAACCTCCTCAGTGACATGTTTCCTATGAAGCAGTTCACAAATAGGATGGTACTAAGACTGTCATCAACATGCCCTTGTTATCTATACTCTCTCTCTGACATCGTCCATTCCCCAAAACTAAGTAGCTCGGCATAGCTTCAAAGGGACTTGGAAGAGGGCTCGAAAATAATCTAGGCAGAAATAAAGATCACTGTAAGTGCAAGTACCTATAAAATGCTTTCCATAGGCTGTGCGTGATACTAACTCCTTTCATTTATCATTTCTTGGGGTCCCTCCAATTCTCCCAAGTACAGAAATCATCGGGGTGGTCCTGAGATTACTGGTCATTCTAGCACTCTGATATCCCATTCACTTCTCCTTGCTTCTCTTTAACAGCTTGGAGTGAAATTTCTTCAGTCATTGGATTCCTGTAGCCATGGTGATTGCATTGGTGCAGTAGATATTTTTTAAATTCTTCTCTCATATGTTACATCCCAACTGCAGTTTCCTCTCCCTCCCCTCCCCTCAGTTTCCCCCTCATCTTCTCTCTCCTCCAGATCTACACTCCTTATCTCCCCTCAGAAAAGAGCAGGCCTCCCAGGGACATCAACCAAACATGGCATATATATTCTACATGAAGGCATGACAACTTAATAGGAGGAAAAGGGTCCCATAAGTAGGCAAAAGAGTCAGCAACCCCTCCCCAAGCTCCCACTGTTAGGAATCCCACAAGACCACTAAGCTAGCTACTCAGCCATAACATATATAAAGAGTACCTAGTCAGACCCCTACAGGCTCCCCGATCTCTGTGACCCCCACAAGTCCTGGTCAATTGATCATGTGGGCCATGTTCTTGTGGTGTCCCTTGACTCCCCGAGCTCTGCCTAATGTTTGACTGTGGGACTCTGCATCTGCTCCCATTGGTTGCTGGATGAAGTCTCTCTGGTCTCTTTGATGAGGATTCTGCTAGGCTCTGTTCCCAGAACATTCTGCAGGCAGGACAAACTGTAGGCAAAAATTTTGTGGCTGGGTTGGGTGTCCCAGTCTCTCCACTTGAGGCTTTGCCTGATTACAGAGGATGGTGGGTTAAGGTGTCCCCATTACTATTGGTCTTTGCTAGAGTTATTCTTGTAGAGTCCATGGAGTTTTCATTGCAGTAGGTTTACACCTTACCCCCGAAATGACCCCCCTAATTCCAGCAACTTCTTTCACTCTTTTCTCCCTTCCCACACACCTGATCCCTCCTGTTCCCAAACCCACCCACCCCCAGTTCACCTGTGAATTCTGTTCTACTTACCCTTCCCCGTGATATCCTTGTGTCCCTGCCTAAGACGTCCTTGTCACTTAGCCTTCCTGAGTCTGTGGACCTTAGCATGATTATCTGTTACTTCACAACTAATATCCTCTTATAAGTGAGTACATGCTATGTTTCAGAGTAGGCATTTTTACTGTCATCATCACCATCACCATCATCATTATTTTGGTTTTTCAAAACAGGGTATCTCTGTAACTTTGTTTGGTGCCTGTCCTGGAACTAGATCTTGTAGACCAAGCTGGCCTCGAATTCACAGAGATCTGCCTGCCTCTGCCTCCTAAGTACTGGGGTTAAAGGCATGCCCCACCACCGCTGGGCCATGGAGTAGACATTTTACACTGAATTGGTAGTTCTGTCTTGCTCCAAAACTTAGCTTAAAAATTAAAATTCAATCCAAATGACTCTGAGAGGCAAATGAACTCATTACCCCTCCTTAGAGATCCCCAGATTCCTTCTTATTGCTATTGCCAACATTTTACTTCTGATCCCCCTGGCCCAGTTAAGGCATAACTCATATTAAATTCATATCAAATAACCCCATAAGCCTAAAGATGATATTGATGGGGTCCTGTAAACCATGATCTTAAACTGTATGGAACCTCTCTGTCCATCATCACTAGCTGCATAGGTGCAACTGGAGCTAAAATATTTTGCAGTCAGTATCTCATATTTCAAGTGCTCAACACCTATAGGTGCCAAATGACTGACTACCTTGTCGGGAGGAGCAAAGTGTTTCTGTCATCGCAGAAAGTTCTGTTGGAAAATGCTACTTAAGAAAGTGCTTCTGAAAAATCCCCACAGCAACAAAGGACTAAGTATTGAGAAGAATTAAGGATTTAAGACTCTCTTTGAAGCTTCTGACAAGAAAGGAAAAAAGCATACTTGTGCTTCCTGTGTCTCTAGCAGCCCAGAGATGGGCAGGCGGGCAGGGTAATCCAGGCAGCAAGGAGCTGCATGTCTGCTGGAGGACATGCTCAGCAGTGTGCTTCCTATGAACTCTATGGTCGGCTGGAGGAGCTGGTAGCCTCAGCAGTCGGCTTCCTATAGACCCGATGGTGTTTGGTTTGGTTTGGTTTTCTGAATTCCAACTTAGAAGTAGCCTTTCTCTTGTCTAGAATTCAGGCACAACCGCTTGTGTTTCCACCTTACCTTAACAAGTATATTGTGATGAACATGGAAATAACAGATGGCTTGAAACCAGGAGTGAGTGTGCCAGTTGGTGACATTAATAGACCCTTCCTAGAGCCCCCTTCCTTCATCTGTAAAGCACTGAGGGAATATCCATAGCACCCCCAAATGGCTGTGGTGAGACTGAGAGACAGTTAGAGATCGTTCACTTTCATGGAGCATGGTTGAACGCGATCGTTGATCATTACATACAGATATGGCACAGCCTATGCCCAAACAGGGTGGTCCAGCTTCCATGGCTTCTGAGGGCTTTTAATCTTTCATAAGAATGCATTTTACTTTTATTTTATTTTCATTGAAAATCAGAGCGTTGGATTTGAATGTTTGATTGTTTAGATTTCTGATTGGTTAGGGTCTATTAATAGAAACTGTACACACTCTTTGTAGTTTAGTTTATTTGAACCTGAACATTTCTCTCTCAGAAAAAAAAATCATTAACTCAAGGGTCTTAGTGTTTTGGGAAAAAAAAAAACTGTGGTTACATTACAGATTCAGAAATAACACCAAAAAAATAATAAAATGTCATGTGGGTATTCCTCGGTGCAGATGGGCAAGAGGGATAATTTAAAAGAAATGGTTTATTACCAGTGACATGAGCTTCAACCCCTCTCGTAAGTGAGTGTGAACAGCAATAATTCTTGTTCGTCCATTGATTAAACCAAAAGAAAAGGCAAAAATCTATTCTTTCAGCTGACTTCATGGGGCTGCATTAAGTATTCTTATAATAGGAGCACTTGCAACCCGGATTCCCTAGAGAAATCTGTCCAGTTGTGAGTGGAGCTTGAGAATCCAGCTCGTGTAGACCCCCGCCCTGCTGAGTGCCTTCCCCTGCCTGCACCTTGTTTGATGCTGTCTGGGCCTCAAGTCGGAGTGCTTTCCATACGCAGCTGTAGCTTGTTTCACATTCGATGCTTAGCTCGTCTCGTTTAACACGAGGCTAACACAGGGCTCAGATTCACAGAAAATATGCCCATAAATGAAATTCCTCCAGCAGATGATGGCTTTCTTTTAAAATATATGTAATTTAACTAATTCTTTAAGACTTTCACGTGTGCATGTGGTGTGCTCGATGATGCTCACTGACCCCCCCCACTCTTACCTCAGCTCCTCATAGATCTATCTACCCACGACCAGCCTACTCCTCCCAACTTTAAGCCCTTTTTGTAAATTTCGCATAATTTTTCACTGTAGTTGTTCTAGCTGTTGTGTATCTTGAAGACTCGGTGAAGCCGCTCTGCTGGTCTATCTGCTATCCTCCTGTCTATCGGCAAAGCACCTAAGAGGTGAAAATGGAATTGGCTAGCAGGCATCAGACTCTGCCTGGCCACTTCCTTTCTTAACAGTCCCAGTCTGACAGAGATGAGTGTTGACTTGCGAGACACTCTGCCAGGGAGATAGTTCACACTTAGTCCCGGGGGTGGCCAAGCATGTCATTCTCAGGCCTTTATTACCCATGAAATTATATTACTAAAAAAAAAACTACATTGTGAAAGACGGATAACGCTGACTTCGTAAATCCTTTTAGTTTAAATAATAAGCAACTTTAGTTGAGAGCCAATTATTCAAATAGTACAAAGTGTTTGTTCTGTGGATTTTCAAAAAAGGAGAAATGTTGTTACCTGGGGCTGAAAAGAGCTCAGTATTCCATTTCTGTTCATTAATAAAAGTCTCTGATAGTTTTATATCAAAGGAAAAGAAAGTTGATAATTTAGCTCTGACACTGTTTTTTCGAGTAGGCCGTCATTCGGTTAATCAATACTGTAATTGAAAGTGGTCTTGTCCTGGCACAGAACCATGGTGGAAAGGGTGCTTGAAAATCTCATAGCCTGGCCCGTGAGCACTTAAAAAGTATTCGTTGGACTCAGGTCATTATTTATATACTTACTGACCATATACTCAGCTAGCCAACCCTCTCTCAAGAAATAAAGTTTTGGGGCCCAGAGAGACAGCTGTTCTTGCGGAAGACCTGGGTTCAGCTCTCAGCACTAACATGGTGTCTTACAATCATTCTTAATGCCAGTCCCAAGGAATCCCACTCCCTTTTCTGACATCTGCAGGCACCAAGCACAAACATGGTGCACAAACATACATGTGTGCACAGACATTCATGTAGGCAAAACATTCCTATACATAAAATATAATCAATCTATTTTTAAAAAGAAAAGAGTATTACTCAGGTTGAGGGGGAGGTTCCAAGAGTAAAATATTGACTGAACAAGCAGGAGGGCCGCATTTGGGTCCCAAGGACCCATCTAGAAGTCCAGCATGGTGGCACGTGCCTGGGTGCTATCCCAGGGCTTGATGACCAGCTAATCCAGACAATCAGTGAATTCCCAATTCAGGAAGAGATTCTATCTCAAAAACAAAGATTTTTCAAGAGAGAGATATGCCCAACAACCTCCAGCCTCTGCCATGTGTGTTCTCGGTACACACGCATGCGTGCGCCACATGCACAGAATCATAAGTGAATGTTTGCATAACATAAACTTTTAACAAATAAAACAGGATGCAAACGTAGAAATCCACATTTCACTCTGAGTTCCCTGGCCCCTCGGTGGGTCACAGGAGGGAATAATGGCCAAGACCTGAGAAATGCCTTACTGACATCCTCAAAGGACAGGGGACGTGCCAGCCACTGGGTCTTGGATCGACAAGGCAGCTTCATAAGCTCAAAGCGTAGATCGAGTAGTGAGTCTTTTCCGACTTTCACTGTCACTTTTTTGACTTTGACTTGCCATTTTCTTGAGAGGACATTGGGTCAGAATAGTGACAAGAAGAGCTATTGTTCTGAATTCAGAAGCACAGTGTGACATGAAGGTACAGGCATTAATTGGAGAACCCGACAGTCTGATGGATCATAGGAGAGGACCCCTTTTCAGGAAGAATGAGGCCTGCTTTTAAGAGTGTTCACTGCAGAGACAGAGACAGAGAGACATAGTCTAGTCTAGCTCATCAACAAACAAGTGCTCACAATTAATTGATTCCCATTTTCCAAAGAAAAAATACTCCTATCCAGCAAACCAACTTACAGATGAGCAGGCTGGTTTCCAGCGCCCTTTCTTTGTTTCAGATGCTTCCCCTGCCCTTTGTTTTAGCAACAAATAAAAATCAACTGGACCCAGGTATTGAGCATTTTGCAGACAGAATGATCATCCTAACTTGTCTTCACTGGTTGTTTATCCAAGATTTTATCCCTACCAAATTATCATCATACTGGTATTTGTAACTCCACACAATCTAGCTTTCTCACTTTATACCCTCAGAAATTTAAGCTAAACACGATCACCTAAGTCAACAGCAGAGCAGAAGCAAGAACCAGGGCTCCTTTCTCTATGCCACTTCTCTTGAAGCATCATGCATCTTCCCATTAGTCACGACAGCTCATTTAGGCAACTTTAGTTCCTTCTACTAAACTTTTACTTTTTAAGTAGAAAGTGGAAGGGTTGGATTTTAGCTATTCTGTGTGTGTGTGTGTGTGTGTGTGTGTGTGTGTGTGTGAAAGAAAGAGAGAAAGAAAGAAAGAGAGAGAACACATGAATCATGATGTTTGTGTAGAGGTCAGAGCATTGTTCTCTCCCTCCACCTCTACATGAGTTCCTGGATTCTAACTCAGGTGCCTTTACCCACGGAACCATCTCACTGACCCTGGAAGTATTGGATTTTAGATAAAACTAAGGACCAAGGACTTCAATAATTCATACTCTGCCTTTTGATACATACAAAATCAAAGTTTATATTTTCATATAATTGTTATTAGAAGTGCTGACATTCATGCCATACTAATTCTTTACTGAATAAGGGTGATAATGATAATGTTAATAATGATAGAAATGCTTATTTACACTTACTATAGCCCTAAAAGAATAGAATCCCTAGTTTAAAGTGAGAAAAACCAGATCCAACAGTAAATAGCTATACAATTTTATATATCTAACATGCTTGTGCTTTTTAGGCTATATTGCCCCCTCCCCAGAAGACCATGGTTCTCTCAAACATCTGATCTGTGTTACTGCGAGCCTCTCTACATCCAAGCACCTTCTCTGGGGCGTCTATTCTTCCTTCATTTTCTAGATGAATAGGCAATCAAGGAAGTCTATGGAGTGCATGTCTGTGGTCTGATGGTGGTGTGAGCATCTTCCATGTCTTCCTGGGAGATGGCATAGCCTTTAACAAATTGTTGCCGTAGCCCAGTTGTTTCAATGGCTAAGTCATGCACTTTGGTGCTCCACAGTCTCCTTGTGACCTGAGACTCCTCTTGTGCTTTCCCGCTCAAAGTGTAGACAGCTGCACCACGAGTCCCTGTGAGAGGAAGTACAGGAGCTAGCACCGTCTATGCTCCAAAAGGCAGTCCTGACATCTTCAGCACCTAGTGGAATCTTCCAGCCTCTGCTGAGAGTAACAATCTAGACAGCGTTGAAGGCAAAGCACAAGATGTCCTTGAGAGTCATTTCCTAGAGGTGGGACTTGGTCAAGAATAAAACTTGCCACTAATTTAGTCATAACTGAGACACGGACTCAACTTTGTGGCTGTGAACTTCAACATGTTCTGTATCTGTTAGTGGACACTCAGCAGTTAATGTGGCAAGTCAACCAGAAGGCTCTGATGGGACATGCGACATGGGTGTGCGTGCCTGCATGCGTGTGTGCGTGTGCATGTGTGTGTTTTCCAACTTAGTAAAGTAGCCCTATGTCTCACCGTCAAGTTGATTAGAGGATGCATAAAGCCAGCTTGTCTGTGTGGCTTTTAGTTCCTTTGGGGATGTAAGATGGCCTGTGTATCAGAAGACCTGGTTTCCTTCTCAACTTCAAAATGTCCTGGCATCACTCAACTTCTTCAAGAGTTAGGTTTCTTTATCTTCTCGGAAATGGTTCAGTCACTAAGGTGTTTGGCAGGTGGGCATGAGGCCCTGAGCTCAGCCCTTACACCCTAGATAAACACTAGCTGTGAGGGCATGCACTTGAATTCCAGTGCTGGGGAGCAGAGGCAAAGGATCCATCCCTAAAGCTCAGCAGCCAGCGAGCCTAGCCAAATCAGGGAGTTGGAGAAAAATGAAAGACTATCTCAGAAAACCAGGTGGAGAGTGTCTGAAGAAAACACATTGGTTGACCTCTGACCTACACATGCAGGCGTGCACACACACACACACACACACACACAAATACACACATACACATAAATAGATACACACTCACACACATGAGATCATAAGATCTGTTCCTCATCTTACAAAAATAGACCAATGAAAGCAACTGATAAAGCTTCTTATAGACTATGAAACCTATATAAAGAAAAGATGTATTTTTATCTTTTGTAATGAACTCTGAAGTAGAGCTGTCAATTAAATCAATGCCATTAGAATTGAGAAAATCTAGGTTCTAAACTTGTTAGTCCAGGAAGTTGTGCTTGTGTGGGAGGCTTCCTGGTTTCTCCTAAAATCAATAGCTCTCAGCCTGGGCAGTACTGTCTCACTAGCAAGTATTTTTAATTTTCATAGACACTCTCTCTTAGTCACTGTTCTTTTGCTGTGAAGAGACACCATGACTAAGGGAACACTTAAAAGAGAAGCTATCTAATTGGGCGGCTTGCTTATAGTTTCAGAGGTTCAGTCCACTATCACCACGGTGAGGAGCATGGTGGCATGCAGGCAGATGTGGAGCTGGAAAAGTACTTGAGAGCTGCATCCTGATCTTCAGGCACAGAGAGACTGGGCCTGGCATGGTATTTAAAATCTCACAGCCCCACCCCCAGTGACACAGTTCCTCCAAGGACACACCTCCTCCAATGAGGACACACCCCTAATCCTTGATGACTAAGCATTCAAATTTGTGAGCCTGTGGGGGCATTCTTATTCAAATCACCACAGAGACTAGGAAAGAGAATACACTAAGCATGGTACACTGTTCAATACAAGTCTTCAAAATAAGACTTGCTCCATGCAAAACGCTAGGCACACTCTCCTCCATCACAAATATTGTTCAAAGCTCTGTGGTGCTGGTGGTTCCCAAATCATCAGTTAATACAGAGAGACTTTACTCTTGGTCTCCTCCCGGAGGTGAGTCCTTCCATGCGTGTATGAAATTTAAACAACTCAGAAGCTTTACCAGGCTCCCAGTGATTTTACTAAGAAAAAAAAAAAAAACGAGGGGGGATCAGAAATCAGTGTTTTTAAAATCACCCTTAGGACTGATAAGATGGCTCCGTGGGAAAGGCACCTGCCACCAATCATGACAACCTGAACTCAATCCCGGGGACCCACGTAATGGAAGGAGAAAACTGACTTCTAAAAGTTGTCCTCCGAGCCTACGCACGTCATGACACGTGTGAACTCAAACATACGTGAGTGCACAAGTGCACTCACATGAAATAAATGAATGTAACAGAAATTTTACAAAAATAATGAAGTCGGCTTCTAAAAGCTTCTATAAGAAGCCCTGTCCGATTTCAATAGGGTCAGCATCATAATACATAGCACACTGTGAGGCCTACATGAAAGGTTTGGATTTAGGACCCAAAACAGTAGGTTGTATTTCTTCTGTAAAAAAATGCCTTCTTTACAGATTATTGAAGAAATATTGGGTTATGGCTTTTCTTTATGATGCTTTGAGTCAGCTAGGAAACCGAACTTTGGACCCCTCCTTCCAGACGCCAGTAGCGATCTTCCAGAGGGACAGGCATGAGCCTATAGCAGCTGTGTATACAACATGACACATGCTATGAACAAGTTTCTGAAGACATCGACGAGCAGGTCACCTTCTCAGAAGACATTATAATTGTTTTAAAGTTTGGGTGATTTTATCGTCTTCTCTGGTAGATAAGGGAGAAGGAGACCTCTGGGGAAACGGGAACCGTGTGAACATGAGTGTGTGCACAGCAATGACATGCGTGTGGACCAAGGCACAGCCTTGGGAACGGCAGCAGATCCTACTGGAAGGAGTCTAGAGAGAGCTGACTGTGACTAGGGTGGGCTCATCAGGTCGGCTGGAGGTTGTCTTTGAGTAGGGTTTTTAATAAGAGCTTCTAGGCCAGTTTGCAGCAGACACCAGAATCAGGGTCTTTAGAGCAAGAAGAAACTTCAGAATTCATCTCAGGCACCTCCTTTCCCTGTTTATAGCTGAAGTTATTGAAAGCCAGAGACACTGAGTTATCCAAGCTCAGCCCAGGTAGCTCCTGTGTAAGGACTGGGCCTCAGCTGTCGTTGCCCCCTACCTGCCCTGCGATGCATTAGGGAATCACATTCACCACCAGAGCATAATCCAGGGACACAGAATGGGATTTTAAGCAGCAAAGAGGCATTAAACTTTCTACTGATTGCTGTTAAGATATGGTTCCAACCAGGAATGGTAGAACTATGAGTTCGGGGCAGCCTGGTCTACAGAGTGAGTCAGGGCTACACAGAGAAACCTTGTCTCAGGAGGGGGGGGGGGAAGGGAGGGGAAGAAGGAAGAAAGGAAGGAAGGAAGGAAGGAAGGAAGGAAGGAAGGAAGGAAGGAAGGAAGGAAGGAAGGACGATATGCTTCCTTCCTATAACTTGGAATAGGTGTGGCCCCTGGCTATGCCCAGATGAGAGCATTCTCTTCAGAAATGCTTCTCTACCCCCTGCTCACATACTCTCCTCTGCTTCTTCGCTTCAGACTGATAAGGATTCCAGAGGCACAGCCTGAACAGACGGCATCTTAATCTCTGGTGATTCAGTAAATAACATGCTGTCTGTGCTTGCGTATTGATGATCACAGCCCTTTTTCTAGATGAGAGAGCCTTCAGAAAGATGAAGCAGCCTGTGCCCGAACACAGCAGACACAGAAGCGCAGATCCCAGAGCTCCAGCGCGATTTGTGACACAGTTAAATTTGTCACCATCAACATAATTCTAATAATTTCTCTCTGCAGTCAGTTCAGTCTGTGCAGACTTGGGGTTCCGAGATCAGTTTTTCTTACTCTCCCCTTTCTTTCCTTGCTGCTTTTCTTCCACCGATAAGCCAAGCCATGTCCAATACAAATTATCTAAGCTAACAAACTCGCTTTACAAGAATAAGAACCAAGGCCCAGAGAAAGGAAGCCATTTTCCCACCTTCTCATAGTTAAAGCGGGGTGACAGCTAAAATCTGTCTCTCCTAAGGATGGCACATTTCCCTCCATAACAAACTGCTTTAGCCCAGGCAGAGAAGCCAGCGTTTTCTCAGTTCCAAATCCCCTTCCTCTCACTACCCAACCCTCTCAGGATGGATACGGATGCCGACTGCATGGTGTGTCTGGAGGTTCATGCAGAACCTTGCCATGGTGCCTAGGGCCTCTTAGCCACCATTCTGTACCACGCCATCCACCAAATAAGGAAGCTGGTTAGGAAAATGCTTGGAACACATCTGTCGTATTGGGTGCATGGGACTAAGGCTACAATCATTGTATGGCAATCAGCACAACTAAAGAGTATTCATTCACAAAGAGAAAGAGGTCAGGGACCACAAGAATCCAGCAAGGGTCACACAAAGTCATGGTGAGGTTATTAGAGATCAAAAGTTAGGTGATAGAGTAATTTTTATAGTGATCAAGAAAGAGAAACAAGACGAGCAAGATGTTTTACCTGGATCAACCAGCACAATGCATTTCATTTCGTATATACAAATTCATGCTGATAAAAGTTCTCTGACCTGTGACACTAATATCTTACCCAAATGACTTCCAAGGAATCCTTTTAAAATTTAGATTATATTTCAGTAAGATTGCATTGAAAAGAGAAGTGTTAGAGAGAGAACAATAAGAATTTTCTTAAATTGACTTGTCAGGCTGGTCTTGTAGGGTGAGACCTGTCTCAGAAACTTATTATGTACAAAAATTCGTCTCGATCAGTCCTGTCAAGAGTGATCCCCCAGGACAGTGCCAAGCCCTGGAGACTGATTTGTGTATTACTAGATGCTGATCTCGCCACAAATGGGGTGTTGTCATGGGTGCTGCCAAGGTTTGTTGATCGAGATTTCTGTCCCTTCCAGTTCTGCAGCCGTTCAGCCCAAAGAAATACAAAGATGTCTACATTAATTATAAACTTGTTGGCCTAGTAGCCCAGGCTTCTTATTAATTAATTTTTACATCTTAAACTAGCCCATTATTCTTGTCTACATTAGCCATGTGGCTTGGTATCTTTATCAGCTAGACAGTCTCATCTTGCTTCCCCCGCATCTGGATGACGGCTGCAGACTGACTCTTTCCTCTTCCCAGAATTCTCCTGTTCTCATTGCCCTGCCTCTATTTCCTGCCTGGTTGGCCCACCTCTACTTCCTGTCTGGCTACTGGCCAATCAGCATTTTATTAAACAAGTACAAGAAACAAATCTTTACAGTGTAAAACCATTGTCCCACAGCAAAGGTTCTCTTCTTAGGGGTTGAAATTGCCTTGTGACACAACCTCAGAACTAATGGTGCTTCATGCATTAGCATGAAGAAGCCATCCAAGAGGCTGGGTGCTTCCTGCGAGGAGGCGTCTCCTGAACTTTGGGCTGGGTCTCAGTGTCCCACTTCAGAGTATACTGTGAGCTGACCTTGCTCTGATCCGACTTGGGTCAAGCTTATCCGGTCAGACACCTGCACATGGACCCTGACATTTGAAATTTAATATCAAAAACAACCGTAGGCTGGTAATGACTCATCTTCAAAATGCAGATGGCAGTGACTCTCTTGTGGTTTAAAAAGAATCAGACAACACAGTTACTTCTAAAACAGGCCGAATAACAAATTTGACTATTTTTATTTTGCTCTTGTGGTGACCAGTTATCCTGATCCCTAAAAGGAATACACTATGCAGACAGTCTGGGATTGGTTTTAGACTCTGTCCTAGTCACAATGCCTTTGACACACTTCCCAGTCTCAGAATGCAGAGGGAGAAAGTATCTGAATGAGTATAGAGAGCTGTGCCAGAAATAAATCCCTAATATAGACAACTGAAATGTGCCACTATAGAGATTAACCGTTTAAATAGAAGCAAGACATTTTTGCTTCAGTACAGTCTTAGTGCGCGCATCCCAAGTGTATTCCGACCATCAGTTACACATAAACACTACGGTGCTGCCGCCACAGTGCCTGCCAGGGTAGCATGTGGGAGGCTACGGAAGGAAGATATGAATTAGAAGTCGGCCTTGCTACACTGTAAAATCTTCGATCAACAATAAATAAATAAATAATACCTCATGACCAACGGAACATTGTGATGTCATCACTTCATGCGTGCAACTTCACGATGGCCCGAAACTGAGTGTGCTTAGAGTCGAGAACAGCTAGGCAGCGGTGTCGTCATACTTCTGATTAGCTTAGCAATTACATTCACACTTACTCATTTCATCTCTGAAATGGGCTTTGCTGTTTCCATTCACAAAACAGAGTATCAGAGAGTTTAAAAGACGAGGGTAAGGTCTAGCCCATGAGTGAGGGTCCAATACTTGCCATGTTATCGGTGCCTCAGCCCACCCGTCTATCCTTCCCACACTAGGTTTGAATCAGCTCTGAAACAGATCACCCCAAGAGTAGCTCAGTGAGTACACAAGCAAAAGAGTAAGTTACAAGCTTATTGTTACCTTAGCAGACAATCAGACTCAGCTTTCCAAAGATGTGGTGTGAAACTTTGGGCAAGCTGCACTGTTTCTAAGACTCAGGTCACTTCATCTAGGAAAAAAAAAACGATCTGGTTTTATATTTATTCATCCATTAAATCGTCTTTAAAAATGAAGCGACAATGGAGGATAAAGTGTAGATAAAACAGGAACCACAGTCCATGGCATTTTTGCTGAAAGGAACATAACATGAAATCCCAGTCCCCCAGGATCCACGGGGGAGGACATCCACAGTTCGTGCTTTTGGTGCCATGTCTTAATCGGGAAGGTGTTTTAAATTCTCCTTGTGCAACTGCCAAAGAAAGAGTTGGGACTCCCAAAAGCAGAGACTTGGGGCTCAAGCTCTTACAAGCAAGATTTGTGGAAAATAGATTTTCCCATAACTATCGGTAGCGTGCACTGTCTTTAGACTCAACTTTTTCTTTTAGAAGCTCACAATACATTCATACGCACCAGCAATTCATTTCTTATAGGCAAAGCAAGAGCTCAACACAGAAGACAGATGAGCGTTGGTGGGAGATTGGTGGCAGTAAGTGTACTCCAGCAAAGAGTCAGGAGTTTGGGATTTGAAAGGCCATTTTGTTTCATTTACCAGAACCCTGAGGTTTCATCTGGTGGTAGAGTGTACTGTCGAGAAACTGTTGAGCGAGTGTCTTCTTTTTGTTTACTGTTCATGTGATACAATTCTCTGACGAAAGCAGCGGCGTCAGGGAGCAGGCTTTATTGTGGTCCGTGGTTCGATTACAGTCCACCATGGCGGGGAAGTCATGTCAGCCAGAGCTGGAGGGGGCTGCTCCCCTCGCCTCTGCAATCAAAACGCAGACAGGTAGCAAGGCCCGCTTGCTCACCCTCTCTGGTAAGCAGCCCAGGATTCCCTGCCGGGGAATAAGTGGTTTCTGACACAGTTAAGATGGCTCTTGCACATCATTTAGCAAACTCAGTATATTCCCCCTCAAGCATGCCCAGAGGCCCATCTTCTGAGTGATCCTCGTTGACAATTAGCACCCACCATCAAGGCAAGAGACTAAAGAAATCTAAGTCAACAAGTACAGGATAGGAGAGACTGTATTCTTTCTGCAATGCCTTTCCTTGAAGGGAAGAGGGGGCCCCTCTGCTGGGCAGTGAAAAGGGAACGTGCTTGCTATCCCCCCCAGACAAAGCTTCATCAGCATCTTGAACAAGTATGCATGAGTCAATGGGTAAACGGCCAGCCCTTCTCAGTAGCCAATCATTCCATGTGTTGCCAATTTCCAGAACTCAGCTGTGAGGCCACCATCGCGAAGCCATTAACTAATGGATTTTCCCTTACCACGCCTGGAGGCCTAATTTGTAAACAAGAGCCATGGGGACTTTCAAGGTGATTTTCTCTTCAGGCTAGGCACATCAAAGCTTTTTTTTTTTTTCCTATAAGACCCAAGAACAAACAAAAATCAAAAGGAAACCACTGTCAGGAGAAAAAAAGCTCATTTCCAGCCAGAGCCCACGTGTGGCTCGGTGCTCACACAGGGCCAGGTTCTAGCCAGGAAGCCCAGTGATAACATCCTGATGGATTATTTGAGCACCACTTGTAGCAAGCTTGTGAGACATCACCCAAGATCATAACTTTGGACTCACTCTAAATGTTAAGGCGAAACTCTCAAGGTATTTCCTTTCCTTTTTAAAGACTTGTTTTTAATTGTGTGCATGTATGTGCGACTGTGTATGAGTGTATGCTTGTAAGTGCAGGCACCTGTGGAGGGCAGCAGAGGGCAGCAGAGGCTCTGATTGCCTGCAGTTGTGAGCAACCCTACACCAGTGCCTAGAATGGAACTCAGGTCGTGCTCTTAGACACTGAGCCATCTCCCCAGGCCTCTGCTTTATCTTTAAATAAAATATAGTGTAGTACTTGTCAGAATTTACTGTGGGGTCAGCTGCTTGCAGGTATTTATTTAGATGAGTGTTTCATGGCAAGCTCAAAGGCTAATAAAACTCACATCTCCAGGTCCTAACTAATGTGGCAATTCTAGAAGCATGTCAAGGAGGTTTGTAGCTGGAAGGTGTCAGCAGACTCTGACAAGAGTGAACGAGATGAGGCAAGAGCCTAGGAATGGTCAAGGCAGAAGAGTCAGCTGAAAATGGTGCAAGAGAATGAACATTTTCCATCTTGTAGGACTGGAGGCCATTGTGTCTGTGTCAGATAGCGGTGGACCATTTACCCACATGTTTGAGAAGAGCCCCAAGGCTGTCAAAAAGCCAAACAGCAGCAGGCCCCTTCCATCCTTGACTTTACAAGGAGACCCCTTTCTCTCTCCTCTCAGGAGCCACTCTACTTAGAGAGGAGTTGGAGAGGATGAACGGAGCTGCGGAGAGAGAAAAGAAACAGATGAGGTTGGCATTCCTAGAGCCAAGGTATGCCAAAAAGGTGGAGCTGGGTAGGGCTCCATCTTTGCCCTCCAGTAAAGAGACAATAGAAACCTCTGTCTCCCTGGTCCTAAGATTACCCGTCTGCAGGACAGGAAGAGAGCCGCATGTCGCTCTTTCCAGCTGGGAAGCAGCACATTACTAACTGAAAGATGCATCTTCCGGATCGTGTTCCCTTCAGCTCAGTTCCATCATGTGCCAGAGCCCCTGGGGACGAGCTGGCCTCCATTTACGTTTCTAGTCTTCTCTTCTTGCTTTTTCCCATGACTTCCTCACTGCAGCTTGGTCCCTCCTCTTCCATGTTCTTTTTCATTTTCTACCAATAGCAGGGAAGAGGCTGCTTCAAGGCAAGAAGCTGGGCCTGTGCTCTCCACAGGACAAAGTGACATGAGGACCAGGCCAACACCATTCAGTAGCTGACCCCAGCCTGGTACTAGCAAGGAAAAGTGAACCTCTCTCCCTTTTGACTTCACTGTGTAAATGCCCTTTCCTTTAGCCAGCTGCAGGTTCCCAGGGTCTGGACAGCTCTCCTCACTGCCTAGAATCCTACCAAGATGACCGTTGTCACTCCCTTTTCCCAGGAAAAGAGGGGACTGATGTATGCAAGTCATATTCTAGTGTACTTGGACACAAGCCGCACACGCACACGCACACACCAGGAAATAAGCAGCACACACACACACACACACACACACACGAACACACAAGTGCACACACTAGGAAATAAGCAGCACACACACACACACACACACCACGCTCTAGCTCCCTTTCTGCAGCGGCCTTGTCTGACTTTGGCCTGCTGCGATTCAGCAGGGCAGAAGAACCATAGCTCCTCACTCTCAAGGAATGGATCTGACTCTGAGTCCACAGTGATGTCTTCTGCTCCCTACTCCACAATGGCACGGGAGAAACCACTCACCCTTGTCTGGCTCATTCACCCTGGGGTCAAGGTCAAGCAGGGTCTCCCCAGCCTTCCTGCATCTTCCCCCATCTTATTCCCAGCCCCACTTCCCACACAGTGCTTGAAAGCCTGCCTTCCTTCTTTCTTTTTTTCTTTTTCTTTCTTTCTTTTTTTTTTTGATGTTCAAGACAGGGTTTCTCCGTCACTTTTGGTTCCTGTCCTGGAACTAGCTCTTGTAGACCAGGCTGGCCTCGAACTCACAGAGATCCGCCTGCCTCTGCCTCCCGAGTGCTGGGATTAAAGGCATGCGCCACCACCACCCAGCTCTGCCTTCTTTCTTATGCCAGTCTGGTTCTCTCTCCTGCTGCCCACAGCGTGGAGGAGGATAGAGGTTTCCTCCTAACAATCTAAGGTTCTGCGGGAAGAAACAGATTATTGAGTGTCGAGGAATTCTTAAACTAAAGCACTGCGCTTGGTTCCTGAGATAGACCAATGGGGAAGAGTGCACTGCTGAACAAATGCTTTGTAAATTACACGTTGCACTAAAATTAGGGCCAGCCTGGTCACCTAGAGTAATGTTGGTGTCTGTCCTTGTTTTGCTTCTAATTCTGGGATCAAATACCCTGATAAAAAGCACCTTGGGGAGCAAAGACTTATGTCAGCTCACAGTTGAGGATCGTGGTCCCTCACAGCGGGAAAGCCACGGGCACAGGCTTGGCGTCTGGTCATGTCCACAGCTCTCCAGGGTCCAAGCTGAGAAACAGTGCTGCACCTCTGGGACTGGGTCTCCCCCATCAGCTAACAACCAAGACAGTGTCCCACAGGCTTGGCAGACCTGCTCTAAACCAGCACTCGCAGAGACCCTCTTCCCAGGAGCTCTAGGTTGTGTCAAATTAAAATAATGATAATAATAATAATAATGTAGCCATCCCAGTGTCTTAATCTAGAATGTACCCATTACATGAATGGGGGTAATGACCCTATGGGGTGGGAATTGTCACCCTCAATTTTCAGGGAAGAAAACTATAACTTGGGGGAAAAAAAAAACAAAAACAAAAACAAAAAAGACATGTAATAAGGTAGGCAAGGCCAAAGATTTTCTTTCAGAGATTGTATAGGCCAAAACACAACCATCATAAAGCAAGACCAAAACCAGCAAGCCAGAGGAAGATTGCTGCCTCAGGAATTCTAGGACCACGGCCTCTGACTAGCAGTGTGACCCTGAACGCGCAGGGTTTACACTTCCCTGTCTGTGAAATGAGATCACCAGGCCTGACCCCAGCACATCTTCTGGGTCTGTTTCCTGGGCTTGAAATGAGATTGTCAAATCTAATTATTCCTCTCAGCCCAGAACCTGAGAGTCTGCGGTCTCTCCATTCGCTGCGTGCCTCCTCCATGGGCCACAACTATCCTCAGCGCGGCAGATTGCTAACAGGAAAAGCCATTCACACTGTTGGAAATGGCTCGAGCCTGTCACTCCTACGACTGTGGCTATCCACTGCTCGGGCTGCCTTTTATTCCACTGCCCTTCAGTGGCTCTCTGATGACTTTTAAGGGGGAAGGGCTGGGCTCAGTGCTCGTCACTCGTGTTTCAATGAGAGAGAAGAATGTCACACTCACAGAAACCTTTTACACAAGAACCTACTGTAAGACCATGCGGATGATAGATTGAGTAGGAATTCTCAACAGTCAGGAGTTCTTCACTTAATAAAGGGAATCCCCTGGATTCCCACCCATCACGTGCTGATAGCCAGTTATGAAGACGGATAGCAGAGCTTACACTGGAAACAGTTCTGATAAACGCAACTGAAAGCCAGGGAGAGCGAGTGGTATTTAATGTGAAAATATGATGATCTGTTTGCAAAAGCTTGCGTTATGCACAGACTCGGAAGTGGTGTTTGTTGAACTAGTGCAAGCACATCCTTTGTGCAGCAAAAGGCTCGCCGTAGAAATCTGTTCGGCACACAGAGAGGCAAGAGAGAGCAGGGAGGGAGAAACAAGATGGGAAAGTGAGCATTTCTGCTTACGGAAGCACCGGGGTGGCACGATGCCTTTTCTAAATGGAACGGTGTTGGGAAGAGACAGAAGGACATCTGATAGAGCTTTTGGCGTTAAACAATCAAAAAGTGCCTTCTAAACCACCTAGAGTCCGAGAATGGCGTGACTTGTCAAGGAGACATCTGCATTCTCATGTTAACTGAGCCCTGCCCACAACAACCAAAGAGACAGAAGTAACCCAAGGTGATGGAAATAATTCCACCAACTGAGAGATGACACCGAAAATACGGTCCATGCACAACTGAGAATCCTCCATGCCTAAGAAGAGTGAAACCTGCTACTTGCAGCAACGTGGCTTGCACTGGAGGTCCCTGTGTGACACGGGAGATGTCAGGTACAGAAAATGAGTCACATGTGCTCTCCCTCATAGGGGACCTCAGAACAAAGAAGCTGAGTATTGAAGAGTGGCTGCCAGAAGCTGGGGAGGTCTGCAAATGAGAGCCAAGTCTTGAGCAGCGGGTATGAAGTTAGACTTGAAAGGACAGTTTCGTGCTGTGCCGTTGACAAGGGTGCTTACAGGCGATCGTGCACTTAACAATCTCATTGGCTCCCCCCTCAGATTGTTAAGTGGGTAAAGGTGCTCGCCACCAAACCTGTGTCCAATTCCTAGAGTCCACAGGATGGAAGAGAACCAACTTCCATAATAAGTCGTCCTCCAACCTCCACACATGTACCATAGCCTGCATACATACAATAAATAAAGAAATGTAAATATAAATAAGTAAAAACTGGAAAAAAATTTGAATGTTTTTACTATAAGTAAATGATAACTATTTGAAGAGTTACATATAGTTAATCAGATTCAAACATTAAGCACTGTATACATGCATTATAATATCACAATATCAGGCTCAGAGGCTGGGAGCACTGACTGCTCTTCCAGAGGTCCTGAGTTCAGTTCCCAGCAACCACATGGTGGCTCACAGCCATCTATGATGAGATCTGGTGCCCTCTTCTGGCATGCAGGCATACATGGAGGGAATGTTGTATACATAATAAATAAAAAAATCACAGTATCTCATGAATAGTTATAAATTGTTTTATGGGTCAAGTAAAAATAAGTTGGAAAAAAAGAATATCAAAGGAGATTCTTTGGTCAACATATTAACTATTAACAGGTTATGACAAGCGAAAATTATGCTTCCTATTTCTTTTCCCCATGGTTTGGGGATGACTGGGGATCAAACCCTTGGTTCAAGGTACTCTTTGCTACTGAGTTGCTTCCCTGGCCTAGAAATGTCTCCAGCAAAGCTGAACGGTGCTAGGATAAGGCTTTCCCAGGGAGGGTCTGGAACCCAGAACCCCCAGGAAAGAACAGCTTACTGAGAACCAGGGAAGTTGCAAAGCGGGGCCTGGCTTCCTGTCTCTGGAAGCGTTTGTTCCCTTGGTTATAATGACACACTGTGTGAGACTGGACTCCTTGTTAATGAAGCCAACCACAGTGGGGCCTCCCAAATCCGAGAGATTAAAGGGAAGCAGAGGTGATTGGCAGGTCAGTCTGTTTGCTCGTTTTATATGCAGTGGGTTATTGCTGTATGTGCAGGGCAACAGGGGGTTACACGTGGCATATGTGGGGTTCAGAGGACGACTTTCAAGAATCAGTTCTCTCTTTGCTTCCTGGAGTCTGGGGACTGAACTCAGGTCATCTGGCTTGACCTAACACACTTTTGAGCCATACTGCCAGCCGTATTTGCTTGTTGTTAAATCCACACACTGGAATTAGTAATTTTTTGATGACTGGACCTTCATTAGAACACAATGGATTAACATCCCTTTCTTAAATATGAAAGCTATTGAGTGTTTGGGTTGAACATAAACGTTCCAGGGGAAATGAGCAAAGGGATTCCTCTGTGTATACAATGTTGTTTCCATTTAGATAATTTAAAAGATGCAACGGCAGGCACGTCAGGGCGAAATGCTGTGCTTCTTTTCTGGCTTACTACACTTTCAACAACCGTGGTTATCACTTCCAAGTACAGAAATCTTAAACAGGGAGCAGTGTATTTTTGAAATTTATTAGTCGTGGTGGTTGAGAGAAGCACACCTTCTCTGGTGCCCAGAAGACAGTGCTACGATCATTAAGAAACCAGTTTTAATTCAAACAATCTTTTTCTGAAGGAGAAAAGAATTGCAGCTCCTGTGATTACTACTGACAGCTAATGTCACGCTTGACTGCATGGGGGATTTCGCTGGTCATTTGTTTCTTGTGTAAGTACTATGGTAACTTTATTCATGAACACAAAGGGTGAAGATGCCTTTGAAATCACTAATGTAACATGTAAGTGGGTCTTCTGTGGGTTTCAATACTGGCAATCCATAGGAACATACTAACTTGCAGGAGTTTTTTTCTGAAGGATGTTCAGGATGCAGTGTCTGTGACTTATGGGAGTCCATGTATGTACAGTGTATATATAGATTCATGTCAGTGTGTGTACATGTGCATGTAGGTGTGCATACACATGTATGTGTGTGGATGTGGAAGTCCTGGGTGGATGCTGACTGATGCTCAATTACACCACACATTGAGACAGGGTCTCTCACTGAATCGGGAGTTTTTTCATCAAGCCAGACTGACTTGCCAACAAGCTTCAGAAATCCACCTGTCTCCATTCCCCAGGTCTGAGATAACACACACACACACACACACACACACACACACACACACACTCCAGATGCCTGGCTTTTTACGTGGATGCTAGGAATCCAAAACCAGGTCTGTGCTTGCCCAACAGGCATTTTACCAAATGAACCATCTCCCTCGCTCCCTTGAGGATTCTATAAGGGGTTTTCTGTATAATGGAACTCCTATATAAACCTCCTAAGATAGTCACTACGCCTGAAGTTCCTCGCGTGGAAGTCAGCAGCTCACATTCTTCAGTGAGCAAGGCCACACACAGGAGGAGGAATTCTACCAGGGGTAAGCACTATTTTAAGAGGAAAGGGTTACTACTCCTTCTGTTTAGGTATAAAAAGAAGCTTAAACAAGTCAATTTCATACCATAACTTTATGTTTATAGCCAATCAAGAAAGGCCTCATTATTGAAATACAACTTTGTAATTCTCCATGCAGAATGTCACTGTGGGAAAAACATCATGTTTAACTCTATCAGCTGGCATTTCTCATATGAAGTGGGTGTGTTTTTGAATTTCAGTCACACGGTGTTATTACTGAGCTACTCAAATCTGCCATGGTGATATAAAAATAAAACTGGCTATTTGCCCAGACTCCTCAGTGTAGGAAATACAGAGAGCCTAAAGGAAAATGGAGACTCAGAACCTGAGAATTTGAAGTCTAAAAGGGAGTTGGGATAGTCAGTCCCTTCTGCTTGCTCTTCAGATGTTTGTCTTTGGTGTGTTGCTGCTGCTGCCGCGCCGCCGCCACTGCTGCTGCTGCTGCTGGTGGTTGATTGAGACAGTCTCACTATGTAGCCTGCCTATCCTGAACCCCACCTTGTAATCCATGCTGGCCTCCAAATTGCAGCAATCCTCTGCCTCAGAATTGCTAAGTTACAGGAGGCACCACCAGTTCAGTTCTGAGTGCTCTCTTGGGCTGTGCTATGTTTTTCACTGATTTTTAATGGGACTAGCTCAGACACCCCAAGGAACATCTGAATTCCACCGCCTCTGCCCCATGTGTAATATAAGCCAACGTTCCCTGTGACAGAGTCATGCTAACAACACAGCAGTCACTTCTTCGCTTTTGGGCTCCGAGGCATGAGTCTGCCTCTAGGCCACAAAGACATCCAGTGGGGACCAAGGACTAGAACTCGATGTCCTTGTCTCTCCATAATAATAATAAACTGTATTGACTGGTACTTGCTACAGACCCTCATTCTCTAAACCTTTTCCAATGATCTTATTTGGTTCTTAAGACAATGTCTTCTAAGAAGACATTATCATCCCGGTTTACAAAAGGAAGAAGCACAACAGAAATGTGGTTGGTTAAGCAACACAGCCACACAGCTGGAGCGTGGCAGGGCTGAGATCTGGTTAGATGGAGGCAGGCACCAGATCGCCACTTGATGGGGGAGAGTCTTCTGTTATGTGTTAATATCATTGGTTAAATAAAGAGACTGCCTAGGCCCATTCGATAGGCCAACCCTTAGGTGGGTGGAGTAAAAAGAACAGGATGCTGGAAGAAAGAAGCTGAGTCAGTAGGAGTCGCCATGATTCTCCCATTCCAGGCAGACGCAGGTTAAGATCATTCCTGGTAAGCCAGCTCGTGGGCTACATAGATTATTAGAAATGGGTTAGATTAATATGTAAGAGCTAGCCAATAATGGGCCAGGCAATGTTTAAAAGAATACAGTTTTTGTGTAATTATTTTGGGGCATAAGCTAGCCATGTGGGCGGCCAGGTGCCAGGGATGCAGCCCCGCTGCCCCTTTTACAACAGCCACTCTCACCCACTATTGTGATTTCTTTCACTCCAAGATCCCCAGTTGAATGACGTTTTTACTACATAAGCTGCATGCAACTGAGTGTGAGCCCTGTGGGGACTGGTGAAGCATCCTCTTGCTTCTGCCCCTACGCTTGTAATGGGATTGAACCTCTCTCTGTAGGTTGCAAAATTGGGTGGTTCTACTTGCACTCTGTCTGGGACCTGCTGTAGCATCATACAATTTAGCATCAGGGAATTCTGGCTGAACAATTCCTGACCTGAAGGGGTCCTATATAATGCAAAGGGTTGGTTAGAACCAGGTATAGTGTCAGACACCCTAACAACATCCCACATGAGAATTCTTAGTGACCTGTACCTAGCAAAGGAATCAACCAATCCGTCTCCTTCTCCTCCCCACAAAAGCAGAGAATCACCACAGACAGCCACCTGGAAGAACAAAGTTCCACAACCCATATGTAAATCACCAGGAAGAAGCAATAGAAAAAACCTGGAGACCCCTGGCCCCTCCCTCTGGCTAAGGAAAACTCAGAGAGACATTAGAGTGGGGGTTTCCGATGTCTGCTCTATGGCCTCTTGAGTATTATTCTTAGACTTACAAGATGGCTCAGCGAATAAAACACTTGCCACCCAAGCCTGAATACCTGCATTTGATCCCCATGCCCCCATAAAGGAAGGAGAGAATCCCCTCCATGAAGCCGTCCTCTAACCTCTAAGCATGCATGTGCTGTGGCACACATGCTATCCCACAACACATGATGTACACATACAAGATAGTGATAAGTACAGATGACATAGAATGTAAGTCAACGGAATCATGTAGATCTTGAAATAGTTCACATGCAAAAGCAATGAATTGGCCAATGAATTATGTATGGCAGGGAAAATCAGTCCTTAATACTTCTAGAGTTTCTGGGGTGCATTTATTTGGCCCTATGTCTAGATGCTGCTGAAAATGTGGGTACCCGCACTCGTTAAAGAAAATCACGGCGCTGAGGAGATGGCTCAGCAGGTAAAGGACCAGAATATGGATCCTCAGAATCCATGCAAGGCCAGGGGAGCATAACAGCAAGCCTGTATCCCAGTACATGAAAGATGGAGACAAGATTCCAAGAACAAGCTGGCTAGTAGGACTAGCCAGCTGGAAAGTTCTGGGTCCAAGTGAGAGACTCTACCTCCTTGTATAAGTGAATGAGTGAGGAACAAACCCACCCCAGCTTCTAACCCCCACATGCACAAGCACCCACACACATGTCAGCCCACACACATGACAAAAGCATTCCTAATTAATACAAAAGTTCAGCTTTTTTATGATTATCCAGGGCATGTAATACTTAAGTGAAATTTGTCTCATTGTAGTAGCTATGACAACTGGAGTCCTCCTTAGATAAGAAGCCCTACAATACATTACCCCATTTAGTCCTTCATCCAAGTCTCAAAGTAAGCAGGACACAAAGAAATCAAATATTCCAAAGACTGAGGTGCTGCACAAATTTCTGTGGAGGAAGTTGAAGCAGGGCTAAGGGAAAGCACAGCCCACAGACTTCCCCCCTCGTTCTGTTGCCTCTGGACTGGTCATCCTCAGGTCATCCTCAGCCCTATGAGAACTCACTTACACATGAGGGATTGTGACATAACTATTTATTTGTAAAACTCATGACTCAGATACATCTTAGCTCAGGTCTGAAGACACGCATGCGCGCACGCTCACACACACACACACACACACACACGCACACACGAGACTGACAGAATTTCTTCTAAAATGTGGTATCAATCAATAGCTTCATCTAACATAGGGAAAAACTGAGGCCACAAAAGTAAACTGTGTTAATTCAACCAATATTTATAATGTCCGCTGTGGTAGAACTCTGTGCCATAATCAGCCAACAACCAATGATTTTTCCAAAGTGCTTAGCAACCTGTTGAGAGACGTCTTTCTGCAGGGTCATCTTCGAGTAAGGCTGGAGAGGTAGAGACTGAGGGTGGAATTCATTCTCTGTGTATCAGGGGATTGCATAAGACCCCCAAGCAAGAGTACCAGGCTGGACTCTGAAGGTGTGCCTACTGTGGGCACAGAAGCTTCCTTCTGGAATGAGTAGAGGCAGAGGGGGAAGCACTGAGATAATAAACTCCTTGCAAAAGCCATGGTCCTTAACTTAATGAGCCGGCAGCTGCCATCTGAATCCTGCTTTATTTCATTCGGGCCATTCTGAATCGCATTACTGACGTCGTGGCCGCACAGTTGGAGAAGTAACATAATCAGGATTCCAGTCTCTCCTAGCCATGCCTCCAGTCTCTCCTTGCCATGCCCCCAGTCACTCCTAGCCATGCCCCATACCACCACTGGGCCAAGAAAGGCTGGCAGGCCTCCTGGTGTCTCTTGTGTGCCCCCTTGCCTTTGTTTTCTATTTCAGCTCTGAAATTTTCAGTTCTCCCTAACAAGTGAAGATCAGAGACACACCAAAGAGAGCTTCAAAGATCAGAGAGACTTGACTAAGTTCCTAGAAACATGCACACAAAAATGGTGACTGTGTCACCTGTGGGCAGGAGCTCCACAGTTATGGGCATTGCTTCCTTTCAATCATTAGGTCTTAGGCTCCTTCCTCACATTTGTGAGCTGTTAGAAAAGAAGTATTTGTTTCTTATGCAAGTAAATTTCAACAGTGGATTGAGCACTAGAGCTGTACCAGGAGGGTTAGTGACTGTGGTGGACTCAAGGGGCAAGTGTTTGCAAAGACACTCATTACGTGTCATGGCTATTCTGGGTTGTCAACTTGACTACATCTGGAATTAACAAAAACCCAGGCAGCTGGACACACCTGTGGGAGTTTGTCTTAATTAAATAACTTGAACTGGAACGATCCACATTTAGTCCAGATCTTTTGATATGGGAAGATCCACGTTTAATCTGGGCCACACCCTCTCCTGGCAGCCTATGTAAGGACAGGGAGTAAGGACACTGGCTCTCTGCCTGCTTGCTCTTGTTCTTGCTAGCAATTTTATTCGTTCCTGTTTCTTCAGGATTCAGAGCTATACTAAGACCAGTTGAGATATCCAGCCTGATGGATATCTACTAGAATAACTACTAGATTCTTGGACCTTCTGTTAATAGACAGACATTGTTGAAGTAGATAGATCACAGCTTTTAGTCATTCTAATAAACCTGATAGATGATAGATAGATAGATGATGATGATAGATAGATAGATAGATAGATAGATAGATAGATAGATAGATAGATAGATGATAAAGATAGGTGGTTAAGTAGATGGATCAATACATAGGTAGATTAGATAGATAGATAGATAGATAGATAGATAGATAGATAGATAGATAGATAGATAGATAGATGATAGATGATAGATACTATCATTTCTAGTCCTCTAGAGAACCTTGATTAATACGTTATGTAAATGAAGGCCCTGCCACAGGGCAAGTTTGCTCCCCCATCAGTCCTCATTTCAGAGACCAGTACACTGTGGTTGCTATAAGCTCTAGGGTCTCCTCATGTCTCCACAGCCTCTGTCTACCAGCAGACACACCACTGTCCTTGGGGATCTCATAGAGGGGATTTGAATTTTAAATCATCTCTCCCTGATGAAAATCAAATACTTTGTCTCTTTAGAAATGTCTGTTCTCTGCAACATTTTGCGTTGAAGCTACAGTGATAATGGCAGTGATGATGGTGGTGATGGTTGTGACGGTGTTGATGCCGCTGGTGGTGACGATGATGGTGGTGGTGACGGTGGTGAATATAATGGTGTGATGGTGGCAATAACGATGATGTTTTGAGCTGGAGACTTCTTTCTTGAAATTATCCTTACAGGCTGTCTATTTTCTCAAAGAAAGGTTTAAGAATTGTCTATGTATGCACATAAAAATTAACTCAAATGGATCAAATACCTAAATATAAGACTGAAGCTGAAAAATGCTTAGAAGGAAGCTTAGGCATAAATCTGCGTGATCCTGGGTTATGATCCAAGAAAATAATAGACAAACTGTATGAGGACAGAATTTAAAAACCTGAATCTCAAATGAAACCATCACCAAGGTAAGAAGTCAAACCTCATAACAAAAGAAATTGTTTGTAAATTTTGTATCTTAAGAGTGCTGCATCTCAAACACATAATAGATTGTCATTACCCAACAAAACAATGAATGACACATAACCCAGTTTTGAAATGGACGACTAATTTGAATAAAAATTTCTCCAAAAATGTATGTAAAGTGGCAAATAAACACGCATGGGAAAGGACTCAAGAGCATTAGTCATTAGGGAGAGGAAAAACAGCCACCATGAGAAAGCCATCACACCCACCAGGGTGATTATAATTAAAAATATTAAATAATAGCAATTATTAAGGAAGAAATAGAAAAACTGTAAAATTGTGCTGCTGCCTTGAAGCATGGTTTGGCAGTTCAATCTGTTAAACACAGAACTGCCATATGACCCAGCGATCCTGCTCCTGGTTAATAGCCAAAAGGTTTTAAAATAGATATCCGGGGTCTGGAGAGATGACCCACTTGCTGTTCTTCCAGAGGACTGGAATTTTGTTTCCAACCTCTTGCCACTCACAATGACCTGTAACTCCAGCACCAGGGGATGCAACATACTCTTCCAGCCTCTGAGAACACAACACACATATACACACAGACAGACACACAAATAATCAAATAAATCTTAGAAACATAAAGGTCCACACCAAAAAGACTGCAAAATGTTCACAAGAATAATGTTGTGAATAGTAACTCACGTCTTATTATGAATAATTGAAGCAGCACAGATACCAACTAATGAATAGACTAACAGAACCCAGTAAATCCATGTGATGGACCTTAGCCACGAAAAGAAATGAATCTCTGATTCATAATTAAATATGTATAAGCTGGATGGTCATTTTGGTGAGTGAAAGAACCCAGATCCAAAAGGCCACATAGTTTATTATTGTACTTATATGAAGTGTTCAAAATAGGCAAATCCATCTAGGTTAGTGGTTACGCATCTGGGGGAAGAAGTAATGAGTATCTAACTGCTTGGCTTCCTTTGCAGGCGGTAAAGAGATTCTGAAATTAGATATAGACACACCAAGAGGAGATGGATGATGGACTTCAAAAGGTGGCGGGGAGGCTGGAAGATGGATCAGTGGACCGAGCACTGCCACACAAGAGTGAGAGCCTATGTTTGGGTCCTCAGAAGCCACACAAAGCCAGCACAGTAGCTCACCTGTGTCATGTGTGCACACACAACACACTCACACAGAGACAAAGACAGAGAGAGAGAAAGAGAGATTTTGGAGAGTGTATTTTGATTTAAAACTTTGTATTTGCTGAATGAATGTGACAACTGACATGAAGATCACAGAAAAAAAAACACACTGGGCCTTGTTTGGAGATTGACAGTTGCTCACTATTTCAGAAAAATTCTTCACCCACAAGCCATTGCAGTAGCATTTGAGCCACCAACATCCCACACCTTAAGTGACCAAGTTCAAGTCCTTCATTCTATCATGCTTGGAGAACGTGTTTACTTCAAACTAGCTGCCGGCTAGTGTTGTATGATATATTTATTGTGTTCTGGCAATTGTGTTCTGTTTGGAGTCAGAGGGCAGAGCCAGCCACTAGCTGACCAAAATTAACCATAGAGGTTTGGAGGAGACAGAAAGTAGTAAGGCAGGACTAGGGGATTTGGGCCCTTATGGACAGAAGAATGGAAAGGGTGGGAGGACCAGCGGCTGCTCCCTGCTCCTCTGATCTTTCTCCTGATTTTGTACTGATAAAGATTAATTAGATTAACACTTCATCTGGCACCCAAAGTAGGGTGCCATGTCTTGTCCTGACTACCTGCTCCCAAATAATCACTCAGATACTTAATATAAATTATAAATGTTCGGCCAATAGCTTAAGCTTATTACTAACTAGCCTTAACATTTTAAGTTAACCCATATTCTTTCTTTACCCTCTGCCACATGGTGGTAGATTTTTTTTACCATGGCATGTTCATCTCCTGCTCCCCCTGCATCTGCCTGGCGACTCCTCAGACTCTGTCCTTCCTCATCCCTCTCAGTCTGGCTCTCCTGCTCAGCTATTGGCTGGTCAACTTGTTTATTAAACCAATCATAGTGACATATGGTAACGCAGTGTACAGAGAGCTATTCCACAGCATGCTAGTTTGTGGGCCATATTTAGCTTTCCCAGTTAATGACTGTGGGTAGGCTATATTATCTGCATGTTTTACTTCAGGGTAGGGGGTGCCCGTCACATGCATAGTGTTGTGCTTCTTCATGCAAGGCTGGCACTAAGGCCAATAGAACTGAAGACAACCGTGTTTTTAGACCAGTCCTTCATTACACGCACGCAGTCACAAGCATCACTTCATTGCAGTCCAGAGTCTCTGACTTTCTTCCTCTGCATATCACCTCTGCCAACAGGTGAAGCCACAGCAGCCCAGCTCTTAGCATTTTCCAAGACCAAAGCTTTCATTTATTCAACCTCTGCCTAGGAATTATAGTCCTTGTGGAAAGCTTAGCGAACTTCCAGTTTCTGCTATCACCCAGAGTCCTGGACAGTGGGTTTCCATCATCTACAGTCCTGAACCCCAGTGGGCTTCCATCACCCAGAGTCCTGGACCCCAGTGGGCTTCCATCACCCAGAGTCCTGGACCCCAGTGGGCTTCTATCACCCAGAGTCCTGAACCCCAGTGGTCTTCCATCATCCAGAGTCCTGAACCCCAGTGGGCTTCCATCACCCAGAGTCCTGAACCCCAGTGGTCTTCTATCATCCAGAGTCCTGAACCCCAGTGAGCTTCCATCATCCAGAGTCCTGGACCCCTATGTGCCTGAGGGAAATTGGCTTTCAGCTGATTGATTGGTCTAGGTACACTTTCTCCTCTGCTCGAGTTAAAAATGCAAACATGGAGGTCACTAGGGGAGCGCTGTTTACTCTTGCAAGAGGCACTCGTCATGTCACTATTCAGACTCAGTGCCTCTCCCCAGGATGCCAGGTGGAGCAAGCTGTTGGCATTCTTAATTTATGCAATCATAACAACTATCGCATTGGGACATTTAAATAAATGTCCCCAGCTTGGACTCTATAAAAGCTGTGGTGAGCATCAAGGAGAGATACAGAGAAGATTAGCCAGCTATTCAGAAGGCTTTGAGGCTGAGCTCATACATGTCATCACTGACTGGGCCACTTTCTCTATATGTAATGGTTAGTCCTGGCTGTCAGCTTGACTAGATCGGGCGTGGACGAAGAGATAAGTCACTGGGGCACACCTGTCAGGGATGTTCTTTTTTAATTTTTTCAATCTTCTCACAAATATTACATCTAGACCACAGTTTCCCCTCACTCCCCCTAGTCTCTTCCCTCCCCTCCCCTCCCCCCAGATTCACCCCTCCATCTCCTCCCAGAAAAGAGCAGGCCTCCCAGGGACATCAACCAATTATGGCATAATATGCTACAATAATACCAGGCACATACCGTCATATCAAGGGAAGACAAGGCAGCCCAGCAGCAGGAAAAGGGGTGAGAGGTTTTCTTGATTATGTTAGTTGGCCTGGGAAGACAAACCCTAAATGTAGGCAGCACTTCCTATGGTAGCTTGATAAATGGAGGCCTCAGGGTCTCAGCCTCTTCAGCACGGAGACAGTCACTAGAGGACCACTCAAGCAGTTTGTGGAAGCCAATCTAATAAACCCTTAATTATATATTCCTTCTTCAGGTCCCTCTTCCCTAGAGAGCCCTGGCTGATACACCCTCCACGTGCCTATTTTGTCATATAGAAAATAAGAATGTTCAAGTCTGTAGTTCCTAGGCTCACGAACATTGAGTGAGAACAGCTGTAAGGTACATCTGCTCATTCATTCTTGTGTCCCAAAAGCCACCTGTGTGGCAGTGGGCCTTTGCTTGACCCCCAAAACACCACAGTTCCCAAGCAAAGCACAGCTCAGAGAATGCAGAGACTAAGACACAGATGCCAACAGTAGTGGCACACCTGGTCTGTCACAAGAAGTCTCTCAAGGAAAAGGGCAGGGTGCTATAAACATGTAACACGGTGGGCTAAGCCACCCTCTCTGCATTCAAAAGAAGTGTTCAAGCGAGGCTCGGGGTGATCGGCTGTGCTCAAACAAGCAATACAAAAACCAACCAAGCGGTTTTCATTAAGACCTGATTCTTGACCCCAGATGCACACATGTGGTGCAGAAGCTCTGTGGAAAACTGGAGAACAGTGTTCTGCTCTCGTTTTTGATGTTTCCTGGGTGATTCTCAGGCACCGCCAGGTTTGGGAATTAGAGAGCCAAGCAAGGAGTCAGGGAAACAAGATAAGCGAGTAAATCTCTCCTGAGAGGGCACAGAGGTGGACAGAACCTGCTACTCTTACAGCCCAACTATACTGACACCAGCATCTTCTGGAAGCTTCTTAGGAATGCAGAAGTTTGGCATTCTTAGCTATGGAGACAAAACCCACAGTTTTACAATATGCACAGGTTTTGTTTTTTTTTAATTCCCACTAACACACCCAGAAGCACTGGGTAGGGGATGAAAATCGCCTTCAAGAACCCCAGTTTCCATGCCCACTCCTCAGCACATATTTGGCTCCAGATAGATTTTAGCTTATGGGAACTGCTAAGATTGATGCAATAACCTCCGACCTCCATTCACACACATGAGCACACACACAATAATGATAAATTTAAAAATTGTAAAGTACAGTGCTATGTTTCATATCTCTTCTTTTTCAGCGGTGAGTATTATATCCAGGGCTTCATACATGTAAGGCGAGTGTTCTGCCCAAATTACAGATGTGTCCATGTCCCTCGTTCCTGCTCTGTTCATGTCACCATAAGAAACAATTACTTCTCTTTTAAATTTTTTACTTTCTTGAGCATTTCATGTATGAGTTCTGTTTTTACATCATTACCCCCTCCTCGCTTCAACTCCTCCTGAGATTCACAGCCTCTTTTTTCAATTATTATAGTTACATACGCACACTTATAAATATATAAATACCACCTGCTGAGCCCATTTAGTGGACTTCCTATTTATATGGTTTAGGGCTGGTTGCTCAATATTAGATAGTCAATTAGGAGGATCTCCCTAGGACTCATTAATTGCATCATCCAGGCACGGCTGGGGGCAGGACCTTGTGAAGTTTCCCCATCCATGTTAGCACGTCAACTGGTGGTGTCATTTTTATCCAGGAGTCTTGTTTAAACAACCATACTGATATTGCATAAAAGCAACTCTCCTGTCATATAGAGAGGATACCATCTCACAGCAGACATCCTGGTCCCTGGCTTTTGGGATTCCCACGCCCTCTTCCACATTTAGATAGATGTAGGAGTTGTGTTTGGATGTATCAGTTGGTGATAGGCACCCCACAGTCAATTCTTTTCACTGACCACTTGTGAAGTTCTGCATTGGTCTCTGTCTGTTGCAAAAAGTTCTTTGATATAAGACCTGTCTATGGGCATGGGGATAAGTATTCAAAAGGCAGTTAATTAAATACATATCCATATGGTTTAGAAAAGCAGCAGAGTGAAGCTAGGTTTATAGTGTCAGACATAATGTCTTGCCTACTGAGCAGGCTTGAAGTCCAATTAGAGGGTCACTGATTGCTACCAAGCTACAGATGCCACTATTGTACCTTTGAGGACACCTTGCCACACTGGCCATGGCTGTGGATTAAAGGCGCCAAAGCTGCATAGCAGCTTCTGCTATTATGAGAGCTAGCCTTGATGGAGGAAGCTTCCCGGTCGGTGCAGGTGGCTTCCTGCAAGCCCTGTGCCCAAAGTGTGTGGTGTCATCAGCAATAGGGACTTATCCTTGAGTTCTGAGAGGCAACCCAGAGCAATAGAAATAGCTATAGTATTTGAGAAATCTCTTGGACTCTCCTAACCAACAATTTGAAAATACCGTGGCTGATTCTGGGGTTTGTGTTAGACAGAAGCATTACTACCCAAGTGGAGTAACTTCATTTAAATTGTGTGTGTGTGTATACATACATATAGACACAAAGAAATTCTGCTTAGCCATAAAGAAAAAAATAAGATAATGAAATTTTCAGGTAAATTACACTGAGCAAAGCAACCAGACCCAGAAGGACAAACACCACGCATTCTCTCTCATTTGTGGTTCCCAGATCTGCACCTTCTGAACCCACTTCTTATGACTGATATCAGGGTTCTGGATTTTGACATGCCAGCAGGATAGCAGCACTCACGCAGGTCAATCTGCCTTTCAAGCCATCAAGTTTGCATGACTCACAGAGGAATCAACAGCACGAGCGGCATGGACTCACAAGCGCCCTTTCTCTCCGGCTTTTCACTGACCTGGAAGTCAGCCCTCCTTTCTCCAGTCACTTTCCACCAGGCTCTACTTTCCAGGTCACTGGAAACACAGACGTGTTCCTCGTCCCCAAGTAACTCTAGATCCTTCCCAGTCTGTCTGGGAGCCGAGGGAAGTGTCTTTGTCTCTAGACCCCACAGTGATCACTCTCTGTGATTAGCTGGCTACTATCTTAAAAGTAAAGGTCTTCCTTCTCGTCTAATGCCAAAAGGGAGAGCGCAGGTACTTTATCCTGCGTGGATAGGGAGCGCACAGGTACTTTATCCTGCGTGGATAGGGAGCGCACAGGTACTTTATCCTGCGTGGATAGGGAGCGTGCAGGTACTTTATCCTGCATGAATCAGGACTTGTGTTCCTTTTCTCTGTTTACGACCATGATTAAAGCAAGGTTTCCAACTCAGGCAACTTCTAAGTCATTAAGGGAAGTCAGAGGAAGGCTACTCACGTGTTGACTATAGCAGGCTGCTGGGTACAGGACACTCATTTGGTCTGTTTGGAAGGGAGCTTTAAAAAAAGAAGAGTCCCCACAAACTATTGTATGGCCTTTTTCGGGAATAATAATATTATCCAGCTCAAACCTAACAGAAAGAAGTTCTCTCTCTTGACAAGGGGAAGGAAAACTAAAGGAACCAATTTTGGGAAGGATATAAATTCAGCAATTTAGTCAAAGTCTATTTTGATAATATAGTATATAGCTGTTTCCAGTGAAGCTAGATTGGAGCAGACCAAAGGACGAATAACCGAGAGGAAAGATGCAGCCAAGGGCAGCCAGAGATGAGCCCTTAGGGTATTTCAGCATGATTTAATGTCAGTTTGGGTAAACAGGGCCGCCTCACAGCCCCACACACATCTGCCACAGCACACTCTTCTACTGTTACTGCATTAATAATGGAGGAAGGGAAAGAGACGGTTGGATGGGGCGAGAGAGGAAAGATATGATTTCACAGCCCTTTGGAAAGAGACGAGGAGCCAGGAGAGAGCAGGGGGCAGGGACAGACACTGCTCGTGCGCAGAGCATGAGGCTCTAGAAGCCGTGGCCTGGTTCTTCTGCATTCCAACTCTGGAAGCTTGGATCCATCCTCCAGCTCTCCCAGTGCTCAGGGCCCTCTTCTGCGGATGCCGACATCTTTCTGACATCATCTCTGCAGCTTTGTTCTCCAGTGGAAGAGCCACCAGCCACGCATGGCTATATAAATTTAAATTACAGGCATACTTCATCACATTGGGCTTTGCCTTAATGCACTTCATGGACACTGTATTGCTGGTGAATGGTATATTGTGCAAGCATGTTCATGTGTTCATGCTAGTGCATGCATGATCATGCCTGTATGTGTGTAGGGTATATGTGTGCATGCATGTTCTTGTGTGTTCGTGTGCATGAGTGTGTGTGTGTATGGAAGAGCAGACACCAAAAGTCAAAGTGTATCTTCTTCAATCTTTCTCTAACTTATTTAATACAGGGCTCTGCTTTCCCAGCACTGGGTTATAAGCACACCACCATGTCCAGTTTTTACACAGGTACTGAGGATTGAACTCAGGTCCTTACACTAGTGCAGCAAGTGAGCCATCTCTCCAGCTCCTCACCACTGAAGGGGTTCTAGCAACTCTGCCTCTAGCAAGTCCACTGGCACCATTTGTTTCAGTAGTTTTGTTTGTTGTTGCTTTTTAAAAGAAATTAATTAGGGTGTATGCAATTTTAAGCATAAGATTAATGCATTCTTATTCTATAAAATAATATATACATAACTTTTATATATGCAAACAGTATGCTAATTTTATTGAAATATCTCTATTACAATATTCACTTGTATCACAGTGGTCTTGAACCAAACCCACAGTATCTCTGAGGCGTATCTTGCAATTGAAATTAAGTAAAATTGTAAATCCCATTCTTAGTAGCACTAGCCACATATCAAGTGCTTAATAGCCACATGTGGTTAGTGACAGCCATACTGGATAGCATGGAAATTTTTTCTTCATCTTGGAATGTCTGAGGCCCTGGAACCTCATACCACTGTATAGTTCATATCCCATGCAGTCCTTAGGTGCTGCAAGACATCCAGCCTGCACCCAGACTTCATCTTTAATTTAGTGATAAAAAACAATAGCTCTTCTAGAGTTATTAGAAGTATGTGTGCACATGTGTATACATATGTATATGCAAGCATGTGTGCATGAGTGCATTTGTGTGTGTGTGTTTATAGTAAACATCTAAAAGCTGAGCACCACCTAAGATGACATCAAATACATCTATCTCAGATGAACCAAGACAGAAGACCAGGAGGCACGACCCTCTTTTTTAAGCACCATGGCTTGCATTTCAGATGTGTCACCACAAACGGCTCCGATTTTCCCCTCACAAAGGACAGTGTCTTCCAGTCTGTCTCAGCTCTTCATTTTCTTGCAGCAGAATGTGAGGTTCAGACTTTAGAGTAATGAGATATTTTAGTCCTGTGATGTGTCCCAAAACCGAACTATCCACTTTTTCCTTTTTTAGTTTGGGGATTTCTATCTAAATGAACTGTAGACAGAAGTTACTGTCCTGCCTGGTCCCACAGCTGTTCAGTCACAAAGAAACACACAGAGGTTTCTATTAGTTATAATCTGAGTCTATTAGCTCAAGCTTATTATCAACCAGCTCTTACAACTTAAATTAACCAATAATTCTTGTCTATGTTGGCCATGTGGCTTGGTACCTTTTATCAGTGAGGCATTCTCATCTTGCTTCCTCTGTGTCTGGCTGTGACTGCCCCTCTTCATTTCCTCTTCCCAGAATTCTTTTAGTCTGGTCGCTCCACCTATATTTCCTGCCTGGCTACTGGCCAACCAGCATTTTATTAAACAAATACAAGCAATGAATCTTTACAGTGTACAAAAACATTATCCCACAGCAATAAATGGAGAAGAGGTGGACCCAAAACACAGGCAGGGAGAACTGAGCCCACAGCTTTTGCTTGTATCAAGCAAAATACATTAAGCATTTCCAGGACCAGGCTTCAAACATGGAAGCTCATTTGTTGGAATGTTTGGAATGTTTTTAGTTGTCAAAATACAAGTTGCAGTTTGGCATGTCCTTTTTCTCACTCCTCGGCCCTAGAGGGCCCAGAGCGCATGTGTGACTTTAATTGCAAAGTGCAGTAATGTGGGCTTATCTTGCACTGATTCTGATGGTGGTCTACATGACCTTGTCATACAGAAGAGGCATGATAGAATAGGAATGGGTGCACCTGTCTGGCTTGGCATAAGCACTTTACACCTTCAACCTCAGCCTTGCCCCTCAGACAGTCGGAGGAAGATGGTGGGGCTTTAGCATGTGGTTTCGGCAAAGCTATCCTAAGCATTGTGGGAAATGCTTATATATGGATACAGGCTGTGCTCTGCATGTTCACGTGACTCCATATACTGCATACACCGTAGTGAAGGCTGGAAGTGACCCAACAGTGAGGCACTTGTCCCTATAATTGGAAAAAAATTAAAGGATCAAAGAACTTACTCCCAAAACAGCGGCGTGTGGTCTCTGTCCCCGTGCACATGGACATGCACACACAACCATGGCTTTCAGAGCTCTGAGATGAAATAAGAATCTTAGCTAATAAATGAGAGTGTCAAAAAGAGGACTTGATGGAGCTGAGAGCCAAATAGAAGCAACTGGTGCCTTCAGCTAAGGGAGTCTTGGCAGAATGGAGGGACCAGTGACTGCCGAGGTACGCAGAACAAAACTGAAAGTGTGGCATCCCTGGGGTCATGGTGGCAGGGTGGTTGGTTACTTGTTTGTTTCGTATCCTGTGGAGGAGAGCCAGAATTCTTAGAGCACTCTGTGAGTTTATACAAATTAGTCACCATGGGAGGCATCAACATGAAGAGAAAGAAAACCAGACTCTAAAACCCTGAAGTCCTGAGGCTGGGGCAAATTCCATCCTCCCAGCGATGTTGTTGGAGGGCACAGACCCTAAGCCAGTTTGCCAAGATGGAGATGCGTGGAAGCATAACTCCAAAAACAAAAGATACAAATGCCCTCTGGGGCCACGGCCAGGAGCAGGAACATGTATGTTATTCTTGGAGCCACCTGTGGTTTGTTTTAAATTAAGTACAGATGCCTTTCTGCTCACTGTGGAGATACGTCTCTGTGAAGCTTTCCTAAGTCAGCAATATTCCAAGTAAAAAAAATGCATTGAATACATCAAACCTACTGAACTGAGAAGCATAGCGTGGCATGGCAGTACAAGAAAGTACCAGGATGTTCACCCTCGGTCGTGTGCACACCATGCTGCCCTGCAAGTAGCACTGCTCTGAATGTCATCCTCCAGGAGAAGGTCAAAACGCAGTGACTCAAGTGTTGCCTTTGTATAATCTTAAAGTCGAACCACCACAAATCGGGGGTTACCATTTTTTCTCCTGTTGTAGGAATTTCTGCCAAGCACAGAGAAGATGTGTGCATAGATCCCTCATAATCCCACCACCAGAAATCCCCACTTTCAAGACTGTGTCGCCTTCTGAAGAAGAGAGCATAATTGGTTCACACTTTATGGCCAAATTCTAAGCCCTTTGCTGTAATTTTTTCCATGTCAAGGATCTTGAGTGATTTTTCACACGCTAAAATGTTACTTTTTAGAATATTTTAATAGTTTCTTAATGTTTCATTCTCCTTGTGTGTCTGTGTGTGGGGGGGGTTGTATTCATGTATGATCACAACATTTACATGAAGGTCAAAGAACAAGCTAGGGTGTTCGTCCTCATTTTTCAACTCGTTTGAGACACTGTCTTTTGTTGCTCCCCAGTGTGTATGACAGGCTAGCTGGTCCAGGGGCTTCTGGGGATTCTCCTCTCTCTGGCTCCCATCTCTCAAAGAATATTCTAAAAGCTAATCATGATCAGCATTCCCAAAATGCAGTGTACTTCTTCATTCTTCAAAAATATTTTAAATCCAAACTGTCAAAGCCTCCTGTTATTTTCTCCCAGATGAAAAAGAATAAAACAAACTACAGATTTTTAAAATGCCTTCTCTTCCACCCTGAGTACACTATGAATTATCAGGTTTTTGCCACAGTGATTGGATGAAAACCCAAAGTTTCCGAGGGGACATCTATTCAAAAACTGTAATTCTAAATTTAGCTAAATTTTAATATTAAATATTTTAACATTCTAATCCTGTGTAATTCTTATTCAGGCTTCCCTTGACTTAATGGATATAAAAGGATAAAAGTCATATAGAGACAATTCATTTATAACTAGACATAATTGTTCCCAGATAATTTTGTTTCTCAAAAGAAATTGTGGAGGCCTCTTAAAGGGAAGAAAGTTTTTCATTTGTAAAATCTGGGACTTGAACCAGGTGAGTTCTCCTGTTGTGTGTTCTCTGCATTGGTGCAGACTAGTTAGCAAAGCAACACTTTACATTGCAGAAGACGTCTCAAAATTGCAGAGATCATCACAAACTACTGTGGGAAATTATGTCTTCTATGAGGAAATGAACTTGTGCTCAACACTTCCTCATGTACTAAGGCAAAACCAGTCATGCGGAGAAATACACATGTGTCCTTTGCCTACTTTGCAGGACTGCCTACTCGAACCACTGGAGATTTAGCCAAGGTCATGCCGTCAAGTTCACAGTCTAGAGGGGGAGACATATAAGAAAAGCACTGGCACTTAAATAATTGTCCAAACAGGATAATTTACTTAATAATGAACGGAGAGATGAGTAGGTAGATAGATGGAAGAAAGAATGAATGGGTGGATGGATGGATGGATGGATGGATAGATGGGGATGGATGGACAGGTGGATGGATGGATGGATGGATGGATGGATGGATGGATGGATGGATGAATGGGCAATAGATGAAAGATAGAAGATGATAGATGATAGATAGATAGATGCATACATATATAAATGATACATAGAGATAGATATGTAGACAGACAGACATAGATAGGCAGATAGATACGGAGAAAGAGGGGGGGAAGAAGAAGAAGAAGAAGAAGAAGAAGAAGAAGAAGAAGAAGAAGAAGAAGAAGAAGAAGAAGAAGAAGGTAGGTAGATAATAAAGTACAGGACAGGACACCGAGGAACACTTTCAGCTTAGATAGAGCTAAAATCACTGCAAAAGTAACATGTCAGCTGAGGTTGAAATACTGAGGGATAAACCATGCAAAGGCCCAGGGCAATAGATTCCAGAGACAGGAAATAAGGCTCAGGACATGGTAGAAACAGGAATTCGCTCTGATTAAACCAAGAGAAGAGGTAGTAAGAGATGAACTCAGTAATGTAGCAGACGAAAAACTATGTAGCGCCCCAGAGGCCATGGCAAGCACGTTCGTCCTTGTTTGTGAAGCAAAATCAGCAGAGAGACTGAAAAAGAAACCCTAGCCCTCATGTGCTCGACAATCTGCACAAGACAATTTTAGAATGGAAGTTCCATAAGAAACCAGAGAACAGGAGGCTCCAGTGATTGACATAATGTTTAATGACAGAGGAGTTGTAAACTGAGTCCCACAGGAACAGGGAGGTGTGGGACTGGATTCAGCATACCATGAAAGGGCAACTAAGCAGGGGAAAGACTCATAGTCTGGCAGGGAGACCTGCTAGCATCACACTGAGGTCGCCTCACGCCTATCTCCCCAGTCAGCCTGCAAACCCTGGGAGGGAAAGACCCTGCTCTCAGGCTTTATCTGTGCACCTTGCACACACAATGTCAGGAGCTTAACCAATGTTTATAAAAACCCACTGAACCCAGCAAGGCAAACAGTGTGTATTGAGACAGTACAGGCTGGAGGCAAAGCGGGGTTGGGTGTGGAAGAGCCAGCCTTTGTGGAGAACTCAAAGTTCATGGAGCATACATAATTTAAGATTCCTTTTATCTGGTTGTCATTGGATCACAAAAACGGAAAGGATCTGTCTCATTAAAATGATCAGGTTTCCAGTACTGGCTCTAGAAAGCTAGATTTTATTTTAATCCCATTTTATTTTTTGAGGATTGTGGAAGGGATCTCAAAAGGACAGGTGGTTAGACTCCATGACTGCAGCATCCAGAGCATCTACAGGGAATAGAGGGAAAAAGTTGTTTCCACTGTGAACTCCAAACCCAGAGGTGCAAAGTCAGTCGTCCAAATTCCAACGGCTGACTTGGGAGGGAGCTTCTATTTATAGAGAGCCCAGACTGCAGGCATGGGGTGTATCTACTTGTGGGGTTCCCCCAAGCGTCCACAGGGGCATCAATTGATTACTACCGGGAACAATCACATTTAGAAGACTCCTGCCTGAGCTGTGTCCTCTTGACTCAGAAGAGGGATGCTAATCAAGACCATGTCACCGGGAAGAGTTTTAAGAAACACTGCTGGCTGGCTCTCCTCCCTTCCCTTGGCTCCTATAAGGAAACAGAAACCCACTGAGCCCAGTGGGGCAAACAGTGTGTACTGAGAACAATAAACACTGGGGATTTGAGTTTGTTTTTCTTTTTGTAAGCAACATCAGGAGTGAGGGAGATAGCTCAGCTGTAACTGCTTTCCTGGCAAGCCTGAGGGTCAGAGTTTGATTCCACTGCACCTACATAACGACAGTAACAAAAGTTGCCTGTCACGGTGACTCATAATCCCAGTACTGGGAAGGCAGGGGCAGGCAGATCCCTAGGGCTTACTGGCCAGCCAGCCTAGCCTACTTGGCAAGTTCTAAGCTTCAGACCAATAAGAGATCTTGTAGATGGCACTTGAGGAGTGGCAGCTGAGATCATCCTCTATGCTAGGGTATATATCACTTCCGTGACCCCCTGTCCTGTGCTGGCACACTTAACTTTTGAACTAGGAGCCCTTTATTCTTCCTCTTCCAGAAATAGCATTTAGTGACACAAGATCCTCATAAGAAAGGCTGAGCTGGCTGTGATGGAACATGGCAGTAATCACGGCAGTGATGAGGGTGAGACCAGAGGACTCAGTGTAAGACCAACCTGGGCTACCCTTTAGAGCCGGAGACCAGCCTGCGCTACCCTTTAGAGCTGGAGGCAGAGTTTAGAGTGTATGTCAAGCATGCTCAGTGCCCTAAATCAGACACTGAGTGAGAAAGGAGGAGAAGAGAGGAAGAGAGAGGCAGGAAGTTTAGAGGAAGATGCCATGCTGGTGACGTGAATGATGGAAGGACCACAAGTTGAGGAAAAGAGCTGACCTCCAAGTTCTTCAAGCTGGAAACACAAAGGAGACGGACTTCTTTCTAGACGCATGAAAACTCAGAACTATAAACTGACGACCTCAGGTTGTTTTAGGTTACTGAGCATGTGTGAGAAGCAAGAGGGACCTCACATGGGAGTGGGTTCTGCTGGGTTTGTAACAGCATTTCTGCATAAGGTAGTGTTCAGTAAAGTCAACCCTTCCCACAGTATCTTAGGCGTCCAGTTGGTGTTTCTGACTTGGGTGTAAGGATGTACTGAGGTGGACATGCAGTCCAGATGGGTATAAATTGACTTCTGGAGCTCACTGACACTGAGGACACATGGTGTGAAGGTGCCGATCTGGGTGGCTTGCTAACACAAATGTCCTCTGATTCCCTTATATCAGAATGGCCAGTAGAAATCTCAAGAGGTGAAATCAGAATTTTTATGTAAAAGGCCACCATAGGCATCACTTACAAATATACTTTGGAACTTACAATATTGCATTGTAATTACAAGTCGCTGTATCAAACGGGGCTTGCTAATGAACAGTGGCTGCAGGGGGATAGATGTTGGATTGATTGGCATGATACAGAGTGGGTAGTTCAACCATGGCCATGCTAGGGAGGCTGAAAGCCTAGCCTACCTCTGAGTTTGGACACTTCCTGCAGAATTGTTGGTATTGAGCCCATGCAGAAGGGTCAAAGAAGCTGGGGTCAGCTATCTGATGAAAGGGAGGAAGGGAGGGAGGGAAGGAGGGAGGGAGGGAGAGAGGGAGGGAGGGGAAAAAAAGAAGGGAGAGAGAGAGTGAGAGAGAGCCAGAGGGAAGGAAGAGAAAAAGGCAGGAGAGGAGGGAGGATAATTTGGAGGACAGAGAGAGGAGACATGTGGCGAGGCCCCCTGAGGGGAAGCATGGTCTAATGAGTGGATAGAGCCACACTGGGCTGTAGGGGCTGCTGGGATCAAACATGCAGCCTCCCGCACACCCACCTCCCTAACTCCTTGCTGACTCTCCCCATATTGATCAAGCCAGCAGACGGCAAGAGCTGTGGACAGGCGGTCCTAAGCTGCTGTCCAGCGGCAGGCCAGTGAGAGGATCCGGAGAGCAGAGCTGTGGCCCTGCAGCCCCTTGGTGCCAATTTCTGATAGTCTTTGTCTTATGGTAATTCACATGCATGATAGCCATTTTTAACTAGGTACTTAATAGGACTTCATTAAACACCTCGGCCGTGCTATCTAATACAGATTCCTAAATCCATTACAGTGGAATGGAAAGACAAGAGACTTTCTGTTTGGTTTGTCTCTTCTGAAAGGTCTTTCAGGGCAATCTGGGAGAAACTGGTCTGTTTGGTTTGTCTCTTCTGAAAGGTCTTCCAGGGAAATCTGGGAGAAACTGGTCTTTTTTGTATTCTGGCTCTGTTAACACAACTGTTTCTGCAGTGAGTATCACATGACCCCTCATAGTTCTAAGGTGATGTCAGGCTGTGGCCACACTCTGGGAAGCATGGTCCCAGCAGAGACCTTGTACTTGGGGCCCATGGTGGGAGAGTGATAGCAACTGCCAGGCACTGGAGAACAGCAGCCCTCACTGCCCAATGGCCAGGTCTCTAACCAAGCTTCTTGCTCTCCTAGAAGATGGCCAGGAATTCTCTTGAAACATTAGAATCACATCCTCCACCCTAGAGTACTGATGAACAGCCCCGACGGGAAACTCCTAAGTAGGAATGTTGTCCCAGACCACATAGAGATGAATTATCCTCAGCAGTTTTCCCCCTTTGAGAATTGTTTACTTCAAGCAAACGAAGATAAACTAGCTAGGTTTGTTTTGTTCTGCTTAGTGTCTCGAGCTGATAAGCTTTTAGTTTAAGCTAGCCATTAGAGGAAATCGATGCTTACATCTTTATGGAATTCACTATATTTGCTCAGGAATGGATGAGGCAGACTCTCTTTAAGCTTAGAGGTGTCCGAGAGACAGACTGTTCATTCTTGGGTTGGGACTGGCGGGGACAGGAATCAGACTCAAAATAAAATATGGAGTGGTGGTATAGACCTACAGTCCCAGGGCCTGGGAGTGAAGGTGTTAGGGCAGCCTCGGTTTACATAGTGAGTTTGAAGTTAACCTATGCTACATGAGACCTAACTGTATACATACATACATACATACATACATACATACATACATACATACATAAAAAAGAAAAATACATTTATATGCCCCATATGTAGTGAGATCTCTGAAACATTACCAATCACCAACCACACCCTCCTTTAGCAGAACACTGGCTCTCTTAGAGAATACACCCACCCACCAAATTCAAGCTTGGTCTGATGTCTTTTTTAGCCAACAGCGGGTCAGGAAACAGCAAATACCAGGTGCAGGTTCTTCCTTCAGTCTGGCTCCTAGTGTAAGATGGCTTTGTGTCACAGACTCATAGTCTAGATTTATTAAAAACCCGCAGTTTTGAATAGATCCAGAGCAAGAGACACATGCCATTGTGTAATCTACTGAAATCTGGAGCTGCTTGTCGTCACTGCAGAAGCTGACTCATCAGCCTCTGGGTTGGGGGACCTAGTGGGTTGTTTTGTTTTGTTTTCCTTTAGTTCATTTTTAAAGAGAAAGAAAGAAAGAAAGAAAGAAAGAAAGAAAGAAAGAAAGAAAGAAAGAAAGAAAACTAACTTTTTCCATTGTACATATGAACCCAAGTTCCCACTCCTTCCCCTCCTCCCATTCCCTCCACACACCCTCCCACCTCACCCCCATCCAATCCTCAGAGAGGGTAAGGCACATTGCTTTTAACCTGTACTTTGTCTATTACATGTCAACCTTGGTGAGGAAGATTCTCCAGTCTTCCTCTTTGCCAAATGACGTCTTTCATATGCTAATTTTAGACTACTAATATTGATTCAATGTGTGTGAATACATGTGTGGGTGTGTATACATGTCACTGCACATGTATGGAGACAAGAACTTGTGGGAGTCCGTTCTCTCCTACTACCGGGTGTGTCCTGGGGAACTGGAGGCCATTCTGTGCTGTCATATGACCACGCTCTCCACCCTAATCTCTTGCCATGATGAAGACACACAGGGAGGGAGAAAGCTGTCCCTACAGGCTTGACTGAGCAAGTAACTTGAGTCCTTTGAGTAAATAGCGTGCAGTGTGGTCTACAGCCAGGAAAAAACCTGGGCAGCTTCTGCAGAAAACATCCTGAATGAGGGCTGGGCAACAGGCCAAGGGCTCTCAGAGAGGTGAACATGGACGTGAGTTCTGCAGAGGGCCCCAAAAGATTACTAGAGCCACAACAGATGAAGTGCTGACAATATGCACGCTCACCCTGAGGGCCTCACGCCTTTCTTTCAGCATAGCATCTGTGAGCTACGCACCACTATTGCCCCATCTTAGAGATGGCAGAACTCAGGGGCAGAGCCAGGAAGGGCAAATCTGGAATTGTGAAACATTAGTCAGGAGCCAGAACCTCAGCCTCTGGGAAAATCAGTGCGGCTGGTAGGTTAGCCCTCGACCCTGATGTCGACATTCAAGGGGCCCCAGATGGTCCCTTAGACCCACAGTCACCAAGCAGTACTTACCAAACCAGGCAGAGGTTTTTTGTTTGCTTTTTTCGTTTTGTGAAAGCAGGGTGGGAATGGGGTTTTGACGGTTACTGTTTTGTCGGCTTAGCTTTTCCTCCCCCCTCAGCCACCAAACAGAGGTACCAATCTAACCTATTTATTGAGGAGCTGCAGTCGTCTTTGTCCTGAAACAAACCTGCCTTTAGCATCATCAGACTTGGAGCCATGAAGAGACAAGTACACCAGCAAAAACAGACCGACTCCTCCCCGTCATAGCTCTGAAGTATTTTGAGAAAAATGTATTCAAGTGCTAGCGAAAGCACAACATGCCTTTATTGCTCATCTTGGAAAGACCACAGCCGTGAGCTTCAACAACAACAACAACTCTTGCTGACTAACATAGCCTGTGGATCATGAATATGGATATCATCGGCAGTCACCTAGAAGCAAGCTTCCTCTTCCACATTTTGTTCTCTCCAGGAAATTTCCTACAAGAAAGGAAATATCCCTAAACCCCTGTTCATTTCAAGCAAACAAGAGCTCACAGGAACTGCCTAGGGTCTGAAATTAAGCCAGGAAGAAATCCTTGCCACCTTCACCCTTTGTTCTAGCTATTTATCCAGGTTTTCACTACAGTTTCTTGTAACCAAGAGTTCGGAATGCAAATAGAAGCTGTTGTCTCCCTGATGCACCTGCTCCTCTGTTTGGTGGCTCTGGTGTTCTTTTAGCCAGTCTGACCAGGACAAGTCTCCCAGGGTGCAAATGAAGATAATGTAAAACATGCAACCCTTGCTGTCACGGAAGGGCTGCCAAGAGACCCCACCAACCCACCCAGAACAGGATAGGACACAGCGAGGACATGGTGACTACCCCCACCCCGTGGCATACAAATATAACGCATCACTATGCCTGGCCTGACACTTTGGGCTTCAACCTTACTTTTTGTCTGCCTGTCTGTCTGTTTGTTTAAAATCCCTATATATAATCATACCTCCATAAAATTTAACCAGAATTCTAGGGTGTATCACAGGCCCCAGAGTATCTGCAAACTCCCTGGTAATCCCAATGTACAGTCTAGAGTCACCGCAAAGGGTTCTGAAGATGGAAAGGCACACCAACACCCCTCAAAGCCCTGGGAATGGCGCTGTCTGCATTTATATGTGGTCACAGACCTTTTCCTCAGCTTTTCCAATAGTGGTTGAATCGTTCTTTGCCTGCCAATCTCTCTGCGCAGCCCAATACCCCACCCGCTTCTACACTTCTGTCCACCCCATCGCTGACAAAAGGACTTGATAGTTTTTTCAACTAAATGTAGAGTCCTGAGTGGCCAGTCACCATGGTAATAGAAAGAGCACTGACATGGCGTCTGAAGTCCCCTTCTAGCTCAGTGGAGACAGTTGTTCTCAACTGTGGGTCACAGCCCCTTGGACAGTAGAATGGCCCTTTCACAGGAAACGCCTAAGACAATCAGAAAACACATATATTTACATTACGATTCGTAACAGTAGCAAGATAATAGTCACAAAATAGCAATAAAAAATAAAAAAATAATTTTATAGTTGAGAGTCAGCACAACATGAAGACCTGTTTTAAAGGGCCGCAGCATTAGGAAGGTTGAGAACCCCTGGCATAGGATTAGTTTATCCAGTACACCTCAAGAGGGAAGTAGGCTGAGCTGTAAGTACAGTGCTCCTTCAGCCTGGGAAAATGGGACTTGGGGTTCACTTGGGAGGAGTACTTCTGGGATTAGGATGAGCTTTCTTGTGTGTAGTTCCCTAGCATGGGATTCATACAATTCCCAGGAGGACAGTCCAGATTAGGGGCATACAGTTCGGGAAGGTTAGCAAGAACCCCACACATGACATTTCCACTAGCGCAGTCTCTGCCATGCAAATAAGGGTCTTGTAAATCAGAGTTATGCAAATAAGGAAAGTCCTGGCTAACCAAAGTTCAGTCCTGTTCAAAGGGTGAGGTCACCTGCCAGTCACCTGACTCTGGGTTTCAACTCTGTAGTGTAAGGTGACAGCACTCTGCAGCCGGCAGTTTGGGTGGTAACTACAGCTCTTACCTGAATTGTGCTTGTGAAAATTCCCAGACAGGGATTTGTTCCACCTCTGGGTCTCTCGTGAACGGCCTCCCCTCCATGCTAAACTTTGCATAGCAGCTACAATGACCTTGCAAAGAAGCCATGATCCCATGGTGCCCACTGAATGAAGTCTCCCAGTAGCCCCACGAGGCCTTTAAAGTCAAATTCACACCACAGATCTTAGGCCAGACTGACTGACCCATGTGCATTTTCATCAGGACAGTCAGGAATGCTGGCACCAGCCCTGCAAGAGCATATGGCAAGCTCTGTACCACTCTTGAGAAGGCTGTGCCTTTGGGCAGCTTCTGCACCTTTCCTGCCTCCCTTGTCTCCTCTGCAAAGGTTCGTGCTAGGTTGCTGCTGCTGTTTACCTGACTCGTTCATGGCACTCAGATCTTTCTCCTCACTCTGCCAAGAACTTCCCTGATCCTGGGCACAGCCCAGGTTTCTCAAGAAAAAATGCCGGGTCTCCAGAGAACTTCCCACCCTTAACCACTTAGTTTTATTTTTGCTTATTTTTGAAAATTTCACACATGAGTAGTGTATTTACATCTTTCCCTCTCCCTCTTCCAGTTCCTCCCCTATCCCCATCCCCTCTCAAGTTTATGACCTCTTTTTTTTTTTTTTTTTTTTTTTTTTGGTTTTTCGAGACAGGGTTTCTCTGTGGCTTTGGAGCCTGTCCTGGAACTAGCTCTGTAGACCAGGCTGGTCTCGAACTCACAGAGATCCGCCTGCCTCTGCCTCCCGAGTGCTGGGATTAAAAGCGTGCGCCACCATCGCCCGGCCTATGACCTCTTTTCATATATATATATATATATATATATATATATATATATATATATATATATATATTTGGTTGTTAGTCTAGCCTTTAACGGCTGAGCCATCTCTCCAGCCCCCTCTTCTCTAATCATTCAAGAATTACATATATATGCATGTGTGCATGCATAACCTACTGAGTCCATTTAGCATTGCTTGCATGTACATGTTTAAGACTGACCACTTGGGACTGGCTAGCCATCCAGGGGCTTTGAACCTGGAGAACACTGACTCTTTCTCTCTCCGTAGCCATTGAATGCCTGTAACTCTTCATCTAGGGCTGGGGCCTTGTGAAACTCCCCCATTCACCTTGACATAACAGCTGGTGCTGTCGCTTCTGTTTTATTTCTTTCACAGTCTCTATTAGTTTGTTAAGGCTGTTGAACAGTGCCCCACCAATTAGGCAGGCAGTAACACGGTGCACCACCAATCAGGTGTGAAGGGCAGCCTCGCCTCCACACTCATTTTCCTATAAGACCACAACCAAAGTAAGACCCTGTGATCCATGGGTCCTATTGCTTCATTAATCAGGAAAGAAGACACAGAAAGATGAAGATGAAGAAGAGGAGAGAGGCTGTGGATGGAGGGGAAGTATGAGATAGGAAGAAAAATGAAGAGAAGGAGGAGGGGGAGTAGTGTATAAACTGATCACATGACTGTTCAAAGATATGATTAAGGAGAAGGTTTTATTGTAGATCTGTAGAGAAATCCAGAGGTGTCTGGAAGAGTCCAGAGCAGGGAGAGAAAGTAGTAGACTCAACATGGCGGAGTGGGCATGGGCTTGGGTGGTTGGAGCCAGAGGACCAAGAGCAGAAGACAAAAGAGAAGGAACAAAGCCATAATAGCAGGGTTTTAAGGAGAAATGAAGAGCTAGGAGAGGGGCGCCCGGGAGCTGAGAAGTTCAGAGTAAGGAACAGGAGGAGAAGAGCCAGGCGTCAGCATGACTTTGAGATGTGTAGCTGGTACTTGTGATACTGAGGGTGCATGGAGACCTCCATGCATTTGATATACTAATAGACACTACAGGTAGCCATGGAGACCGCCACATATTTGATATACTAATAGACACTACAGGTAGCATGGAGACCGCCACATGTTTGATATACTAATTGACACTACAGGTAGCCATTTGTCTCTTCTGCCAAGGAAAAGGAAGTGGCTCCTTCGGTTTCACAAGTTCCCAAGGAATGCTGGTTTTTTCTACCGGTCAGAATTTGGACCTGACAAGGAGGAAGGGCACAATATAGACACAAGGCTCCAGGAGGAAATTAAACCAGAAAGATTGTCCCCAAACCCTGTGAACCAACCTCCTGCATTTCACCTGATTCTCCTAATTAGTCAGTGTTTGTAAAACCTTCAAGAAGTGAGAAACACAACATTATGTGATAAGTAGTATTAATTAAGAATGTTAGCTAGGTGTTGTGACACACACCTGTAGTCACAATATTCAGGACAAGAATGCAGGAGAATCACCAACTTTGAGACTAGACACACTACCTAGCAAGTTCCTGATCCAAAGCTAATAATAGCTACGGATTATGTAGGCAGGGACTTCTGTGTGTAAATAGCCCAGGGTTCCCAGTGCAGCTCTTGGACTCAATGTTGCGCATCCTTCCAAATTTCTTTCTTGAATCCTATAGAGCTTCTGAAAGTAGCTTCAAGGCATACACAGTGGGGGGGGAGGAGGCTGCTACATCAGAGCTCTCCTACATCAGTCATCAACAAAGAAAATGCCCGCAGACTTGCCTCCCAGGCATTTTCTCCACTAAGAGTGCCTCTTCCCAGATGTCCCAATTTGTGTCCAGGTGACAAAAAAAAAAAAAAAAAAAAAAACCTACCCAGCATATTAAGTGAAGACCCGGTGTAGATACACCCACTTTCACCAGCCAGCTAGTAACAACCCATTGTAGGCATGCACACTCTCACCAGCCAGCTAGTGACGACCCATGGTGGGCATGCACACTCCCACCAGCCAGCTGTTAGAAGGGGCTAAGAGCGGCACAGTCCCATGAACAGCATCGCTGTGAGAAGCTCAGTCTCCCCAGATGGTGAACAAGCACTGTTAAAATCCAAACGTATCAAATTACAACCCCCATTTCACTTACTCTAGAGTTGATTTACTGGAAGTTTCAGTGTCTAGATATTTTAAGACCATTCAAAATACCCTGCATGCTGATACATCAGGCAGACTTTTAGGTTCAGTATTGAGGCTCAGATCACCATTGCCAAGATGCTTATATTCAAGAACCGCAAGTGAGATCTGCCAGAGATACATGCCACCATCCTGTGCCTTTCCACTGTTAGCCCCAGCCCACCCCCAGATGTCAGCAGAATTCCTCACCGTATAATCTGCCAAAGCAAGAAAGTGCCCAAAACATTTTCTGTTTTATTTGAAAGCCAAATTCAAAACAACTCCATACGTGGCATGACCCCTCTTAAGAATCAGGGATCGAATTTTGCATTCTATTGTTGTTGTTGTTGTTGTTGTTTTCACAAATGAGGATGTTGTGTTCACAAAGAATACGCCCAGCATTACACATCAAATCTTGACAGAGCCAAGTAAGAAGTACATAGGAGCTGAGGCGGCTGAGCGCTTCCTATGAGCCAGGTCTCATCCTCAGATTCTTACATGCATGCACTGACCTGCCCATCCCATTAACACCAAGAAGAAGTCTTAGTTGCTGGAGCTGTTGGGTCAGAGCCTAGGCCCTGGCAGCCCTAGGAACTAGGTTCAGCTGCCTGTCCTCAATAGGTGTGGTGGCTTGAATGAAAAATGTCCCTCATAGGCTCATGTATTTGAGCATTTGCTTCCCAGCTAGTGGTTCTATTGTGAGGACTGTAGAACTTTTAGGATGTGGAGCCCTGTTGGAGGAGGAAGTACGTCCATAGGCTCTGAGATTTTCTAGCTTCACCGTGCTCCTGTTCCCTCTCAGCTTCCTGTGTGTTATTGGAAGCACCGTTAGCCAGTTTTCTGCACCTGCGGCATGCTTTCCCCACCTAATGCCATGTCATCCCCATCACAACAGACTCTACCCTGCTGTGGAATATTCTTTTACTCGGTGTGAATATGTGTCGCTGTGCTTTGCTTAATAAAGAAGCTGGCTGGGCAACAGCTGGGCAGGAAGAGATTGGACAGGAGAGCCATACTGAGAGAATGCTGGGAGGAAGAAGGGCAGAGTCAGAAGTCACAAGCAGACACAGAAAGAAGCAAGATGGGCATGCCTTGTGAGGAAAGATATCAAGTCATGCGGCAAAGCATAGATAAGAAATAGGAGCTAGTTTAAATGTAAGAGTCAGCTAGTAATAAGCCTGAGCTATTAGCCAAGCATTTGTAATTAGTATAAGCTCTGAGTGGTTATTTGGGAGCAGCTGGCAGGACAGGAAAATTCCACCTACACCACCCTTCTGGAACTGTGAGCCCTCATTCCTTGAGTTGCTTTCATCAGACTATTTGTCGCAGTAACAGAAAACTTCAACTACAGGGGACAAGTGAAAAAGCCAAACAAGTAGCTAAAAACCAAGGGAGACACATTCAGTGTGGAAACACTGGGAGAAAAACAAAAAGCTTGAAGCCCTCTTCCAAGTCCATCTTCAGGGTCCTCACATGAGCTATGGGTTTAATTAGAGGGCTATTTGAAGGTACACATAGCGGAGCAGCCCTCATTAGTGATCCCAGCACCAACATACGGGTCACAGTCTCTCCTGCGAGGTGTCAGAACCATATGGCATATCTTTCTAGGGAATGAACTCTCCCAGCTGGCACCAGGGCCCCAATATTTTCCTTCTCCCAGTATGAGATTCTTAAAGAAAATCTAATTTCTTGAAGTATGGTTGGAATTTGCAAAGAGAGGGAGCACGCATCTTTTCAGAATGTCTTCGTTCTGGTCGAGACTTTATTGGCCTGTGAACACCTAAGACTGAAGCACAGAGACTGGAAATGGCTTACAGTGGATCTTATATTAAACCAGTCTCTGGGATGATTATGAGACACGGCACAAGCTTCAGACCGTGATATGGGACTGGAAGGGAATTCAGAAGGGAGAACAGAGAGATAGAAAGTCCCCATGTTGTGAGCACAAAGAACATTCTCATCGCACCTGTTCAGAGCGTATGCCCAACGTGTCTCCAAGTCATGCTTTGCCTCCAACTACTCTTATCTTCTTTCTTGTCTTTCTCTTGCAGACGTTCATGCCCAAGTCAAGACGGCTTTGGGTCCCACTGGGCCTTTCTTAAAAGGACACACACTCATTGCTACATGAGTTCAAGGGTCGTCCACTAAGACTTCTGTACTCATTACCATCGTCAAACCTTCACTGCAACTGTGTACCATTCACAATGAGTGGTTTTCTGGCCTCCGTGGACCCCCGGCGGGTGCAGTGGGGGGCTGCCTGGTACGCAATGCACTCTCGGATCCTGCGCACCAAGCCAGTGGAGTCCATGCTAGAAGGGACCGGAACTACCACCGCGCATGGCACCAAGCTAGCCCAGGTGCTCACCACCGTGGACCTCATCTCTCTCGGAGTCGGCAGCTGCGTGGGCACCGGCATGTATGTGGTGTCTGGGCTGGTGGCCAAGGAAATGGCAGGACCTGGGGTGATTGTGTCCTTCATCATTGCTGCCGTTGCGTCCATACTATCAGGTGAGTGTCTAGGAGGCAGGGTTGCTTGCTGACCTGCTTGCCGCTCATTCCACTCTTACAGAGAATCGACTGCGACATTTGTTTATTTACGTGATGCAGGGGCACATGCCAGAGCCTGTGTGTGGTGGCCAGAAGACAACGTGTGGGAGTCGGTTCTCCCCTGCCACCAGATAGGTCCTGGGGATTGAACCCATGCTGACAGTGTGATCAGCAAACGCCCTTCCAATGGAGCCACCTCCCCAGACTCTTCTGTAATGAGCTGCCCAAAGGGACCGTGAAGTGGATTGTCTGCTTTTGTCGTCTCCAATGCTAGGTAGATAGAGGACTAGGTTTTGGCCTGATTGTAAAAGCTTCCATTTTCTGTGGTTTTCAGTACAAGCAGCTATTGGTGCCCAGGCTTCTGGTCTCCCAGCTTCTACCTCTGTTATGTTATGGTTACTTTGTTTCTGCTTTAACACTTCCTTTCCTTGGAAGATGGGTTGGGTCTCCTAGCAGGAGGAGCAGAGTGCAGGGCTAGTATAAAATAAAGGAAAAGCTGTGCAGAGTAGCAAACAGCAAGTCAATTACTCTGACTTGACTGGCATTTGAGGAGCTCAAGCTGGCCCTGGGGGCAGCAGCCACACCAGGGGATCTAGGGCTGCTGAAGATCTACAACACTGCTCCCTGACAACCTCAGGGAACCCATCCCCCACAGGAAGGTCAGCAGCCCCTCTCTCCCTTGACTCAGGGTCAAACAACTAATTCAAAAGCAGGATGCCAAGGCCTGCATGTTGGTGATTTGTGGACCGGCTCTCCTATTGCCTTTCTTCCTTCATTTTCTCGAGAGCTGCAGGCCAGAGCATCTTCCCAGAGTGCCAGAAGTAGGTCAACAAACAACTTGAAAAAAAAAAGAGAGAGAGAGAAAGAAGAAGAAAAAAGGAGAGGGGAGCATCCTGATTCTTTGTGGCCATGGCAGAAAACATGAGACTCTGCTGGGCATGGGGAGGCAGATTGTATCAGTCGATGGCAGCGAGAGGTCTGGCTCTTTCACTGTTCCGGGACAGCAGTTCTAATGACGTGCACAGCTCCACAAGAAAAGCCCTACGCCTCCCCCAGTCAAGTCCCCCTCCCTCGTCAGCCCAAAGAGCTATCAGGGTTCCCTGCCCTGTGGGAAGTCCATGGACCACCCACCTCCATCCAGGTCCAGTAAGGTGAGCATCCAAACTGCCTAGGCTCCCACAAAGCCAATACGTGCAGTAGGATCAAAAACCCATTGCCTTTGTTCTTGCGATCTCAGTAGTCCTCATTGTCTCTATGTTTTTTTCCCAAGACGGATTTATCCCAGGCTTTTTCAAACCCAGGTCAGCTGGCCTTGGTGAGTTCCTGGTAGAAAATCCCCATTGTCTCCGTGTGTGGGTGCACCCCTGGAGGGAAATGGGAGGCTGCAGTGGGGAAAAGACAGAAATCTTAAATAAATAAATAAATTAAAAAAAATAAATAAAATGCGGGATAAAGGAAAACATTGCCTGCGGCAAGGATTTCACATACTTGAATAAGGTATTTCCGAGGATCAAAATCAAGCGATCATTTTGCTTTAATGAAACATCCAAGCTTGTAATGAGACTGTCCTCTGGCTTTCTAACTGTAGTGTGGAAATAAATAACAACAACTCTGCTATATCAACTCAGCCAAAGAGATCGTCAGAAATCCCAGGTCAACTCCAGTGGGACATAATCTAAATCTCTTCCCTGTTCAAAATTGATATTTCAGAAAGAGAGTATTCTTTTTGCTTACTAATATAGCAATAAAGAAAATTGTATATATTAAGAAAAAGAAAGAAAGAAAAGCCCTACGGTACCATACATCCTTATTAAATAGTAATATTTAGTCTCCGTCCATGAAGGAGCAAGATAGTTGGCAAACAACAAACCCAAAAGTATACTGGCATGTTTCACCTAGACTCAAAAGTATGGTGGCACTTTTCAGTTAGTAAGGAGAGATTCATCGGAACTGAGTCTCACAGTCAACGCGACCCATTCCCTTTCCTGGAATCGCCCTTTCTTCTGCATGAAAACTCTAACAGATGCGGTTCATGCAGACTAAAGGACTTCTGTCCCTTTAAAATGAAATGCGTTATTCACATGACTGAATCATCTGGCTACTTGAAACAAACAATGTGATTTCAATTCTTCCCAAATTTTATTGACAAAAATTATTCATCACAGATGTATGGCTCTGAAAGGAATATCATTATAGAATTGGTTGGAGACAAGAGAATAAGAAGCAGGCATCGTGCTAGAGGGCTGTTCTAGTTTCTTCTATGTTGCTGTAATAAAATACCTTAACCAGAAGCAACTTAATGTGGAAAGGGGTTTATTTCAGCTCACAGTTCTAGGGCACAGTCCATCATCGTGGGCTAAGTCTAGCGACAGAATTTTGAAACAGCTGGCCATGGGCAGGAACAAGAAGAAGATAAGGCCTTCATGATCACTCGCCTGCTTCGTAGTGCTCAGCCCGACTTGTTTTCTCTAGTCTTCAACAGTTCAGAACTCCCATCAGAGGACTGGTGCACACCCACAGTGGCCTGGGTCTTCCCCGTCAAATAACCTAAAGACAATCCCCAGCAGACATGCCCACAAACCAACCTGATGTAGACAGTCTCTCGTTATGACTCTTTCCCAAGTGGCACAGGGGCATAGGACAGACACCTAAGACCCCGACAGTTAATGAGTACCATACAGCTTTCTCTAGGTCCCCGTCTAGTTGGGTACAGTTCCCAGGCTGAGATGAATCCTGTATGCGCGAATCATCATCCTTCCCATGCAATTGCATCCTGGGAGCCCATCCCCCGCCTCAATACTCACAGCACTGTGTCATATCTACTTCTTCATTAACGGAGAACTCGGAACTAAGCCAGCCAGTATGAAGCTGCGGCCAGTTTGCACCGACCGTTTGCAGCCCTGATAGGTCACACCGCTTTCCAGCTTTGCGTGCAGTGACGTCACACCGAAGACCCGAAGTCCGCTGCCGTGGGACTGCATTCTCGCTGCTGTCGTGGGATTGGTTGCTTAGCATTTCCCAGCCTCCTCCTGGCCTGGCTCCACCGCAGACTCGGATGTCACTCGGCAGCTTGTCTTCACCACCGCATCAGGCACCAGAAGAGAAACCTGCCTCTGCCATCTCTCCAGATGGCCCCATCCACTGCATCTCTGCACACTCTCTGACTGAGTCATCCGACTGCTGAGACCAGCCAGGATCCTTCAGAGCCTCAGCCAGGGCCCAAACCAAAATCACTCATGCCAATATTGCCATATCTGCAGTGGGTTTCTTCAGCCAGGTCTCGCACTGCTGTGCAGTTTGGTCACAAATGCCTCCTCCCCACAATCTCATTTCCCTGCCCCTGTCACCCCCATATCACTTAGAACTTAAGCAGCCACCCCACTGCTCCATAACAATCACCCAATTTCTCTCCAGCTCTACCCTTGGGAATACTTGTTTCGCTTCTCCTCCCGGCCGCCATTAAAACTTGACTCAGCAGCATGAGGACGCCGAGTCACTCCCTCTGCGTTTGTCTCCAGCGATAGTTACTGTCTGGTGTTAAGAGGATGTTAGAATGACAGGCCCTGTCCCAAGCAGAGAGAAAAGAACAATGGGGTTAAGGGTGCTTGCAAAGGAGAAGAAAACTGCCCTGAACACCAGGGAGGCCGAGGTCCGGAACCCATGAGAGCGATGGTGTCCATGGTGACTGGTTAGGTCAGGAGGGTGAAAGTGCACAGCAGGTCTAAGGATGGCCCCAGATGAAGTGTCACAGGGAAACCCATTCTTTTTTTTTTTTCGAGACAGGGTTTCTCTGTGGTTTTGGAGCCTGTCCTGGAACTAGCTCTTGTAGACCAGGCTGGTCTTGAACTCACAGAGATCCGCCTGCCTCTGCCTCCCAAGTGCTAGGATTAAAGGCGTATGCCACCACCGCCCGGCAAACCCATTCTTTTGTATGCTAACAAAAATTAGTGATGATAAACAGACAAGGGAAGGGGTAAAATCAGGGGAAACTGCCGATTTCAGTGAAGTCGGGGAAATTCTGGAATAAAAGTACTAACAAAGTGAGGCTAGAGGCAGGAAGTGACAGCAGAGAGGGGAGGTGCACAATATAGAATCTGAAGCAGTGTGTGGTCAGAGAGGCTGGGATTTTGCTCGGAACCCGGTTAAGCTGCTAACTAGCTGAGAACCTTAAGGAGACCCCTGGAACTTCCCCATTCTGAAAATGTGTAAAAATGTCTTTATTGTAAAGTTACTGTGGATCTAAATGAGATCTTTACCAAGTACCTGGTACAATGCCTAGACCACAGCACTAAGTAACTTGTTCTCTATTGGACGCACCTGCTGTAAAATGTGGGTTTGGGCTCACTGCATCTTTTCAAGCTAGGTGTATCATACACACACACACACACACATATATGGCAGTTAAATATTATACTTTATTGTATGTGTGTTGTGCAGTTGCTGTGTGCACGTGTGTACAGATGCTGTGTATCTTGCAGTTTGGGGGTCCAAGAGCTCAGCACTGGCCCTCGTTGGTGCCCCCCTGAATACATCTTGGTCAAGGCCAGCCTAGGATACATGAGGCTATATATTCTAGATGCAAATCCTTCTTTAAGTGGGTGGTTTTGTTTTTATAGAGGCAGGGTCTCATTATACAGCATTGATAGGCCTGAGACTCACTGTGTAAACCTGGCTGACCTCAAACTCAGAGGTCCACTGTCTTTGCAACCCAAATGTTAAAGGTACAAGCTGTCATGCCTGGCTTTAAATATGTAGCTTCATAAAAGGTTTCTTCTAGTTTGTGGCTCTTCCTTTATCTCTGCTTATGCATATTTTAAAATACTAGTGCCCAAGGTATGTGCCCTGAAATTCTAATTCAGCTGGGGCTGGACGGGGTGCCCTGGGCTGGTGTATCTTTACAATCCCCTAGGTGTCTGATGCACAGCCAGGGTCAGGACCCACATGGAGAGGGAGCTGAAAGAGCTCTGGCTGACCAGCAGACTCTCGGGAAATTTTCTTACCTTGTAGCTCTATTCCCCAGGCTACAGAAGCCTTTGTGGAGCATGAGGCAAACGGGATTCTAAAGCTACTTTCTCTCCAACTTACCGTGACCCACAGGTCCAGCGACTTCCCCAGCTCCATTCCAGCGTGTCCACTGCTCTCTGGCCTGTCCCAGGTGGTGGGCCTTTTATCAGAGGAAACAGCTCGTACCCAACCTCTCCTCTTTTGTCCAGAGGCCTTATCTGCTCTTTAATAACTCCACAGGCCCTGTGCCCTGCCAAGCCTCCAAGGCCCCTTTCATGTTATGTTTTTGATAAAGAAAACCATTTTTTCATTTTTTTTTCTCCTGATTCTTACCTACAGCTCTATGGAGAGCGGGTGGAGGCAGGATGCCCTGTGCAGTTTTGAATGTACTTGACTGCAGATGAAACAAAGTCAAGTTATTATGCCCACAGTGTCTAGCCAAAGGCCCAAAAGAGGCCATGAGACTCAGGAGGGGAAGGGTGTCAAACTTGATGGGTTTTTCCTCTAGGTTTATGTCGAGTTCTCTTTTAGTCTGATTAGAACTGAACTCACAGGGAAGGGGTAGGAAGAGGCTCTGTCAGTCAATCCAGTACTCGCCAAGTTGGTAAGGTTAGGCGTCACTCTGTAGGCATGGAGCTGGTCAATGGCACAAGCAGATACATCCTTAGTCACGCAGTGGAGACAGGATGAATGTAGAGCCAGATGTGCACATGACGGATGGGACGGACAAGAGATTATGGGGCTTGAGCTCTGACCGTGAAAGGCAAAATGAAGTCTAGAACAGCGAAGGATTGGCTGGGTGAAGGACAGTGAGGAAGACGAGCTCCCTCTATCCTAGAAAGGGCATGTAATTGATGGAAGTATTTCAAAATATTATTAGAACAATGGATTTGACAACGTAGCTCTGGTAACAGAAAGTGAGGATCAAGATAGAAAACCAGCAAGGAGGACCACACCGAACCCCTGTGGGTGCTGAGCTCCTGTGTGGACTAGCATCCCCTTCATCCACACCTCACTACAGGAGGCCGGCTTTGTTTTGCTCTGGGAGAACCCAGAGCCACCACCAGCAGAATGAACTTCCTGTAAGTCCTGCAGCGCTTTAGTAAGGACCAGAACACAGACCCAAGATTGGAGATTGGAGACCCAAAACTCTTCCTTTGGACCCTTGAAGCCGGAAACTTTTGCAATAGAAATGGGCTGATGAATTGTTACTAGTTCACATTGGTCATTACATAAACAGGCAATTAAAATCATCCCGATGACTCAGTAGGTTGACACCTGCCACTAAGTTTGATGACCTGAGCTTCATCCTTGGGATCCACATGGTAGAAAAAAGGAACCAACTCCCACAAGTCATCCTCTGACATCCAACAAGCACCATGGCACACTCATGCGCAGAGAGACAGACAGACAGACAGAGAGAGAAAGAGAGAGAGATGTTTTTTAAAGCCCATGACACCAAGTGTATTTTTCTTAGCATTTATCATGTGGCTCAGCATCAGATGAGGGCAGACATGTCTGGCCTGTAAGCACACAGCCATGCGTGGCTGAGTATCGTGATGAATGTGGACCAACACAAAATAGTAAAGATGAGATGATTTTATTGCATGAACTTTGTACATGACAACATCGTGATACAATGTCAAAGGCTGGACATACCTGCATACTGGTGTGTACTGTGTGCCTCCACCATCCTTAAGAGTTTCAGTACCTCCAACTTCTCATCGGGTGTGCCCATAATGATGAGACACAGGGTAGCACAGAGAGCCCCTATCAAGAGTCTGCCTCTCCAACCTTGCTGGCCTGCTCTGACATCATGTCCTAGTTACTGTAGGCTGCAGCGTCAAGGTCGAGGAAAGGGTTAGAGAGTCAAAGTATAGATATAGATATGGACGCATATACAGGTTCTGATGAGTCCCCACTTCGTCTTTTGGCACAATAAACCATTTTCACTCCCCCAGTGAAAAGCATACTGGAGATGAACCAGGAGAACTGGTGCTCTGTGGCCCCCTTTCCATGATCGGTCATGCCTATTCATGCACTATTCAATGCCTCTTCCATTGTCTGCTTCCCGTAGTACCTGTCAGTTCCTCTGCCACACTGGGATGTGAAAGGTAGGCTTTCAAGAGGGTGGTAAGGAAATGCTGAGCAAATAAATACCTGCCCTCTGACCTGGGGTGGCCAGCTCTCCGAGGAATGACCAATTACATAGCTATCTGCTGAAATCTTAATGAGGATAGCAGCCGGCCAAGTATCCGTGAGTCTCTAGAAGCTGAAACTTGGTAAGACCCTTGCTTAACGTCAGCCTTTAATAGTATTATGTTTATTGTACAAACGTTGGACAACAGGCCCTGTGCAACTTCCCACCGTATGTATTAGTGGCTCCTGTTTATGGTCGTCATAGCAACTAAACTCTTGAAGACTGTTATGATATGCCTGGCATTCAGCTGTGAGACAATGGCCCAATCCAAAAAAGAAACAAAAGTCAAAAACCCCACTGCTCGTGTGGGTCAGGACATACAGGCACCTGCTCTCGGGCCTGATGACCTGAGCTCCCTCCCTTCTGGGAGCAGAGAATCGGTTCCCACAAACTGATCTCTGACCTCCACACCTGTGGGCACACACAAAAGATAATTTTTAAGACTCGACTAAATAAATACCATTATAATATTCAATTTACAGATAGCAACACTGAAACCTGGAAGTGTTAGGTGACTTCTGTAGGGTTACTTTGATCCTCTTGGTTCCTGAGCCCACTGTCTGCAAACAGCTTGAACAAGACTCACACTCCCAAATCCCAAATCTACCAGGCACAGAAGCCTTCATCCCCTGAGCTCTGAACAGAGAGAGCTGCGGGTCAGTCATAAAGATGTCTCCGAAACTCAGCATCTTCTGGCAGCTGTCACCAGCTAATAGAAAGGTGCTGTCCCTCCACTGCATAGGGCTTGATTGACAGCCTCGGGAGAAGAATGTCAGTTACTGGTTCAGAGAAAATATGTGCATCTATAGACAATTGCACGTTTTTTCAAACTGCTGATAGTGAAAACCAGTTTCCTCCAGAAACCCAGGAAAACTTGGGGTTCTTTCACATCTTCTGAAGCCCCTAGTAGAGTGGACAGACAGTGCAATGGGACAGACAGACCATTCACCCCAGGCTTAGCATGGTGGGAGCTACTGCTGAACATAGGAAAGAACTCTGAGACAGAGCGCTTGACATCTCTGCAAAGAGGCAAGATGGTCACCACTGAAGCAATTCTGAATGCTGCCAGACCAACCAGGCCTGGACCAGAAGTCAGGACACCTGAGACTTCATTCAGCTCGGCCTCTTAGCAACTCAAGCGTCCTTGGACAGGTGACCCCCACTCTCAGTCTCTGTCCCTCTTCTGTGAATTAAAGAGTTTGAATTAAATTACTCATAGTGGCAGTTAGGATGAAGTAGAGCTAAGGGGGAGGGAAGTGTCCCTTGTCTCCCCACAGCAAACTCTCAGTCCTCTCTCTTTCATAGCGTCTGAGGACCGGCTATAATCAGCCTTACACTTGCACCGTCTTGATGCATGCCCTGCTCTGTCATTTACTCCTTATGGGACTTCCAATTGTACTTATCCTAGAACATTCCAAACAGGTGGAAATTACAGGTATTTCAGAGTATTGATTCCTCAGCCTTTGGGGAATCTGGGAAATGGCCCCAGGTTAGTCAACTCTACCTGTGAGCTACCTCATCCTTCTATGTAAACCTCCCCATAGCCACAAATAGAAACCTGCAATGTGGGAAAGATGGGTGAGCTCTAGTGACCCATCTAGACCTTGGATTCATCATCTTTAGGTGAATACAATAAAGATTTCAGTAACATAACCATTTTGAGGGTTATGACGATATATGCAAAGTGCTTAATGGAGCTTATACGCAGCACTATGGCCAGTAATATTCACTTTTATGATTGTTATTACCACGCTAGCTTGATGAGATGAGAGGCTTTCTTAATGCAGAAGACCTGATCAGGATTCCAATTCTGAAGTCCCAAGTCTACCCCTAGCAAAAAGACTCAGGAGGCAGGCTTCCTGTGTGTGTGTGTGTGCAGGTGGACCAAAGGGAGTACACTTGTATCCTTGAAGGTATCTAACCCAAGGAATTATTTTTTCTACAGGGACAGTCCCCTTCTAAAAGAGGAAGTGATCTGGGTCCCATAGCAAAGTGATAGCCAGGCATACAGAGCAGTAAGGCACGGAACTACCAAATGGCCATGGGATAAACAGCTGGGGAGGAAAGCCAGTGATTAAGAGCTAATGCCGACATCAGGGGCCTGAACTGGGTCACCTGGTCTGACTGGCTGACCACAGCAGCTCAACGGCTTTGAAGGTGCCAGTTTATCGGCTTCTCACATGGGCCCACTCCTTCTATCGCCTGTGCCCAGGGACTGGTCCTAAGGGGTCACAGCCACCCAGCGGGATCAGAGAGCTTCCAGCGTATTCCATTGCACTATGCAGGAAATAAGGGAGCATTGGACAGAGCTTTGTTAAATGGCTACACGCGAGTGGGAATGAAGGAAGGGAGCAACAGTGGAGAAAGGGATGAGTGCAGAGCAGACAGGAAGGAAGGGCAGATTTTCACAGCAGCAAATAGGACGTGGGTACTTGTAGTCATAGAGACTGATAAAAGGCTACCTAGGGCATGGAGATGGCAGCTTCTAAGTACTAACTGAGACAAACACCACAAGTAAGGGTGGCATTCGCACGAAGAAGAGGAAATGGCAGGAAACTGAATGGGCCCTCCGTCTGCTCTCGTCCTAGCTACAGCCCTGGCTGTACTATGGAGAACACATGGCACATCGTGGCACGCTGTGATGAGCCACAACTGGCCATCTTCACAGATCTGGCCAAAACATTCCTTTCAAAGTAACTAAACAGGGGCTGGAGAGATGGCTCAGTGGTTAAGAGCACTGACTGCTCTTCCAGAGGTCCTGAGTTCAATTCCCAGCAACCACATGGTGGCTCATAGCCATCTATAATGAGACCTGGCGCCCCCTTCTGGCTTGCGGACACACATGGAAGGAATGTTGTACACACAATAAATAAATAAATTTTTTTAAAAAGTAACTAAACATAGATTCACAACTTAAGCTTAAATGTATATATTGTGAGGGAACTCCTTCAGAGGACACATGGACAATTAAAGTCAAATCGAAAGCCTTTATTATTGCTGGCCAGTGGCTGCATGCAGAGCTCACCCAAATCTTGCAGCCCCGAGGCTTATAACACAAAACTCGCATGCTGGGTTAGCACACTTCAGGTAGCAAAGACAGCAAGAAGCAGAGCTACTGAAGTCAAAAGGCAAGTAGAGTACATTTAGGGACCTCCCCAGCACACCCTGTTTGGGCAGGTGGATTGGGTCTGTCTTTGCTCCTGTTTTGCCAGGCATTGCTGTCTATGTGCTGGGTTCCAAGGCCTGAGGGTTTCTACCAAGGTGTCAGTTGTGCTGAGATCCGGGGACCTGTAACATTCATGCACATGCAAAAATCTGTCCTAAAGCTATTCACTCTTTCTGTTTTAGAATACATTCACTGAAAAACATTGACCATATTCATATATCTTGAGACACTGATTTTAAATGATCCAGTTTATAACTTGTTATTTTATGTGTATATGTGAGAACATGTGTGTAGGCATTTGTGTATGTACAAGTGCACATCTGTGCGTTTGTGTATGTACAAGTGCACATCTGTGTGTTTGTGTGTGTACAAGTGCACATCTGTGTGTTTGTGTGTGTGCAGTGCACATCTGTGTGTTTGTGTGTGTACAAGTGCACATCTGTGTGTTTGTGTGTGTGCAGTGCACATCTGTGTGTTTGTGTGTGTACAAGTGCACATCTGTGTGTTTGTGTGTGTGCAGTGCACATATGTGTGTTTGTGTGTGTACAAGTGCACATCTATGTGTTTGTGTGTATACAGTGCATATCTGTGTGTTTGTGTGTGCATAGTACACATCTGCACACACCCATAGAGGTCACAGGGCAACTCCAGTAGCATTTCCAGGCTCCATCTATCTTTTTTTAATTTTCCTTTTGAGATTGGGACTCTCGCTGATCTGGAACTCACTGAGCAGGCAAGGCTGGCTGGCCAGTGAGTTCCAGGAATCCTCTTGTCTCCACCTCCCCACTAATGGGACTAAAAGTACAAACTACCATGTCCAATAGTGAGCGTAGCTTGAGCCATGATTACTAACCATAGCACAAGCTAACCACAAGAAAATCTTTAACTCATCAAGTGAAGGAAACTATACCTCCAGTAAGCTCCGAAATATTTTCACAGATGGAGATTTCAAGAAAAAAGAGTAAGCAGGCTATTCATGCACTTAGTGATCCAATTATTAAACTCTACCTGGTTTGGGGGTCAATTCTCTATTAGGGTAGCTTGCTTTCTTCTTATTTAAATATAGATACATTGGTACCATGGCTTGGGGGACTTTGGGGGACTTTGTTACCTACACAACTTTAATTGGAGTACTGTCAGGTTTAATAACCGATGGTGTCAGGCTCTCTCTGACTGATGGTACTAGCTGCCCCTGAACTGATTTGGCAGAAAAATCATAAGTCTCTTCTTTGACACAAAGAAACAGAGGCATCCCAGACAAATTGCTTTTCTTCCAGACACATTTGTAAAAATTGCCTGGGTTTCTGTGACAGGCAACGGGGTGACCAAGGTTGCTTAGGTAAGAGATGGCGGTGGTGAGGTGGGAGGGAGATGCAGCAGGATGCATCACGCCCTGAAAGAAAACCCACAATTTTCTTGGCTACCTAATAGCACTGGGAAGAGGCATGATGACAAGTTCGCTAAGTCTAGCCCCTTCAATTTGAGGCTAGAGAAGTATTTCTCGGGATCCAGAAACCTGCTTCTCAAAAGAGCCAACTAAGATGGAGACAGTTCATCACATGACATGAAGAAAATAGATGATTCCAACACGAATCGTACTATTTCCCTCGAAAGTTGGGTAACTTCTCCTCATGTCCCAGTACCAGGTACATTCCAAAAAGACTAGCCACCTGGTAATATATGCAGTCCGTCTTAGCCCCACCTGAAATGTACCAAAGAAACAGATGTCCCACAAAAACTAAAAGACAGGTGATATCCATGCAGCAAAATGCCATATTTGGTGAGGACATTCTCAAAGACGTGCCTGTGGTTCAGTGACGAATCACTAGTGTGGTCCAGCGCTGACTCCCTCTTGTGGCTGGGGCTTGGAGGATAATGAACTGCAAGCAGGAACTGGATGATGAGGTGAAGAATCACTGGATCATCCATCAGCCCATCCCACCACCCAAGTGCAGCCCTGCAGGTCCTAAGACTGAAGAGCTAGAAATTCCTTCATTAACCATTTGCATTCATGGACTCAGTGAGTAAAGGCACGTGCTGCCAAGCCCCACAACCTGAGTTCAAGCCCCTGGAACCAAATGGAGGAAGAAGAGAACTGACTCCTGAAAGTTGTGTTCTGACCTACAAATACACACACATACACACACACACATATACACACTCACACACACACAGAAAGCTTTAAGACTGTTTCAGAAATTCTGGCGATTTCCAATGAAAATTCATTTAACAATTTTTTATGAACTGGCCACCAACTCAGAAGCAATTTGCAAAATCAAACATTCTAGCACATTACAACTCAAAGTTATACTAATTTGATATTTAGATACTGAAAAATGAGAGTTATAAAATACTTTAAATTTTCATTTTCTGTAATTAAACTATTGTTTCTGTAAAAGCAGAAAGTTTTATGTACACAGTAAAAATGATGCAATTCATACCTGTCTTAGTTAAGGTTTCTATTGCTGTGATAAATCACTGGGTTTTCCTAAAGAAAGATATTCTCAATAGTAGGAAGCTTGTGCTGATTGCCTTCCCAAGTACGATGGTTAAAGTGTTTTGAAGTCAAACATGGTGAGGCGTATCTATAATCCCAGCCCCTGGGAGGAAGAAGTGATAGGATTATCAGAAGTCAGAGGATAGCCTGGTCCACAGAGGGAGTCAAAGGTCGGCTAAGGCTACTACCCTCGCTAGCTTTTGTCAGCTCTAATCAACAGAGAGTCACCTGGGAAGCGGGAGTCTCAGTTAAGGGACTGCCCAGAACAGACTGTCCACCAGAGAATTTCTTGATTGACGTGAAGAGGTCAAGCTCATTGTGGACAATGCTACAGCTGGGCAGGTGGTCCTGGGATGTAAAAGAAGGCCACTAAACATGAGCCAGAGAGAGCAAGCCAGGAAGTGTGTGCTCCATGGTTCCTGCCTCAAGGCTTCTGCCTTGAGTTCTTTCCTGACTTCTCCTAAAAATAGATTGTGAACCAGGCATGGAGGTACACACCTGTAATCCCAGCACTCAGGAGGCAGAGGCACGTGGAGCTCTGAGTTCGAGGCCAGTCTGGTCCTCAGAGTGAGTTCAAAAATAGCCAGGGCTACACAAAGAAACCCTGTCTTTTAAAAAAAAAAATAGTTTGTGACCCGGAAGTGCAAGCCTTTCTCCCCATGAGACTTCTGGCCAGTGTTTCATCACAGCAACAGAACCAATCTCGAACACAATGACACCCCTGTCTCAGAAGGTCCAAAGAAACAAACAACCAAGCTATGTTTCTAGGAGGTAAGGTTGGAAATGTCCGTAATAGGCTTAATTGTGTCACATGCAGCCGTTTGCCTTGTAACAATGTTTCAGTCAGTGACAGGCACGAAGATGTTAGCTGATCTCCAGGAGCCCACTGTTTGTTTTGTTTGTCCCTTGCAGGTGTGTGCTATGCGGAGTTTGGAGTTCGAGTCCCCAAGACTACGGGATCTGCCTACACCTACAGCTATGTCACTGTTGGGGAATTTGTGGCATTTTTCATTGGCTGGAACTTGATCCTGGAGTACCTGATTGGCACGGCAGCTGGCGCCAGTGCCCTGAGCAGCATGTTTGACTCCCTAGCAAACCATACCATCAGCCGCTGGATGGTGGATACAGTGGGCACCCTCAACGGCCTGGGTGAGACCGCGTCAACCTCTCTCCTAACATGCAAAGTCATGAGCAAGATAGATAGATTCCCCTTTAAGAACATAACTTGGAGCCGTGCTGTGGTGGCGCACACCTTTAATCCCAGTACTCAGGAGGCAGAGGCAGGCGGATCTCTGGGAGTTCGAGGCCAGCCTGGTCTACAAGAGCTAGTTCTGGGACGGGCACCAAAGCTACAGAGAAACCTTGTCTTGAAAAAAAACAACTTGGAGGCTGGAAAGATGGCTCAGTGGGTACAGTATCTCCCACTGAGGACCCCAGTGTGGTATCCCCAGAACACACACATCCTGATTTGGAAAAATGTATCAAGAACTTTAAATACTTCTTTTTGTTTTTACAAGGCAATTCTTCACTCTAAGGAATTATTCTAAGAATACATTATACATAAGCTTCCCATCCCAGCCTTCTTTTTAAAGCATACACAGCCCTTATCTGAGATGCTTGGGACCAGTAGTTTTTTGACCTTGGGGTTTTTAAAACTTTGGAATATTTATGTCTACAAAATAAGATGCTGGGGGGCTGGAGAGATGGCTCAACCGTTAAGAGCATTGCCTGCTCTTCCAAAGGTCCTGAGTTCAATTCCCAGAGACCACATGGTGGCTCAAAATAAGATGCTGTGACTGACCATTGACACCCAGGTCTAAGACAAAATTTATTGGTTTTTCATACGCCTCTTAAATACATAGCCTGAAGATAATAGTATTTAATATGTTATGCAAAGCTTCATTGTATGTGTAAATCTTATTACTTGGGGCACTGTGGAAAGCACTCAAAAATTTTCAGATTCCATAGCATCTCAAATTTTAGACTTTTAGGTTATGGGGTGCTCAATTACAATAATTTTTAAAAATTCTTCACTGGGACAGATGGCATGTGAATTGTGGGTACATATTATGTGCCTGGCAGCTAAAAGGATGACTGGGAGGATTTCACATAGACTGTGTATTAATATGCAATGTAATGTCACCTATCAAAGACACAGACTGTACTGTGCATGTGGCCTGCCAGTAACTATACGAAGATAAACTCATGCAACCAAAGGGACTGGGGAACTCCACCAGCAATCTCATTGCAAAGTTTCTCCCACTTTTCCTAAATAAATGTTTTCACATCCAAATAAATTTTTGGAGGTGCAGTTGAGACAAGGTTTCTCTGTGTAACATCCCTGGCTGTCCTGGAACTCACTTTGTAGACCAGGCTGGCCTCAGACTCAGAGAGATCTGCCTGCCTCTGCCTCCCAAGTGCTGGGGTTAAAGGCGTGTGCCACCACTGCCCAACTCTAAATTAAAAAAAAATTAAGTAAAAAATGGATTCTAGTACAACCAACACCCACAAGGCATCTTATTACTGAGCAAGAGCTGAGTGGGTGAGAGGTCATCTGACCAATGCCAAGAGGCAGACCATCTGTCACTTGCCACCAGCTCTCCACCCTAATGCCTGGGGTATCCGCCCATATTCACAGGATTCAGAGCTGGGGAGGCTTTGGAGTCTTGCCCCAGAATTTCCCAGGACAGCTGGGGCTGGAGCTCAGTGGTTCGTGCTTACGTGGAGCATTTGAGACCTTGAGTTCAAACCCCAGAGTGCATGTACCCATGGTGGGGATGAAGGGGGAGAGGAAGAGGAGGAAGGGAAGGAGAGAGAGAGCAAAGGGGCGTAGGGAGGGGAGGTGACCCCAAAAGAAAATCTGAAGCTATGTCAAACCACCTGTCTTCAGTGTGCTTACCTCAGAAAAGATTTGACAAAAATGCTGACCGGGGCTGAAGAGATGACTCGGTGGCTCTGTTTCCTGAGGCCATGGGCTTAGCCCCAGCATCCACGTCAGGTGGCTCACAGCCTCCTAGAGCTCCAGCTCCAGGGCATCCGAGGCCTATGGCCTCTACAGGTACCTGCTCTCATGTGCACAGACTCGTCCACAGGCACACACAGAGAGACACACAAATTACAGATAATAAAAACAAGCCTTCTTTCGGCATTGCCGATCACCTCCAATGCCATGATAATAAGGAGAAAGATCAGGGCTGTATTCTGATTTCATAACATTTTAAATTTGAAATGACCCCAAAATCGGTCCTCTGTCTCGCTCCCTCTGCAGATGAGGTCCAGAGAGATGAGGCGATGTGCCCAAGGCCGCACTGTGGGCTGTTGGCAGGAGTACAGCTGGAACCCAGGCTTCCTCCCTGACTGCTAAGGCAGTGCTTCTTCCTCTCCATAGAGGGCAGGCGTCCACTGGCTAGCGGACAGACCAAGCCAGCAGGATATGCTCACTGGACATTTGTTCTCTGTGACCATACACACACACACACACACTGCAAATTGAGAGAGAGAAGAAAAACTCTTGAAATGGTTTTCCAAAGTGCTCATTTTGAAGCTCGCTAATAAAGAAAGATTGTGACTTGGAATAGAAATCTTGCAGATTGCAGGCTAACAATAATAAAGAGAAAGAAGCGTTCAGAGAATATGTCAGACCTATTTATGTGCTACAAATGTCCAAGATGCTCACTTCCACAGGTACTTTGCAGCTGTCTCATTACATGCTCCAAATTTTGATCTATGGTGTCACATAACCTTATCTGTGTCCCAGACTTCCTCATTTGCAAGTAAACACTCATTCCTGCTCATGGACCATACAGTGAGACAGACAGACAGAGAGCCTTTGCTGCTCTTTTTGAAAGACTAGCTGCTGCTCTACCAGTCATAATAGCAAGACAGATGCAATGAGGTAGACTGAGTCACAGGGCCCTTTCTTCTCTTCAGACAATGCTAACCATGTTTTATCCTATAGGGAAAGGAGAGGAGTCCTACCCAGACCTTCTGGCCCTGGTGATTGCTGTCATCGTGACCGTCATCGTGGCTCTAGGGGTGAAGAATTCTGTGGGCTTCAACAACGTCCTCAATGTACTGAACCTGGCAGTGTGGGTGTTCATCATGATCGCAGGCTTCTTCTTCGTCAACGGCAAATACTGGGCTGAGGGCCAGTTCTTGCCCCACGGCTGGTCAGGGGTGAGTTTATTCCACGCCGGGAACAGGCTAAGACACGTCTTCAGGAAAATGCCTTTTTTTAGTTGGGAAAGCTTTGAATAAGTCTTTTGATTCTTAACTTGTTTCCAGTCTCACGGGCGCGTGCTGAGACCCCAGTCTACACACAGAGCAGTAACATGTTAGATGTGATGTGCTCTCTCAACATGCCTACCTCCATGCTACATGCTGTGTGCAGTATCTCACCATAGCATCACAATGACCTCGGGCAGAGAACAGTCACACCTGGGCCTGCAGGATGAAAGCCTCGCACCCATGAGGGCCAGTAGCTCACTGTTAAGCGCTGTGCCAATGGCAGAATCAGAACCCAAAGCCAGGAGTATTGGGTCCAAATGTGTAGAAACAGCTCAGTTCTGCTAAGAGCAGCAGCCATGCGCAGAAATAGACAAACTGGTAAAGGAAGCCAGGAAGAGTGGGTGAAGGGGAAGGGCTGAGATTGCCTCGGTGTAAAATTAGGGCAAAAACTTATAATCACACTCTAACATCTAACCCTGAAAAGAGTCCTGCTGGGGTCTGGGAGCAGCGGAGCGACCGCTTCAAGTCCCATCTGAGAGGCACACAGTCTGGCTAGTATAGTCTGAGGACAGGAGGGCAAGCTTGGAGGAAGGGACACCTTCAGATTCCACCCCAGGACCTGGTAACAGTAAAAATGCCAGTCCTGATGGTGAGTTCCTTATACTAAGGGGTGATTCTCAGTCCCACTGACTTTTTTCTACAGTGTAGCTAGAAAATACTTATTTTGTGGACTTATTGGTAAACAAATTCAGACCTTTTTTAATGGTGGAGCTTAAGTCAGGAATTTTCCAGATGGCAGCGTCTCAGAAGTTCCCAAGTCCTGTCCTTTCCTTTCACAAGTGAGTGACTATCCAGAAGCCCAGAGAACCAGGTCCTCCCGGTGTAGGGGTACAGTGCAAATGGGGGACTCTGCTCAATTTGCTTTTGTAGCATTTGCTTAGACTGGTTTTCCTCCAAGATGTCCAGGGATCCGAAATCATTCTTGGAGAACACTCAAAATAACCTCTGTTATTCTAAGCTATGCCATGCTACTCAGCGCAGAGAAATAAGCTAGCCACTTAAACCCAAACTGTGAGTCTTCTGCTAATCCATAAGAATTCCACAGACCCACAAAGCACATCCCTGCTCTCTGTAATGAATAAAGGCTGAAACTGGTCGAAACCAGAAAGAGGGACAAAGAAGCACTGTTGGAGCCCGAGTCTACAGCTCTTACGATACAAATTGTTCTTTCCCTATCGCAGAAGAGAAACAACAAATTCTAAGAGTGGAAACAAGGAATGTCTTACTGTAACTAAAGAAAGTGTTCTCACGGTTTTCTCCGCACTGTGAGGGATGACTGGGCTGAGGGCTTACTGGAAGACGCTGGGCAACAGTTCACTTTTGTGTTCTCGGTCCTTCTCATTATCAAGGGAAGAGACAAACTCGCATCAAATGCTTGCAGAAAAGGAGACCTTGGGTGCCTTTGTGTGGGACTGTGAGACCGATACCTGTCTGCCATGCTAGCTGCTGCCCGTCAGTGCTCCATCAGTGCTGGCCTGCGCTTACAGCCACGCTCTAAAGCAAGCGGAGTTTTCTCCCACCATACGCTTGGAGATCCCAGGGTTCTGAGGGACTGGTAACGCACTTGGTCTCACTTCCCTCAGTCAGTCAGGGCAGGGGCTATGCGGTTCCCAGGCTCTTTCTTCTCTTTTTTAGTACCCCTCCCCTCTAAGCATTCTTAAAAATAATAATGAGGAGGAGGGCTGGGAAGATGGCTCACCAGGGAAATCACTTGCTGCATAGGCAACAAACATAAGATCAAAGCTCGAATGCCCATAACCCACATAAATGCCAGCCAGATAGGCATGGTAGCCCATCAGTAATTCCAGCTATTGAAAGCTAGAGACAGGGTTTCCAGGGCATGATAACAGGCTGAACTGACAGACCCTTCCTCAGCGAATATGGTGAAGAGCAACTGAGGAAGACTTAACATCAATATTGCACCTGCACAAGCAGGCACACGTGTGCATATGTACACCTTCACAAATGCAAACACATATACATGCTCACCTATACATGCAGACACACATGTGCATATGTACACCTTCACAGAAGCAAACACACATACATGCAGGCACACATGTGCATATGTACACCTTCACAGAAGCAAACACACATACATGCTTGCCTACACATCGCAGGCACACATGTGCATATGTACACTTTCACAGATGCTCATAAATCACAATAACAATTAGGTAACTAATCTTACATATTTTCTTTAAACCTTTGTGAAAATTTAGAATATTGGAATTTCTCTCTCTTTTTTTTTTTTTTTTTTTACATTCATGGGTATTTGCACCATGTTCATGCAGTACCTTCAGAGTCCAGAAGAGAGAGCAAATCCTCTGGAACTGGAGTTAGCCACCATGTTGAGTGCTGGAAATCAAATCCTTGTCACATGGAAAAGCAATTGCTTCTCTTAACTGCAGAGCCATCTCTCCAGCCCCTGAGCTGAAAGAGACATTAAGCAATGACAAGTTCGTATCTTCTCTCAGACTGAATGTGCATACCTGTGAGGGATAGGAGGAGCCAGGGGCCTCTGCAGAGACACTCTTTCCCAGCTTGAAGGAAGCGGATGGATCTTTTACCCTTTCTTCCCTCTGGTGCTCTGTTCTGGGGTCTTCATCCTCTTCGGGGCATCTTCTTCTCACTTTGGGGATTCTACATCCTTCCCCAATCAAGAGACCACTGCTTCAAGAAGGAATGATCAGACTGGCTTTGGGGGCCCTGGTTTATGCACCCTGGGTTCTCCCTTGCTTTTATAGAAGGAAAACAAGGACTAGACTTAGAGGTGAAGGAGAAAAGGAACAAGGACCCCCTCACACTTAGTGTCTCTTTGTGACAAGCTCTTTCAAATACACGCTTCGTTTCTTCTTCCTAGGAGCCCAGGGAGCATCACGGCTCTCCCCTTTCAGACCAAAACGGCTCACGTTTTATCCAGACGACAGTGCTAGTAACAATCTAGTAGAAATGAATCCCAGCCTTGGGTGAACCAAGTCCGTATTTACTCCACCGTCACCTGGTTTCTACCACTTGAGGCCTCCCAGCTTTGTCTAACCCTCTGGCCACCTAGTAACTCCAGCAGACTTGTCATTGGTCACCAGGAAAGCCTGACTGGGAATTTGGATTTTTAATGTGCATCTATTATCTCTGAAGGAAGCAAGTGTTCAAGCCTGTGCTGTGACGTAAAAAGCATTTTCTGAGCATGAGGGACAGCGTGGGAGCCGCTGTTGTTCACCTTCCTGCTCCCCGCCTGGCCTGGGATTGCTGCACCGTGCACGTACTCCCCTGTGAACAACCTGGCCTTGCTCTTTCGCAACTGTGGTATCAGATCATTGTTCTTGTCCAGCCAGGCCACTGTGAACTTAAATCGCGTATCGCCAAAGCCTGACACCTTCTCATGACTCGATCATCTGCCACAATGGTGAATGGTCCCCACTCTTATCTAATAAATGTCAGAAAAAAAATGTTTTCTCATGTAGCATGAATGTCTATGCTGCTTCGGGAACCCCTGGACCTCACTGTAAAACTAGGGGGGTGCACTAGTGCAGAGTTCCAGTAACTTGGCACGTGCTGTGCTTTAGGTAGAAGGGGAAGAGGAAACGAGGTAGGGTTTCATAAGGACACCGTCACATTGGTTTAAGCACAGCTCGCAAGTGCCATGAAAGGGTTAATGAACAACCAGTCCTCTGGCAAAGGGAGCCTCACAAACCTCTTCCAGCCACCTCCTTCCAAAGAAAACAGCTCAAGGAATGGTTTACTCACTTAAAGGTTCTGGGTCAAGTGCTTCTTTGGTCTTGAAGAGCTTAAGAACAACAAACATTTTCCCCTATATCAAGTGACTCCGGCCCTCAGTTGAACCCCTGCCCCCATCTGCAGTTCCTCAGCCCCTGGACGGCATTGGATGTGTGTGCCCTTTATATTATTTGTTCTTGATGGTATCTTATGGTTTGCCTTTAACCAAATAAGATATTTTACCAGCACAAATAGCCCCCAGGAAAAATAGTCCATAGTCAGAATTTGCAAAGAATTCCGAAGACCTCCAAAGGAAAACTATTACTTCCCGTAGTCTCCTTGTCTGGATCCATCTGTTGGAGGCTATTAACACATTCCACTGTCACTGAGGACGGACTGCTAACAGAGCCAGGGCATGGGGTGGCTAAAAAATGCTATTACCATTGTCATCTTGTCTTGTCGCCCTGGCAGTAAATTAGATAAAGGGGCCTGAGACTTCTCAAGACAATGCAGGAAGCCCACCTCCTCCCAATGCCTCACACCCACCATCCAAGCCCGGGAGGCTCAGCTTTTAGGGACCCTGCACACTGAGTAGCAAGCCCCTCATGACAGTGCTGTTGACAATTAAGCGAGCAAGAGCTTCTTCTCTGCAGAGCTGTTGTCAGGGTAAGCCCAATCTGAATTATCTGAGCAAGCACCCACACAGGCTCACCACACGCAGGTTTCTTATGTGTTACTGGTATCGTAACCGTAAATGTCACTGGCCAGATGAGATCTGGGGAGAGAGAGAGGTAGAAATCAGCTTTTATGATCAAGCCTTCTCAGTTCTGTTTTGTTTTTGAGGTTCTTTGTACTCACACTTGTTTACAAGAGAAAGGGAGGGGAAGAGAGAGAGAGAGAGAGAGAGAGAGAGAGAGAGAGAGAAAGAGAGAGAAGAAATAATCTTATCAGACGGTGTATACTGGTAATCCCAGCAGGCCAGAGACACTGGTAAGCAGGTCATGTCTTCGAGAGAAACCAGGATCTCATAGGGAGACTTTGTCTCAAAACAAAACAAAAAACTAACTCAACTAAAAAGTTGATCTTTCTGCTAATTTTGTTTTATTTTCCCTGTCTTATTAGGCTGAGTCTATTTGACCTGGTGTGTTGGATTCACCCCATATTTCCTCTTCCACCCTGGTCTACCTCCACTTTTCCCATCTGTCCAGTGCTCCAGACTCCCTCCTTGCTCAGCATGTAGGGTTTAGCCAATAGGAGATTGCCAGACAATCAACAGATGGAAAGAGAGCAAGGTCTTGGTGTTACCGCCTCACCCCTGCCTGGCCCTGGCTCCACACTGGCTGTGTGCTCTGCTCAGCCCAGCTTCCCATATCTAGCTCTCACTAGATTCCAGGACTACCATTCTGCACTGGGCTCCTACACTTATAGATGGCAATATTGCTTCAGCTTTCCTAGCTGAAGCTTTGGTACTGCCTGGACTTCGCCCACCTCATTCATGCCTATATTCCCTTCATCAGTTTCATTCCCCCACCACCCCACATCATTGGTGTTGAATTCAAATGCAGAAGGACTCTCAAACACCCAGTCTTCGATGGATCTGGTCTTTCTTCAACTGTCATAGCTTTCTAACGCGACATGAGCCTATTCATCTTCATCATCTTCACAAGCGCATGTCTCTCTTCCCAGCAAGATCATACTTAATTTTCTAGTGTCTAATCAATAATTGTCATCCAAAGCTGGGTGTGTAGTACAAGCCTCTAATCCCAGCACTCGGGAGGCAGAGACAGGTGGATCTCTGAGTTCAAGGCCAGCCTGGGCTACAGAGTGAGTTCAGGACAGAGAGACTAGTGAAAATGTAAATGGGATTCCTTTCCAGAAAAAATTCACAAATTTCCCAGAATGGAAGACTGGAACCTGACCATGACAGCTGAGAGCCTCCAAAGGAAACTGCCTTGCTTTCCCCATGGCCAACACGACTCCCGACTGCTTGAGAAGCTATTCACATCTGCGATGTTGTTGTCCTGCTTCCGGCATCTAGGATTTTGATTTGTGCTTATGAGGAAGTCTGTGCAGAAGTTAACACGTTGGGCTAGAATCCATTTGCCATGTCCTTTACAAACCACACGTGCGGAGGGGGACAGATGGTCCACTCTACACACGCCCTATCCTCCTGCACCCCTCTCTGAGCTTGGGCTGTGTCTTCATCTGGAACACACCATCCATCTTCGGCAAGGGCACCCCAACTATTTAAAGGGCATGTTTTCATTTTTAGTAGATAGTGAGACTACCAAGGCTAGGAAAGTGCAGCGAACTCCCTGACCAGCAGGAAAGAACAGCCACCAGACGAGGATTCTTCCCAAATCACGCTTTATTGGAGCCTCTTGGTTGAAGGGAGAGCGGGAAGCGAGGGGCCCCGAACCCTGATCTGCAGCTGCTTTTTTGGGGGATTAGGGGTACGTTCAGGCCTCCTATTGGTCAAAGTGTCTCAGCAGCCACTCCAAGCTCCCTGATAGGTCCGGCACACTGAGGACACTGAGCATGCCCGAGATGGTGATTCCAAGCCTGCAGGGGCCCTGCGCCATCTTGTAATGGCGGCCACATATACTGGCTCCCTGCAGGAAAGCCCACTTAAAAGAAAGCCATGTGGTCCCCAATTGCAGGGTATCAATGACATCTTAGCTGAAGGCCTGACCACCCTTGGAGTCACCTAAAATCCTGCCGACAGATATAAGCAAAGTTTCTGGTTGAATGGAATTCCCCCGGGCACTTTGTCCAACTGCCTGCCTCATACCCAAAGAAGCAAAGAGTCAAACAATCTCATCTCCCCATCTTTCCTTTAAAGGCACTAGAAATCCAAGCCTCATGGCCCCCAATCTAGACACCACCACAGAGGTGACCTATTGGGGCAGAATAATACTTTGTTCAGAAGTTCATGCATCTTGCCCACAAATGGCCGGCAGCTCACATCCACTGCATCCCTGGTGGTAAAGAAAAAAACACCTTTCCACATTTCCAAAAGTCTCTTACATCGTGGTTGAGTCCTGACAGGTGAAAATAAAATGTAAAGTACAAATATGCAGGCGGCACCGAGGAGGAGGCCTGAGAGGGTAGCTCAGGGGTGGAGAACCTTCACTAGCATGCATGAGACGCTAGGTTCGATGGCCCCCACACAAAAAAAATAGATAACAAACATACTATTTTTTCTTTCAAAAAGAATTTGTACGTTGACTAATCCACTTCTTATTTAGCCATAAAATTCTCATCTGTTTTTATCACATGAGGAAATGCCCATAGTCTTACAGCAGAGTCAGGTAGAACAGAACTGGGCTGCTTCCTCCTAAATCTTCCACAGCTCCCCTGAGCCATTCAGGAGTGTCTGCAGAGCACCACGCTGTCCTGGGCACCACATTTAAGCCATGGTTCTGCCCTCATCTGAGCCTGACAGATGTCATCATCTTTACAGGTGCTGCAAGGAGCAGCCACGTGTTTCTATGCTTTCATTGGCTTTGACATCATTGCCACCACTGGAGAAGAAGCCAAGAACCCCAACACATCCATCCCGTACGCTATCACTGCATCCCTGGTCATCTGCCTGACAGCGTATGTGACTGTAAGTACCACGTGCTGACGGGACCCGCACATGACCTTTGCACTTTATTGTGACAGATGTTTGGCTCTAGGGCTAAGAGGTTCAGTATCGTTGTGTAAGTGCAAGGACAGGAGATCGATCCTGAGAACTCGCATGGAGCCCAAGGCACGATTGTTTGTGCTCATAATCCCAGCACTGGGGAAGCAGACAGACAGATGCCTGGGCTCACAGTTCTAAGCCTATGAGAGACGCTGTCTAAAAAAACGGTGGACAGTACCTGAGGAGTATTTAAGGTTGTCCTCTACACAGTTTGCACACACACACCTGTACACATCTGCACATGCACACGCATGCTCACATCCACACTCACACATACATATACACGCTCACAACAGCAACAAATGTGGCTGTGGGACCGACGCCTCCTTCTCTCAGGACACAGACGTCTCCTCACTCAGCGCTGGTGCATGCACGCTGTTTCCTTGGGTCCCCTGTTGCTCTACCTATCAATGAGAAAAAGAAAATCCACCAGCCCTCACCTCAGCCTGTGCCTCTCACGTCTCCATCCCCACCCTTTCCTATGCCTAGGGACAGTGTGCAAGGAGTGGGCTGTCGGCCAAGCAACTCAGGTCATAGGCTGGCAGTAACGGGTGGCCTCAGTGCACAGCCCTCAATGCGCTTCTGTCTTCTGGGAGCTTCCCGGCAGTGGAGAAGCAAGGCTCCCACAGAGGGAGCGAGAGAACACGCTGTCCTTGGGAGACACCCTCACCCTGAAATCTAGAGAGAAATGCAATTCTTTTCAGCTTGGTGTCCTAACACCAACTCAAGCTCACCCTCGGGGTTTCCCTCAGAGCGAAGCCTCCAGCCTAGTCTCCTCAGGATGCAGGAATAAGCTCACTACACACACACACACACACACACACACACACACACACACTTCTCTTCTTGGCCCCTAGAACCACCTGACCAGCCACCGGGACACGGACACTCCCTGATTCTGAAAGTCTATCTGGGTCACCACACTCAGGAAAAGGACAGTATCCAGGGTGGATGCCACCCCCAAAGATTCCAATATGCTATTCTGATGAAACATACGTGTCCAATGAGCAAAGTCAGGGAAATTAGGAAAAACTCAGGATGGGGTATGCTCTATCAGACTGGCCAACTCTCATCACTCCAAAAAAAAAAAATCATCTTTAGCCATTACTTAAGGATTATTGACCAAATGATAAAGCAAGATGCAAAACCAGATTGTCCACTGATAGAAATTCAGTTGCCCACCCAGACATTTTGTGAATGGGCCAATTATTACCTCCCTCTGTGAACACACACTCAAGTGGCATCATATTCTATCCAGACCCTGATTATCCTACGTTGTGGGAGACGTAGCAGGGCAGGAGCAAGAGTCCTCCTCTGCCCTGTTTGTCTCCTCCCACGTCTTCATCATTCCACCCTTCCTGTAGAAGTAGACCCTGGCAGCGTGCACACACAGTAAGCTCACCATCGTGGCTCTTTCCTTCATTAGCACTTTCTAGATTACAGAATCCTCTTGTGTAACCCATACTGGTCCATGTGGCTGGAAGGCTCTGAGGTTTGCTGTGAGACTCAGTCACACTCCTCCAGCTGCTCTACTGCATCCACAAAGGTGCTGTGACAAGTGACACCCCTGGAGGGCCACTGTCTCTCAGACTACACAGGCCTTAGCCTGCCTCGGGGGCCACTTGGTCTTGTACTGGTCAGGAAATAGTCACTGCTCCACCAAGGGGCTGGGCTGCTGCACCGTATTCTGCTGCCTTCTCTGGTGACACATAGCTTCCATGGGGGCCTTGACTCCCAAGGGTCAGGCAAGGAAGTGGTCTGATATGACCTCCCTCCCCCATTTAATTCCCTTCTTGGTATCAGGGGTGTTTTTACATGCCAGAAGTCACATGTGACAGATCAGAACCAGAAGTGTCCTAAAGAAACGAAAGAAGGAAAAGCCTTGTCCTGGCGACATGGCCCAGTGGATAAAGGTGCTTGCTGCGAAGCAGACAACCTGAGATGAATCCCCATAAACCACGTGACAGAAGAGAATCGAGCTGCCCTAAGATGTGCTTCAGCCTACAAACCAAGCACACACACACACACATACACACACATATGTATATAGAGGCACACAGACACAACACATGCACAAATGTACATGAACACACATTCAAACACACACACGCATATGTACATACAGGCACACACACAGAGACAGACACACACACACATGCATATGTACACACGGGCACACACACGGAGACACACATCCACACACAGGCACACAGACACACATATGCACAAATGTACGTGAACACATTCAAACACACATATACATACATATGTACATACAGGCACACACACAGAGTCACACACATGCACACACAGGCACACCGACACACACATGCACAAATGTACATGAACACACATTCAAACACACACATGCTTGCACACACACAAATATTGAAAAACACACAATTATAAAATAGAAGAGGAAGAAGGAGTGAGAGCCTCATCCTTAGGGGTGGGGCACTTGCGACCCAGGCTACAGCTCCTTCCATCAGGAGATGTCTTGGGGTAGATCTGTTTCTGTGAGGCTTGAAACAGCTGTGGGTTTATCCTCACACAGGAAAAGGCCACAGAGACATTTTAAAAATCATTTGGTCCCAACCACCAAAATCAAAAGTGGGGGAAAAACGTGGAGACCAAAGGATCTAAACAAAAGTCATATGCCAGTTAATGGCTCCAAGCTACCACAAAAGTCTCTGTCTCCAGGTCGGGGTCACCCACCCGTGCTGTGCGTCTCCTCTGCCTCCAGTCTGTCTTCTTTTGTCTTGACAGGTGAGCATGATCTTAACGCTAATGGTGCCATATTACGCCATTGACACGGAGTCCCCCCTCATGGAGATGTTTGTGGCCCATGGCTTCTATGCTGCAAAGTTTGTAGTGGCTATTGGATCAGTGGCAGGACTGACAGTCAGCCTGCTGGGCTCTCTGTTCCCCATGCCCAGAGTCATTTATGCCATGGCTGGTGATGGGCTGCTTTTCAGGTAAGGGGTCTCCCCGAAACGATTCCCCCTCTGCTCTTCCTATTCAGGATGCTGTCACCCACTGGCACTCAGCTTCATGGCTACCTTTCCTAAGCTTGTCAAAGTCTGGGTTTAAAGAGCTCAGACTCTGAAATGACCTGTAGTCGACTCTAAGTCCCTCAGTCCAGAACCAGGGGATGTGTGCGTGTCTCCCTCCTGTGACATACATTTCCTTGTCGGGGCAGTGGGTCAAAATCACTGCATAGAAGGTGACATCACTTTCAAAAGGAAGAACCCAGAGGCCTTTTGGCCTGCCTCCTAGTGAGACCTAACCCAGGGACCTAGTGGCCTGCCTCCTATTGAGGCCTAACCCAGAGGCCTTTTGGCCTGCCTCCTAGTGAGACCAGGTTTCTTTCCCAGGGCCCCATGAAGCTGAAAACATTCCAAAGTCAGAGAGGAGATAAAATCCTCTAATGATAACATGGCAGTTGTTACAGTAACAGTCGTTTGTGGGACAGTTATGGCAGCTGGGAGGTCTGTGTACTGTGCCCCTTGTCTCTCAGACACTGTTTTGCAGATGAGTATGCCAGCAATTAAAGAGATAGGAAAGTCTTGATCCAAACCTTGAAGCTGATGAGTGGTGGGCCAGAACTTGAAACCAGAACTATCTGGCCTGAAACTCAGACTTCCATTGTTTAATTGTGTGGGTGTTTGGTCAGCTTGCTTCTGTGCACCAAGTGTGTAGTGCTCCAAAAGGCCAGAAGGGGGTGTCAGATCCCCCGGAACTGGAGTTAGCGTTGGCTGTGAGCTGCCATGTGGGTGCTGAGAACCGAGCCAAGGTCCAATGCCAGAGCAGCCAGAGTCTTCACAGCTGAGTCGTCCCTCCAGGCCTGGCCCTCAGACTCTTCCCAGTAGCAAGCTTTGAAAGTTTCAGCATTTTCAGTAGCCATGAAGTGGTCTGTTTTTCACTGAGAAAATGGGATTTGCCCCACTGTGGGAGGTGAAGCAGCTCTCAGAGGTGTCAAGAGAACACGTTCAGGGGCTTTATTGCTGCCACCAGCTGTCACTTCCGGATCTGTTTCCTCTGCCAGTTCCCTGAGTTCACAGCAGGTTGGAGCAGCTGAATTGGGATGCTGGGTAGATCAGGACAGGGACTGCTGGGTAATGGTGTGACGGCTGACGGCCTCACACACCCATAAGCTTTCCTTGCCATAAAAAACAAAAACAAAAAAATCTAAGAGGAGTGATGCTGTGGGTCTGGCACACTCAACGGTTCCATGTGGTCCGTAGGTGAGAAATAATGGAGGATAGAGAAGAAAGGGCCAAGAGAGAGGGGGCAGAGGAGCCTCTTTAAGGGCCTGCTGCAGAAGGGCTGTATTTTAACCACCCTTGGGCCTGTGTCTATGAGCGTCTTAACTGGCATACTGTTTTACCAACTCGATCCCTGAACTCTTGTTGCAGGGCAGTGTGTCTCAGGTTTGAAAACTTGGGGTGTCTTTTAAAGTATAGTTGACTGGACATCACCTCCAAAAACTCTGAGGTAGTAGGGCTGGTGAGAATATTCCTTCCCAGCAAGCAGTGGTCATGCTGCAGACTGACAGGTCCCCAGCTTCCATGGGCTTCCGTGTGGATTTGTGACAGGGCCCCTAGAATCAATCAACCTTCCTGTCACATAGTGAATAGGACTCCTGGGTTTGGGGTTTTTTAAGGCTTCAAATCAAGGAATTAAAGTGAATTCTCTAATGATATCCCAAGAGCCAAATGTTGGGAGCAGGGCAGTAGATAAGTTAACCAGAAGGGCAGAGCCAGGAAGAGCCAACCACACCAAGCTGTTGGCGTTGCAGCTCTAACCTACTAGTGTGTTGGAATCAGTCTCCATGGGCAATGTGACTCCTCCATGGGCAGTGTGACTCCTCCATGGGTAGTGTGACTCCTCCATGGGCAGTGTGACTCCTCCATGGGCAATGAGACTCCTCCATGGGCAGTGTGACTCCTCCATGGGCAATGAGACTCCTCCATGGGCAGTGTGAGTGCTCCATGGGCAGTGTGACTCCTCCATGGGTAGTGTGACTCCTCCATGGGCAGTGTGACTCCTCCATGAGCACTGTGAGTGCTCCATGGGCAGTGTGACTCCTCCATTGGCAGTGTGACTCCTCCATGGGCAGTGTGACTCCTCCATGGGCAGTGTGACTCCTGACCCTCTGTTTGCCTCCTCCGCCCAGGTTCCTGGCTCACGTGAGCTCCTACACAGAGACGCCAGTGGTAGCTTGCATCGTGTCCGGGTTCCTGGCCGCTCTCCTCTCACTGCTGGTCAGTCTGAGGGACCTGATAGAGATGATGTCCATTGGCACACTCCTCGCCTACACCTTGGTCTCTGTCTGTGTCTTGCTCCTACGATACCAACCCGAGAGTGACATCGATGGCTTTGTCAAGTTCCTGTCTGAGGAGCACACAAAGAAGAAGGAGGGCATCCTGGCTGACTGTGAGAAGGAAACCTGCTCCCCTGTGAGTGAAGGGGAGGAGTTCTCCAGCACTGCCACCAACACCTGTGGGGCCAAGAACCTGCCATCTTTGGGGGACAATGAGATGCTCATAGGGAAATCAGATAAGTCCACCTACAACGTAAGCCACCCCAACTATGGCACTGTGGACATGACCACGGGCATAGAAGCCGATGAGTCAGAAAACATCTATCTCATCAAGCTGAAGAAGCTGATTGGACCCCGATACTACACGATGAGAATCCGGCTGGGCCTTCCAGGCAAAATGGACCGGCCCACAGCAGCGACAGGGCACACGGTGACCATCTGCGTGCTCCTGCTCTTCATCCTCATGTTCATCTTCTGCTCCTTCATCATCTTTGGCTCCGACTACATCTCGGGCCGGAGCTGGTGGGCCATCCTTCTGGTTGTTCTGATGGTGCTGCTGATCAGTGCGCTGGTGTTTGTAATCCTGCAGCAGCCAGAGAACCCCAAGAAGCTGCCATACATGGCCCCCTGCCTGCCCTTTGTGCCTGCCTTCGCCATGCTGGTGAATATCTATCTCATGCTAAAGCTCTCCACCATCACATGGATCCGGTTTGCGGTCTGGTGCTTTGTTGGTAAGCATTGTCCTCCGGAGCCTTGGGCATCCCCTTTATAAGGTCTTGAACAGGCTTATCCCAACATTACGCCCTAACTGGATGGGACACCTCCATTCTGAGAGAAATCTGGTTGGTTCTATAGACCCATGTTTCTTCATTGGTCAATAGAGCCAGTTGCCCCTATTCTGCCCGATATGCTCTTGGTCACTGGTTCTAGAAGAATAATGCTTATCAATCCATGACTTCATTAAATACCTAACTATTGAAAGTTCTTGTGTGAGCATAAGTAGTACCAGAAAAGGGTTGGTTAAAATGAATACCCATTTTTTTTAAGGAGTAAAAGTACCAGAGGGAAATATGATGGGGTGTGGGGGGGAGGTTGGCTGGAATCCTCTTAGACACTAAAAATTATGGTAAATTATAAAAGAATTCATTGATCTTAATTTGGCCAAATTAAACTAAAAGTTTAGTCACAGTCTAATTTTTTTTAAAGAAACAGAGCCTGAACCACGTGTGGATTGGGGCATTGTTTTTCAGACACAGTTTTACCACGACACCACATCTCTCAGTTCATTCTGGCTTTTGTAAATATTCAAGGTTTTTCCCCGAGGCCCTCGTGTTACCCTATGAAATGTCAGTGGGAGGTGCCCACTGCACCTTCGGCCCTTGCTGACCTTCATCCGTCCTTGATGAGCGAACTAACTCTGCTAGAGCCTCTGCCTACTCCTCTCCTGGTGTAAACCCCCACTGCTCTCAAACTCACCTCCACTGACTTGGAGAAGCCCCACCCTTTCGCAAGAACTCTAATCTGACTTTGTGGTCAATTGAATTGCACTTTGGTTCCATGTCGGTCGTATCTGACTATTCCCGGTGTTATGTGGCAGCTGGACATGGGTCAGTATGACTTGAGAGGGGCACCTCAGCAAATTTTAAGGTTCATTTGTCATTGTTGTTAAGTCTGTGGTGGCCCAGGGGGTCTCCTCCAGAGCTTTGTGGAGCAGGAGAGTCACGCTCTTGGCATTTCCTGCCTAAAGCAGGAGGACAAACAACCAAGGGTCAGTTCCTCAGGTTGACGAGACAGACACTCGCATTAACTAGCAGCCTGTCTGCTACTTGAGGCCAGGGGACATGGGCGTCCAGCATGCGCGCCTAGAACAAAGAGCCTGTGGGACGAGCTCAAGGAATGTTTCTTAAACGACTGTGAGGTACTTTTCCAGAGAGAAAAAAGTAAGAATGGCCAGAAAGCACTTGGAGGAAGTAGGGCATTGTGGGGCCTGACGGGAAGAGCGTTAGGGAAAGGAGGTAGGAAAAGCAGCAACCAAAGGAAGGGCAAGTTTCTCCCAGAGGGTCCCATTCTCCGGGCCACAGTGTGTCTTCCCGAAACATTCTTTCCTGGCCTTTCTATAGCTTAATTCTTTGTTAAGATTTAGTGGGTTTGCTTGCGAGAACCCACTGACTCATCAAGATTTTCCCTATTTTATTAACAAGATCGCATCTCTCCTTACCACGTTTCCACTGTAGCCAAGGGAGACTGCTCCGGACAGAAGTGATGGAAGACGGTGAAAAAATTTTAGTTATGTGGCTGACAAGTGAATGAGGCATAGACAGCAGTACATGTGGACAGGTTCGTTGGACAGGAAAAGTAGAAGCATCCAGAGCAGGGTCAGGGCCACAGCCAGATGCCCACCCCATGAGTCAAGGCACAGATAGCTTCAGGGACTATTTATGTGAGCATTCTATAATGCTTTATGGTGTTTTTGAGAGAGGGCCTGCTTTTGGTCCTGGCTGCCCGTCTAGTTTATACCCGAAATAATCACACAGAAATTGAATTAATTAAGGACTACCTGGCTTGTTTTAGCCTCTTATTGGCTAACTCTCACATCTTGATTCAACCCACTTCTAATAATCTGTATATCACCACGAGGTCATGGCTTATTGGAAAAGATTCAGATGTCTGACCTGGCAGCTCCATGGCTGCTCTCTCTACCCTTCTTCCCAGCATTCAGTGCTGTCTACTCCGCCTACCTAAGTGCTGCCCTATCAAAAAGTAAATATAGCGCTATTTACACATTATTGTGAGGGATTTGCCTCGCTTTTCTCTTTTTGTTGTTGTTTTGGGAGGTTGGGTTTGTTTTGTTTTGTTTTTTAATTGCAACACTGTTGGACAGATAGCTTAGGCATCTTTCTAGCCAGCTCTTCTATCTTAAATTACCCCGTTTTTATCAGTCTATGCATCACAATTGCCTCACCTTTCGGTCCTCATAGCAATCTCCACTGCATAGTTGAAGAAATGGTGGCTCCTGCTTACAGACGCATAACCAAAATCTGGCAGAGCCAAGGTCAGAACTCTAGGAGGATGGTTGCAGAGTCCTTCATCCGGGCCAGGACATGGCTTGGTGGTAGAATGCTTGCCTAGAAAATACAAGAATCTTGGGTTGATCCCTAGCACCCCAAACAAACCCTGAGCTTCTTAAATAGAGACATCAGCCACCATGCTGAACATACAGTCTGTCACGGCCTCTGTCCCTCTTGGTGTGGTGCAGGAGTCAATAAAAACTCCAAACGTCAGATAGCACCAAAGTTAGCAGGAGAGTGGACTCCTGATCCAGTGCCCACACTTCAGCTCTGGGCTCTCATCTTCCCCACCACCACTCTCTGAGAAACATTATTTGATCTGAATGTTTGGTGGTGCAAAAACCCAGCAGTGGGCCTGCGCTCCTAGGCATATTGTCTCTGTGCAGGGCCCCAGGCCAGGGCTAACGGTCTGCTGGAGCTATTTTGAATTCTTGATCATTTCTGAGCAAGAGATCCCATGTTTTCCCTTTGCACAGAGACTGAGACTTATAGCCAACTCTATAACACATCCGTGGTTCTTAGGGCACCTAACAGTGCCAGGTTCAAATGAGAGCCTTGCCCCAGCCTTGACCTATAAATTTAAAAATTCCCCTAACTGCATTGAGCTTTGTTCATTCGTTCGCACATGGATCATTCTGTCATCTTTGAGCTGTGGCTGCTGGGGGCCCAAATGAGAAAATGGTGGAGAAAGTAACAAATCCTTATCTCCTGTTTTCTTCTAAAGCCCTGAAGGACTCATTGTCCTCCAACTTGGCCGGGTTGCCTATCACTGGGCAGACCACACCGTGTACTGTCCCCACCTCAGGCCGCCCCACAGTTATCGGGCAGCGGAAAACTCCCTGAGAGCCTTCTGCAACCTTGCTGATAGCGCAGCCCGCAAACTCCCTCAAGAAGCTGCTTCTCACTGACCTAGCAGGAAGCCACACTGCAAAGTGGGCCGGCTGACGTCTATGCCCAACAAGCACCCAGAGCCGGTGCACAGCCCACCAGCCACGTTGGGGATTGCTAACTCTTCCGGGCACCGTCTGTCCGCTGATTCCGTAGCATGACTTTTGAAGGCAGTTAGATTATCAAATTTTATCCAGAACAAAGACTGCCGGTTCTGGCTACAGATCAGAATATTCCGGGTTACTTCTGGAACATTCTAAACACAGGCTCCCCCCCCCATAATGCTATGCTTCAGCTGATCTGGGTGGTCAAGCATAGAGTATTATTTTAGAGCCCTGCCAAGGACTTTTTAATGTGCAGTCATGTTCTCAATAATTTATAATCTTCTAAATCAATACTTCTCACGGTGTGGTCAAAAACCAACAGTTTTTTTTAATTTATTTATTTATTAAAGATTTCTGTCTCTTCCCCACCACCGTCTCCCATTTCCCTCCCCCTCCCCCAATCAAGTCCCCATCCCTGGTCAGCCCTTTAGCCCTAAGAGCGATCAGGGTTCCCTGCCCTGTGGAAAGTCCAAGGACCACCCACCCCCATCCAGGTCTAGTAAGGTGAGCATCCAAACTGCCTAGGCTCCCACAAAGCCAGTATGTGCAGTAGGATCAAAAACCCAATGCCATTGATTTTGAGTTCTCAGTAGTCCTCATTGTCCGCTATGTTCAGTGAGTCCGGTTTTATCGCAGGCTTTTTCAGATCCAGGCCAGCTGGCCTTGGTGAGTTCCCGATAGAACATCCCATTGTCTCAGTGTGTGGGTGCACCCCTCGAGGTCCTGAGTTCCTTTCTCGTGCTCTCTCTCCTTCTGCTCCTGATTTGGACCTTGAGATTTCTGTCCGGTGCTCCAATATGGGTCTCTGTCTCTGTCTCCTTTCATCGCCTGATGAAGGTTAATATTCAGGAGGATGCCTATATGTTTTTCTTTGGGTTGTCCTTATTTAGCCTCTCTAGGATCACTAATTATAGGCTCAATGTCCTTTGTTTATGGCTAGAAACCAAATATGAGTGAGTACATCCCATGTTCCTCTTTTTGGGTCTGGCTTACCTCACTCAGGATAGTCAAAAACCAACAGTTTAGGACCTAACAAGCCCTCTACGTAATTCTAATTCATGCTCAAATCTGAGAGCTACTGTTCTAGAGAGAAGATATCCTCAAGCAGTGGAGGTAATGTAATTACAAAATGTATTTTTCAAAAGCAAAATTTTTATGTAAGAGTATATCCATCCCATAGCCCCGAATCGGCTTATAAAAAATATTTATGACCTTACACAATTACGATAAGTACCCTCCTCTGACTTTCTGAGGCATCCAGATATCGGCTGTTCCTTCAGCTTATACAATGTAACTTTCCTGGGGAGAACGGGAGAGATATTTTTAAACAAAGTTTCTTACAAAATCAGCTGCTTCTTAACAAAATGTCCATGGTTAAAGCTGAGTCATAGCGGGATGCTGTTCTGGGATTCATTCTTTTCTCCAGTCTTCCCTAAGCGAATCTTAATCAGAGGGTTTCTGGAACAGTGTTTTGCTGAGCTTTGACCTCCAAAAGAACATCACTCAGGGTGAAATGAAGCCCAAGCCCCACAAGGTTTTCCTTCACACGCTTCCTTCCCATTAGACAAGAGGAATGAGACGAGCAAAAAAAATGTTCGTCAAGCCCAACAAAGTGGATCCCAGCCATGTTCAGTGCCTCCCCTCTGAGTGAACGTAGGCTGGTGGGAGCATCTTCGGGGGTTTGACACAGGAACTATGAAAGTACCAAAGTGAGAATATGACTAGGTGGGACTCTAGGGTCTCAGGCCTATTGTCCCCAGAGAGCTCATATTAAGAATTATCAGGGGGAGGGGAAGGGTTTAAAAAAAAAAGGCAGGCAGGTGGTAGTGGTGCACACCTTTAATCCCAGCACTCAGGAGGCAGAGGCAGGTGGATCTCTGTGAGTTTGAGGCAAGCCTGGTCTACAGAGGGAGTTCCAGGACAGCTAGGACTTTACAGAGAAACCCTGTTCATGAGACAAAAACAAAAAAACAATCAGGTAGCCTACCTTGCTGGTACCTTCACCATGAGAACAGCCATAGGAAAATGAAATTTTAAGATTCAGAGAACAAACTAGACTTGGGTTTTGGACAATTGCTTCATATGTTTTATGCAAGGATATAAATATTCTTTTCTTCCTTCCATTTGTGTGTTTGTTTTTGCTTGTTGAGGCTAGGTGTCTTTAATCCAAAACTGGCCTCAGATCCCCCCTGAGGCACCAGAATAACCTTGAACTGCTGATCTTCCTTCCCAATCTCCTTAGTGCTGGGATTCCAGCCGTGATGAATCACCACACTCGGTTTCTGCAGTAGTAGCAACAAAACCCAGAGCTTTGTGCGTGTTAGGCAAGCACTCTACCAACTGAACTTCACCCCCAGTCCCCAAAATGTAAATATTATAAAGAGAAAACATCCACCTTTCTGATCTTTGCCTGAGCTAACATTTAACATACTATCCGAAAATAATAGGAAACAACCATTGGGAAGGAAAAAAGTGGAGGGAAAGGGGGCTAAGACAGCCAAGTGCCTGACAGCGTGTCCCGTAAATCAACCTGAGTGACATGCTTTGTGGGGGCCACTCTCAGGAGAGCGAGAAGCAGGTCTCTCAGGCCTCCCGGGGATGGCGGCAGCAGCAGCAGCAGTGTGTATGTATGAAGTATGAAGAGAGAACTTGCCACAGGCCCTGTACCTACAGGCAGGGGTACAGCTCTAGACACAGGAAGGCATGGGAGGAAGGGGCAGGGAAACCCAGGAGCTTTGCCAGAATCAGTCAAAAGGATGGAAGGAAAGGGAACTGTGGAAGAGGCGAAGGTCTGGAGCCAGTGTGTGTGGTGCATATGGAGCTCCACGTCACAAATCTGAGCATTTGGCCTCTGCTTCTCAACGCTGTCGGTGAGATCTACCCACACTGTGACGTGCAGACTGTGATGTGCAGTTATCATACTGTGATTGCTGACCGGCCTTCCAGCCATGTTGATACACCACAGGGCAGACTGTGACACGCGGTTGTCACACTGTGATTGCTGACCGGCCTTCCAGCCGTGTTGATACACCACAGGGCAGACTGTGACATGCGGTTGTCCTACTGTGACTGCTGACCGACCTTCCACGGTGTCGCTACGCCACGGTGCAGACTCCGTTCTGATGGCCATGCAGGTTGTTTCCACCTGCTCCTGATAAAACAGTCTGCTATGGCTATTCCTTTCCATGTCTTTGATGAGCAATGGACACCTTTTTCTTGAGTCTCTGTGTGATGTGGGACTACTGGTTCATATTCGATTTCTCTCTTACTGAATCAGCTGTCACAGCCATCACTTAGCTCAGATGAAGACAGGGTCCCCAGCCCCACCCTACAGAGAAACACAGAGCATAGTCATTTGGCTCCACAGGGCATGAGCCCCTCCCGTCAAACGGCTTTTCCTGGCACACCACATCAAACAAACCTCACTGTTATTACAACCGACAGGGTTCATGGCGGTATGTAAAAGGTAATCAGGAAGAGGAGGACTCGGTGGGGTTTATGGTGGGTGGGGTGGACACCTCCCCATTACCATCCAGTCTCCACTCCTGCGTTGGCAAAAGTCTGTTTTGGAAAGCTGATCCCAGAGTAGTCCAAATAAAAAGCCTTTGGGGCATAACAGAGCACCTCAGCTATCTACTGCAGGCAGGGCTTCCTGCTGGAAAGTGCAGCCCAGGAGGGGGCTGCTCCACCCAGCTGAGGTCAGGTGACCCACCTCCTTTCAGCCCAGGCACCGAACTATGTGCAGAGGACGAGGAGCCCCCTTGGGACTCTAGAGTTTGCGCCTGTTGCATTGGCAATCTGCTATTCTTATTTGTCACCCAGTCTCCTCTGGGGGTTGAGTCTCCTTCCAGCCCCGCCCCCATAGGCTACCAGGCTGCCTCCCCAGTATCTCACCCAGGCCTTTCACTTGAAGGTTTGGAGCCAAGTGCTGGGCTTGCCCAGGGTGGATCTGCATAAATTGGTCAATGTTTAGTTAGCTGGTGCATGGGCACCCCCTTAGCATCCGGAGGCAAGTTCAACAGAGTCACTTCCCTGGAGACTTGTAGGTGGGACAGGAACAGCCGTCACCTTCCATCCAGACAGTGAGTTTCCGGACAGTGAGTTTCAGGCATGTTTCAATGGCTTATTGGTTGTAACAGGCTCTCTGTGTAGCTTTGGAGCCTGTTCTGGAGCTCACTCTGTAGACCAGACTGGCCTTGAACTCGCAGAGATCCGCCTGCCTCTACCTGCTGGGATTAAAGGCGTGCACCACCACTGCCCAGCTGTTGTGTAGTTCTTCATATTTGTGAATAGCTTTAAGATCACAAAGTATTTTTTTAAATGATGCTCGGGGTTTTTTCTTAAATATTTATCTTTTATTTGTAAGGATGTCTTCCTGCCTGTGTGACTGTGCACCGTGTGTGTGCAGTGCCCACAAGGCAAGGTGTCAGATCCTCTAGGACTGGAATTACAGATGGTTGTGAGGCACCATGCGGTTGCTGGGCATTGAACCCAGGTCCTTTGGAAGAGTGGTCAGTGCTTTGAACCACTGAACCACCTCACAAAGTATATAAAGAAATTCCATTCATTTGCTGTAGGCCTGAATTTTCATCTTGTCTGAAGTAGACCCCAGTATGTTCTGCCCCAGGGAGCTTCCATTTGGAAAAGGAACAAAATCCTTCCCTTCAGTGTCCCTGCCAAGGGACGCACGGCCAATACCTTGTGTCGTATTGTTCACCTTGCACCTGTTGCTGAAATGCCACTAGACCCAAGGGCCCACTACCAACTAGTCCCTGCTCTATCCACACCAGACACCCCACCAGGACCCACTAACTGAGAAAGCATCTTCAGTCTGGCAGCAGAGTTTCCAGGACCCTGTTACTGAGACAACACTGTCTCTCTTCTGCTCTTCTTATCACACCCGGCATTAGGTAATTAATGACAGATACAATACATGCCATTGGAAATCAATAAGTCACACCCAGCGTTAGGTAGTTAATGATAGATATAATACATGTCATTGGAAATCAATAAGTCAAAGTGCATAAGAAGCATTAGAATCAAATATTCAAAGAAAACAAAATGTCATGTTTACTAACCAGCAACCTTATTCCATAGATGCACACATTCATAACTTAAATCTAGGTTCTGCATATGAGAGAAAACACATTATGTTTGTCGTTCTAGGTTGGCTTATTCATTTAATGCAATAATTTCCAGTTGCACCCAGTTTCTTTCAAACATGATTTCATTTTTTTACCATCTCATGAAAAATATGTAGATTGCCACATTTTCTTTATCTGTTCATTTCCTGGTGGACCCCTCTTAATGGCCCATCCCCTAGCTATTGTGACCACTACGGCTATAAACACGTATTCTCATGTATCTCTATGGTATATGACTTGGAATCCTTTGGGTATGAACCTGGGAATGGAACAGCTGGGTTGTATGATAATTCTATTTTCAGTTTGCTGAGGAGCCTACATACTGACGTCCGTAACGGTCACACACATTCACATTCCCGCGTCCTCACAGGCTCCAGCTGTCCACTGTTTTCCTCATGATGGCCATTCTGACTGGGATGAAATGGAAACCTCAAAGTAGCTTGCATTTTTCCAGTGTTTCCATGTTGAACTAGGCTACTGAATACTTTTCAAAGTGTTGGCTCTTTGTCGTGCCTCCTTTGAAAGCTGTCTGCTCAGTTCACTGGTGTATTTGTTGACTGGATTGTCTGGTGGTCTGAGTGCATGCTTTAGTGATTCTTTATACCCTAGTGCTAACCCTTGTCTGGTGTGTAGCCAGCAAAGACTACATTTGGTACACCTGCTTTACTTTTAAGCTTGGTTCCACTTTTGGCTTGTGCCAATAACCAAATCCACCCTCAAAGAAAAAACTTGGCTATTTACAAAGTTGTACAAGAGAATAACGATACCAGTTTATTATACCAGTTTTACGCCAGAATATGATCCAGCACGCGCCTGTGTGTCTGTGTGTGTATCTCTGTGTGTCTGTGTGTGTGTCTGTGTGTGTGTCAGTTTGTTAACATTCCTAAGTGAAAATGCCCCCAAACTACTTAAAACAAGGATGGCATCTTTAGAATAAATGAGTGGTCTAATATACTGGAGAAATTTTACTGAGATATTTTTAATACTGCTGTATAGTAGTTAATATTTTAAAAATATTACTATTCTAATGATGCATATTGAAATATTTACAAACTACCTAGGGTAGGAAGGATTTGCTCCAATGTAACCTGGGGAAGGCAGAGTGGCACAGGGGCTGGATAAGTACAACATTATCCTTCGCACTTCTGTGTGTTTCCGGAATACTTCAGAACAGACAGATCAAACTTTCTGAGATGTGGCTCAGTGGTAGAGCACTTGCCTAGCGTGTTCAGAGTCCTAGATTCCACTCCCAGGACCACAAAATAATACTAATCATGTTCAAGAATGCAAATTGCCTCCCACTGTTATCTGCCTCATCTGTGCGTCCAGAATCTCTCCTGGTAAAAGGAAGCAGACATTGTAGGCAAACTCCTGGAGCCAGGAGAAATCTAGAAGGGTTGCTGTGGACAGCCATGTGTGTGTGTGTGTGTGTGTGTGTGTGTGTGTGTGTGTGTGTGAGTGTGTGTGTGTGTGCATCTATGTGTGTGTGCTGTGTGTGTCTGTCTGTTTCTTTCTGTCTGTGTTCTGTGTGTCTGTCTGTGTTTGTGTCTCTGTGCCTGTGTGTACGTGGCTGTGTGTTTGTCTGTGTATGTGTCTGTGTGTATGCGTCTGTGTGTATGTGTCTGTGTGTCTCTGTGTTTGTCTGTGTCCCTGTGTCTGTGTGCACATATGAGGGGTGCATGTGGAGGCCAAAAGTTGACATCTTGTGTCTTCCTTGTTTATTCTCTATCTTAACTTTTATTATTTTATTTTTATTTGATACAGACACTCTCACTAAACCTAGAGCTCACCAGCTTGGCTAAGCTGCAGGGATTGACCTTGTCCACCTCTCTAGCACTGGGATTACAGGCATGTACCACTGCAGTGGCTTTCATATGGGTACAAAGGATCCAAATTTAGGTCTTCATGTTTGCGCGCCAAACACTTTACCAGTTTACCCAGATGTTAAGTATTTTCTTTGAATGAACCTCTCTGCCGATGCAAATAATCCCAATCAAAGCAAATCAGACGGAATTAAACGATGTTCATGTTTAATGGAGTGCTCCTGGGTGGCCCCGGGAAAACATGGAGGGGGAAGAGAGAAAAGGGAAGATCATGCAAAACCCGGAGACCACGTGTTCATTCTCTGGGGGGGGGGGGGGGGGGGGACAGTTTAAATAGCCTGTGGGAGTGGTTTGACCTTCCCTGGGGGGGGGTTACGGTTTGGCGGGCTTTCTCAGAGGTGGAGTTTGGACTGAGGAAACTCTCAGGGGAGGGAGTTTATGCCAGGAACTGGGGTGAAGCCCCAAGCCAAACAATCCAGACTTTTTGGATAAAGGGGTGCCAGCCCCTCAACCAAACATTTTAAACTCCTTGGATAAAGGGGCGCCGGCTCAAGTCTGGCTACTTCCTGCAGGCATGGGGAGATGTGGGATATGGTGGGCTCGTGCTCAGCGAGAGATGGGGCTGGAGCAGCATCTGGTTTGCTGTCATCCTGGAGTCCTCAGGCAGCTGTTTCTTGAGGGAGATGAGAAGGCAGGTGGCTAGGAGAAAAAAAATATTGTTATTTTTGGCCCTATGAATGGGACTAGTCATGGGAAGTCATTAACTGCCAGGAAGAATGGGACAGAGCGGTGCCCTGGTTGTGCAGGTGAGGCTGGGTGTATAAGTGGGACACAAGAGTAGATAAAACCAGATTTTAGTTGGTAGGTGTCCTTGATTTAGGAGAGTTGGTAGCAATGGTGAAGTCCCAGGAGCTAGTGCAGGTGTTGGCGTAGTCTGAAGAGCACTTTCTAAGTTGGTCTTGGCCCAGACAGCAGGAGTGACCTGTAAAATGTGTTTTAAAATGGGTGGGATTAAAATACGCTCTGGAGACTGTTAGTTTTTACCAGACCAGATTTCTTGATAAAGCAGCAGAACTTTTTTTTTAGGAACTTGCAGGTAAGACAACTAGAACATGAACATTTTAGAAGACAATTAAAGGGAATTGAGAACTCTGAATTTTAAAGGTACACCTGAAACCTGTTAGTCCTGCACTATGGAGCTTGTTAAAGAGGCACGAAAATACTTCACTCCCAGTTCCTAATGCTTAATTTTTTTCTGTATCCCAGTTCCCTCTCCAAGAGATGCTCAGATTCTCTATCTTCATCTCTATCTATCTGTGTGTGTATGTGTCTATCTCTCTGTCTCTGTCTGTCTCTCTCTCACATAGACACAAACACATGCACGCACACACACACATGCACTCACACACAGTACCTATCCCGCACTTTGAGTTCCGGGGGAGAGATGGTCTCACTGACCATGGTCAGAGGACCTGGGCACACAGTGCCCTGTGAAGAGGAGCTGAGATGACTCAGGGTTCCCCAAATCCCTGAGGTTGCAGAAACTGCCTGCTGCATGGTTCTCTAAGCTGAAAAGAAGCAGAAGCACAAAGCCCGCTTCCACATAGCAGGCCTTCAGCTGAGCTGTTTACTCCTCCACACAAAGCCCTTGTTTCTGTGACAGATGGTTGACGCTTCTCCTCTCTCCCTCCCTCCCTCCCTCCCTCACCCTCTTCGCTTGTTTGCTCTGTTGTTTTGTCCTCCACTTCTCCCACCTTCCCTGCTTCACGCCCCTCTTCCTGAATTGACTGTAGGGCCAGGGGAAAAATGCAGACAGAATGTAAGATACTACAGAATGGTTCTGTCCAAGCAGGCTGCCTGGATTCGCTGCCAGTCACAACACTCATGTTGGAAATGTATATGGGAGAAGAATAACAAGCCTTTGACAATGTAGGAGCCACAGAAACGTGAAAAAAAAACATTAACGTATCTGTGGCAGGTGTGTATTACAAAACCGGCACACACATAATCTTTCCAGGCCTAGCACTCCCAAGGAACACCCGAAGGCCTGACTCTTACTGAATATTTACCACAATAACTGTCTCCATGAGTCAGCCTGGGGGAGAAGAAAGACCGAAGGACTTTCTTTACATAGAAGGCTGGCTCCGCCCCTTCAGACCCAAGCCTGACACCTGATGTTCCCAGTATCAGCTCTTCTTGTAAATGAAGTCATTAGATGTGTTGGTAATCTGTAGCTTTCTCTGGCTTGATTATCTGCGATGCTAGAGCAGTTCCATCAAGTCCCATAACAGGAATCTACCTGACACTCGCGTATCTGCTCTGGGAGAAAGGAGGGTAGCCTAGAACAAATGTCACCCAGTAACGGAGTCCTATTGGCCTGTATAGAGGCAGAGAAGTGACAGCAAGGGAAGCAGCAAAATGTTCAGTTCCATAGAAAATGAGCCATCTGTAGAGAGGGTCAGAAAGGATCTTAAAAAAACTGGCTGATGTACTAGGACTAAGAGGCAACGTTTGGTACCTGCCTGGGTGTCCGGGAGAAAAAAACAGCGATGAAAAATTCAACAAAGGAGGTGTGCTGCTGATCCACCTGGTCACTCACAACCACTCCCGTCCTTCGCGTGCTTCAGGGGCATTCTCTAAGCATGCATACGCTGGCCTTTTTACAAGTTTGAATGGGGGTCAGGTTCCACACAAAAATCATAGCTGTCCTGCATAACCACCACCACCATCACCATCACCACCTCCCCAACAATAAAGAGTAAAGTTTCCCTTGTCCCCCACCCACTCCTCGCTCCTTGAAAAGATCAGGCCGCTATTTGAGCCCAAATAGCTGCATCTGCAAATGATTGGCTCCGGGGTTAATTACCCATTAGAAGTGTAAATCTCTGCTTCCTTTGGCCCCTGCGAAGTTGATTTCTCTTGAGAGGAAGGGGACTGGAAGGGGCAGAGAGGAAGTTGTTTGAGACAAAGAGGGAGAAATCCAAGCTTAATGAGACACACTTCAGATTCAAGAGGGGAAAGTTCTCATAGCCCAGAGTGGGAGAACTGGCCAGGCTTGTCCCCCGAAGCGAGCAGACAGCCCAGGGTTAGTGGTTAACTGACGCCACTGACAAGGGGCGCTGGACCTCAGGGGCCAAGCCACCGCCTCAGTTTACTCAAGTTGCCCAGTAATCACTCTGACTCTCAGGGACAGAGCTTGGTTTCTGTGTGTGTGTGTGTGTGTGTGTGTGTGTGTGTGTGTGCGTGATGTACGCACACATGTGTGTTTGAGTGTTCACACCTCTGCAAGAGCACTCAGGGTCCAGACGACGGCACCTGGTGTCCTGATCTAGGGACTCTGGTTGAACTACAAGCTATGCTGTAAGGAGAAAGCACAAGCAATCCTCCCACCTCTGCCCCCTTCCCCTCCCCAGCTCTGCACGGGTTACAGGCACATGCATGGCCACATCGGGCTTTTTTTTTTTTGAATATGGGCGCTGAGATGCAAAGTTGGGTCTTCACGCTTGTGTAGCAAGCCCTGCTTCTCACAGTTTACAGACTAGGAGGCTGCGAGGGTAAATCATAGGTCCAGGGCTACCTCTGCGAGAGCGGTGGGGACTGGATTGCAACCCAGATTCCACATTCTTAGAACAGTACTGTGACTGTGTCACTATAATTCCTGCCTTTCCAGACCCTGAACTTCAAGGGCTTTTCAAGTTGAAAAACGAGACTAACATAGTATTCAAAAATGCAGAAAAGAAGCCTTAGTCAAGACAATACTGTGTTTTGCCAGGGAGGTAAGTTTCCTTTGCTTGAAATGAAGTCAACGCAGAGATGGTACACTTGATGTGTGCTCATCGGGAGTACTGGCTCATTCATTCAACAAACATTAAAGGCCAAGTTTGGGCCAAAACTATAAACTAGAACCACCCAGTGCAGATAGTCTCACGACAGATGCCATAAGGGCTGTAACAGTGGCATGCGCCACTAGGTATTCTGGGGGTTCACACCGGAGAAAGAAGCAGCTTAGGGGTCAGGAACAGATCATTCCATCGGTGAGTGTGAGACAGCAAGAGAAATTGGAATCATATGTGTTGTTAGAGGACGAACAAATGCTGGAGCCTGACATGGAGGCCAGGGAGAATAAAACATTCTGGAAAGTTTGGGGCTTGCGGTGGATTTGGCAGAAGCATTACATACAGGAAAGGAAATCCATAGCCAGAATAGGTGGTGTCTACTGCTATAAGGACAGAGCCATGTCCTGTCCATGGAAGAAGTGGTCCAACGTAGTCAACCTGCCACCAGGTCGGCCACCCCGGGGGATAGTGTCACACCTGGGGCTCAGTGCTGGTCTCTGCTGTTGGCAGATCTGGCAGTCAGCAGCAACGGTAGCCAGGTCAGCCTCAGTGACTGGACATTCCCCCATCTCTGCCACCATGGCCACCCTGTCCATGAGGCCACTGGGCAATGACAGGGACGGCTGGGGAAGGAGACTGACTGTCCACAGGAGTCATCCTATCTATGGCTACTGAACTCCTCCTCGGCAGAAGTCACCTTTGACAAGCATCTACACGGGACACGAGAGTCTTCACGTCCTCTGATTTTTGCAGAGATCTAGCCACACACTTCTTCCCCGGATGTTGTTGTTCTCATCAATTTTCCAATCATGCTCTTTCCAAATCCCTGACCAGCCAATCCATTGGCTCAGCCCACCAATCAGTGAATAATAGCAATCTTGACCCAAAGGCAGCATGAAGTCTTTGAGCTTGGCTTACACTTTGGAAACCTCAAAGCCCACTCCCGAGTGGCACACTTCCTCCAACAAGGCCACGCCTCCTAATATTTTCAAATAGTGTCACTCCCTGCTCACTAAGCATTCCAATTTATGAGCCTGCGGGGAAATATTCTTATTCAAACCACCATGTGACTGCATCACCGATCAGTAAATACTAACAGGGACAGGCGATGCAAACAGCTGGCAGTAGACTGTGAGAAAAATGATGCAGGGTCCTGGGAAGACGAGGGTGGAGGTGACTGAAGGGCCAGGCACTAACTAAAGAGGCCGCTAACTCTCAGGCTCATCTAAAACCTGACCCTTAGGAGCGCGAGGGCTCTGTGGTCGGAACCTTAGCGGAAGCTGTGAGTGTCGGCTGCTTTATCCAAGTTCTCCTAAGCTTATTCTGGTTATGTTGTTGTTGTTTTCGTTTTCTGACATAGGGTTTTACCATTCTGGCTTGAACTCCCATCCCTTAGACTCCCCAGTGCTAGGATTACAGATATTCCCCCACCACACCTTGTGGTCTGCCGGTTCTGTGGGTGTGAGAGGGACATGGGGGTTGCTCTGTGGTTCTGTGGGTGTGAGGGGGTTGTGATGGGGGTTGTTCTATGGTTCTATGGGTGTGAGGGGGACAAGGGGGCTGCTCTGTGATTCTGTGAGTGTGAGGGAGACATGGAGGCTGTGTTTGTTGGTGGAAGTCAGAGGTCAACCTCAGTGTCTTTCCTCAGGAGTTGCGTTCCTTAGATTTGAGACAGTGTCTTTCACTGGGACCAGGGATTCACCCATTTAGCTAAGGTGGCTGGCCAGGGAGGACTAGGAATTTGCTTGATTCCATCTCGCTAGAACTTTAAGACTTTGATTATTAGCTAGGGCCACTGCAAAGGGGGTTTTTATGTGGATTCTGGGCTGGAACTCAGGTACTTGAGCTTGCACATTAAACCCTTCACTGATCTCTCTCTCTCTCTCTCTCTCCTCTCTCTTCTCTCTCTCTCTCTCTCTCTCTGTCTCTCTCCCTCTCCCTCTATCTCTGTCTCTCTCTCTAACTCTGTCTCTCTGTCTCTCTCTCTCCCTCTCTCTTTCTGTCTCTCTCTGACTCTCTCTTTCTCTTTCTCTCTCTCTCTGTCTCTCTGTCTCTCTGTCTTTCTCCCCCTCTCTCTTTCTCTCTCTGCCTCTCTTTCTTTCTCTGTCTCTCTCTGTCACTCTCTCTTTTCTGTCTCTCTGTCTCTCTCTCTCTTTCTGTGTGTCTGTCTCTCTCTCTTAGAACTTCCAAATTTCAAAGGGCATTTAATTGAAGTCTTTTCAAAATGTACACCACCCCAGCCCTGTCCATCTCCCCAGTTGCCCCAGGGGTCCTAGAGCAACTGCTTATTCGTGTGTGCTTTCCCCTCCCACAGGTCTGCTCATTTATTTTGGGTACGGCATCTGGAACAGCACCCTGGAAATCAGCGCCAGAGAGCAGGCCCTGCACCAAAGCATGTATCAACGCTACGATGTGGATGACCCCTTTTCCGTGGAGGAGGGATTCTCCTATGCCACTGAGGGCGAGAGCCAGGAGGACTGGGGCGGGCCAGCCGAGGACAAAGGCTTCTATTACCAACAGATGTCAGAGGCGAAGACAAACACCCGGACGAGTAGCAAAGCGAAAAGTAAAAGCAAGCACAAGCAGAACTCAGAGGCCCTGATTGCAAACGATGAGTTAGATTACTCTCCAGAGTAGGGCTGAACTGCGGCGCCGAGAGGGTGGCTTCTCTGCGAATCCAGCCTGTGTGCTGGCAGGTGGAACCTTCTTCCGACTCTCATTTCACAAACTTCCCCAAAGGCCATCCCCAGGCACAACCTGTCATTTGCTATTTTTGCTGTTCAGGAAAGTTCTATTGAAAGGTTTTACCCAGGGCCCTTAATTGACCCCCTTGTAAAAAAAAATCAAAATCAAAAGAAATTCTATGTTAGCGAGCTGTCCCAGCCGAGGACAGCAAATGTTTCCTTTGCAGGATGGATCTTCGTGCTAAGATCCAAGCAGGCTTTTCTCCAACCCTGCTGAGGCTACAGGCCCTTGGGAGAGGAGCCACAAAGGTGGCTGTGGTGTGAGGCGGCTCTACAGCCCCCAGAGCAGAACTAGGAGCTGCTCCCCCAGGCCTGTAGGTCAGGCTGCTTCAGGACTTTCTCAGTCAGCAACACTGTGTCCTTAAATCTCACCTCCCCAAAACTATCCATGGAGAAGACCGGCTTCTCTTTGCTCACCAAAGTTCTTACAGTTTCCAGACTATAAGGTTAGGATCCAGAAAAGACAGAAGACTCTGAGACCATATTCCCCGTAAAACAACCTCGTAGTCATAGAAGTATAGTAAGAAGTACCACCAAATCTTTACTTAAATGCTCAAGAAAGAAAGAAAGAAAGAAAGAAAGAAAGAAAGAAAGAAAGAAAGAAAGAAAGAAAGAAAAGCTGAAGTAGCCGTCTCTCGAATAGAGGTCAGGAAGGCATTGGCAGAAATGAACTGTCTGTCAGGCGTTCCCTTACACCAGACTCTAAGCTCCTGCAGGTCTGGGGAAAGGGCAGAGGTCGAGTGTGATTGCAGGCCTCTGATATGCCTGGAAGAAACGGGCTATTTGTTCTATAATCAGATAAAAATCTATGCGAGGAGCAGTAACCCAGCCACTGAGATCACATTGCAAATCCTACTTCATATCTCTAAAATTATAAAATCTGCAGGGTTTTTCCTCTTTGGCTAGGTGACTGCCTGATTGGACGCTGCTGGTTTCCAGATATGTGGAAGACCAGGAACTTGGGTCACGCAGCTAAGAGAGCTCGAATTCCCACCTGGACCTCCCTCCTCTAGGCTTGCTCACTTTTAGAATGGTTTTCATCTTAATTCCGAAAGCACGGTCCCTGAGGTCCAGAGAAATGACTGTCTGGTGGGGGTTAAGCATAGGCCTCCAAAGGGATTCTTAAAGAATTTTCTCCGAAACAGGATAGATGAATTTACGACAGAAAAACATGTGGCTTCAGTAGCATGTGTGCACATGTGTATGAAAACAAATTTCTCTCACTAAGATTTCTGCAAGAATTTTTTTTGGAAATGGGGCAAAAGAGCAAATTCCTTGCCCTCTGCTCCTCAATTCATCATCTGCCAAAAATTTTCATGAATATCGACTAACATCACTTCTTTCTTGCTTGCTCCGAGGCGCATGTTTTCTTGGCATGTACTTAGGTTACAGAGAGAAGGCATGCTTCCTGTTGAGCTGACTGCCTAAAATACACCAGCGGCTAAGTAGAAGCCACGAGAAGATCTGTAACTTCAGCCCTCGGAACCTAGGAGACAGCAGGGTCCCATGACAGATACAAGAAGCTCCAACGTAACAGATAAAGATCAACTGAAACTATTTTTTTAAATGGTGCTTTTAGATCATTGCATACCATGCTCTTAGCCAGTGTCTGCCAGTGCACTAAAATAAGTACATTTTTTACATCTCGTTCATCACTCCATATTAACTATGTAGAACCCAGCTTCCAGTACGCATTATTACCATTTCTATGTAATGTCTGACAAAGCTGTTTCCTCTTGCCCAAACTTAACCATCACATTGCAGTGCCTGGCCTGCAACGAACACCCTGGAGAACTCCCTGTAAGATAATTATGAGTTATGTCTGTCAAAACTAAGTTCTAAACTGGGGTGGGATGCAGAAAACCTGCCTAGTAGAAACAGCTATTAAGCTAGGTCCGCTTCTCAATATACGGGGTAGTGTTCTCTTCCTTAGACATGGTTAGGAGAAATACGGATGCAACGTGACAAATATTAACATGGGTGGAAAGTTACGTCTTACTGGTGGTGTTTAGGGATTAAAGTAGCAGTGGTCTGGTGGCAGGTGTGTGCTATTTCTGTAGCATAAGAAAGAGCATGGGCTTTACTGTTGATGTCGTTAGTGTTGTTTCTGTGCAGAGCCAATGAATTATTCTCATCTCAGATGCCATTTTTCTCAGTTAGTAGCTTTAGATGTTTTCAATCGTTGCTCTCATCATTTGTCTAAAATTGTTGGGGTTATCTTCTTAGCTGTCTTGGTTTTTAATATATATATATATATGAAAGTTTTCTCAGGTACGTAGCATGTTTTCACCGTGTTTTTTCCACTCCTGTGAAAGAGTCCCAGGTTTCACAAGAAGGTTTTGAAATACCATCATATTTGAACATCGTGTTAATGAGACTGCATTAAAAGTAGGGTTACCTTATAAATAATTCTCTTAGAAAAACTCCTCCGATGGGGGTTCAGTGTATGTGGGATGTCTAATTTTGGAGCCAATAATTTAATCTTTTAAATTGTATTCTACTTATTAACACTCTGCCTCATTTCGTTAAGATTGGAGGCAGCTGTTAAAACACAAGTGCTCCAAAGCCAAGGGGAAGAATACAATGAAAACGGGAGGAGAAAGGGAAACTTAGAGCCAGAATGCATGAAACACACAAGCGCAAGGACTCGCAAGGGGTTTGCTGAGTTTTCCAGTGAAGAACACCTTAGAAAGCAATAGGCTTGTCAGTAATGACAGCCAGGACTGCTACATAATAATAAATAATAAATAAATAATCCTTTCTCCCTGAGGGCAGAGTGTTAAAACTGCACAGACCCCTGACACCCACAGAGAAGCTCCAAAGCTAGATTACACTAACTACGTGTACCTAATGGTTAGTGGATATTAAGAAATACCTGCTGGGCAGTCGTGGTGCACACCTTTAATCCAGCACTCGGGAGGCAGAGGCAGGCAGATCTCTGATTAGAGGCCAGCCTGGTTGACAAGAGCTAGTTCCAGGACAGCCAGGGCTACACAGAAAGTCCTTGTCTAGAAAAAAGGAAGCAAGGACGATATTATTGGTGGGGGCCATGAGGGGATAAATGAAATAAAGGAAAATAAGCCGCCTATTCAGTAGTTATTCACAGAGTACCCACTGTATGCTATGGCATACTCTGAGGCCATGATAAGTGGAAGGTTCAGTTCTTAAGAAATAAGATCTAGAGGACTGGCCAGACAGCTCAGAGGGTCAACGGTTTGCCTAGCAAACCTGATGGCTTCAGTTCAATCCCTGGAACCTGCATAAACATGGAAGAAGTGACTCCACATATCTGTTCTCAGACCTTCACATGGGTGTCCTGGGACACACACACACTCACACACACAAACTATGCATACACATTCAGTAATCATAAACAAAACTTTCGAAGAAATCTATTTAGAATCATATCAAAGATGGCAGGCAGGATGGAGATAAGAACGTGCTTTTGGGCTTAAACGTGGCAAACACCTCCACACGTTGGAGAGATCAAAGAACACGGTGTACACGCAGCCTGTGGAAGCAGCAGAGCCTTAACAAGGCAGAAACGGAAGAGACGCATGCAGAGGACCGCTAAGATGCAGACTGTGGCTGAGGGCTCCCTGAGTTTTGTTCTTTGCCTTCCTCCAGGAAAAGCAAGGAGCTGGGGTGGCTGTCGCTATAATTTACGTGTGATTTATGTGACACAGTAAGAGAGATGCCAGGAAAGTAGGGGAGGGGTCAGTCACAGCTCGAGTGACAAGCCCACTGGTGCTCTGCAGGTGGGGAGTGCTTGTTAGGGTTGCGGGGGGACAAGTCAGGCAAGGTTGGACTTGAGAAAAACTGTGCAGTGGTATCATTGCCCAGGCAAGGAGCAAACGGGTCACGTACACACAGTTAGCAGAGAAATGAAAAAATTCCGTGCTCAAAGCAAGACACTGCTCTTCCTCCCGTCTCGGATTTTACATTCCCTTAGGAAACTGTTATCTTCTAACATGCAGACGCGCAACACAACTTTTCAACTTTACAGCTTGCGGCAATTCCTTTCAATGACCAAATCTAACTCCTGCTTGTATCTATCTAATCTGAATAGTAAAACCCCTGCTTCTGACTTGACTTAAATTGAGCTCGAGGCTGGTTTAAACTAGAAGAGAAGTTGAGTGTTGGAATTATGCAAAAAAAAAAAAATCCCAGATCTGCCTTTTAGTAAGAGCAAGTCCTGTGCCTCCACAGCGCTACAAATGCAGCCACTGTTGGAAAGCAAGAATCAGAGAAATGTCTGTACAACTGAGAAGAGTTGAGAAATCTGACAGCCTTTGGATCATGCTTGTTGGAAATCATATTACCAGAGAATTCCTCTTCGAAATATATAGAATCATAAATAGAATTTCCATCTAAGTATCCACCTGAAAGACTAGGGTAAATTGATGTCCTGTTTGCCGCTGGGCTTTTACAGGAGCCTGGGAAACCCCTGAGACTCAGGCACAGGTTGGTCCACCTTTCTGGCTCATGTTAGAACGTTCTCTGATAGAAAGTCAAAAGTCAGGGCATAAGCTGCAGCTAGAGCTGGATCAGTTCCGAGAGTCCTGGGGGCAGTGGTCCACTCTTGGACCCCAACCTCCACATGGGACTGCACCAGAGATGGCTTCCATTTCCCAAGGAGCGGAACGTGGAGGAAAACCAGAAAAAGGTGCCCGCCGTTGTGGTGGGACTTCTCTCCATTCTCAAACGTCTTTCAAAAAGACTTGTTAATAAGACAGGTATTTCCAACCCATTTTTATGAAGCCTCCATAGGCCCTTTCCCTGGGTACTTCTTTAACGCTGATTATCCGCTTATCTGGAGACCCCAGACCAGCAGTCAATCAGCAGTGGCCTCACCATCAGAGTCCACAGTTTCAGTTGACATTGTTTCAGGCTAGAGACTGCATCCCAACCCAGAGGGTCCACACCAGCAGGGCCAGAAGGCTGTTTCCGCCAGAACCGTCACTGCATTCTCAGTTGGTTAAGAGTTCTTGCTGCCAGGTGGTAGTGGCCCATGCCTTTAATCCCAACACTTGGTAGGCAGGCAGATCTCTGTGGAGTCAGCCCAGTCTACAAGAGATAGTTCTAGGACAGCTAGAGCTGTTACACAGAGAAACCCTGTCTTGAAAACCAAAAATTAACAATAACAATAATAATGAAATAAAAGAGTTCTTGCTGACCATAACTACCTGTGACTTCAGCTCCAGGATGTACAACACCCTTGGGCACTACACCCCGTGCACATGCTCAAACACATGCACAACATTTTTTTAAAGAAAAATAATTCTCTGAAAAAATGTGGGATGTCCTCTTTTCCTGTTTTGGGCTTAAAGCCCAAAGAGATTAGTAAAGGTTTAAAGTCCATCAGAAATTCATATGTATTCTGCCATAGCAGCTAGAATAGTGTTGAAATCACTCATTAATAAATGCATGGCTCACACAGCCCAAAGGAGACTTCCAAAAAGACGACATAGGTTTGAAGTCTCCTGACACAGATGGCTCTAATCTTGTACTCTTTCTGAATATTTAGTGTGTATTGGTTCATATGAGGGAGAAAAATAGCATTCTGCTGGGAGTGGGAGGCCAGGATGGCCTGGATTTTTACACTGAAAACCTCCTCTGTGCTCTTTTTTGTTTCTGTCTAGCTTTCCTGACTTTAACACTGGTAGTACAGGCTAAAGGAAACCTTGGGTCGTGTGAATATTGTCAGAAGTGTAAACTCTGAAGGGCTGCATTCATTCTGGTGTTGGGATGATGTCCTGATCCACGGACATCCTTCGAGGGCTCTTGGCAGTTGCTGATAGACAAGTCTCATTTCTAGTCATGAGGTTGAGAGCTTACACTGGGAATCAGAAGCCCCCGCTTCCCAAAGCAGAGATGCTGTTAATGTTATAAAAAGCACCCAAATACCTCAACTATCTGGGCTGAGTAAAGGAGCTTCAGGCTTTCAAGAGGGCGGCTAACGTCCTCGCTCCATGTAGTGACGACGTAGTGATTGCCAACAGGACCCGGCATTCTGCTTCTTCTCACTGTGGGAAAGTACCATGACCATTTAATTCATATCCCAAAGTTATAAATACAACCTGTAAATTCCACTAACCTGTTTCAGTTTCGTTTGGTCCTTAAAAAGTACAACTTGCATTTTGCAGATGGTCATTTCTGGTGTGTTCTCGGCTACTTTCCTTTCCTGTATGAAATTGTTGTATTGTTGATGTGTTCGTTTTGTGGTTTTAATTCCCATTGGTGCACTGTACAATGGGGCGTTGTAATGTACCATGAAGAAAAGGATAACATGCAGATGTACTATAAAGTGTGTTTTATTTTCAAATGACTGTGGTGTTGACAAATATTTTGATTTATCAAAATACTAAGGAAAGTTATAAATTTACCAAAATGTGTATATTTTAATAAATGCATAAAGCTTTATTGTGTGCCTTTACATCTAAATTTTGGGTTATTAAAAAAGAAAGTCAGAAACAAAACTGTCTTGCTGTTAACTATCCACAGTAATGTAAGCTTTTCCTCAGAGAACCAGAAGAGATGGGGAGGACCTAGGGTTTCCTGTGCTGCTAACATCACAGTATCTGAAGTCTGCTGCTGTCTCCCATCCCAAAATGGAGCTGAGGAAGTGACTCTCGACTTACAGATTTCGATTACCCTTTGTAGAAAAGACAGAGAAATATCCTCGCATCACTGTGGAGCATTCATTCCCAGCACAAAATGTCTTCAGAGCCACAGCTTACCAACTAACAAACGTAAACCTGCAGGTAATCAAAGGTGTCCAACATTCAAATTCACTTTTCTCCCTGGAGGAGGGCACAGATTCTCCACTTCAGCAGACCTTCTGGGAGAGCCTTCCCTGGTCATTTTCTGTCTGGGCTGCCACTCATGACTGCTTCCTTCACTGTCCCATCCACAGTGCCACAGCTGCTACCCCCCCCCCGCAGTAGACTCCTAAGACTAACATGGAACATTCAACTCATCTTTCCTATCCATTTCAAAAACAAATTAGGAAAACATTGACTGCCACCATCCCAAACTAGTTACTGTGGCATAAATTGTGGCTTAATGTTGTCTTCTTGTAGACAAAATTTCTCTGTGCTACAGCCCTGGGTGTCCTGGAACTTGCTTTGTAGACCAGGCAGCCTCAAACTCACAGAGATCCACCTGCCTCTATCTTCTGAGTGCTGGGATTAAAGGCATGCACTGCCACCCGGCAATGTTGTCTTTTTTTGATGCCACAGGATTAAAACTGATGATGACCCAGGCCTGTAACTCCAGCACTTGTGAGAAGGAAGCAGGAAGATCAGGAGTCTGAGGTAGCATTGAGCTACATTTCAAGTTCAAGGCCAGCATGGCCACCCTCATCACCCCCCCGCCCCCCACACACAAACGAGGTTGAGGAGATGGTCCAATAAGTTCAGATCCCATTGAACCATGTAAAGTTGGGCATGTTAGTGTGCACCTGCATCCCCAGCATTCCTATTCTATGAAAGAGCAGCAGAAACAGGCCAGGGCCAGCTACCTGCTCTATGCAGTGGTAGGAAAACAAAAGAGCCTGTCACAGATAAAGTGGAAGTGAGGACAGACACTCAGGTTGTCCTCTAACCTCCATACATGTAGCATCACACATACATACCCAAGAACTTGCATGAACTCACAAGAAAAGAAGATAGAGGATACAGGTGGAAACTAGCATTTCCCCCTAGTTCTGGGTCTTCAATGCCCATGGCTGCTCACTCGCTATCTAGACAACTCCCTGGACAGGTGACCTCTAAAGAGAACGGGTCTATCTGGCCATCTGGACTTCAGGATGGTGCTTATTGTCTAAGTCCACAGTCTGACACCAAACTCAGCTGTGACTTTCCTGCGAACTGGTGCCTCTCCACTCAGAATCAAAGCCTTTGATGGTCCACGTTAGAACCCATTGCAAGTGATGCTGAGACCCGAAGGACCAGAGACACCACTTCAGGCTCAGGTACGCAGACATCTCCTCTTCCAATAACACATTGTCATTTCTGGGCTCTGTTCATGGAAGTTTTCAACCAGTGAGGGCCACAGATTCTCTTAAAGATGATGAGTAACTTTTCATGCAACCATTATTGAAATTTAAGGGTAAGAAAGTAATGTTAAGATGTTAAAACAAAGTAATAAATACTAGCAGTTAATTTTATTTATTTTTATTAAATTTTACTGTGTGTTTTTGATATTATTCATCTATGTGAAGAGACCACTAGACAATGATTTCACCTCCCTCTCCAAATCTAGTTCACATCACTGGCTTGAAATTAGCCCTAGTAGGAATGATGACAGCATGGATTGACAAATGTTTTTGTTAATGGTGCTGCCTTCTGTTTTTCTCAATAAGATTATTACATACACACTTAGCTGTACATGACTACCTCCATTCCTACGTCACTGTTACATCCTTCCTGCATCACTGTTACATCCTTTCCTACGTCACTGTTCCATCCTTTCCAGCGTCACTGTTCCATCCTTTCCTGCATCACTGTTCCATCCTTTCCAGCGTCACTGTTCCATCCTTTCCAGCGTCACTGTTCCATCCTTTCCTGTGTCACTGTTCCATCCTTTCCTGCATCACTGTTACCTCCTTTCCTGCATCACAGTTACATCCTTCCCTGCATCACTGCTACATCCTTCCCAGCATCATAGTTACATCCTTCCTGCATCACAGTTACATCCTTCCTGCATCACAGTTACATCCTTTCCTGCATCACAGTTACATCCTTCCTGCATCACAGTTACATCCTTTCCTGCGTCACTGTTCCATCCTTTCCTGCGTCACTGTTCCATCCTTTCCTGTGTCACTATTCCATCCTTTCCTGCATCACTGTTACATCCTTCCCTGCATCACAGTTACATCCTTCCCTGCATCACTGTTACATCCTTCCTGCATCACTGTTACCTCCTTTCCTGCATCACAGTTCCATCCTTCCTGCATCACAGTTACATCCTTCCTGCATCACAGTTACATCCTTCCCTGCATCACTGTTACCTCCTTTCCTGCATCACTGTTCCATCCTTCCCTGCATCACTGTTACCTCCTTTCCTGCACCACTGCTTACATTCTTTCCCATTAAGTCTCCCATCCGCCTGTCCTCTGTTGGGAGGTTTCCTTGCTCCACCACAGCAACATGTGTGGAGGGTTTCAGCCAGTATTTTCCCCTTCTCCATTCTGCCTCTGTTTTTCTTCCCCTCCCTGTCACAGGGTGGAAACAACAGGTAGGTTTCCAATCACCCTTTAGCTTGTCTAGACCTCCCTACTGCATATTGTTCTTCTTTGGAACTATTAGTTCCATAGCTTGTAGAATATTGCTCGTTTTTTTTCCTACCATGGAAGAAACTAAAAGAGTATTTAAAAGAAGTCACAGGACAGTCTGGCTCCAGAATTACCAATATTAAAAACAGTATGTTAAATGAAATGAGTCTCACAAAACAACATGTGCTATAGAATTCCATATTCGTGGGGTACTTAGAGTGGTCAGAGAAAGGCGGAAGTGGGATGGGGCTGACAAGGGCTCTGGAGAGCAGCAGGGCGTATGATTCAGAGCATGTAGAGTTTCACTTTTGCAAGATGAAGCATTCAGGAGGGAGTACTGGTGACAGTCACAAAAATAATGTCTGACACTGAATGCTGCTAAAGATGGCAAATTTCATGTCACATTTATTTTTCCACAAGTTTTTTAATTGAAAGTTTTTAAATCAGAGTGTCTGAGTTGCTTCAGAGACAACTGCTCCTTAAACCATAACTTTAAAACTATTTTTTAAGTCAAATATTTCAGGGACTGAGAAAGGGCACAGTCAGCAAAGGGCTGGCAATGCAAGCATGAGGACCTGAGCTCAGACCTGCAGAACCCCCATAAAAACCCAGCATGACACAGAGTACCTGTAATTCTAGCTGTGGAGACAGAGACAGGAGGAAGTTCACACCAACCAAATCAGTGAACTCCAGTGCAGTGAGAGGGCCTAGCTCAAAAAAATAACAATAAATAAGCAAAATCAGTAATGTTGAAGATGATAATAAATTGGAGACATATTATATCAATCTTCATCTACACACACACACACACAAAAAAAAGCATATGTTTCATTAGAAATTTTAGAAATTCTATATCCCAAACATGATATTGACAGTTCTTCTGTGTTCCAGTTGTCAAAAGTTTCCTGACTGGCAAACAGTCTATCTAGTTCTAAATCCCATTCCTCTTCTGCCAGTATATGTGGCTCCCTTGGCCAGGGCAACTTCTCCTGTTCGTGTTAGCCTCAAACAAACTCACTGCAACAAAATGCTGGCCTGTGACCTAGACCTCCTAGGTCTCCAAGTTTTATTACAGATACGTCAAAGCTGGTGCTTGCCCATCACAGTCATCAGAATGTTTTTGGAAAGGAAAGCGCCTTCTGCTCATCAGTTAGCTGGATGACATCAGTGCTGTGGCAGGCTTTCTTGTGGAGAAAGGAAATAGGAATGATTTGTGACTCTAATTAACATCAAACACTGAACAGGAATGCAGCTTGGAACAGAATCCAAACCCAGTGCTGATGGGTGGAAGACAATGGTTAAATTTCCTCCCCAGCAGAGATTCTCCTCATGGGATGGGTCAGGCAGAGAAAACAGGCAGGGCTTCCTGAAAGGGCGGTTTTCCTAATCTATGAAGCTCTATTTCCAGTGGAGTGCCTTGAATGGGCTAGGGTTTCGTTTGCTCCAGGTGTGTTATTAATAAAATGTCCTGATTTTCATCCCAATCAGTCTTCCTTCTTGTAGGAAAAGATTGAGATTATGTTAGCTGACCTAGCAGGAGAAGCAGGTAAGTAAAATCCTTTCGTATCAGGCTGGGAGATTTGAAGGCCAGCAGAGAAAAATCCCTCTGCCCTGCCTGCTGCCTGGGGACCAGACTTCACAATTGGAAACAATGTCTGATGGTCCCCAGGGGGAAAAAAAAGGATCTCTAAACATTTTCTGGCTAACTGCCTCCCCCACCGCCACCATCCCTGCCACACAAAGAAAGAACACAGTGTCTTAACTCATCCACAGCAAGATAGGAGTGGCTGATTTCATGGTCACTGCCAGCAGGGCTGTCCGTATGTCTCCCTTGCTTCCAGTGCTTCCGGTGCACGTACTACAAAATCCTTTCCGTAGCTGTTGGCTGAAGAAATGAACAGGTCTTCCCTGGACATCGAGAGTATCCTGCTGTGCTTTTGCAAAAGCAAGATTAATTCTCATCCTTCCACTCAAGTGTCCAGCAGCTTGCAAGTCTGACAAACCTCAGGTCCTCTCTATTTCGTTCATAAACTAATCCTGAGAAAATAAATAGAGAAGTGGTGGAATGTTTATAAGAAAGGATATATTTATTATTACCAGGAAAGATGTAGTCAACCATGCCTCAAAACGAGGGGTGGGGTTCAAATTAACCAAAGTACAACAAAGCAATCCAAGACATCCATGCTTTGATAATCCCCACATGGGATGATTTTTAGGTTTCTCTTAAAGGTACCAAAATCCACAGATGCTCAAGTCCCATATACAGAGTGCTGTTGTATTGGTATGTGAGCACATAAATCCTCTCCCAGACTTTAAGTTGTCTCTAGATTATTTACAATAATGAGTACAATACAAATGCTGTGTAAACACTTGTCATATTGTAACGTTTGGGGACTAACAACAAGAAAGCGAGTCTGCAGTCATACCGTCCAGTACAGATGTCTCTTCTGGAGTATTCTCAGGCTGTGGTTAACTGAATTCTAGAAAGGAGACGCAAGGGGCTCATTGTGCCACATAGCTGTGTAAAAGCATGTATCGTAATATGTGATTCTTCATTCACTGTGTTAAATTCTAAATGTAGGAAACAGTGTAGAATTTGAAAATATGTGTGTTTCACATACTTTATAAAAATATTTAGAAGGAAATCACACACAAGATTGACCAAAGCTTGACTGGGCCTGGTTTTATGTGTTCTTCTTTATACTTTTTCTTTTCTTTAGATTATCTTTCAAAGGCAAATTCTACTTCCATAACTAGAAATAAAATGCACTTAACTGTATTTAATTCATTAAATGTTTATCGTCGTTGTGTGTGGTTGTAGATGTGCAGAGGTCAAAGGACCACTTTTCTAAACCGGCTCTCGTCTGCCGTGGGTCTCACCTCAGGGTGTCAGGCCAGCATGTCAAGTCCCTCACAGCAGTGGCCTGATTAATCTCGGGGCTGCTGGAAGTTTTGATGATTTGTTTTGTTTTGTTTTGTTTTGTTTTGTTTTGTTTCAGATATTTGCCATGTCCTTAACAGACAGCCAAGGGACCATCCTGGTCCCTCCCACAAGTAACAGAAGCTGTGCTCTCGAGTTGACTCTGCACTGACAGCTCTTGGCACATTGGTGCATTCTGGTTTAGGTCCTCTGTCCTTGTAGTGGTTTGAATGAGAATGTTCCCCTTAGGCGCAAATATTTAAACACTGGGTCCCCAGTTGGTGGCACTGCTTGGGAAAGCTTACTAGGTATCATCTTCATGGAGGAAGCATGTCATGGAGCTGGAGGGGACGCTTTAGAGTTAAAATAATATGCCACTTCCAGCCTTCTCTCTCTGCTTTGTGAGCTCCCTGCTCCTGCCCCCATGCCTGACACTAGCTGCTGTGCCTCCCACCTTTACGGGCTCATAGCCCTCTGCGACTGTAAGTTCTAACAAGCCCTTCCTTTCGTACATTGCTGTTTCATCACAACAGAAAAGCAAATCGTACAATGCACTTGAGCAAGAGGCTGCATCCAATCAAGTTCACCAGCTTGGATGTTTGGCTCAAAACTGCGTCGGAAGGGCAGCATATGTAAGTACCATTTAATGGTTAGATAGATAGGTAGGTAGATCAATAGATAAACAGACAGATAGGTGGGTGGATGAATGGATGGACAGACAGACAGATGGACAGACAGACAGATAATAAGTAAGTAGATAAACAGATGATAGGTAGGTAGGTAAACAGGAGATAGGTAGGGAGATAGAAAGATAGATAGATAGATAGATAGATAGATAGATAGATAGATAGATAGATAATTGCTGATCTAAATTTAAAGAAAAAGTTAGGTTGTATGTTTGATATTAACAGTAATTTACATTGCATTGCATTGTGTTGTATTGTAGAGCTTATTATGGACTCTGTATGGGGTCATATGACCACTAGGCCACGTTTCTTTTTTTAATTTTTTATTTAAAAGGGTTTTTTTTTTTTTCATTTTACATGCAACCGCAGTTCCCCCTCCTTTCCTCCCACTTGCCTCTCCCACACACCCAGCCCTTCATCCACTCCTCAGAAAGGGTAAGGCCTCCTTTGAGGAGTCAACCAAGTCTGGCATATCAAGTTGACGCAGGACTAAGCTCCTCCCCCCCGTATCAAGACTGAGCAAGGTATCTCTCCATAGGAAATGGACTCCAAAAAGCCCCCTTATGCACTGGGGATAATCCCACTGCCGGGGACCCCACAGACTGCCCAAACCACAAAGCTGTCACCCATTAGAACTGTCACTAGGTGCAGAGAACCTAGTTTGGTCCTATGGAAGTTCCCCAGCTATCAGTCCGGAGTCAGTGAACTCCCACTGGCTCAGATCAGCTGTCTCTGTGGGTTTCTCCATCATGATCTTGACCCCTTTGTTCATATAATCCTTCCTCCCTTTCTTGGACTGGACTCCGGGACCTTGGTCCAGTGCTTAGCTGTGGATCTCTGCCTCTGCTTCCATCAGCTGCTGAATAAAGGTTCTATGATGGCAATTAGTGTAGTCTCCAATCTGATTACAGGTGCAGACCAGTTCAGGCATCCTCCCCACTCTTGCTAGGAGTCTCAGCCGGGGTCATCCTTGTGGATTCCAGGGAGTTCCCCTAGCACAAGGTTTCTCCCTAACTCTATAATGGCTCTCTCTATCAAGATATCTCTTTCCTTACTCTCCCTCTCTGTACCTCCCCCAACTCACCCATCCTATTTCCTCATGTTCTCCTCCCTCCTGCCCTCCACCCCTACCTCCACCTCCCACTCCCAGTTTATTCAGGAGATCTTATCTATGTCCCCTTCCCATGGGCATCCATGGATGTGTCTCTTAGGGTCCTCCTTGTTACCTAGCTTCTCAGGGGTTGTGGGTTGTAGCCTGGGTATCCTTTTCTTTATGCCTTATGAGTGAGTACATACTGTGATTGTCTTTTTGGGTCTGGGGTACTTCACTCAGGATGGTTTTTCCTAGTTCCATCCATTTGTCTGCAAATTTCAAGATGTCTATATTTTTTACCTATAAGTAATACTCCATTGGGTATGTGTACCACATTTTCTTTACTCATTCTTCAGGGAGGGGCACCTAGGTCATTTCCAGGTCTGGCTATGAACATAGTTGAACAAATGCCCTTGTGGTATGAATGTGTATCCTTTGGGTATCTGCCCAAGATGCCCAAGAGTGATATGGCTGAGCCTCGAGGTAGGTTGATTCCCATTTTACTGAGGAGCCACCACACTGATTTCCAAAGTGGTTGAACAAGTTTGCACTCCCACCAGCAATGGAGGAGGGTCCCACTTCCTCCACATCCTCTCCTGCATGAGTTGTCATCCGTGGTTTTGATCTTTCAGGCCCCATTTCCATGGGTCTCATAATCAAGGAAAAGGACCCCATGAGTGAGGAGAGCCGACAGCACCACACTCTTTTAGGCAAAGCATGGTTTTCTGTGTGTGTTTCTGTACTGATTTCTGTGAGCGACTTAGTGCAGGAGAGTGTGCATGTTTGTGCCTGTGCACATGGAGTCAGGGGTTGACGCTGGATCGCTCTTCAGTTGCTCCTACCTTATTTTGAGTCAGAGTGACATACTGACTCTGGGTCTCACTGGCTGGCTAGGCTGGGGTGCCGATGAGCCCTTGCAGTCAGCCTCTCTCCACACACAGCTTCTAACCCTGAAACTGCAGACATCACAACCGGCCTTTATACCCTGGGGATCCAAATTCAGATCTTTGTGTTTGTGAGCAGGCATTTTGCTAATTCAACATGCCCCAAATATGAATTTCTAAGAAACATTTTATCTGACACAGCAATTGTACAAATTTATGAGTGTAGTAATGTGGCGAGCAGGCCTGCTTTTGGTCCTGCCCGGCTCCTGCACGGCTAGCTTTATACCCAAAATAACAACACACAAATTGTATTCTTTTAAACACTGCTTGGCCCATTAGCTCTAGCCTCTTACTGGCTAACTCTCACATCTTTATTAAGCCATTTCTAATAATCTGTGCTTACCGGGAAGGATCTTAACCTGCGTCCATCTTGGAGAGGAGAGCTATAGCGTCTGCTCACTTCCCTTCTTCCCAGCATTCTGTTCGGTCTACTCCACCTATCTAAATTCTGCCCTATCAAGCCAAGCAGTTTTCTTTATTAATTAACCAATGAAACAACAGATAGACAGATGACCCTCCTCCATCATATGAGACACAGTGTGAAAATGTAGTTCATAAGATATGGTATATGTGGATCACAAATGCCCATTTAAATGGATTTAACACAATGTATTATCATTTTTACTAAACTAACCCAAAAGTTGTTTTAAAAGATTCTTTAAAAGGCTGCATGAAAGATTACAGTAAAAATAGCAAAAGCAAAGGTACAGAAGTTTGTGAGTTGGTAGGAATTTTAAAACACACTACACATTGCTTGTCTGTGGTTTTATAATAATTCGTGAGAAAGCAACTGATTTTCAAGGGAATTAATACTATGTAAAGATGAGTTTGCAAAGAGATATTAATCTTACTACTAAATGTAATGTATTCCAACTATGTGGTCAATGATTACATATAAAAAAGTTTTAAATTTTTTAAATTAGGGTAATAATCTTGCAAATTAAGAAAAGTCTCATTGGACTTTCAAAACAGGTCTTGAAATTATAAAAGTACAATGTATTATGATGAGTTTGCAAGAACCAAAGAAAAGCATCTATGAAAATGAGAACTTTCAGGTTTTAACACAAGTCTCTGTAGAACTGGTGGCAGTTGACACAGAGTAATGATCTACTGATGTATTTTTGCAGATAGGATTCTACATATACATAGGAGATACTTTTAACGATCTGAGGGTGTGTCTCGGTGGTCCAGCGCATGCTTCCCGTGCATGTGGCTCTGGTCATAGTGCATGTGGTTCTGGTTCCAGAGCATGCTTCCTGTGCATGTGGCTCTCATTCCAGAGGCTCTGGTTCCAGTACGTGTGACTCTGGTTTCATTGCACACTTCCCGTGCATGTGACTCTGGTTTCAGTGCACACTTCCCGTGCATGTGGCTCTGGTTTCAGTGCACGCTTCCCGTGCATGTGGCTCTGGTTTCAGTGCGCTCTTTCCGTGCATGTGACTCTGGTTTCAGTGCACGCTTCCCGTGCATGTGGCTCTGGTTTCAGTGCATGCTTCCCGTGCATGTGGCTCTGGTTTCAGTGCATGCTTCCCGTGCATGTGGCTCTGGTTTCAATCCCCAGCACTGAAGAGAGGAGGAGGAGGAGAAGGAGAGGAGAAGAAGAAGAAGAAGAAGAAGAAGAAGAAGAAGAAGAAGAAGAGAAGAAGAAGAGGAGGAGGAGGAGGAGGAGGAGGAGGAGGAGGAGGAGGAGGAGGAGAAGGAGGAGGAGGAGGAGGAGGAGGAGAGGAAGGAAGGAAGGGGAAGGAAGGAAGGAAGGAAGGAAGGAAGGAAGGAAGGAAGGAAGGAAGGAAGGAAGAAGAAAAGGCTGGAGCGATGACTCACCAATTCAGAGCATGTATCCACACTGGATGGCTCACAGCCGCCTTGGAGATCTGACATCTCTGACCCTCCTGTAACGCAACACACACACACACACACACACACACACACACTGAAAAATATATCCTTTTTCAAAGGTGGAAAGAAAAGAAAAGAAACAGAAATGACTAACACTAATGAGATATTGAGTTTTTAATGTAAATATTAAATAGTAGAAAGGGTTCGAAAATACTAGTTTAAGAATATGGCAATAGCAAGCTCTCTTCTAAGTCCCATGGCCTAACCAGAAATGAGTAATTGGCTAGCTTTCTAGTACCAGGCATGGTTTCCCTCCTGTTAAGCAGACCTTAAGTTCAATTAGACAACTGTTGCTTACTACCGAGATGTAAGTGCCACTATTGAACCTTTGGGGCTATTTTGCCATGATGGTCATTGCTGTGGTTCATAGGTATCACAACTGGGTAAGACGACTGATTACTTTTCTCCCATGACAAAATTGTGTGACATCTTCTAGTGCTACGGAAACTAGTCCTCAGAGAGAAGGCTTTTAGGTTAGAATCATTGTCTCACTAAAATATCAGCACTAGTATTAAAAGACGTAAAAAAGAGCTATGTCATAAATAAATAATATGAAATAAAATTTAGGTGTTGCTTTGTCTTAAAGATTATTCCAACACTTTGTAATGATCTTATGTCATGCATAACATTTGTGTAATTATATATAAGCATATAATTTGTATATAATTACACATCTAAAAATAACTGAACATATGCAAAATCTCTAGACAGAAGAGATAGCTTATGAAAGTTCATAGTGAAAACCTGATAAGGTTTACTCGCCTAGGTTTGTAAGATACCATGAGTTCTATAAGGAAAGACACAACGTTGGGGAGAGGAGAAAATGGTTATTCTTTGCTGTCAACTGGATTTTAAATCACCTACACCCATATCTGGAAGGTTTTCCAGAGGGATTTCCATGAGGTGGAAAGAACCACTCTTAATGGGCATGATGCGCTTTCGTAAGCTGGGTCTCAGACTGAACAAAAAGAAGAAAGGGGAGCCGGCGGGACCCCAGCTTCCATCTCTGTCTCGTGGCTGCAGACACAACGTGGCCTGCGGCTGTGGCTCCTGCGGCCGTGCTTTCTCTACCGTGATGGGCTGCACACAGAAACCATGAGGCAAAACCAATCCCACCTTCCTTAAGCTCATTTGGGTGGTTATTCTGTCACGGCAACAAATTAAGTAGCTAACACGAGGGAAGCGTCAGTTCCATCAGGAATTCTACTGTTTTACTTCATAATAATCAGAGGGAAAGAAACCCTCTAAAATGTTTAGCAGCCTAGAATTTGAACTGACCTACTACTGTTCATGTTATAAAATGATGAGCCGGGCGGTGGTGGCGCACGCCTTTAATCCCAGCACTCGGGAGGCAGAGGCAGGCAGATCTCTGTGAGTTCGAGGCCAGCCTGGACTACAAGAGTTAGTTCCAGGACAGGAACCGAAAGCTACGGAGAAACCCTGTCTCGAAAATTAAAAAAAAAAAAAAAAAAATCCATGTAAGAATGTATAATATAGGGAACCGTTTCTTGGAAACATATCCAGTGTGGCATTTTCTGGCAAACCCTGATTATTATTAAACAAATTCACTGCAACAAGCAAAAGCACATCTCGTAACTGTTGCTAAGAACACTCTAAATCAGCTGACGTGAAGAAAGCTGGGGTATCGAGATCTAAATCTACTGTGAATATGTGACGAACTCATACGCTAAAACCTAGGAAATCGATATATATTCTGGCTCATATCCACATAGCCGAATAGTTCTTTTTTTACCTGAGTAATAGGCAACGATGTGAGAGATAATTACGAAGCCTAGAAGAATTAAAATGTATACTTCTGGGAGGCGGAAAAATCAAAATAAGCGTCAAACCCATGGATGTGATGAAAGTCTATGGTGCCAGAAAATGCCCAACTAGTTAGAGGAAAGAACACAAGCCATTAGAGGCCTTTCCACCGTGTGTCATCCTGGAGCAGCTTAGCGTTTTGCAGATGAGACGGAAACGTGTTTAGTTTCCTTCTGGCAGAGTCTGCGGTGCTTTTGTTTCCCCTTGTCAGATAGAAGATGGATTCGTGCGTTTGAAAATGACTTCACTCACCGCCGGCGCAGAGCGCCTGCAAAACAGTTAACAGGGCTTCTTTGGCCTGTGAACGGCTTTTCCGGGTGTGAAGACCCACGAGATGGTCAAATGAACAAGGGCTGGGGTGAAGCCACTAGCCTGCAGGGGACCATCTGAGGACAATCAAAAGGGAAAGCTACTCTCTCCATGGGTGGTAAACATACGGAGCTTGTTAACTCCAAGTGACAGGCTGGCTGGAACATTTCAGGGTTCAAGGAGGGTTCAAAGGACTCTGTGGCTAACTCTCCAGCAGGTTAGGAAGAAAGCATTGGATTTGGCTGGGGGAGGTAGTCTTCGAGGAGGGTCCTTAGGCCATTCCTCTGCCTCACCCGGAGGACAGCAGCCACCCAGACAGACACAGCCAGAGATTCTTTGATTCTTTGCTCATCAGAAGGGGATTCCCAATCCTGCCAGGGTCTGTGATGCTCAGCTGGGTTCCCTGCAATGCTCGCTCCTTGTCCGGGAAGGACAGCCCAGTACTAAGGGGTCAGATCCCTGGCTCTCCCTCCGGCTTTTCCACCACAAAGCCGATTTTAAACAGCAAACAGAGGTCCTGACACCCTCTAAGATCCTCCCAGGATTGAAAATCGCTCAGAGAGATCTGCTGACCTAGTGTGCTCTCTTGAGTTTTAAGCCCAGGGTTAATTAACTTCAAAGATTCTAAAAATCCTAACATCGTTCCTAAGGAGGCTTATTGAATAATCGGTATGTTCAAGGATTTCCAGCTAAATGATTTATTTTTAATAATTTTTAAAAAGAAGGGAAAGAGTGTGGGTGGGAAGGTGGCGCAGTGTTAAGAGAGATCACTACGCAAGCGTGAGCACTTCATTCCAGTCACTAGCGTACACAGACACAGCCCAGCGTGACTGCGCATGCCTACAACCCCAGTGCTGTGGCAGGCGCAGAGACAGTGGATCTGAGAGCTCATAGACCAGACAGCTTAGTCTAAGGGGTGAGATTCTGACTCACCGCATCTCAAAGCAACATGGTGAAATGCGGGAGTGGAAGTCACTGAATGGCCTGCTCTGTCCTGCACACTTACGTGCGGGTATCCCCCCCCAAACACACACACACACTCAAACCTTGTAGGCTCCCTCACAAGTGTATCTACTTACTGAGTTTAGCATTTTGTTTGCAAATCAAAAATCAAACCTACAAACCTACAGCCTCAACACTCCTGAACACGCGTGAAGACAAGGGGAAAGCGCTGAGTCTCCCCAGTCCTCCTAGGATAAGCGGCTCCCGTGTGACTCCGCCCTTTGAATAAACCATGCTCTCCCCCATTACTCAGGCCCTCAAAGCCTGTGCCCCTTGCCTAACATCCACCCCTTCTTGAGAACCCATGTGTGGGGTAGCACCGAGGAGCGTGTTTCCTCTCTCCAGAGCCAGGATCCCACTGCCCTCACACTGTGGGGATGCCTGTCCTCTCGTTTCCAGATGATGTCACTCTGGAAGGCAGAGACATAGAAATTAACCCTGCACCTAATACTGTTGTTTTTAATGAGGACAGTATCTATGTGAAAGGATTTAACACTAGACATTAACCCATGCTTTCAGCAGATGGCTTTCCAATGGGATTTACCCTGGTTCCTTAGGGAAAACTCGCATTGAGTGAGCATAGTGGCTGGCACCTGGGCCTTGAGGCAGGAGGGAGGCTGGGGGAGGCTGCATAGCCAGCATTCTTTACTGTGAGGCCTTAAGAAGTTTGTTTTGCCTCTCAGGGTCTCTGTTTTCTTGTCTGAAAACAGATATGTTGATAAACACCAGTATATGGAACTTCGAAGAACTGAATGAGTGATTGCCTAACGTGCAATGAACGGGGTCTCAGATCTAGCACCACATAAATCAGGCTGATGGCACAGGGCTGTGATCCCAGCACTCAGGAGGTGAAGGAAGGAAGGTCAGGAACTGCAAGTCATTCTTCAATGTATGATGAGTTCAAGACCACCCTGAGCTACCTGAGACCTTATAAAGGCAAAATATTGCAGGAATTTCCTAGGGTTGTAGCTTAGTGGCAAAGCACTTGCATGGTTCTAAATGTAATTGTTGATACTAGTGAAAAAAATGGATTAAAGAACTCAGTCTCCATACTGTGTATCTGTGCTGTTGTTTTAAATAGAATTGCTCCTGATTGTGTCCTATGGTGAAGATCTTCACTGCTTCCGTTCTCGCTTCTTTTGTTTGGATTAGCATGATTCTGTCTCTTTGTATACACCATGACAGGGTGGGAGCCAGCCTGAGCAGGAGGACACAGGATCTTACTGACTGCACCCTAGCTTCCTACGGCAGCTCCCTGAGCCCTCCCTAGTTCTTCATACGGCAAGAAGAGAACACGTCCGCCCAGGAACTGTCAAAAATTGTGACTTAGGCTGCAAGTATCCCTCAAAATCTATTCTCTTCTTTTTATAGACTTAATCAGAATTATAGCTGGGCAGCCAGCCAGCTTCCCGGAGAAGCATCACACCAGTCTCAGCATCCCAGAGCCAGAAGGAGCCTGCCATCAGCTTAAAACTCCACTGTCAGCATCTGGAAACCACTGATAACTTCATCACTGACACTGCGCTGTGTAAGTTTGGAACCGTGGCATATGCTGGGGAGCAGATGAAGTGCTCAATGTCCACACAGCTTTCTGCCCACCTGCAGGTAGATACCACTCCTTCACAGTGCCTGTGAGCACAGAACCAGGTGGGCCCTGCTCATAGGCATTCAGCAAGCTCAAAGGTAAGTGTGCATTGTGTCTATGACTGAGCGGATGCACACAGTGTGTGTGGGGTGAGGGGCTACACTTATCACTGAAACCAGAGCTTCTTTCAAGAGAGAAGACTTCAGAGTTCTGAGAACACAAATGACTGAGGAGCCGGCATATCTTTACTTCTGCTAGTCTACTGCACTAGTCAATGGCTCACTAGTTTACCGTACTAGTCAGTGGCTCACTTCTGCTAGTTTACTGTACTAGTCAATGACTTACTAGTTTACTGTACTAGTCAGTGCAGCCAAGATCCTCCTGGCTCAGCAGGAGCAGGACCTGTGCACACTGAAAAAAATATTTTTTAAGATTTATTTTATTTTTTAAGGTGTGTGTGTGTGTGTGTGTGTGTGTGTGTGTGTGTGTGTGTGCAGGTACCCAAGCAGACCAGAAGAGAGTGTGAATCCTCTGAAGTTGTTGCCAGCAGTTTTGAGCCAACGGATGTGGGTGCTAGGAACCGAATCTCAGTCCTCTTAACCACTGAGCAATCGCTCCAGTCCTGGAAATGACTTTTTAATTGAGATCCAAACCTGGCATGGTGGCTCTTGCCTTCAAGGCCAGCACTTAAGAGGACTGGCTACGAAGTAAATTTGAGGCCAGGCTGGACTGCATGAGACCCTGTCTTAAAAAGAGTTTGAGCTGTTTTTGCAATATTTTCATTCCTCCCTTAAAAAGACAAAATACAAATGCGCATACAAGTGACTAGATAAAATCGTCATGTTTCTCTGTTTAGGGGTAAAATTCAAATGCTCTTTTTGTTGTATTTAACTTTTATGCTGCAGCTGGAGAGCGGCACCGTGTGTAAGAGGACTTGCTGCTTTTTCTGTTCCCGGGGACACATCGGCATCCCACAACTGCCTGTTTCTCCGGTTCCAAAGGATCCGATGCTCGCTTCTGGTTCCCTCAAGTTCCCATACAGGGTACATACATGCACACAGACACATAGACATGCCCACAAATAAAGGTAATAACAAATATTTCTTTGAAAATGGTATTGTACAACATAAAAATCAAATGGCAAAATTCAGCATAGTATTCGTTTGTCATTTAATAGTAAACGCACAATAAGGGAGAGGCCATGTTTAAAAGGCAAAGCTTTATGTTCCCTTGCCTTTAATGAGGAAGTAATAAGTGTCCTCCGTTTCTGTCACACTCGGCACCTGAAGCTATGAAACAAGCCCTGCCAGCAGCTGGATTTCCTCAGCCGCGTTTGCAGCTAGGTGCGGCTGCAGCTTACCTCAGGAGTCCTGTGGGGGCTGAGGAGATTGTCAGTAGAGTGCTGGCCTTGCAGCTCGAGGGCCCAAGTTTAACAAAAGCCATGGGAAAAGGCCAGGTATGGTGGTACACACTTGCAACCCCAGAATTGGGAAAGCAGAGACTGACAGACCCTGGGGCTCACTGACGAGCCATGCTAGCCTACTCAAGCAAGCTCCAGGCCACTGCGAGGGACTTTCTTAAAAGAAAAAAATTGGTGGACAGCACCTGAGAAGTAAAATCCAAGAATGTCCTCTGGCTTTATTTAGACAACAAGCTCAGACACACACACACACACACACCCCACACACACACACACAAAACAGAGTCCTGTGGCAACATGAACAATTTCCCTCAGAGAGATCAGGCCTTTGCACATTTTCTTGGCCCTTCCCACCCGCAGTGCGGATGCTGTCATCTCCTGCTGAGAATCGCCTTCTGGGATGGGTGAAGCAGAGGTCTGGAAGGAGCTGACCCCCGATGAACACTTCCAGATGAGATCTGGGCTGGATCACACAACTTGTGTTCTGTAAAATGGATTTCAGGGATGTTTCATCCAGTGGTGTATTCACCTCAGTCAGTCACTGCTGAGATGTAAGCTATGACTGCCTGTTGATTGAGAGGCTTTTAAAATAACTGTGCAAGATCAGCTTCTTCGTCTATCTCCCTTGGGGACAGGTCAGCATCCTTATGCCACCCACAGTCCTCAGCTTGGGGGTCGTCGCTTCAAGTACTCGCTTCACACTGCTTCCTGCGCCTGACTGCCCCAGATGCACCTGAGGGGGCCAGCTAAGCCCGTTGTATTTCTTTGCACAGCTGCAACAGAAGCTGAGCTCCAATGCCTGGATGGGGAATTTTTCAATCATCTTGATAAACTAAAGATTCATGCTAAACTAAAGATTCATGCCTTCGGCTAACTTGCAGTCCTAAAAAGGGGCACCACGCTCCTCCCAGGCCTCAGCAGGAAATCCTGAGGAGACCTTAGACAGGTGCTTCTCTGCCAGTATGTCACTGTTTCCTCATGATTAAACCATTGGACCAGAAAATTTAGAAATCGTCTGACTCTCCTAGGTCATGAGAAACGTGCAAGGCCAGCATGCGTTCATACGTCAAGTATTATACAGCTTACCTGTGATTTCTCCAGTCATGGGTGTTTGCTGGTGCTTTGTTCTCCCTTCCCAGCCAGAGTGTGACTGCCCAGTGCAGACTGAAGATGAGGATCGCAGTTTGGTTCCCAGCACCCACATGGCCGCTCACAATCAGGTGTAACTTCAGTTCCAGGAGACCTACCCTCTGCTGGTCTCCTTGGGCACCAGATACTCACATGGTACACACATGCAGGAAGGGCAGCACACATTAAAAATAAATAAATAATTCTAATAAAAAAAGTGAAAGTTAAAAAGCTGAATTTGGGATAAGATGGCTCAGTAAGTAAAGGTGTGCTTGCCATAAAAGCTTGAGTTCAATCCCTGAACCCACATAAAAGTGGAAGGAGAAAACTGAACCTCAAAATTTATCCTCCGATCTCTCATGTGTGCTGTGGCACACTCACATGCATGTGCACACACCCAATAATAATAATATTAATAAATGATAACTTTTTAAGTGAAGCATAGCCAGGCATGGCGATGCACACCTTTGACCCCAGCATTTGGGAGGCAGAGATGCAAGGATCTCTGTGAGTCCAAGGCAAGCCTGATTTATATAGCAAGTTCCAGAACCGTCAGGCTATACATACAGTGAGAGCCTGACTCATTTGTAATTCCAGTGTTCAGGAAATAGAGCTGGCAGATCCTGGAGGCCCAAAGGCCAGTCAGCCCAGTTTACTTAGTGAGTTGCAGACCAATGACAGACCTCATCTCTAAAAAGAGATGGGTGATGCCCAGACAATGACACCCAAAGTTGTCCTTTGGCCTCCACATATGTCTTAGTTTGGGTTACTGTTGCTATGATGAAATACCATGATCAAAAATAAACTGGGGAGGAAAGGGTTTGTTTCATACTTCCACATCCCTGTCCATCACTGGAGGAAGTCTGGGCAGGAACACAAGCAGGGCAGGAACTGGGAGGCAGGAACTGATTGATGCTGAGGCTTTGGAGGGGTGCTCCTTACAGGTTAGTTCCTCATAACTTGCTCAGCCTGCTCTTTCATAGACCCCAGGACCACCAGCCCAGGGATAGCGCCACCCGCAATGGCTGGGCCCTCCATCATCAATGTCTAATTAAGAAAATGCCTTACAGTTGAATCTTATAAAGGCATTAAACTACCCAGAACAACATGCATGCACCCAAACAAACATGCACACATATTTACACAGACACACACAAAAACAATATAATCTTAGAAGATGCTCACAAAGCCTATTAAGATGACCAAACTTTTAAGTCTGTGGATTTTTCAAACACCAAATAAGCAAGATTTCAAACCCTTTTGTCAGAAAGACAATGTGATTGAGAAACAAGACGAAGCCACAGATTGTGTAGCTGATCCCACACCCTGCTTACTTGGAATCCATTCTTTCTGTGCAAAAGGCAGAAGAGGGGATGTTTTAATTATTGTAAACTTGGTAGATTTACTGAAAATGTAATGGCTTTAGAGGAAGAGTTTGTCGCAATTAATTCTCCAGGATACAGTCCAACAGAGTGTCCTTTGTTTGTTGTTTGATTTGCTCTCAGTGAGGTCACGGGTTGACAGCAGCTGGGGGTGGGGACAGTGCACAAGAAGTTAAGAGCCCGAATTAAACCACTGGGTATTGGTAAGTCTCGTGGACTCTTATTATTTGAATTCCCTCAACATGGCCATCCCCTTTCCTTATAAAAACATCAATTAAAAATAAATTAATTAATTAAAAAATAAAAATAAAAACATCAATTCTTTTTTGTTTTACTTTGCTTTTTAAGTTTTTTTAAGATTTATTTAGTTGTATTTGATGCATATGAGTGTTTACACCATATATGCCTAGTGCCCAGTGAGGCTTCAGGCTACAGTTGACATAACCCAACGAGGAAAAATAAAAGACACAGTGGGGCTACTTGTTTGTATAACCAACGGTCTCCAGAACTGTGAGCTGGGGTCCCACACATTATCTGCTTGTATTTAAGTCCCTGCTTCCCTCTCCATGTTTTCCTCATTGTCCCTGATTCAGGTTTGGTTTTGTTTCATTTTCCTTCCACACAGCTAATATGGAGCTACTGGGAGCCTCTAGGCTCACGTCTTTCTGGTTTGCTATCAAGAGGAAATATGTTCTCAATCACAGTTCCAAAGAAGGGTGGATACAGCGGATCCTGGGTGAAATGCTGACTTCCTGGGCCAATTCTATTCATCTCGGGGAAGTGGAGTGCCATGATTAGTTCAGCCTGAGCTAGGTACTCCTTTCAAAATCAGGAGGAATGGTCAAGTACAAGAAGAGCAGCTCCCACTTAGATAGAATGGCTGTTCAAAGCAGGTAGCATTCCCCTGAACCACAGCCCCGTCATCTTGAAAAGTCCCGGATAACAGGACATGACTCCCTAACAACATGGTCTAGAGCAAATCACTTTAACTTATATTCATTGAACCTTTTTCCACAGTTCTTAAACTTCAGGGTGGATAAGAATAACCTGGCTAGTTTCCCAGCATCCACCTCCAGTCGCTGCTCCCCTCCTGTAGGCAAAGCCAGGAATGTGATTGAGTGAGTTGTGTGTTTGATGATTCCTATATTAGAGAGAATGACTATGGATCCTTGCTTAGACTTCCACGACCAGACCAAGCTAAGATCTGAAGGAGTGGCCTGGAACCAAAAGAAGAGCCACACAGCAGGTCAGTCTGTGGACCAGGACATGAGAGAGGTCCCTTACTATATTAGGGAAGCCTCTGCTTTACTCATGGAAGCAAAGGAAACACACCAAGACCTTCAGCTGCCCACAGGCAGACAGGACCTTCTCACACCTATCTCTAGGTGTTTCCATAACCCTTCATCAGAACAGTGAGAAAAACCAGGCAGAACAGAAAGGTAAGCTGTCCGCCCAGCTTAAATGGGATTGGATGTCTCGACAGCAGGAGAGCAAACCAGTTGTGCTGGTAAAGATGCTTGCCCACAGGACTAACGAGGCTTCCTTAGCTAACGAGACACCGGAAAGAGAGGCCATGGCCACAGCAACTCTTATAAAGGAAAGCATTTAATTGAGGTTTAGTCCATTATGGTCATGATGAGAAGCATGGTGGCATGCAGGCAGACTGGTGTTGAAGAGGTAGCTGAGAGTTCTACGTCTAGATCCTCAGGCAGCAGGAAGAGACAGTGATCCGCTCGCCTGACTCGAGCATCTGAAACCTCAAAGCCCACTCTCAATAACGCACTTCCTCCAAGAAAGCCATACCTCTCCAACCAGGCCACACCTCGTAATAGTACCACTGCCTATGGGCCTATGGGTCTATGGGGGCCATTTTCATCCAAACCATCAGAGGGCCTGATGTCCTATGTCCCAGATCCCATAAAGCAGCCGGAGAGAAGTGACTCCCAAGAGCTGTCCTCTGCCCTCTGCTTTGTCCCGTGGCACTCATATGCCTGCACTCACACACACATACATAAAATGAATATCTAGAAGACTTGGGAAGGGGCAACCCCCTTGTTTCCCTTGTTTCATTTGTCTCACGAACTGTGCTTATCAATGAAATAAAGAAATGGCTTAACCAACAACATCCAGAGCCCTCACCCAAACCAGGGCTGCGGGTATCAGGTTATCAGTGCGCCCCACAAGCAAAGTCACTTGGATATAAACAGGCTCCTTTTTTGAGAAAACTATGCTGACCTCAAGAGGACTTTGGGTCCCCACCTCTCCTTGGTACACCTTTACTCTTGTTGTGAACACTTCTAATTTTTTCCTGTCAACTACCGATTCCAAATATTTTCATATATACACCATTGAAACTGAATGTGTGTGTGTGTGTGTGTGTGTGTGTGTGTGTGTTATTGCAGTTAATTTTAAAAGAATTGCATAGTACATTGAAATGCTACATTCCACTCTAAACACTAGGAGAAGCTGGGTACCCTTTCACTGAGAATAAAAGATGTTCTGGGACAGAAACTACTTCCTAAGAACTCCTAAGGAGGTCATATGGATAAGCAAAGAACTTTCCTGTAAAACATTTTGTGGCATCCCAGCACTCAGGAGACAGAGGCAGGCAGATGTCCTTAAGTTCAAGTCCAGCCTGGTACACAAAGAGCGTTCCAGGACAGCCAAAGCTACAGAGAAACCCTGTCTTGAAAACCGAAGGAGAAGAAAAAGATGGAGAAGGAAAAGGAGAAGGAGGAGGAGGAGGAAGAGGGAGGAGGAGGAGGAGGAGAAAGGAAGGAGGGAGGGAGGAGGGAAGAAAAAGAAAGCCAAACCCTCAGGAAGCAGATCGATGAGAACAAACACAGTGGATGCATTTGCAGGAGACCAGGGCGGCTCTAGCTCCAGCCTGGGAGCCCTGGAGTTGGAGTTTTCCCACCTGTGTTCTAAACCTAAGGTCCAGGCTGGCTCTAAACCTGGGCAGGTTCTCCCACCTGCCCAGGCCACTGAGGCCTTCAGTCTCAACATAGGAAGGGCACAATTACAACAAGGCAACCAGCTCATCTCCTTTTCCTCAGTTTCCCCACATTTCCCTTATTCTCCCTACCTTCCTTTCTGTGAACTTGAAGAAAATAAGGAATGCATCTCTCACAGTTAAGGTGTTGCTCACTCCCTTAGTTGAATTATGGTTCTCCCGGAGCTGGGCTATACCGGACTGTGTTTGGTGACTACCAGAAAGTGGAAGCGAGCAGAAGGAAATACTTGCTTTGTAAGGTTTGGTATAAATACTCCGCCACAGCTATTTTCAAGATACCTGTGTGACACCAACTGGCACACAGAATTCCAGACAGAATTCCAAGACCTCAAATAGCCAGGTATCCATGACAGTTCACCTGTGTGAGGTGGTCGACGAGGTGCTTCATACTTTGATGAGACACAAAAGCCCCGAAGTCAAACAAATGGTTCTGCACCACAATTATCAGCCAATGATGCTCCTGAGTTATTCAGAAAGACACAGACTGAGTTCCAGGAACTTGCACAAAAGAGGCACCCTCGTTACACACATGATAAGGACGCGTGTGTTCGGCCTCCGGAGGATGCTCGCCTCAAGTGCCAGAATTGATCAGTGCATGAGCACAACCGAAAGTCTGTCGGAGATGCAGGTCTCAGTCAGTGACATGGCTCAGTGGGAAAGTGTGACGGGCCAGCTTAACCGGGGCACTGGGGCCAACGGGACAGGGCCTCAGGAATAGGTGGGTAAGGAGTCGGCGAATGACAGACACAAGACACAAAGGAATCGCATCTGAATGCGTCTTTACTAGGCATGAGGCTCATCCTTTATACAGAAAAGATTGTTTAACAGCATGTGTTGTTTTTTTCATATGATACAGATTATTCTGAGAATCATTATATCAGATACAGGAGAATAGATTTTCATCAGACAGATGTCCCCAGAGTGAGTCTGCGGTTGGTCATGTTAGACATGGCTTGGCATTAGTTTTGATATAAATCTTTATCTAGGCTATGAGTTCATGGCATTTTGAGCTAAGGACAATTAGTTGTGGTTAACAGTCACACAGTCTCCAGTCTTTTTATATTTCTGCCACCTATGCAAAAGAACTTCTTCTTTCCTTCTCCATTTTTTTTTTTTTTTTTTTTTTTTGGTTTTTCGAGACAGGGTTTCTCTGTGGCTTTGGAGCCTGTCCTGGAACTAGCTCTTGTAGACCAGGCTGGTCTCGAACTCACAGAGATCCGCCTGCCTCTGCCTCCCAAGTGCTGGGATTAAAGGCATGCGCCACCACCGCCCAGCTCCTTCTCCATATTTCTAACTCCTTTCCAAACCTTCTCCAGACCAATCTCAAGAAGTTACAGGCATTTATCTCTCTCTTCTGTCCTTATCCCATTTTTGCTGAATCTGTCTTAATTGCTTAATTAAGTTTGCCTTTTGTTCTTCATTTACTAAGCACCAGGTTAAACCTGGAAACCCTTTTCCCTCGAATGCTAGCCCATCTTCCTCCATTAGCATCATATAGTCCTGTGTAGGCAATGTCTCATCAGTAGACTCTGGAAACTTAAACATCCTATCTTCCCTTCCAGAAGAAACCAGACTGCGTTCTTTAGAACATAAGCAGGTAATGCCAAAAGTGCAAGGGCTCTGATGCAGGAAGCACAGCACACACACCTTCTCTGTGGGCACTCTTCCTTGAAGCTTGTGCCACAGCCTACATGAGAGATCATGCAGACTCCACAGGAGGTGGCGAGACAGGAAAGGTGCATGCCATCCAGTCCAACAACTTGATCTAAATCCCAGGGACCCACGTGGTAGAAGGAGAGAACCATCCATCTGTCCTATGACCTCCATATGCACAATGTGGCATGTGTGACCACACACATGTAAATAAATGAAAAACAAGAATTTTCATGCTTCCTTTTTCAATGAATGCAGACTCTCTGACCATATGGACCAATCACATGGACCGATCAGAATCTTCACTTTATCAAGACTGACAGCTGAACTACAAACCACTCAGCCTGAGGGAGAAATGGAACAGTCTTAATTAAACAAAGCCCAGGCCGTGACAATAGGTGCCACCTCTGTTCTGAAGCTACCTAGGATGTGACTCCTACCCTCCACAGTCCTCTAAGAATGGCTCCACTTTCTTCATCACTTCTACAAAGGGACAAGAAGCAGTGACAAGTCCCCCCATCTCCACCCACTCTTCCAGACACGGTAGCAGTGCCCGAGCTCAGGGTACGCATGAGCTGAAGAAACATAGATTCCTCAAGAGCTGCTATTGAAGCCACGAGCAGCATGTGCCAATGTTCCTCCCACAATCCCGCTTCAGTCTCCAGGAGCCGCACATCTGGCTGTCACATACTCTTTTGTGGGGGCATCTCAAAGGCTGAACTGATGCCCCCCGTCCCCGGGCCGGTCCCACAGTGGCCTCCCTGTCCTCCCAGCATGTGATGTCATGAGGACGAATGTCCTGCCAAACATTTAAGAGGCTGCAGCTCATTGTGTACATTGTATAGAGAAACACTGACACACAGATTATTTCTAATTAAAACAAGAAAAGAGGCATGACGAGACAGAGCCGGACCTTGTTCTATTGTTCCACCAGGCCACCGAGGCAGCGCGGGTGTGTAACTTGCATTCTCCAAGCTCACAGGCTTCTCCTTTTGTTCCCAGTCTTGTCGCCAGCATCTCCAAACCCAGCGCTTCCCTGGAAACGCTCTCAGCTTTAATGTGGTTCCTATCGAGTTCTTGGAAAGCATGAACAGAACTGGTTTATTTTCAGTGCTAAGATCCCTCCACGCTGTCCGTTCAGAACAGGCTGCAGAAGTGATGGTCTTACTCTCAAAATCATCCTGTCTCTAATGACCGGCAAAGAGGGGACAAAGGACAGGATTTCTGCACCCCATAACAACAAGAGAAAATTGTTTTCCATCCACTGCTTCTCAAAGTGTCCTATGGAGGCGACCCAGCAGAGTGGCCACCCAAAAACACGCACACACTTGGCTCTGGACTCAGATCCACTGAGTGAGTATTTAGGAGAGAAGAAAGTGAACACCTGACCCCTTGAGTGATGGGGTCTTAAGGTGAAGGCTTTATGCTTAAATAGGCAATCCCTGTCGGTCCTGTACAGGTACCTGACCTTCACAAACCACATAAAAAGCAACCATGTGGGAGAATTAAAGATGGAAAACTCCTGCAGAGCTGGGTCTCAAGAGTGTGGACTCCTCCTCCCTGTGGTTTAGGTAGACAGTGTGTTGAGGCTGCCATTTGGGGTGTGTTTTTGGGAGTCACTGTCTCCACATGAATTAAGATTTACTATGACCATTCAAAAAGTGTACTGGCCACATTCTAATGGAACTCACGGAGAGCAGATAAAGTGAATCCCTCTTGGGATTACAGAGTCAGAACCTATTAGTAGACCTTTTCTGCATAAGTAACTTAGAAATCATTTCTACCATGATATTTGGGCATGGGCATTTCCAGAGGACTTTGTCCATCTGAAGGATACACTATACTAGATAACAAAATTACTGTTTTTAGTCTGTGTGCACTGCGTGCGCGCGTGCGTGCGTGCGTGCGTGCGTGTGTGTGTGTGTGTGTGTGTGTGTGTGTAAGCCAACCAAGGGTTAAAGCCAGGCATCTCCCCCAAACCACTCGTACTTTTTGCTATTGTTTTTTGTTTATTTTATTTTGTTTCTGTTTGAGATAGGGTCTTTCTATGTAGCCCTGGCTGTCTTGAAACTCACTTTGCAGATCGAGATGGACTCACAGATATCCATCCCCCAACTCTGCCTCCCAAATTCTGAAATTAAAGGCATGAAGCCAGGTGGTGGCACATAAGGCAGAGGCAGGTGGATCTCTGTGAGCTGGAGGCCAGCCTGGTCTACAGAGTGAACACCAGGACAGCCAGGGCTGCACAAAGAAACCTTGTTTCAAGGAAGGAAGGGGGGGGAAAGGCATGAACTTCCATGTTTGGCTCATTATCTTTTTCCTTTCTCTCTCTCTCTTTTTTAAAGAAGATCTCTCACTGAACCTGGAGTTTCTAGACTCCCTGTGGATCTTCCTGACTACACAGCACATAACACAGAGAGAGAGGAGAGCTAGCACAGGGGCTGACTGTAACTGAACTGTATCGCTCCCTGTACTTAAGCAGCGAGCCCTTTACCAACAGAGCCAATTCTCCAACCCCAAATGATTCCTTCTTAGCTTGGCGATCAGAAATTAATTTGTTGCGCTTTGCTTTGTTTGTTTCTGGTTTATTTTTAATCAGATAATACTCTATAAACAACAGAAGACTGAAGACCAGTTTGGGAGACACTTGGTTATTTTATTGCACAGATTTTACCTGAACAAAATGCACCAACCCTGTTTGGGGTGTCCAGAGTCTCCGATATTGATAGACCATCAGTGCTTACACCCAGGAAGCCAAATCCAACAGTACAATTTATGTTAAACAACATTGCTTCAAGATCGCTAGCAGAATAGAGACAAGGACGGAGGGGGAGAAAAGCTTTTACAATGTGTTAACTGTGAAGCAAACAACTGGAGAATTAAGAACCACAGCATACAAACCTGGAAATGGTGGCTGGTCAGTTAAAGTTACAATCTTCTCACTACTACTTACTGCATATTAAAGTCTGCTTGGTTCATTTCCTTCATACTGGTGAGTTGAGAATTTCAGGAAACCCATGGTTATAAAAAATGATCAATCTTGAAAAAGTACATACAGAGAAATGTAAAATCACCAATTAAGGAAGAGCCCCAACCCCACCCTTATAAAAAGGAAGCAGTCTCCCAGAGAGAGCGCTCCGAAGTCCCTCCCACTTGTGTTCCCAAGTCTATCTTCTTCTAAAGCTTCTGTGGAAGTGACCTTGAAACTGAAGAGGGAAGAAAAAACAGAGAGGTGTCTTTGTGAGCCTCCCATTGTCATCGGTAACCGTCTGAAAAGTGTCTTTTATTTCTCATCCAATCCACACCCAAGTCAGCTATGTTTCCAAGACATTTGAATTTAAGAGAGAAACAAAATATTTTTTTAATCAACAACAGTGGAATGCCCAAAGAAAGAGCTAACAGCGGGCAACACCAGGAAAAAACTACGTGGGCATTATCTGAGCTAGAGATTTCTTTTAAGAACCGAGAAGTGGTGGGGTGGGAGGGGTGGGTGGGGTGTTAAGACTGCTAACCACCAGGCAGGGTACTTTCTAGACCTTTGGCTTTAGTGCCTGGCAGAGAAGTGGGCTTCTTCCCCACTGTGGCGAGCAAACCCAGGGCCCCAGGCCCAGCATCTACAGCACCTCGGTGGGCAGTGGAGCAGCCCTCTTAGACGTGGGCACTCTTGGCATGCGTGGGCGAGCTGGAGCCAGAGGAGTAATAGAAACGATTTTCTCCAAATGACTGTGCATCCCCGGAGCAGCAGACGATGACACAGCCACCCACCAAGCACATCACGGCACCGATCCAGCCTGCATACAGCGAGTAGCCAAAGCTCACGATGGTGATCTCACGGTGGGCACACACGGGGAACCAGATGGTGGCCACAATGGCGCAGAGAGCTGGGGAGACAGGGAGAGAGGGTGACTGGGCACATCCGTCACGCACCAAGTGCACTGGGCAGGCAAGTTCACTCCACAGACACGCCCCTTTCAATCAACTACAAAAACACCAATACAAGCAGGGAGGCACACACCATTAATCCCAGCACTCAGGAGGCAGAGGCAGGCAGATCTCTGTAAGTTTGAGGCCAGCCTGGTCTACAAGAGTTAGTGCCAGGACAGACTCCAAAAGCTACAGAGAAACCCTGTCTCGAAAAATAATAAATAAATAAATAAATCCATCAATACACAAAGCACTGTTCCTTTGGCAACCTCCGCCCTATAGAATGAGATGACTTTACAACAGACTGTGTCCATTGGCGGGTTCTTGTTTTCCTCAACAGGTACAAAGACAAACACCCTTCTAAGGACTTAATGTAATCATTTAAGCCCCAAATCCATGTATTTGTTTGTACTTATATATGGTGTTACTTTTAGTTTGGGTTCTGGTTTTGTGTGTGTTGTGGCTGTTGTTCTGAGCTTTTTCAGGTCCAGGCCTCACACAGAGCCCAGGGGGACCTTGAACTCATTAAGTTGTCTTGCTGTGTAGCCAGTGACCTTGAGTCCCATCCCCTGAGTTCTGAGGTTTTCAGCATGAGTTGATACAAGCAGTGTATGGGGTGCTCGAATGGAACCCCGTGGTTTGCTAGGCACAGCTCTCTGCCTTTACAATCTCATTTTTCTAGTTACCTAATCGCACTAGGCTTACGGCTCTATATGTCTATTGCTCACCCCACGTTTTGAGTTCTGCAAAGGCAGGAGCCATGCCTTGATTATGTGTAGGAACTCAGTGCTCATCAGTACCAGACACAGCTCCGTGTTTCCCAGCCGGATGAGTAAACAATCAGGATCTTCAAAAATAAGAAACAAGATGGTATCCATCCAGTTCCCCATGTTCTTGAGCTAGTCAGTCCACACCACAAAGGCCTGGACGAGCTATCCCTTTACTCTTGCCGGTGCAAATGTTGTGAGTATGGACAGAGGACCAGGCAAGGGTCTGAGTTTGCGTGGTACCAGTCATGATCACAGAACACCAACACACAAATCAACAGTCCTTGGGGGAAAAACGGGTCGTCTATTCAAGGGTTTTGATTGTTATTGTACTTTATTTGAGGCATGTATGTGTATCCGTGAGCACACACATCACAGGGTGTGTGCAGAGGTCAAAGAACAAGTTTCAGGAGTCCACAATGTGGGTACCAAGGATCAAACTCGAACTGCCAGGCTTGGAGACAAGTGTCTCTATCCACTAAATCTTCCTGCTAGTCCAGATTTTTTTCAAGAAACTTGTAACATTTACCCAAGCTCTACCAAATAGGGTAGAAACAGACTACATAGGGCCATTTCACCCATGCCATGGGGCTAGTGAGATTGAAATTTTGATTTTTTTTTATTTTAATGATTTTCATTCAAATGGCCCCATGTGTCTGATGACAGTTTTACTGAAAGACACGACTTGAAAAGAAAAACAACCCCATGACTCCCTTTGATATAGTTTGATGTCTCTCGACCACAGCAGGGCAGAAACTTCAGGAAAAGATTTAACTAGAGATGGCCTGTTAGAGTTGTCAGACATGACACTGATCAGAACAAGATTTCCAGTCGACATCCTAAAAGCCATGGCCAAGTTCAAGCTACAGCACCACACCGCCAGCCCCCTCCTGGGGGTCAAGCTCAAGCTACTGCACCACACCGCCAGCCCCCTCCTGGGGGTCAAGCTCAAGCTACTGCACCACACTGCCAGCCCTCTCCTGGGGTCCTTGCTGCTTTCAACACAGGATGCTGTTGTTTGGTTTCTACACAAGCTTTCTAACATACACCCTCTGACCACGGGGAGGAAGCACAATCTATCTAACATCAGCTGTAAACTAAGGATTCAAGTCTTACCCACTCTGAAAGATTTGAAATTATCTCATTTGTCACATAGCCTACAACAGTTCTTATTAACCACGGACTAGCTGCACCCCCTAAGTAAGATGGAGATATACAATAAGAAGAGGTCATTCCTGGCCTTAAAGAGTGCACACCCAGTCACCAGAAAAAGCTTTCCAATGCCCAGGAGCCCTGAGAGGAGCAGGGAAGGAAGAAAGGTCTCATTCCCAAACAACTGATTTGAGTCAGTACAACCAATCTCTCCCAAAAACAGCTAACTGGTTTCAAAACACTTATTGGTTCAAATAAGTGTTATTCTTTTGGGCAACTTTGTATTTACACATAGAACACACATTACACACTCGTGTGCATGAGCACTGACAGCACTCCTCGCCTTTGTGAAAACTAAGAACGTTCAGATCCGCTTTAGATTTTACACAGGAAGAGCAGAAATGGTCTCCAATCCAGTTAGCGTTCCTTTATTCCCTAAGCACAGATAAAGTGGCCAGGAAGAGTCAGGCTCTGTCTTCCAAGAATGTTGGCTGGTTTTGCTTGTGTCAGAGACGTTAGACTTACTGTATGTAACTCACTAGAAAAGGGGGATGCCTATTCATGTATGTAATGGCCGCGGAGGACTGGGTCGACAAACAAAAGACGGATAGCTGGATGAATGGATGCACGATGGACAGACAAACGAATGAAAGGTAGTCTCGTTTTGGTTCTACTTCCCCTATACCCCAGGCACAAATTTTAATGTGACTTAACAGTGAGAGCCACAGACTCACAGTTTACCTCATTAAAACCTCCCCTCTTCCATAACCCATGCAAACTAGGCAAATGAACACCGGCAGCTTTCCTTCCTGCAGACAAATGAGCTAGAGGTGGAATTCCTGCGGTACTCAGAGACAGGCACATCAAAACCGCTAAGAAATGACGGGCCACCATACAACATGAAAGGGAACTAGAGGCCTACTTGTGGTGACCTGCAGCTGAACTTGAAAGGAAAACTGTTTAGACACCAACAAAGGAGAATAGAAGAATATACTCCATTTCAGCAGTAGCTTTGGGTGGGTGAGGGGGCGTGAGGGCACTGATTGACCAGTAGAGTTAGGAAGTACAAGCCAAAGCATCACGTCACTGAAAAATCTGTTGGTTTTCCATAAGGCAGAGCCTTGCTGGGCCTGTTTCCATCTGTATCTACCGTCCCATTCCAAAAAACAGGAGTTTGAAACAGTCCCGCTATCTGGGAAAAAATAATAGATTTCCATGAAAAGTCACAGTTACCCATAAGGTAAAGGAAGATGAACAACCAAATGTCTCCCTTCTCTGTTTATGTCAGAAGTTATTTTTAAATTAAGTCTCTAAGACAAGACAGCAGTTTTGTGCTCGAATTTCTTACTCCTTCGATAGATGCCATCCTCACCTGCACGGGAAGAGGCAGGACTCTGCTGTCTGTTTAGGGGAGCAGAAGCTAACAACTCAGGGGAGAAGTGGCAGACACACAACAGATTTGCCCTCTCCTGAGTAAAATCCCCTCCTTGTTAAAGAGTGAGAACATCTGCCGGTATCAGGAACAATTTTCAACTAATACAATAGGACGTGTTCCTTAGTTGACAGGACACGTCTCTGCTAAAGTTCATGATGCGTCTTAACTAAACAAAGAAGTTACAAAAGCGATATCTAAGTGTATCTTCCCATCTTCTTAGATGTTAAATAACACATGGTAAGATTCAGAAACTAAGTAAACAAGATCACACAACCTCTTAAATGTGTACAATTAATTATTAGGTGTCAACCAAAAAGGTAGCAAAAGAAAAATAAATAAGTGTGAGCTGAGGAGGTTCAGTGGGTAAAAATGCTTATTGTACAACCACGAGGACCTCAGTTCAAATCCCCAACACCCAGGTAAAGGTCTGGGCACAGCCACCTGTACCTTTAACTCAGAACTGTAGGAGACAGGAGAGGAAGATCACTGGACCTGCTGACTTTCAGCCTTGCTCCAAGCTGAGTGAAACCTGTCTCAGAGGAATAAGGCAAAAAGGGATAGAGGACAGGAAAGGTCCTCCTCAAACCATCTCAGGTGCACGTCACACACACGCACACAAAGATATGAGGAAGTTAAATAAAATTAATGCAGATGTGTCTGAATTTTTAGGTAACCAAGGAGAGAAACACAGAGAAAGAAGAAGACTAGGAATGTGGGGAGTCCCCAGACCAGCGTCTCTTCTTCCATGATGTGAGCTTGTGTTTCAGGCCCTGCTGCAGCTACACTAGGCACTACAGAGCCCCAAGGGGCTCTGTAAAGCACTGTTAACTGCTCGAGTTGTTCTGACTATATCCTCCTTGGTAGGCTGAGATCGTCACCAGAGTCATCCACGGACTAGGGTGTCAGGGATGGGAAGTTGAGGATGACCGGGAAGCCTAGCTGAACTGCACGGGGACTGAGGGGAGTGTAGAGGGACAGGTAATATTTCCCAGGGAGCTGTGGAGTCATAGCTGTTGTTCTTTTCCCACATGGACCTAGAGAAGCCTGAGTTTCTCTTTTCTCACCCATTGCTTCCCAAAGCTCCTCCCACACAGTGGCCGTCAGGAAAACCTAGCGTTTGCCACTGTCGTCGAGTCAATGGAATATTCAAGTCCATTACTTTCCTGGCCAGCTCTCAGCACTGACATTTTTCCCGTCGTTTTCACTGCATGCGTCATCGTCTACGTTTTCCTACAGCATTCTAAAATAAGTCTCATGGTTATCTGTCACACTTAATTTTATTCTTATTTATTGTCGTGCATGTGTTGCTAGGGTTTGAAGCTGTACACTATGCCACATATCCAGGAACTTGTTTTTTCAAAAAGAAAAATCACAGAAAGGGCTCACACAGTATTTAGGGTCTCCGTTCAATGTCAGAGTCGCTGCCCTCCTGAGATGTCCCATCATTCCCACTACCGAGAGGAATTTTTATTTAGACAAGGGTCTAAATATATGTACACAGTAAATAAGTCTGTTCTCCTCTGCCTGGATTAAGAACCTCTCTCTTTCCAAAGGCAAGGATCCCCTCTCCCTGTAGGAAGTCCGCAGGCCGTCTCACACTCGCCCACACCCTTGATTCTAGTACAGTCTGCCGCTAACCCGAAAGCTTGCAGCTGAAACAACTTTTTCCACCATAAATAAAGCCACCAGGCCCAGATGTGTAAAGGGGAAAAGAAAAGAAGACAGAAGTCCCTGAGGAAGCCAAGCACCGGTTCCTCCCTGCCCACTCCCTGAGAGACGTCCAGCTGAAGGGCTTTCCACGCCCCAGCAAGAAAAGAATGAACTGAATCAGAACAAGGAGTCAGGGTTCCTTCGTGATGGGAACAGTGACCATCACCCCTGTGGGTCCCCACATTCCGACTTCTAAGGATGCAGGGGATGTCTCTGGAAGTGAAAAACCGTGCCCCTCCTCTCCAGCTGTGTGCGTGGACATGACCCCTACAGAACTCAAACATGCCAACATCATGGCATAATCACGGCAACCATGACCTACTATGTGCCAGATGCCATACTAAGTGTGCCCATACTTCCTTGTGCCATTCTTACTAAGCTGGGAAGGAAGCCTGACTGTGCAGAGACCACAGCGGCCCTCTTGGACACTGCTGGAGGCTGTGGCGTCCTGATTCAGTACAGCTGGTTTGACTCCAGGTGAAAAGCGTCAGGTCCTAGGGCCTTAGGCCTTAAAAGTTGAGATGCTAGATTCTTCTCCACTCTTCCCTAGCTGTGAGCCATCTGTTGCTCTTAGAACATTGCCTCTGGCTTAAGAAGCCACAGAATCAAGCTCCTATTCCTCCCCACTCAGACTTAAAAAGACACAGCTGGCCAGCAGGCAGGCTTTCTTTCAAGCCTTCGCAAAAATTGTCAGAGACTCTCAGGACCAGAAAGAACTGAATTCATGTTCCATTTCTCCAACAGGACTGGCTGGCACTGCCCCTTTCCAGCCCCACCCCACCCCAGCTCCAGAACTACTTCATGCTAGCAGCCATACTTCGGCTGGGGTGTCATCAGTGACACCCCCCCAGGACTGAGCATGGGCCCAGGACCAACTTCTCCCCAGAGAGTGACAGTGGCAGAAAACAACTCAGAGCTACACACAAAGACGCCTTCACATTCTGGCTCCCCCAGCCCATCCCTGAGGTGGGAAAGCAAGGATCTTGTGGCTGGGGGTGAATACAGAAAGGACACCAGCAGATGACACTTGAGACAATGACCTCCACAGTCCAGAGCCAGCTCCGTCCAGTCAAGACAACATGAAAACCGAGGGTCAGTGGAGACCTGCTGAGAAATAAATCTGACAGCAGTAGGAGGAGGGGCAGGCAGTATCAAGATGAGGCTAGACCCAGACTGCGAGGCCCTCCATCCCAATCTTCCTGTGATGCTTCCTTGGGCTCGGGTTTCTTTTCACCCACAGATTGAATGGAGACAGACAAACAGGGCCTGACAGATGCACATCCTCTCTCCAGCCCCATCGCACTTTGCTCAGCTATCAAACTGTCTTCCTGTACCAAGACCCCTTCAAAAGATAAAGAATCGAGGCCAGCCTGGTCTAGAAGGCTAGTTCCAGGACAGGAACCAAAAAGCTACAGAGAAACCCTGTCTCGAAAATCCAAAAGAAAAAAAGATAAAGAAAACCTTGGGCCAGCGAGACGGTTTAGTGGGCAAAGGAGATTGCTGACAAGGGCAGAAATCTGAGTTTGCTCTCCAGGTCCCCATGGTGGAAGGTGAGAACCAAGTGCCCTCTGTGTAGTGGCGCACACCTTTAATCCCAGTACTTGAAAGGCAGAGAGAGGCAGGTGGATCTCTGAGTTCAAGGCAGGCCTAGCCTAGAGAGCAACTTCCAGGACAGCCAAGGTATCTATACACTTTGCTTGTTTCTCTCCTGCTTGTAGACTGGTCTGCAGCTGCTCAAGCATGCTGTCTCACTTGGAGGTATTCTGGGACTTCTATGTGTAAGAACAGAGAGCTAGTTTTTGAGACAGTGTATCTCATGTATCCCAATGAGTCTTCCGTATCCCAGGCTAGCCTCACTAGCCAAGAGGGTGACCTTGAACTTCGGATCCTCCTGCCTTCACCTAACAAGGGCTAAGATTAAGAGTGTGCTTCTTGCCAGCATTTCTTTTGACTGTACAGGGGACAAGACCCTCGGCAGGAAGTTAGACCAAGCTCCTACGTACAGGTATGATCAACAAAACTGAATGAGCACGAACCACTTCCCCAGTGTAGATTGTTCCTCTTCCTCCACCCCATGACCTGTCAGCTTCTCTTCAACTCTCTGGATCCCTGTGCTCCGGGAAACCCCTCCAGAGGGACTTAGCTGCTGTCTTCCCTGTATACTGCGTACAAGTCATTTTAAGGTGACCTTCCCAGACTCCATATCCTGGAGTATCTACACACACCCAAAGCAGGCATTCCTTTTCTTCATCGAGGTCCCCATAGCCTACCACAGTGCCTGCTATTCTTGATTAATGGACACCTACTAAACAAAATACTCATCCATCACCTACTGGTCTGCCATGCCCCGCCCCTTTCCTTTGTGCTCCTCTTTCCCTGCCCTTTTTGTTATTTATTAAGAAGGCTCTCATTTCTTACTGCAGTGAGAATCACCTGGGGAGCCTCCTAAAAAAATATATCTTTCCTGACCTGATCCCCAGAAAATGCCAGTTTAATTGATTTGCTATGAGGTGTGAACAAGCCGTTCTAAAGTGGTTCTGCTGTAGAGCCTGCTTAGAGAGTCACCACGCAAACCCCTTTCTTCTGATTTTCCTTGTTAACCTCCCAGCCCTTCTCACAGATGAAACCAGAGTCCTGTCTAAATTCCTCTGGAATATGACCGAAAGGACACAGATTGTGGGTGTCTGTTGTCCGGTATGTTCTCTTGACTTCTTTCGCATTTCTCTTGACATAGCAACTGCAAGACCTGAGCTCACGTTCACTGGAGTTGGGGAGCCAGAGGGAAAGCTTACCCAGCAGGATGAGGAGCACCCCCGCCAGCTGGGCTCGCCTGTATTTGGCCACTCCAGGCTCGTGGCCCATTCGGATGCAGGGAAGAACCGTCAGCAGCAGCAAGATGGCTGGCAGACCCAGAACGGAAGCAGCAATCATGAGAGCTCTACAAGCCTGCACGTAACCTGGGAAGGGGAGAACAGAGAGGGCGCGTTAGACCCCGGCGCGGGGCGGGGGGCCTCTACTCCTGAGTCCCACCTCTCAGGAAATCAACACCACCTTCCTCCTTCTGGTCTCCTCTAAGACTTAAAATGTGATCAACGTTGTCCAAGATCACCCCGCACCTCCTACTTTTAAAGGAACTCGGCACTAACAGCAGTGAGAGAGCAAGAGAAATAGAGCGGACCAGGGTGCAGACCACTGGGCCGCCACGGGGGAGCCCGCAAGATTTATTTGCATCATTATAACACCTTATTAAAGATTCATCCAGAAACTCAAATGCTCAGAAGCTCACCTCTGATGACGGGTTGTTGACTCGTCTACTGCGACACAGTCTGCCTATGGACCGAGTCAGTGGCCTACTGCATCTTACTTGCTTGTCGCCAGAGTGATGATAACAAAGGCCCTCCACCTCCCTACTAGAACTCCACTGGCAATAAAATTCACAGTTCAGAGTCTTTAGCAAATAGTCTACGCTAAGCACTGAGAAAATGGGCAGCAGATATTACTGATATTATTGTTCTGGTCGATGCAATAGTTTTTTTGTTTTGTTTGTTTGTTTGGTTTGTTTTGTTTTGTTGTTTTTTCAGGACAGGAACTCTCCATTGTCTGGACAATTCTCAATCTCTGATCCTCCTGCGTCAGCCTCCCCAGTGCTGGAATTACACTCACACTCAGCCCAGTGCAATACTGCTCACTTCAGTGTGTCGCATGATTTTGTCCTCAGTTCCTAAGGGGTATGAATGTATGTAGCCCTGACTATATTAGAAACTAAGACTACGACATCCCCTCTCTCGCTCCTCCCCAGAGGCTGCTGTCCTCATGGCTCCTATCCCCTTAGATGATCAACTTCCAGTTCCTGCTTTATTAATGGTGCCCAGGCATGTTTCTCCATGGGTCTGTCAATGCTTAAAAGACATCTTTCCAGTCCCGGGGATTCCTGTAGAGTAGACACCTGCCTTGGTCTTCATGCCCCATAACAGGTGACAGAGCTATCAATGAAGGAAAAGGAGAGCTGAAAAGAGATGTAGAACAAAGGTATCCACTCTACATTGTCAAATAAGAATGCTAGTGAGAGCTCTATGAGGACACAGACTATGATATAAACAATGTTACAAACAAGCTGGACAGAAACCAAGAGCTCCACAGATGCAGGTTTACTGTTTCCCTTTTACATCGTTCATGGTTCTCCATTGAAGCATCCCCCCCCAACTTTAAAAATAAAAGCCTTGTGTTTATAAACGTCTGTTGTCTGTTTTGTTTCATTTGCTTAGGCAGAGCTAGTGGCCTAAGTGAGCTGAGTTATCAACAAAGCCAAGAGCTGACTCTTTCCCGTGGACCACGATCTCATGTCAGATCCAGCCAACCTACCTCCCTTTGTGCCAACATGCGCGCCAACACTGCCCCTTAGCAAGGTGTGCCACATGGGCTCTCTTCCAACTACTGCCCATCGTCTTAAGAATGAAAATGAGATAACCTGTCAGGTATCCCAGGAGGAGCCCCAGAAGTCTGAGGCCCGGCCCCTCCCCCCCAATCAGAAGAGCCTGGGAGAAGAGCCAAGGCCCACACAAAGGCAGCAGTCAACTCAGACCGATGCTCTGAAATTTACGGCACAAGGCTGGCCATGTGCTGCAGTCCCAGGGCCATGTCTGGAATCAGAAGTCAGAAACAGAGCAGTGCCCCTATCCCCACCCAGTTGGTAAGGTAAGGAAGCATAGGACAATTAAACTTTTCCACACAATATACGCCCTGCCCCCAGCAGGGCCTGTGTGCTCTGAAAACAAGCCATTTGACAGCGGATGCTCAGGAAATGTAATTTCAGGGGGAGGAAACAAAGGGATTTTATACATCAGTCAGAAATCTCTACCGCCAATGACATTTGCCCTTTCTAGATCATCTCCTACTTCAAAGGGGACCTTCGTTTCTCGTCTCACAGAGTCCTGCAAATAATCCTGAAAGACAAGTGATTGGTTTTATTTAAATTCTTTAAAGAAGACCTACTAGGGTCTGCTGGGGTTAGCAACCTATCCTGGGTAACCCGGATTCTGAGAGCTGGGTCCTAAAGTCTGACCCACGTCTATCAAAGCCACATTAACTGAGGCTGAGTCCACACCAGGATTCCCTAACCCTGTCCTTCCAAATGTCCAGATGGAGAAAAGGGCACTGAAAGGCGGGGCTGGTGTGCACTGTGCCCCCTACTATGTGGTAGAGGCAAGGTCTGGACCAGGAGCAAATGCAAAGAGAACTTAAAATGTAATGGAGGTGTGGGTATAGCTCAGTCTGCAGAGAGTTCGCCTAACATGAACAAGGTCCCGGGTTCGATTCTCAATACCGCATTCTGGGATAAGAACAAGAAGTTAGCAGTAAGTGAGCTGGGCAGAGGGAGGTGAATTCCAAATGCCCTGTCTGGAAAAGAGGGGGCAATTGGGGGCACAGGGTCTCTGGAAAGCCCAATGGTCTGGAGAAGGCACAAATTCAGCTACTCTCAGACCAGTAACTTTAGGGCTGATTTCTTCTCATCTTAATACAAACATCATCGAAGGCCAGAGGCAGCCTCACCTAGGTGACAGTAAAACCACAAGCCTTGACAGATTTCTAGCAGGAACCTAAAAGTGATGCTGACAACCTCCCGAGTCATCTTTCCCATAGGACCCGAAGGAGGATGTGCCCTCCCAAACTCCCTCACCCAGTATCTCAGAGGCTCATCAACCCTCCCCCACACACCCAGAGATATGGCCTCAAGCCCTGGAGTGACCCTCAGCACCGCCTTTGTCTCTGGTGGACTGTCCCTCTCTCGGGATACTGGTTCTTCTCAATACCAAGCAGCCCGCTTGGAGGAAGGATGACGCTCTAGCAGGGGAGGGGTGATACTGCAGCCCTTTTAAGGGACCCCCGGGCAAAGGATATGGGTGGTGACAGGCCTTGAGACCTGAGAGAAACACCCGAGATTCACTAATCTGGCCAATCCAAAGAGTCCTTGAACGTGAGCCTAACCTTTCAGGGATGGCTAAGTCCCTTTCAGTCTCAGAAGCTCAGCAGATACTTTCTCAGGCACCAGTGTGAAAGAACTCACACTGTGTGCTTTCCTCCTCAGATCTATAGACTGACTCTGATCAGAAGCCCATCAGGGAAGGCAGGGGCCAGGCTTCAGGATCTTTGGTAGATTCGCTTGGAAACCTGGGATGACAGAAGCAATGGGAATTAACAAGAGTGAGTTCCTACCATGCGTATAGGACTGGATTCATTAAATTCTCAAAGCCATTAGCCAGTGTTACCAGTGGCTAAATTGCCTTTATTATCCCATGTTCCAGATTAAGAAACTGAAGCCGACAGGTGGTTGTTTAGGGCTAATTCTCCTACAAAGTGGGATTGGAGATGTCAAAATTGTACCTAGAGGTCTCTAGAGTCCCCAAACTTCTGAGAACCCTGTCAAAAAATCCCCATTTCTGCCCCAGCCTGCCTCTGGGAGCTGCTTCTAGCTCAGGGTCCTTACCCGGGAGGATGAGTATGTCCACGAGGGGCTTGCAGTGGTAGAGACCAGTGGCCATGACGCAGTCGGCCCACAGTCCCTTGGAGCCCAATTCGTCCATTTTTCGGCAGGTGGGGATGGTGTAGCTGCAGGTCACCACCCAGTCATTGGTAGACGTGGTGACGATGATGCCGATCCAACCCACGAAGCTCGTGACGAAACCCACCACCTGCAGGCATGTGGCTACCATGGTGGCAGCAGCGACGTTCACGCGGCTCGACCCTCGAGCACTGTGCCCCCTGCGCCGGCCTGAACAGGGCCTGCCCTAGGCTTTCCCTGTCGCCCTGGCGAGCCGTTGGCTCGGGACACTCGAGGTGGAGCGGGAGATGCTGCTAGCGCTGCCGCGAAGACAGGTGCGCCCGGCGGGGACAGCAGCGGTGCTGGGCAGCGCGCCCCCGCCCCCTCTTTAAACTCGGTGGCCCGGGCCAGCAAGCACCAATCCGCGACAGCCCCGGGCCGAGCCGACCAATCGCGAGCCGGGCGGGGTGTGGCAGGGAGCGGGGCTCGGGGAGGGGGAAGCAGGCCGCCCCGCGGGGCTGGATGACGCACGGTCAGCGCTGGAAAGTAAATTAATCCCATCCCGATGGGGACCCTCGGAGTGCAAGCTCCTGTTGCATTTCCTGAGCATAGTCTCTCTTCTTGAAGTCTCTCTCTTGACTTCGTGGCTGGGTCTTCCTCTGCAACTTCTACCCACTAGCCTCTCTCTCGGTTTTCCCTGCTGTAAACTCTTCCAAGGGCACCCAGTACAGTTTCTTACGGCCCTAAGAAGCCGAGGGGACCAGCACTCCGATGTTATCACAAGAATAGACTGGATGAGAGCACTTGCTGCGCATGCACAGGCGAGAACCTGAATCCCAATCCTCAACGCCCAATTAAAAAAATAAATAAAATAAATAAAAAGCCTAGTGTGCAAAAAAACCTGGTGTGACCTGCATGCACTTCTGTAGCCCCGGTGAAGCTGAGCTGAGGCAGAAGGATCTCTGGGGTTTGCTGACTGCCACCCTAGCTCCAGGTTCAGTGCAATTCTCTGTCTCAAGGGAATAAAGTGGATGGCGCCAGAGCAGGACATGGGACATCCTCCTAAGGCACCCCACACATACACACAGACAGACACACACACATACACACACAAGAAGCGAGTAAAACAATAATGCTTTTCTGTGCCGTCAAATCAGCAGCACTGATCACAGTAAGGGTGACAATAGCCACACTCAGACCTGCTATTAACGCTTACTGTTTACGTGTGTTTTTCTATTACAGCTCATTGAATTCTCCAAAGTTTGTAATGGAGACAATTGTCGATGCCACACAGAAAGAAAAATAAAAAGCCCTCAAATGAAGAGTTCCTCAAGTTTACACAGTTAGGAAAGAGAATTCGTGGGTCCATCTCATCACTGTCCCTGACCCTTCCTGGGAACCCATCCTGGTTATCACTCTCGGAATGTTCTGAGAGGGCTTGGTGTTCCACTTCTGATACATTAAAAGCGAAGCACCCTGCCCGGATCACAGTAAACAAGTGAGCTTCTGTTCTCCGCTGAGGAAACCACCAGCCCCAACTGAGCGGGGAGTGGAAGATAGCAGCAACCCCAGCCTGGCAGCCCCCTCCTTAGTGCATTCAGATAAGGTCCTTTGTGCCCCGTGGGAAGGAGTTACTGGGTAGGGATGAACCCCGGGACTTGAGTGTGCCAGACAAGTGCATCGCAGCTTCTGGTTTGTATGGCTTTGGCTTTTCTTACTAGGTCCTGATCTAGTCTTGAAAGTATTCTTGATCTAGTCATCTAGGCCACTTCCTACTTAATAGTGAAGGATTTCAGCAAACACAAACACTTGGTGCTCAACATTCCGAAGCCTCAGATACTAATTGGGTACCGTTGGTGTTGGGTTTACCACAGCCATCCTCACGCTGGAGCCGCAAGTCACCAAGTCTTCTCGGAAAGACTGGCCTTGAGGAGACCGTGGGCTGCCTCTTAGCCTGGGGGAGTGATGGTAAACACTTCATTAGTGTTACTGTGGCTCAGTGGGACAACCCTACAATGCACTTGACACGGGGCTGGTACTGTTGACAATGTCAGCTCCTTTGTGCTACCAGGCCAGGCTGCACAGTTCAAATCCTGGCTCCACTACTACTGGCTATGCGATCAAAACATTTCACATTGCTTTTTATTAATATAAAATTTGTATCCGTTCCTTGAGAACTTCGTGCATGTATTTTAATTGCATTTTTATTTACTTATTTTGTGTGCATGTATACGTGTATGGGTGTGCATGCATGGCACATGTGTAGAGGTCAAAGAACAACTTGCAGAAGTCAGTTCTCCCCTTGTGCCACGTGGGTCGCAGGGATCAAACTCCAGCCTTCAGTTTTGATGGCAGGTGCTTTACCCGAGCCATTTCACCAACCCTACTTAGTATCTTCTCCTATTTGTAAAGTGGGGGAGAAAACCCGCCCTTATAGTTATCTTTATGCATATGTAAGTCACTATACATACAGAGTTGAAAGTAATGTCTGATACAAATGCTCAATAAACCTGGCTGCTATATTGCCATCTGGGGCTCAGAATTCTTGTTTTTGTATTCTTCTTGCATCCACACAATGTGAGGATTTGTACAAACTATTTTATAGGATTCTATTCGCCTTTTGAATGAACCATCAGGTCTACAGAGGTATATTAATCTGAATGTTGTCAGATATCCTCTTATAATACCCCAAACTAGCTTTGTGCTAAGTACAATATATGATATGAAAACCCCAAGCACTGCAGAATAATCAGGAACTTTACGTTCTCAGCACCCCGTTAGAACAGGACAGGACAGCCCAATCAGAATTCCGCAACAGTCTGCTTGCCCAAGGGTCTCACACATGTGCACGTCACTGGTGCATACAAACTCTCTCTCTCTCTCTCTGTCTCTCTCTCTCTCTGTCTCTCTCTCTCTGTCTGTCTCTCTCTCTCTCACACACACACACACACACATGCACACACACACATGTGCGTGTGCTTGCAAAGTCAGATTTCAGAACTCAGGCACAAAGTAGTAAAATGACTTCCTAAACAGTCAAAGTTTCTGTCTTGGAGGGTAACACCCAGGGCACACATTTCTTCTAGATCACTTCCTTCACCCACGTGACTTTCAGGTTCTTCACTTGGGAATGAGAAGTGAGTTTTCCACTAGGGGTGTTGTGAAGATTAAGGTACCACGTTATCACTTGAGAACATAAGCTACATTTATGAGACAAGACACTAAATAATTATTATGATGACAAGCACACACAAAGTGCTACCTGAGGGAGGCCAACAGACATATGATAAAGTAGCCATGAGTAAAAAGGCTGTCCACTCCAAATGAAGTCAGGCAGCCACTGAGGCACAGAGACTCGTCACCAACAAGAGGACAGAAGCCCTGAGAATTCTCCAGTAGCCACAGGATATGGCTTCATGGGCCCCAGATGTGGAGGGTGCAATCCACAGCAAGGCTCTCTGGGTAAAAGTCCACCGACTCTCTTTTCACTTTATTTTATTTGAGATAGGGTTTCTCCCACATTCCTTACCGTGCCTGCATCTCACATCTTCCCTGTGATAGCGATCTGAGCCCCCCCACACACACACACACCTAACACAGCCCAATAAAACAGTATCCCAAGCCCACACAATCTCAGGCACCCTTCCACCCTAACTGAGTCTCGGAGTCCAGCCACACCCAGAGAGTGTCCCCATCCCGCCTCCGTTTGTTTTCTTCCAGAAACTCCGTCGTCGTGTCCCCTCTCCACATCCGCACAGGAGTTTTATCATCACCGTGTCCCCTCTCCACACCCCCACGGAAGCTCCATCATCCTCGTGTCCCCTCTCCACATCCCCACGGAAGCTCCATCATCCTCGTGTCCCCTCTCCACATCCCCACAGGAGCTTTATCGTCACCATGTCCCCTCTCCATATCCCCACAGTTTATCGCAGAGCTAGAAAGTTCCTGAGGAGCCCTGACTTTCCGTCTTTTGACCTGAAGAGAGAGTTTAGAGGGCCAATTAGTGCACTAAACCGAGGAAACAGGAAGCAGTTGTGCTAAGAGTCACCATACCATTTACACCTGAAACTGGCCATTCAGTTAGAGTGTGCTGTGTACAACATGAGGCTAAGGCTTTCGCTAGGAGGCATCACAATGAGAACTTTGGGCCAAATAAGTGTGCTCTTAGCGCCCCATAGTGATCGCATTTAAAAACTAGTGGTTTTTAAAAAAAAAAATGAAGGGAGCGCTGAGAGAACCTAACCTCAACCTACATGTCAAGTAGGTGGTAGACCTAACTAAAATTTGTATTTTTCTGGGATAGTTTTCTTCATATGTTAAAAATACTCACCTCTTTAGGAAACCAAACACAAGGTGTACATGAACCCACTTCTCCAAGACTGCAAATCAACAATCTGTTGTGTGGTGCGGGTACACTCTTGCATGTGTTTATGGAAGGGTGTGGGTGTGCACACACACATGCAGACGCCAGAGAACACCACCGAGCGTTGCTCCGTAGGCACCGCCCACCTTCTACTTTTTTCTTGTTGGTTTTCAGTTCCCACTGGCCTGGACAGAACGAGTAAGCTAGCCTGGTTGACTAGCTAGCTCCAGGGATGTGTGCGTGTCCACCTTCCCGGGGATGGAATTACACATCATCAAGCACACTTTCTTAGTGCATTTTATTTGAATTATGTGTATTGTGTGTGGTGTGCGTAGGAAAGCAGGTGTCCACATGCCAGAGAAGGCATCAGATCTCCGGGAGCTGAAGCTGGAAGTCGTGAGCTGCCTGCTGTGCTCTTAACCACTGAACCATCAACGGCCCCAAGCTGACCTTTTATGTTTCTTTTTTGTTGTTTCTTTCTTTGTTTTTTTTAAGAGAGGGTTTCTCTGTGTAACAACTCTGGCTGTCCTAAAACTCAATTTATAGACCAGGCGACCAGGCTGGCCTCAAACTCATAGAAATCCACCTGCCTCTGCCTCCCTAGTGCTGAGATTAAAGGCCTGCCTGTGCCACCACAACCAGCAAGTCAAGTCAACCTTTTTTTTTCATAGACTTTGAAGATCAAACACAAGTCCTCTTGCTGTGAGTACTCTACTAACTAACCCAGTCCCCTAGTCCATACCTTAATAGTGTTTATTTTTAAACGACAAATTTCTCCTGTGGGTTTAAAATATTTGATAATTCAAAAACTTTGCATACACATAGTTTTAAAATTATTGCAGTACAGATTCACAAAGTAAGCAAGGGTCTAAAAAAAAAAAAGACTTAAATGCCCCATGCTTTCAGGATTTTATGTGTTGTATTTATCACTGAAACCTGGCGCCCATGAGAAGTTCAATACATACAGATCAAATGGCGCAGAATTAGAAAAAGAGAGAAAGAGATTGCGAAAACCCCAAAGCCTTAGGAAAGGAGTGCAGAGACATTGTGTGCAGACATCAGAAGGAATCAGCACCGGCTTAGGGACCGGGCGAAGGCGGAGCCCGGCCTCTGTGGTCCCTTAGACACGGAGAGCTTTTCCAACAGAAGAGATCTGACCTCTCAGCGTGTAGTCAACCTCTTCACTTACTCTGGGCCGCCACGGCCTCTTCTGCAGACCTGCCAGCAGAGAGGGAGTTCCACACGTAGCCTCACCTTCCCCTTCAGACACTGCTGAAAGCAGGGACCGTAGTGCGCACCTGCGTGCAGTCTCGGCTAACAAGGAGGCAGAGACAGGACTGCCTAAACTCAAGAATTTGAAACTGCAACATAGTAAGATCCAATCTCAAAAATAAATAAATACATTTTTTAAAAAATTAATTTACTAGGGACTTGTTCAGAGCCCCATTTCTGAATCTTCATCTTCAATTAAACCATTTCTTCAAAAGCCTTCATTTTTTATTTTTTCATACATAAGTACAATGCATTTTGATCTTATCTACCCCTCCTTCCTCCAATTTTTCCCATGTTCCACCAACATCTCCCTCTCAAGTTCATGCCATCTTCTATAAATGCCTGTATGCACAAGGGATAGGACTATTTGGGCATCAGGCGACTTGTCCGTCTTCCTCAGTGGACTTGCCTTTAGTTCCTCGGCTAGGCCTGGAGCCTTGTAAGCTCTTCCCCACTTTGGTGGTCTGAATGAAAATGGCCCCCATAGACTCAGAGCGAGTGGCATTATTGGAGGTGTGGCCTTGTTGGGGGAAGTGTGTCACTGGCTTTCAGGTCTCAGATGCTCAAGCCAGGCCCAGTGTCTCACTCTCTTCCTGCTGCCTGCCCATCTGGATGTAGAACTCTCCGCTACCTCTCCAGCACCAGGTCTGCCTGTCTCCTGCCATGACGGATAACAGACTAACTCACTGAAATTCAAGTCAGCCCCAATTAAATGTTTCCTTATGAGAGCTGATATGGCCACGGTGTCTCTTCACAGGATAGAAACCCTAACTAAGACACCGTCACTGAAATCCTCCCAACCCTTTGGCTTTTAGTTTTTCTGACCCCCGCCCCCTGCAGTGCTCTCTGAACTCCGGGTGCCGGAGAGAGGATGGACTCTCCTCTCTCACTTCCTCTCTACCCTCTCACTGGCTGTGGTCCTCTGTAACAGCCTCTGTCTGCACGAAAAGAAGGTTCCTTGATCAGGGGTGAGAGCTGTGTTCATCAAGAAAGCCTACAGGTGCAATTTCTGGCCCGGAAGCCATTTTTATCCCAGAGTTGCCTTCCTTCAAATTATACACAAGGAAATAATGAACGTGAGAAATAGCTGGATCTGGGGTTGAGTCCTTTCTCCGCTCCTCAGACAGCCCATTCTTCTCCAGAAGTCTGAGAAGAGTTGGGGTGATAGCGTGGGTTTCAGCCATGACATCACACTTCCTGGTTCCTTAGAAAAGGGACTTGTGTTACTCCTGGAGAACACATTTCCTGAAAACATGAGAATAATAATATATGGCTGGAAAATGAGAAAACAATCGAAGAAGGCCCACATTAGGTCTGCAGCTCAGACAGTAAGAACATGTATTGTCATTTAAACATGGGATATTGGTATAAAGGCCAATTTGTCAAATTTTAAGCCCCGTGTGCAACCCATGCACACACACACATAATTTAAATGAGTCTCTGTAAAAGAGGAATTCTGTTATCAACACTATACAGACATTCTGGTTTTCAAAGAAGCAGAAGAGAAGTTTTTGGTCTCCTTTTCTGTATCTTATTTATTTTTGCAAGATTGAGTCTCTTCATGTAAGCCAGACTGGGTTCTAGCTAATAATTCTGCTTTCCCTGACTGTGTGCTAGGATTACATGCATGCCCCACCACGTCTGTGTCTTTTTCTTTCTGTTTCATCTTTTTTACTTTATTTATGTGCATTGGTGTTTGACTTGCATGTTTTACCTCTGTGTGAAGGTGTCAGCTCCTCTGGAACTGGAGTTACAAACAGTTGTGAACTGCCATGTAGGTGCTAGGAATTGAACCTGGGTCCTCTGGAAGAGCAGCCGGTGCAGCTGAGCCACCTCTCCAGCTCCCTTTCTGTCCCTTACATAAAGAATTTTCTTACTAGATTATCCTGAATGAGGACATGCTTGGACACCAGAACCAAGGAGGCATTGCTACGAGATGGTTATGAACACTGGGTTGAAACCCTGGCTCCATGACTCAGATAACAGGTCTAGTCTTTTAATTTTGTGGCTAGTGTTGTGTTTCCCGCCAATAAAATGGTATTGTTAATAGTAGCAATTTCATCATAGCTGTGAAAATTGAAGTTGCAGTTTTCACTCCAATTAAGAGTCAACTAAGAAATAGATGAATTCATAAAAAGACATAGATAATGGTTCTGTAAGATGCTGTATCAGATAAAAGCACGTGCTACCACACCTGATAACCTGAGTTTGATCGTGGAACCCACATGATAGGAGAGAGCCAACCCCTGCAAATTGTCCTCTCATCACACATCTGCATGACGTGTATGTGTGCGTGTGTGTGTGCACGTGTGTGCGTGTGTGTGCACATGAAGTAGATGGTATATAAAATGCTTGGAGCAGTAGGAGGTGATCAATAAACATTAGTTTCTATGCAAAAAAGGTAATTAACTGGCTAT